>CM072548.1:18589729-19839729 GCA_036898215.1 Platycarya strobilacea
AATAAAGGAGTCTCAAGCTCAAGTTATCCACACAATAGAATCAAGCACATCAAGGAATCAAGCATGAGCAAGAAGGGAACAAGTTCACATTAAAATTATAGAGTAATGTTGTAAATCTCTTAAAAATTCGAAATTAGGATTAAGGCTCAAAATTAATATTTTATCATAAAGCATTAAAATACATTTTCCACATGTGCATGAATATTTTAAAAATTAAATTTGAAAATTTTGAAAGATGATTGATTGTCATCTTTCACATATGCATGACATGATTAAAGGTTTGAACTTTAAAAATATTAAGATGATTGATTGTCATTTTTTACATGTGCATGTTTTATTTGAATATTTTCAAAAGTAATGGATGTTTTTCTTGACTTATGCAAAATGTAGATGTCTTTGTTTGAAAATTTTGAAAAGTAAAGTGTGCTCCTTTTGTCATATGTAAAAAGTAAAAGATTAGATTTGAAATTTTTGAAAAGTAAAGTGTGCTCTTTTTGTCACATGCAAAAAGTAAAAAGATTAGGTTTGAAATTTTTGAAAAGTGAATGATGATGTCTTTGATATGGGAATCTTTTCAAATTTAAAATTGAAGACTCATTTGCCTATAAATAGCTCACTTGAGTTTTGCAAAAATCACAACAAGAGCTTACACATCTATTGTTAAGTTTTGCATCATTCTTTAAAAACTCTCATTCTCTCTTTTCTAAAGTTTTGAGCCTTAATTCTTGTTCTTGTTGAGAGAGATATAGGTTGCACTGTATTGTTTCTATCTCACTCGTTGAGGAGTGTACTTTGATAGTTTACCCACTATCAACTCTTGTATTTGTAAGAGGGTGCGTATAACCCTTGTATGTGTAGAAGGTGTTCTACATGGGAAATAGTTAAATCACCAAGTGTGAGGTGATTGGAAGTGTAAAGGGTGTTCTACACGGATTCTTTGGAGCGGTGCTGCTCAAAAGTATAATAGGTTTCTATCTCCACCTAAAGGAGATTGACTAGTGAATTCGGGATTCTCAAGGGGCAGCTTGAGGCGAGGACGTAGGCAGTGGGGCTGAACCTCGTAAAAATACTGAGTTTGCTTTTTCTTACCCTACTCTTTACATTTCTTACTGCTTTACATTCTGTTTATATTTTATATTGTGTATTTGATTAATAAGTGTTAATTTTTATAATATAACCTAATTCACCCCTCCTCTTGTGTTAGTCATCTGGGCAACATATTCAAAATAGAACTCAATTCATATTTTTAATACAAAGTCTAGTATAAGAACTCCATTAACCAGAATTTCTTAGCTTTTTCAAAAAATTTCACATAATGCTGAACGAAACATCAATCGCTATATATAAAATAATCACGTAATTTTTATAAAACCCAACTTCATCACATACTCGTAAAATAGAACTTAAGATATAAAATCCAAAATATTTCCTTGGCATCTAAACATCATCGATATCTTGAAATATTAATTCTCCCAAAATACTTGAATTTATCAAATTTCTACAATATCCTAAAATATAAGAACTTCTCAAATACTTTGATTTTCCCTTAATATTCACTTCATCCCATTTCCAACATAAATCAAGTCTCTTTCAAAAATCAAAACTCAAGCTACTAGAATGGTGGAACACCAAAAACCGGTCCAAAATAATTTAAAACATGAGTCTAAAATAATTTAGAACCCAAGTCCAAAATGATTTTAAAAAATGAACCCAACTCAGAAACATTTAACTCCAAAATAACTTATCACAACCCATTTAAAATAAAGAGAAATTCAGTAAGAAACAAGCTCACTAAATAAAACTATAAGCTTCAAAACAATTTAACATAACACAAACCAAAAATAAAAGGAAACCATTGGAACACAAGCTCATGGGGCCCAAAGTAGAATCATTCCGCAGGAAAATGCAACTTAAAACACCATGTGTCAAAAAATGAGGACAGAAGTAATTTCCTTTTAAAACTAATCTTCCAAAATGCACTTTACGTAACTTAGAAAAACTACCACAAGTGAACACGCCAAAAGACAAGCACCGACCCAAAGCAGGACCGTATCAAAAGATTTTGAAGTTTAAGGCGAAAAATTAAAAAGGGATATTTTTCTTATATCGAACTAAACTAAACTAAAAGTTAAAATGGGGCCTTTTGATTCTTTTGATGTATTTTTTGATTATCTATAGATATCTTACCTAAATTTTTTATTATAATTTGTTTATTACTGGTAATAAATTTATTTAAAAATCTTTTTTGAGATTCAATTAATTTTTCTATTTTTTTTTTTTTAAGTTTTTCATATGTAGATGCATATTTTGTATTAGACATATTTTATAATAAAAAAGAACAATATCTATTATATAAATTCTACTATGTTTATGAATATACTAGAATAAAATAAATATTAACATAAAATAATTAAATCTGATTTAGCAAATAGATTTTTCTTTAATATAACAAATGAGCTATACTTTTATATAAAAATGTTAATCTGCATAACAATATAAAATGTATTAATATTAATAATCAAAAAAATAAATTAATATTGAAAGAATTGAAGAAAAAATTAGAATTTAAAAAATATAAAATCAAGGAATACATTGAATTCATTCATAAACCGCGTTGAACTTGAAGTTGAAGAAGACAATTGTACAGAGTACAGTATATATACATATGGCTATTTTATTACCACATGTGGCCATGTTGAAAAAAATATGATACGTACTACTCACTGAGACTGTATAGTATATCGACATGTGGTTATTTAATTACCACAAATTACAAACTTATTTTACCGTACTGGATATATAAAAGTTAAAACAAGAGTTTTAGGACTTTACCAGGTTACCTTCGTCGACTCTACGCGTACACAACTGTTTACAGAGAAGCTCCCAGTAAAGCCTCAACGTCTGCGTGCGAGGCAGCAATGGAGAGGTTGTTAGTGTCACATACAAGCAAGATAGTAAGGTAGATTGGAGTTCGGGATTAGAGACTGATAGAGTACAAGTGAGATGAAATAAACTATAAAAGACATTTATTATGTTTTAAAATTTTTTTAACAGGATTACTTGCAAACTTTTTTTTAATTTATTTTGACGTTTGATTTTTTTAAGTGAAGTTGTAGAAAATATGGGCCGTTAACGTTTTTCTCTTTTATAGAGTTAAGAATTAAAAAAAAAAATTTCCAATTTTTAAGACGAATCTGTGTAATTTAGGGGTTTTTTCTAGATTTTTTAATAATGAATGTTTTAATATATTTTTGGCCATTTTTTATTGAGACACAAGTGTCTAACTTGCTTAAAGTATTGGCATTGATTTGATTAAAAGTTATAATTAAAAATTGATAAAAAGTATAAGTTTGTATATATATTAAAAAAATTTTGTCGATAAAATTTGATAATTTGAATAATTCGACATGAAGTCGATTTTAGGGAGTCGATGGAGAGTCGGTTTTGATTTAAAGTATAATTCTACAAGATTTCCATCATTTTTAACATTGTTTTCTATCTCTATACTAAAAACAAACTAACGAAATTCATTAGATCCATAAAAGCAAAGTTGAAAATAAGGAGATTTTTTTTAAAAAATCAAAGTCGACTCTTTATCGATTTTCTAAAATCAACTTCATGTAGAATTACTTTGATTTAAAAAAGATTTTCATCATTTTCAACCTTGTTTTTATAAATCTAATAAATTTTATTGATTTGTTTTTTTTATATGAATTGAAACAAGGTTAAAAATGAAGAAAATCTTTTTTAAATCAAAATCGACTCCGCGTTAACTTCACATACCAAAAACAAATTAATGAAATTTATTAGATTTATAAAAATAAGATTGAAAATGATAAAGATCTTTTTTTAATTAGAGTAATTCTACGTTATGTTGATTTTAGAAAATCGATAAAGAGTCGAATTTGATTTTTAAAAAATAAAAAAACTTCTTATTTTTAGCTTTATTTTTATAGATTTAATAAATTTTATTAATTTGTTTTTTAGTATGGAGATGGAAAACAATGTTAAAAATGATAAAAATCTTGTAAAATTATTTTTTAAATTAAAATTGACTCTTTATCCACTATCTAAAACCGATTTAATATAGAATTACTTATAAATATCAATCATCTAATGCATCATCCGGTCCTGACTCCAAGTAAAACTATTCACAAAATTTATATTTAAAACAACGCTAAGTAGAAACGTAAAAACTCGAATCTTTACCACCACATACGTCGTAAGAATTCACTAAAAATAAGAAACACTATTTTTTTCTTTGTTTGCAGATAACTACAACCCACGACTCAAGCCAACGGAAAATTACCGTGAGGTCAGCAGCTAGGGAAAATTGTGGAGGTCCGCCGGAGTTTGGTGGCTGACTGAAAGAGAGAGCAAATGGCAGCAGAGAGAGAGAGGGATGAGAACACACTGAGAGAGTATAAACCGAGAGGAGAAAACAACGGAGGAGACGACAACGACTTACCGTGAGGAGGTCGACAGACCAGAGGTGACCCAAACGGCGTCTTCTGCTAACAACGGTGACGTTGGCTGCAGCGGCCACCGGCGAGGGCAGAGGCTTAAGGACAGAGGGTACCTGAATCAAACTACTCTGTTTTGGGAGCCCAAAACAGAGACTGAAGGAGGCTTGAGTCCTCCGTAGTGCAGAGGAGTTGACGTGGTTTCTGGCGGCCTTCGGTGGTTCAAGGTAAGAGCTACTTGGCTCGGTGGTTATCTCCTGGTGGTGGTGTGGCTGCGGGACGAGTTTGGTGATATTTATGGCGCTGGGTGCGGAAAACTGGGTTGCGACAGCTTCGTTTTCCTATGCACGGGGTATAAGCATATCTATACATAGGGATAGGAAAATCAATAGAAAACCCACTGAAGACAGGCCCGGAACTAGGATTTGATATTTGAAGGAAGGGCCGATCATGTATGTTATATACGCAAATATAAAAAAAAAAAAAAAATTATTTGCGTCTGATTATATATAAAAATAATAATTATACGTTATAAAATTATATATAAAAAAATATATGTCCATAAATTTTTTTATTTTTATAATTTTTGTAATTTGTTAGAAATCATTATAATATATATATATATTAACTTAGGATTTTTCTTATAAATTAAAGTCGATAATTATTTTTTATGGAATAAAATTCATCTATTATAATTTATAAAGTGAAATTATTGACATTTTTTTTTCTCAATATAAATTAGTAAATGATATGTAAAAAACTCATCTTTCATTTAAGTATGCATTAATCTAGTTTTTATAAATTTCAAATTAAAAAATGTTCGCTCACTAGTAGCAATAAAACATGAAGAGATAATATTAGACGAATTAACTTATCAAATGTCAATCAAATAATAAATATTTGAAATTTTTTTAAATTTCTAATCATTTACATAATTTAGATAATCTAAACATATCTTAAAATTTTAGTTACATCAACACATCAAGTTAAAATGGAAGAGATGATTTAGGTGTCAACCGTTAGTGAAATAAAAATTTAGTGAAGTAAAAATTTTGAGTGAGACTAGGTAAATATTAAAATTTGAAAAAATAATTTTAGTAAAATTTTAGATGTCTAAGGATTGGGAGGACAAATTTTTTATTTTTTGATAAATTGATGTGAAATTTTTAACTATATAAAAAGGTTATATATATTTATATAATATGTATAATTTTTTCAAAAGTTTGGGAGGCAGTAGCCTCACTAGCTTAGCCAGGGGTAGTTCCGCCCTAACTGAAAGGAAGAAGGCATGCTTGAATAGAAAAAAAGAAACGGCGGGATAAACGTGGTGCATGCAACAATTAAGAAAATCCTATAGAAACAAATAGATCCAAAAGAAATGTTACGTGCTGACGTGGCATATTATTTAATATGACACATGGCATATTTATGCTTTTCTTCTCTCTCTCCATCCTATCTCTATCTTTCAAAAATCCTCTTTCAGTCTCTGTTTATAACAAAAATGTCGGCTTTTAAAAGCAAAATATCAGGGTAATTTCTCATGTTCTCCATCTGCTCCCCATCACATTTTTCGTTTCCAGTTTGCTCGTGAAAAAGCACCCTGGTATGTATGTTCACATGCATCGATTGTTGGCCACTCTATTTCAATGAAATCCATCTTTTCTTTTCTTTTTTTCAAAAATTATTTTTATTCATTTATTATATGATACAATTTTTGGTTTGTATGTGATTAATCGAATATTAATTAAGAGAACAGAGACGAAGGGAAGGGGGAAGAGGGGAGAGGAACAGAGAGGAGAGAAAGAGAGATAAAAAAAATGACACGTGGCTCACTAATATTATGACATATCATGTGAGATCTTTTTGTAAAAAAATTTTGTGATTCCTTTATATCTCTAACAGCCTCCAGAATTAACACGGACGTGAATCGCGTAAACGTGGAGTTGAAACAAATCTTACGGGCTTGGGTTCAGGATGATCGGGTAGGGCATAACAACTTTTGGGTCACGTTATGAATAGTGAAAGAAAAATAATAATTGGGCCATTGCTTGATTTTGGGCCTTGACTCAAGAAAAATGAATCAAACTGTCTTAAATATTTTCTTGACCCATAAATTGTTTTTAACATAATTGTTAAACCTAATGAGAAAAGTCATCGTCCACCCAAAACTGCGATCTATATAGAAAATTTTCGAAAAACTCAAATGAAATTTTTGCACAAACAAATAAATAAATAAAATTTTTAGGAATCAGTGGCGCTGAAACCGGATGTTACAGTTTCAAATGCGCCCCAATAGATTCTGTGGAAATGCTCTACTATTGTCGGGATCGGTTCTAATTGGCGAAGTTGTTTGTAAAGAAACTCCCATTTTGAAATAAAGTTACGGGGATTAGAGATTTGTTGCTCATATATTTTCTATAAATTGAATGGAGATAGATATAATATGTGGACCCCCACGTGCGTGTAATGTTGAAATTCATATTACTCATGAGTACTAATATTCAGAATATATATTACCGTGAGCTACATATTGTCTATTCTTCAGGAATCTCTTAAAAATGTTCCAGTCAGAAAATTATAAAAAAATCATGTTATAGTCATGACACTTGAGTATGTATGTAGTCCTTAATTAGATAATAATAAAGTTGTTGATCACGTGTCATTGGGTCGTGTGGCAGCTTGCAGGAGTAATGTACAAGGCATTAACTTTGTCATATTCATTTTGATCTAATTATATGCTTGATTTGTAGACCCTAGAGGACATGCCCATTAATTAAAAGTCATGGTTGATTTTTATTGAAATATCTACATTTTCTACCCCTTTGAATGGTGCACGGCAACCTTAAAATCAAGTTAGCTCGGTCTTGTTAGTTGAAAACTGCATTTGACAAATTAGTCCGGAAGTTACGCAGTGATTGATGGATCGAGCTAGAGACTTCGATTATTAATATTAGAAAAAAAAGCAAAATACGTTGTTTTTTTTTTTTTTTTGAGAAAAGACGAATTTCATTCATAAGGAGGAATGATATAGTATTAAATAGTATATTCATGACTCAGTTGATGTGTCTATTGCATATGAGACAATCTTAATTGGTCCAAATCTATTGCATAGGAGAGAATTATTTTAAATTAATTCCTAAAAAGTTGAGAAACTAATAAACTTTCCGTGTATTGTATTCTTTCAAAATTCTCTCAATGGACGTATACAAAGTGGAAATTAGAATATGACAACTTGGAATATGACTGATTGTTTCCACCTTATCTTGCTACCTGCAATTTCTTTAAATATCAGTGTGATCTCGTTCTCTTCCTAATTTAAATTCAACACAAATCCCAATACCTCATTCCACGTAGACAACTCAAGATGGCCGACCAAACTACTTGTTTCCTCATTCTTCCTTTTTTGGCTTTGCTTCTCACGTTTACTTTTAAGTACTGATGCAAAACTTCTCAATATTACCACTGACCAATCTACTCTTCTTGCCTTGAAAGCTCATATTTCTTATAGCCCTCACCATATTTTGACAACAAATTGGTCCTCCACTACTTCAGTTTGCAATTGGATCGGTGTCACTTGCGGTTCCAGACATTATTGTGTTACAGCCTTGGACATTTCTAACAATGGTCTTGTAGGAACCATTCCTCGGCATGTAGGAAACCTTTCATTTCTTGTCAGCCTTAGCATAAGGAATAATAGTTTTCATGGCTCAATGCCAAACGAATTATCTCATCTTTGTCGCTTGGAGCGCTTGCACTTCGGATACAATGAATTCAGTGGAGAAATCCCTTCATGGATAGGATTGCTAACCAAACTTCAAATTTTAATTCTAGTATCCAACAATTTCGAAGGTACTATCCCATCATCTCTATGTAATAGTGCATCTTCATTGGAACTAATTGCACTTGAAGATAATCAGCTTCGGGGATCCATACCATCCTCTATCTCCAAGATTTCTACCTTGCGAGAAATTCGTCTTGCAGAAAACAAGTTTTCAGGTCAAATGTCGTCCATTTTATTCAACATGTCTTCACTGCAATATATTGATCTCAGCAATAATACGCTATATGGTACACTACCACCAGCAGTAGGGAACTTAACCATGCTTACAGTTTTAAAAAACAACTTCGAAGGTATATATTCAATCTTGATTGGTAGGTTATGCTAGCTATTAATTATCGGTAAGTAAATTTCAATATTTGTTTCCAAAGTGTAATTGCATGTTTTACAGGTAGTCTTCCATCCTCTATGTTCAAGTGCAAACGGCTGCAAGTTTTATTCTTGTGGTCTAATAATTTTACCGGAAAATTATCACCTGAAGTAGGAAACTTAACCAAGCTCAGATGGTTAATGCTTGGCGACAACAACTTGGAAGGTACGTATATGACGCGTCTTGTATTAGTTGATTATAATAAAGATGCCACTGTGTCACCATTGATTTAGTATATATATATATATATATATATATATATATATATGCATGTTCTATATATGATCTTCTCTAATTAGGTACTTCCAAATGAAAGCAATAAAATAATTAGGTACTGATCCCATGGTGGAACGTCACTACAACATATAAAGCTTTTTGCGTCGTTTCATAAGTCTCCGCAAAAAATTTCAAAATCGCCGTAAAAAGCCTCAAAATCGCCACAAAAACTTCAAAATCGCGGCAAAAAATAATTTGCGGCGTTTTTAAGATCGCGGGTTAACCGCGGCTATTTGGGCGTGACAATAAGCCTAATTTCTCGCGGCAAATGCCTAATTTCTCGCAGCAATGCTACTATTTGCGGCGAGAAAACGCAGCAAATGCTACTATTTGCGACAGAATTTAACTCTCAGCTAAACAAAACGCAGCAAAAAGTCTTATTTGTTGTAGTGCGTCATGTAATTTTTCCTATAATTTGTCAAGTTTGCCGCTGAAAATAGAGAAGTTAACAGTGCTCGCTTATAGTATTATATACGTACCTTGCATGGGCTACAATTAATTAAGTACTTTTAGTGTAATATAACGTTAGTCTTGTTTTGGTCAACTTTGTTAATATATATCACCATTGATTAGTATATATGGAAGTTGCAATCTGTGTTTTTTTTTTTTTTTTAGATATTGGAATTTATAATTTTAAATTAGTAAAACTTAATGCTTTTTTTTGTTTGTGAAAAGATGAATAATCTTATAGTATTATACGTACCTTGCATGGGCTACAACTAAGTAAGTACTTTTAGTGTAATGTAACGTTAGTCTTGTTTTGGTCAACCCTGTTAATATATATCACCATTGATTAGTATATATGGAAGTTGCGATCTCTTTTTTGTTTTATTTTCTAAATTGGAATTTATAATTTAAAATAAATAAAAATTAATGCTTTTTTTTTTGTGAAAAGATGAATAATCTTTTGATGGTTAGAATATTAAGAAGGACTCGCATGTGGTTAAAACTTATTAAAGCAACAAGTAAAAAAACATTGTGATTATGTAAAAATGGCACCCACTAGAGTGCATGTGGCTCGACCAATTATAAATGTCGCATGCCTTATCAACCTCCATGGTATATATTCCAAGTCTTGATTGTTCTCTGACAACTAATTATTGGTTGTATGTTTCATTTGTTATAAACACTTTTATTACTTGATTTATTGTGATTGGTGCAATATCAATGAAATTGGTAATTTGCAGAACCTAGAGCATTTCAATTTGGGAAATAACAGTTTTGTTGGCACAATTCCATCCGAGATTTTCAATATGTCAACAATACAACTTATCGATCCATTTAGGAGGAAATCACCTCTCAGGCACTCTTCCACTGGATATGGGTATATTCCTCCCAAATCTCAGTAGGATTTCTCTCTGGTCGAATGAACTTAGTGGAACGATTCCGACTTGTATTGGCAATGCTTCACAGCTCATTACAGTCACCTTGTCAGGTAACTCATTCTTCAGCTTAATTCCAAAAACATTTAGTAATTTAAGGCTCCTCCATCGGCTCTACCTCGAATACAATCATTTGACCATTGAATCTTCAAAATGGAGTATTTTTTCGTATTTTTTGAACAATGCGTATCTTAAAAAATTGTCTCTGTCTATGAATCCACTAAATGGGGTCCTTCCTAATTCCATTGGAAACCTCTGGACCTCTCTCGAACTACTTGCTCTCACTGGCTGCAATATTTAGGGCAACATTCCCACAGATATTGGCAATTTAAGTAACATATATGTCCCTGGCTGACAATGATTTGACTGGACCTATTCCAAGTTCAATAGGAAGATTAAGAATGCTCGAACAATTAGTCATTTCTGGTACTAGGCATATGGGTCCAACCCCATCTGATATCTCTTACTTAGGGATATTGGGAAGTTTATATTTAGCCAGCAACAAGCTTTCAGGGCCATTCTCGAATGCATAAACAATATGACTTCATTAAGATTTCTCAATTTAGCCTTCAACCAATTAACTTCAACGATTCCTTCGAGTTTGTGGAGGCTGGCAGATCTCTTGGCAGTCAACTTGTCATTCAATTCCCTAAGTGGCTCTCTTCATTAGATATTGGAAATATAAAAGTCTTGGTAGTGATGAATTTATCAAGAAATCAACCATCAGGTCATATCTCAAAAACAATTGGTGGGCTCATATCTGTAGTCAATCTTAGTTTGGCATTCAATCAATTAAAAGGCTCCATCCCCATATTTTTTGGTGGATTAGTAAGCTTGGAGTTGTTAGATCGCTGGTAACAATTTATCTGGAGAGATACCCAAGTCCTTAGAAGTGCTACGGTACCTCAAATATCTAAATGTCTCCTACAATAAACTACGAGGAGAAATTCCAACACGGAGACCATTTGTTTAGTTCTTAGCTGAATCATTCATGTCAAATGATGCGCTTTGTGGTGTGATTAGATTGAATGTTCCTCCATGCAAAAAAGCTTCTCTTGGACCAAGAAATGCAATGGGGGTGCGTATACTAAAATATCTACTGCCCTCATTGGGGTTAATGTTACTTGTAATATCCCTTATACTAGTCTCAAGAAAGCTCCATGGGAAGAAGAACGCAAAACTTTCCAACAACAAAAGCTCAATGCCTTTATCAACATGGAGAAGAATTAATTCACACCAACAACTTTTACAAGCAACATAAGGATTCAATGTAAACAACTTACTTGGAGAAGGGTGTTTTGGCACCGTTTATAAAGGGACACTTATAGGTGGTACATATGTTGCAGTAAAAGTTATAAACTTGGAACTAGAAGGTGTATTCAAAAATTTTGACATAGAATGTGAGATATTGCGACACGTTCATTGTGATACCCCATATGATAAGGATAAGGATGGGTGGTATATAGGATCTCACATTATTTGGGAATGATAAGTTCTTATTCTTTATAAGGTTTCAATGGGGCTCCAATTGTATCATTGACTAGTCATTTTGGAGTATAGATCATGTGGGTTGGGCCTTCCATTGAGGTATTACAAATAGTATCAGAGCCTATCCCAACAAGAAATGTGGGACTTGAGCCGTGCCACCTATGAGAAAAAGGCCTGACGAAGACGTCGGGCATTTAAGGGGGGTAAATTGTGATACCCCATATGATAAGGATAAGGGTGTGTGGTGTATGGGATCCCACATTGTATGAGAAAGAGAAGTTCTTGCTATTTATAAAGTTTCAATAGGATTTCAATTGTATCATTGACTAATCATTTTGTAGTATAGGCCATGTAGTTTGAGCCTTTCATTGGGGCGTTACACTTATCATCGAAATGTTGTCAAAATCATTACCATTTGTAGTAACATTGACTACAAAGCACTTGTTTTGGAATACATACCAAAAGGTAACCTACAGATGTGGTTGTATTCTAATAGCCATTGCTTGAGTATGCTCCAAAGGCTCAATATAATGATTGATGTGATATCAGCACTTGAATATCTTCATCATGGTTATTCAACACCTATCGTTCATTGTGATTTGAAGCTGAGCAATGTCTTATTAGATGAAGATATGGTTGGACATGTTGCTGATTTTGGCATCGCCAAGCTCCTAAGTGATGGAACTTCTCTCACGCAAACAATGACCATGGCTACAATTGGATATGTGGCACTAGGTAATGTAAAGTACTATTTTTATCATTCTAGTCTTGCATAAAAACATAAATGTTCTGCTTTCGTAACATAAGGACCTTTGTAATTAATTTATTTGGATTATCGTATGTGAATTGATATGTTTTAATGTGTGTAGAGCATGGATGTGAAGGGATTGTTTCTACAAGAGCCAGTGATGTGTATAGTTATGGAATATTATTGATGGAAACTTTTACAAGAAAAAAACCCATTGATGATATGTTTATAGGCAAAATGAGCTTAAAGTGTCTAGTTGAAGAATCATTTTCGCTTTCAATGCTTAAAGTTATTGATGCCAATTTGTTGAGCCATGGAAATGACTATGCTGCTATGGAGTCCTGCTCATCAGAAATTATGGGCTTGGCTTTACATTGTTGTGCAGATTTTCCTAAACAAAGGATCGATATAAAAGATGTTTTAGCTAGACTTAACAAGATCAAAGTAAAGCATCTACATGATCAATGAAGTAGGGTAATTTGAGTATCAAGTTTCTTTATAGCAGAGGCCGGATCGGGCCTAGCCGAGTAGAGTTTATTACCAAGTTACAGTTTAATCTACATTCAGCATGCAATTTATCTACCACACACATTGTAACTAGTTCATGAATTGTTTGACAAGTTATTATTTTCTTATATGTATAAGATTCATTAAAAAAAATCTTATGCATTTTCAAGAATTCATATACGCAATTACTTAGTTCTGTCAAGGTTATATCAATTAAATTGACAAATATGTAACTATATATAAATGTTAATATTGACTCAAATTAATGATTATGAGTATAATCATTTATAATATTCATATAGACTCAAATGACACCCATCGTGCTAAGAACACGATTATCTCCTATATTTTTAAATACTTCCGAATGCTTGGCATGAAATTTAATATAAAATGTTCAAAATAATAATGATTTTAGATACAAGTTTGACTTGTATAATAAGTCCAGCACAGATTTTTGTTTGAATTTATGTTTTCTTAAAACAACAAAAATGGAGACAAGTTCATGCGTTGAGCATGAAGCACTCGGTTCATTGACAACATTATTTACAAATCTTGGGATTTCTCTCAAGAGATTGCTTGATCCATTACCTTGTTACAATACACACAAATTATAAGTCTACAAATATTAGAGCAATGAAGGCAAACACCTTAATTTTGCTATTCTCGGAGAACAATGATAGGAGTTCTTCTCCTTTTACTGTTGATCGGATTGTAATATATCTATCATTGTGTGTAGACATGCTCCCGACATTGCAAGATAGAAGCAAGAGAATTTCGGTAAGAGCACTCTCATTGGATTGGTCAAAAGCTAATGGCAATGAGAATTTAGCCACTAGATCATAAACTAAGCTCACATTAAATTGTAAAAGTCATAAATTTCGATTCCAATGAATAATAATGTTAAATAAAATTTCAAATTTGACAGCTCTAAACTAATTGTCAAGCTCTTATTTTACTAGTTTTTGTCTCTCTTTTCTTCCTCATCACAAACATTGGGTCTCAAACCTTGTAAATGTATTGCTAGTTAATTGGATAAGAAATAAGTAGATTTTTTTTAAATATTTATTAGTAATTTAATTTAAATAGAATATGATTACTAATTAATTTTTTAAATCTATAATGTAATTAAAATATGATTATTAATTAACATATAATAGGTAGAATGATAAAATAAAATAAAATAATAATTATAAACAATGAAATATTTTTTTAATTATTAAATACTCATTACTATATTTCTAATTCAATATAGAAATTTGATGTGAATAGTCAAAGTCAAATTATTGTTATATTATTTTATTATTATATAATGAAAAAATAGTTATTCTAATGTGGGGATGTAAATGAAATGCTTAAAAGTCAAATTACTTTTCATAATACCTAAATCTATCCTTTAACTTTGAACAATCTAATCAGAGTACTTTAATCTTGGTTTTGGCAACTTGGGCAAGTCTCCCTACTCGATTTGGCACTCAATCTCTTCGTGAATCTAGGGTGCCTTGAGGGATGCGGCATTGCCCATTTTAGAGTTGTATTTATATAGGTGAAACTTTTGACAAATTCAGAAGTGCTCTATTTGATACCTCTATTACATTAATAATAAGTTTTTTAATATGATAGATATTCGTTTGTATAACAATACAAAAAGGATATGTGACGCCCCCAATTTATATTCGTAATTCAACGTAAATTGAAGTGTCAGGGTCAGTAACACTTGGTTACTCACCCCCGTACTTATTAAAATTTGAGGCAAATCGCAACGAAAAAATAAAAATAAAAATTATAGAGATCACATAGTTACACAAAATCTTAGTATTCATATCATCCATTCTTAAAATATCATTATATCATTACATGCATAACCCAGTTAGTTTTCTCAGTCGAAATACAAATTTATCAAAACTTTTGTCTTAAAGCAGCCTAGGCTTCTTCTTCTTTACTTCAGGAAACTCTTTCTTCATGCCCGCACTGGTCCCTATTACTACCAACTGGTCATAAACTTTTATGGAGAGAGAGTACTCCGGGAAACCCTCAGGGTTTCTCCAGGTCTCTCGAGTAACTAGGGTCTAGTCCATGACCGTCATCCAACCCTGCAACGAAAATTATATTCCAAAAGAAAATGAACTATACAAGAATGAGATTTCTAGAGAAATCTCAGTAAGTACACATTTAACTTAATAAAAGCACAGACATCGTGAAATAGTCACATATAAGAATCAAAGTATATGTTTATGACATGATTCATGTGACTCATGTATGAATTAAACTTATCTCTTATGTGGACTTACATAAACTTGTATCATACATGGACTTTTCATTCTTAGCCATATCATTTTCATATCTTTTTATCATAATCCACTATTATTACCCGTGGTTGGGCCATACCACTATTATTACCCGTGGTCGGGCCTTACTACTATTATTACCCGAGTAAGGGCTATGCTACTATTATTACTCGTGGTTGGGCCATACCATTATTATTACCCATGGAAGGGTCATGCCTTATCTTTTCTTGTTTCATTTCTCATATCCTTAACCTTATCATCATCTCATAGTGTCATAATATAACAAATAATATTTGAATAACAAATTATCATAAAATCATGGATAACCAATCACTTTATAAATTCAACGTCTTATTTTCCTTTACTTGAATCATAAACTTTTCAATTAATAAAAATCTCAAAATCAAACATAATAGGGTATTTCGCTCGAGCCAAACGTTGATCAAGGGTCGAGCCAAATTTCTGCCTAAATCTCGTTTTGTCAACTAAATCCTCATTTTGTCCTTTATTAATTTCTTATATCGTAAAACTTAAAACATAAACGTTGTAGATATCTGTCTTAGCTTTCCATAGCCTCTTGAATTATTCAATTCCAATATCACACTAATAAGTTATGACCATTTTACCATAGGATGTTAAATCTGTCAACTTAACCCCTTTTAAGTCCGAAAGTTGCTAGGGTTGATCTATCAATTTTTTTCCAAATCAAGACCTCATATTTTCACATAATCCTCTTAATATATCATCATAGAATATGTTTCTACGATATCATAATTTTTCTAGCATTTTATCATAGCAAAAACCACTTCAAAACTCAATAGGCTTCAATTTAACACATAAACAAAGATTAAGCTCAAATAAATATCAAACATAATCCAATCACCAAACCACTTATTCTATGCCAAGACTAAGTTAATATATGCACTTAAAAAATTTTCCAAAGCTAAATAATTAGTCTTGAGTTGGTTTTGCACCACACTTCTCTCCAAGGCCCTTACTTAGCTCTCTTTTGGCACTTAAGTGATGTGAGTGGGTTTTTGTGTATTTCTCTTGGGTATTTCTCACTATGGCCGACTGGTATCTCTCATGGGGAAAAAATAGAAGCCCATACATCTATTTATAGGCATAATAGGCGTGGGGTGCAAGGGAAGAGGGCCTGGGCATTTCAGCAACTCCATTTGGCTGCATAGGTGAGGTGTCCCCTACTTGTGGTTTCATGATCACCCCTAATCCTATGGGGATTTGCTAATATTTTAATTCCATGGTTGAGATTAATACACTTATAAAATGATCTTGATCAAGGGCTCAAAGAGTTCCAACACATGGCTGTAACGCCCCAGTCCCAGAGGGGTCCGAGAGTTACTACCTATCACATATACTCACATTCAACACTATAATTATAGACTCCAAATTTCCAAATATCATATAAAACTTGGTTTGAAAATTACTTTCCTCAATATCACCAATTCCAGAAATGCTAAATCACCAGACTACAATAATATTTTCTTACTAAACCTTATCAATGTTCATATAAATTCTCTATACTTAATCAACCATTCTTGAGTCATCTCACACAATGCTTCGTAATCAAATCCTTGGCTGAAATATCCAAACTTATCTGAAAAAAATATTCAGAGATAAGGGGTGAGTTTAACCACAACTCAGTAAGCAGAGGACATATACAAGAGTGCAAACATGAGCATTTTCTAAAATACAATATGCAGAGCAAAATATTCTTAATTTTTTTTTGTTAGAGGAGAAACAAAACACATTTTTCTTTCTAAACGTAACAGAGCGACAATTTTTTTTTAAATCATATAAAATACAGAGTACTTTGGCATAACAAAACTGAGCATCATCATCATATCAAAACAGAGCATCTTACAGAGCAGAGACCATGTTTAACCCCCGTGGTAGGGTTGTGCTAATCCCGGTGGCCAAACCAGGCAGAGACAGAGGTGAAACATTCCCTTAATCATTCTCGGAGCCCCGAGTGTGCACACAGGAAAGTCCACAATAAACCACTTTGTTTCCAAAATGGGTGCACTCAGAGACAGAGAAGTTGGTACCAACCCAAACAGAGCAGAGACAGAGCAGAGCAGAGCAGAGCAAAGCAGAAATAGAGTCAGATACAATCCAGTATACCATGCCAAAGGTTTTTAGAGTCACACTAAAATAACATATAGTTACAGAATATTTTCAGAATCCTTGTTATGTAAATAAAATAGAGTCAAAGTATCTCTATAAAATCAATGCACAACTTTTCAGATAATCAATATCGCTCTTTTTCGCATTTTCAGAAACACATGACAAAAACTAAGCTCATGTCTACACAATGCATGATAGAAATATTTTTCTTTCTTTCATATAAGTTTCATGAGTAATGCAAATAACTGACTGAGGTTGGTTTTTCTCAAGTTCTCATTTCATAACAAAACATGCACAATTTTTCAGAAAATCAACCTCAGACTACATTTGGTATAAAACCAAGCATAGGAACCCCGCTTACCTGAACTTCTTAGCCTTTCAAGAATTTCTTCACTCATGCCGAACAAACATGAATCATCACCTATAAAAATAGTCATGCACATCCGTAAATTCTCAAATCACCCACGTAATTTGATATTTAAACCTAAAGTACTAAAATTATCAAGTTCCTCCAAAACCTAGAATTTCATAGTCCTAAAATTACATCCCTTCTCAAGACTATCAGTATCTACTTGATACGTTTAACCAAATTTTCAACTCAAACACCGGCCTCCTTAAGAAATTAAAAATCCAACTCTCTCAAATAATGCAACACCCACGTTTCGATCCGAAATAATTTTAATTATGAAACCAAGATAAGTTAGAGCCCAACTGAACCCAAAAACATTTAATTTTTGAATGAGTTAACAAAATACAATTGAAAATAAAAAGGGACCCAAGAGAATACAAGCCCATGAAACCGAAAATAAGATCAACCCACTGAAAAACATAACTATAAATTCCTTGCTTTAAAGCTGATGGTAAAAGGAGTAAATCTTGCAAAACATACATCCCGTTAACTACGAATGAGACTTACGTGAAATATAACATAAAACAAAACAAAACAAAACTTTTGACTTGCAGGGATAAAACACGCAAGACTGAGAGAGAGACGGAGTGATGAGAGAGAAACCGAGTAAAATCATGCAAAATCTTAAAGATAGCTAAACATAATTTAAATTAAAATAATATATTAACTTCATGATACAATAAAATAAAGCACATTTATAAATTACCAACATAGTTTCGGTAAGAAGTAACAAACCCAATATTAAACATTAAGTCTATATGCAAAACATTCCATTTAGAACTACCGACAGATTCTAAACTACAAATGCCCAACTATACTTACAAATTTACACTTAGTAAAATAATTATATCAAATTCAAAATAGAGGAGGAAACTCATTTAATAAAAATATAAATATATCGATTTTTAAAGCATTCAAAAACATAAAAAATCTCATTATTTATTTCATATAAATTCTACATATATATATATATATATTGAAAAGATAAAACCCATACGAAAATAAACAAGGAAGTGCATGTGCAAGTTTAATCTTGGAATGAAAAAAAATAGTTTTCAGAAGTTAAAAGCACGAATCATGCGAGGGAAGATAAGCTCACCGTGAGGGAAGGAGATGCGCGACAGGGTAGTGCTGGGCAGCGATCGAGGTGGTCAACGCGGTGGCCCAACTCATGCAACGAGGGGCTGTGAAGTGTGGTGCTGGACGTCATCTGGGCAACGTCCTCCTTCTTCGGCATCCTCTGTTGCTGCTAGCGATGGCATCGTGGCGTCAACTATGACGAAATGTGGCCCAGTTTGGCCGTGGTGTGCGGTGGTAGGGAGCGGCCAGAGATCTATTGCAGCGAAGAAAACTCGGCAGTTGGTGATGCAAAACGATTGCGCATGGCATCACGAGACTGGGTAAGCTTGTTTGGGGCGAAGAAGACGCATGGCTGGGTGGCTCACGGCAGGGAAAATAATTCCCCTGTTCTGGTGGTGCAAAACAGAGCAGTGCCCACTCCCATTTTCTTGCGGTTTCGGCAACATTGGGTGGTGTTGCGGGGCTGTTATACGGTGTCTAGGCAGTTTTGATGACCGAGGATATGAAAAGAGGGCAGTGAAAGCTTTTGGGTTGGCTCACGGTGGTGTTTCCCTCATGTGTGGGTGCATGACTGCGGTGGTGGCTTACCAAGAGGCATTGGTGGCTTGGGGTGACGCAAGGTGCTCGGCGGCACCATCTGTGAATGAGGCGACGACGAGGTGGAGGCTGGCGGCGGGGGCTCTTGGTAGTTTTTATTTTTTTCCAATGCTGTATTGAATATTCGAATGTTTACATATATATAAATATAGCTACGGGAACCCTAAATAAACGAGAGGGAGATATGTGCATATGGGGTCTGCGGAGTGAAGTTTTTCTCAAGTGCATGTCAGAAAATGTAGACATGAATATTTATAGGAACCCAAAAACCCTAGAGCTGAAAATGCGGAGTACGTGGTGGCCGTGGGTTTAGGAACGTAAATGATGGAAAGTTTAGGTGTGCGTGACGGCTATGATCTGGGAAGTTAAATTTTGAAACGTATTTTCACCCTATAAATCAGTCTGATGGTTGAAAACTCTAGGAGAAAAATAAGGGATAACATCGAATCTTTATGGGGAGGAACATGCATATCAGTCCCTAGAGGCAGAGATACGCGCGTATGCATGTGAGTGAGAATTGAGTCGTGTATATATGGTAAAAGGAAAGAAGACAGCTAGCACGTTTGAAATAAAAAAAAAAACATATAAAGGAATAAATCATGAGTTGGAAACACTAAATTAAATTAGATTTCGATTTAACATAAAATAAAATAATATAACTTACCAATAAAAAGATTTATAACAAAACTATCAAACTTAAAAAGAAAAACATAGATCTTCAGAGTAAAAGTTTTAGGCCTATAATTTATTTAAAAACAAATAAAATAAAATCTTGAAAATAAAGTGACATTGGAACCGGGTGTTACATGGGGGTGAAGACAAAACACCATCATAGGAAATCTTCTAAGGGGTGCATCTAGCCACTTGGCCTCTCCAAGGGATTAGCCACGTTCCAGCCCTAATACGTCAATGATAAAATTCGATTCTTCCAAAACTCAAAACATAAATGTTTAAGAAAATCCTATTAGGGTTCTACAGGATTTTGAATCACCTTATTCAGATATTATATGAGAGAGATATGATTAGTTCACTGAAACACATCAAAACTTACCCGAGAATATCCAATCCGAATTCTCCATTTGTTTTCCTTTGTTTTCTTACCCACCAAGGCTTATAGATGAATTCTTATCAACTTGCCACATGTTCCCACATATGTCAAGACTTCAGAAAATATGGTAGCTAATCTTAATTTTAGTCACATGGTTGACCTAAGACAACTCATCTAAGTCGGTTACCAGTTGACTCCTATCTCTGTCCATCCACTTCACATTAGATTTAGTCCTTGATAAATTCCTTATCTTCGAAAACCCAAAACATATAAGTTTTAGATATCTCTCTAATGGTTCTATACGAATTAGAATTACCTTATTTGGACCTTATATGAAAAATTTATGATTATTATACTAAAATTCGACGGTCTAGTCCGAGAATCCGTTTTGGCACACCAAGTGTTTGATGTTTTGTTCTTTCACTTCCCTTTGAATTTCTTCCTCAAATTTCGAAAATTTATCTCTTTCTAGGTCTAAATTGAATTTCTCTAGTTGATAAATTGCTAAAATTCCTAAAAGTCCATCCAACATTTACCTTAGAATGCATCTAAGTCCCCTATTCTTTTTCTATAAAAATATTATTTCCAACAAATTTCTTAAAATAAATTCTCAAGAAAATATTATATCCTAAAAATTTGGGCTATTACAGGATACTTCAAGCATTCAAGTTGTTTCAAGTTTTGACCCATATCATGAAAAATAAAGTATGAGATTTTAGAGAAATTATATATTTCCATCCAAAATTGAGATTTTAATACAGAAAAATAAAACAGTTGTATAAACTAAGATATAATACATCTTTTGACCTTTAGAAACTTGCAGATCGTCAAACTTTTGAGCTTAAGTAATCTAAATAACTCAACTAACAAGCTCTTAAACTGATTGACAGAATACTATGACAAATCCATCGGCGAGTTCACATTTTCCTCAAATAATGGATGATATGCTAATAAAGTTATCATCATATTATTAAGAGAGAAAAAAAGAGACAAGCTGTTAAGCTCTGGTGGTTAGTAAAAATCTCTTCTGCTATTCATAATAATTAAAAAAGCGAACAATAAATAAATAGGAATAGTACTAGGTACAGTCCAATATTTTGGACTCCTTTGTAGTCCACTTTAAGAATAGATAAAAATATCCTTAATAATATTATTAACTTGACTAAAATACCCCTAAATCAAAATACCCTAAAATTAAAACATCCCCAGATCACATGCCTTCTGCACTCCCGTATGCTCAAAGATTCCCTCTCAATCTCAGTCTCCCAGCTTCATTGCCAACGGATCAGCAATTTTTCATATATTTATTGGTTTGTATGTGTAAGGCCTGCAGCCCCGGGCCCAAGCCCATGCCGCGCCATCGCTTAACCTAGCCCCGCTTAAGCAAACGACGTCGTTCCCATCAGGTAAACGTTAAACCCTCCCAACTCTGTTTCTTCCCTTATTTCTCGCCCTCACCCCGACGGATCAACCCCCTGTTTTCCCTGCCTTCTTTCACGCACAGGCCTTCACGTTTCCGGCGGTTTCCTTCTTAGATGGAAGCTATCTCTCTCCCTTCCTCTTATCACGTCCTATTTCGATGTTACGGACCTAATCACTTGCTAGGCACTCTCTCTCTCTACGGTCTCTACATTTTCCTGCTTGGGTCTCTTCGCCGACTTCTCCAAGTTCTTTTCATATGCACTTCCCATCGGTAAGTCTTCTAAATTCTTCACTTTCCTTTTTACGATTTCTTCTATCCATAGGGTGCGGTCCTGGAGCGTTTAATCACTGAAGAACTCGCGTGTTTCCTATAGGCAAGTCGAGTTTAGAGGAAGCAAGAATTTGATCTGTTGGCCCCTGTTTTCGTGCTATTCACTCTTCAATTCCAAGTAAGATCATAGAACTTTAGATGTGTGCTTGTTCCAGATAAAATATGTAGAGAAATCCCGTTATTCATTGAACCCTTTTTTTTTTTTGGGTATTTCGGTAGCTGCCCAAAATTTATGATGAGATTTTCCTTGCTGTCCTATTTTGCTCTTATTGTTAGTTCAAAGTGGTTCATGTTGCTGTTGTTTGAAGATGCTTTGGGTCCTTTGTTGAGAAAATTCTTACAAGTCCTTGGTGGTGTTATTTAAATTTTATAACTTGGATGTTGCAAGTTTATAAGCTGTTGGTTGAGAGGATTATTGGTGGCTAATGGTGTGAAACAAAGAATTTTTTTTTCCAAGGTATTTTGGAGTTATTTGAGATGAATACGTAATGAGCTGGAATAATGAATTTGTTGGAGACAGTATTCATGCTAATAAATGATTTTGGGTGGCTGGTTGCTTGGAAATTGTTTGCTAGAAATTATGAATTTAGGCGGGCAACATAGTTAGCTTATAATTTTTCAGATTTAAGCCTTCGGGGTGGTCATTAACATAAAGGAATTTATTTTTATGAATAGGTGATGAGAATCTTAGAGAACGGACTCAAAACTTTGACTATACGCTTCAGGAGTCAGGTAAGCGGGGCTTCTATCCTAGATTTGCATAACAAGAAAAAAAATTAGCTGAGGTTGGTTTTTATAAAAATGTGCATATTATGCTTTTAAAAAAAGGAAAATGGGAAAACAACCTCAGTATATAAATGTTTCTGCATCTTCACATGAAATTTATAAAATAGAGGACGTTTCTATTGACATGGAATGTGTAGACATGAGCAACATTTAACATGCTTATAAGATGTGCATATGAGCAAACATGGTTTGGAATATTTTCTTGTACATGTGAAATAAAATATTTTGAATTGTTTCTTTTGTCTGAAAATGATAAGAGAGGGAAAATACATGGTTTGATATGTTATGTTCATGGAAAATCTTTGGCGTGCTTATCTGTGGGTCTTGGTTTCTGGATATGGTTCTGATATGTGTATATGGTTTCACGTGATATGGTTGGTACCACCATGATATGATATGATAGGAGTGTAATCACTTTGGAAACAAAGTGATCCTTTTTCGTGTTTCTTTCTTATGTGCACACTCGGGGCTCCGAGAACGAATGAGGGAAAGTCTCACAACATGATACCACCTAGTTTGGCCACTAGGGATAGCACAACCCTACCACGGGGGTTAAACATGGTATATGTTTTGGAAATGTTGATGAGATGTTACAGTTATTTGTGCCAAAGTAGTTTTGGTTTTGAAAAGTTGGTTTTGCGTATACTTTATAAAAATAAAGGTTCGCTCAGTTTTTGGTTGGTTTATAAGTTTTGGAGTTGTTTCCTTTGAATAAAAGTTTTTCTGTTACATGCTTAAGAGTTTTATTGAAAATGCTCATGCTTTACATACTAGTATAGGTGTTTTGCTTACTGAGTTGTGGATAAACTCACCCCCTTATCTATATACATTTCAGATGAAGTGGAGGTCTCGACTGAGGATCGAGATTAGTATGTTGGGACCAGGATGAGCGGTTATCCTTTGGTTGAAGTGAAGACGACATTTAATGATTTGTTGTTACATTATTTAGCATTAATAGATCCAAATGTTAGTAGGATATTTTTATGGGGAGTTTGTGGACCCTATGTGATGGCATTATTATTTTTTATATATGAATTTTGTGGATATTTAGGATTTTATTGTCTTAAAATTTGGAGATGAGGAATTATTTGTGGATTATTGATAAATTTTTTTTGAGATAGTATTTGTAGATGAAAACAGGTCAAATCAAACAGGTTGATTTTCAGGACTCCCTAAGAGTACGGGGTGTCACATTTGGTATCAGAGAAAAGGTTTAAGGCTCTGCAGACTCTATGCAGTAAAGTTCTAGGGATTTGAGATTTTGTAGACAATAGTTCGAATGAGAGTATAGAACATAGAATGGTTCTAGGAGATGGTTATTTGGATTTAATTTCAATAATGAGATGGCTTAAAGAAATATGGTTATGAGCTGTTGAGGTTTTAGAACTCGCCGACCTTAGGAATCATTTGAGGTGTAAAATTTTATAGGCTTGTGAGCTGATTTTATATTGTTGGAGATTTAAGGACTAGGTTTCTGAATTTTTATGATTTTATTTGTGGTGGATACTTCACTCATGTTGGGGAGATTATATACTATTGTTTTGGCTACTATGACTACCCGTTGATATTATATAGTTTTTTTTTTTGTTTATGTGCTTTTAATGAACGATTTGTTTAATAGTTCAAGTCTTCTCAGGATGCCGCCTCGCTGTGAAAGAAGTGTATCGGATCTGAATGCAGCCAGGAGTGAAAGGGAAGCAAATCCAAGAGCTTCCGAAGTGCTCCGGGCAGCAACACATCAGTTAATAGATGATCTTGCACAAAATTCATCTGGCCGTCACCGCACTACAAGTGAAAGGGATTGCACCGTGGAAGATTTCAACAAGTTGTATCCCACATCTTTTGATGGGAGAGGCAACCCGATATTGGCAGAAGATTGGATGCAGGACATTGAAGAGATTTTTCGAGTATTGCCTTGCACGGATGAACAAAAGGTGGCGTTTGCTACATTCAAGCTGACCGGGGAGGCGAAAAGGTGGTGGATCTCTGAAAGGACTATCAGGGAAGCTGAAAAGACGGAAATAAAAAGTTGGTCGCTGTTCAAGGAAGTCTTCCTAGAACGTTTCTTCCCAGTCTCAGTTAAAGAAGATAAAGCTATGGAATTTGCCACCTTAGTCTAGGGGGCGATGTCAGTACACCAATATGCAGCCAAGTTTACTGAGCTGGCACGCTTTGCAGCATATCTGATTCCAGATGAAGAGAAGAAGTGTCGCAAATTTGAGCAAGGGCTGCATGAGAAACTTTACGAACGAATGATGGGCTTCCAGTTGAAAAAGTTCACAGAGTTAGTGAATAAGGCCACCTTGTTTGAGGGATGCCTTCAAAGGAGCGCCACCTTATTTGATCAAAGGCAGAGGTCTACCCCATCTGGATATCATACAAGCAACAACCAGGGACAGTGGAAGAAGAGAAATGAAGGGGGTAATTCAAGAAAGAGGCCAATTCAGAGTGATCAGCAGCCTTATCATTGCAGAACTTGTGACCGTATTCACACGGGAAAGTGCAGGAAAGAGTTAGGCTTATGTTATCGGTGCGGCAAGTCGGGCCACTACCTCAGGGATTGCCCGCTTACTTTGGGCAGCAATAGACCTGCCCCACTACCACCCCCACCCAAGACTGGAGGGGCGCCACAAAGTAATACCCAATGCCCTATTGCACCTGCTCGGGTTTTCGCATTGACACCAGGAGGGCTGAAGGCAGGGAGGATGTGATCACAGGTGTTATTCCTTACTTTTCTTTTAGAAATAATTTAGTAACTATTGTGGATGTTAAATCAAAGGATACTTTGTGTGTGATTACAGGCATTCTTTCTTTATTTTCTAATCATGCCACCATACTATTTGACTCTGGGCAACACATTCCTTTATTTCTAAGAATTTTGCCAAATTCTACTCATGGGAAGGTGAACGGTTGGATTTTAACTTAGTGGTCTCAACTCCGACGGGGACTACAGTATCTTATCACAAAATTCTCCGCAGCTGTCCTATATCTATCGAAGAGAGATTGATGCCTGCTGAACTTATTATTTTTGATATGGTTGGATTTGATGTAATTTTGGGTATGGACTGGTTGGATTCCTACCATGCCAGCATTGACTTTTTTAAAAAGGAGATAGTTTTCAAGCCTCCTGAAGGGGATGAAATTCGATTTGTGGGGTCGAAAGTGCGATTATTCCCATCAATCATATCAGCAGTTCAAGTTGGGAAATTATTGCGAGATGACTGTCAAGGATTTTTAGCTTGTGTGATAGATGCACCAAAAGAAGAGTTGAGTTTAGAGGAGATTCCTGTGGTGAGAGAATATCCGGAAGTGTTTCTTGAAGATTTGTCTGGATTACCACCTGACCGAAAAGTAAAATTCGCTATTGATCTTGTTCCAGGCACATCACCTTTGTCCGAGGCTCCTTATTGAATGGCGCCATCGAAGCTCACCGAACTTAAAGAACAGTTACAAGATCTATTAGACAAGGGTTTTATCTGACCCAGTGTGTCCCCATGGGGTGCTCCAGTGTTATTTGTGAAGAAGAAAGATGGAATAATGAAAATGTGCATTGACTATAGAGAACTCAACCGAGTAACCATCAAGAATAAATATCCTTTACCTCGCATAGAAGACCTGTTTGATCAACTACAGGGTGCGCAAGTTTTCTCGAAGATTGACCTTCAATCAGGGTATCATCAATTGAAGATCAAGGCTGAAGATGTATCCAAGACTGCTTTCAGGACCAGATATGGCCACTATGAGTTTCTGATCATGCCTTTTGGTTTGACTAACGCCCCAGCGGTATTCATGGACTTAATGAACAGAGTATTTCATGGATTCTTAGATAAATTTGTGGTTGTTTTTATTGATGACATCCTAATCTATTCTAAGAGCAGGAAGGAGCATGAGGAACACTTGAGGCTAGTACTCGGAACACTTAAGGAAGAAAAGTTGTTTGCTAAACTGAAGAAGTGTAAGTTTTGGCTGAATGCGGTTACATTTCTAGGGCATGTTGTTTCAAAGGAGGGCATTTTAGTGGACCCTGGGAAAGTGGAAGCAATAGTGAACTGGTCAGCATCGAAAAATGTACACGAGGTTAGGAGTTTCTTGGGATTGGCGGGATACTATCGCCGATTCATTGAGGGTTTCTCCAAAATAGCAGTTCCTCTCACCGCACTCACAAGGAAGAACATGAAGTTTGAGTGGACAGAAAAATGTGAAGAAAGCTTTCAGACTTTGAAACAGAGACTAGTGACCGCCTCAATTTTAATAATTCTCACTGCGAGAGGTGGGTTTGTGGTATATAGTGATGCTTCAAGATTGGGTTTAGGGTGCGTATTAATGCAACACAGGAAAGTCATAGCCTATGCTTCACGGCAACTAAAGACACATGAACAAAATTACCCCACACATGATCTGGAGTTAGCAGCAGTTGTGTTTGCACTTAAAATCTGGAGGCATTATCTATATGGGGAAAAGTGTGAAATCTACACAGATCACAAAAGTTTGAAGTATTTCTTCACCCAAAAAGAATTAAATATGAGACAGAGAAGATGGCTCGAGCTAATAAAGGATTATGATTGTAATATCAATTATCACCCAGGCAAAGCGAACGTTGTAGTTGACGCTTTGAGTAGGAAATCAATGAGTTCAGCAGTGGCATCCCTGACTACTCAACACCAGTTACTAATGGACTTAGAGAGGGCTGGTATTGAGGTTATCACTAATGATACAAGCACTTTCGTGGCCAGTTTAATAGTGCAACCAGATTTGTTAGAGAGAATTAAAGCAGCTCAGAAAGTGGATTCAGCGTTGATAAAGTTAGTTGAGGAAGTTAAAAACGGGGACAAAGCTGATTTTAGCATTTCTAAAGATGGAGTTTTGAGGTTTAGAGACAGATTATGTGTGCCGGCAGATGATGCACTAAAGAAGATAATTCTTGAGGAGGCACACCGCTCTTTATACACAGTCCATCCAGGGAGTACCAAGATGTATCGGGACTTGAGAGTCTTTTTGGTGGAACGGTATGAAGAGAGAAATTGCTAAGTTTGTAGAACAGTGCCTAACATGTCAACAGGTGAAAGCAGAGCATCAGAGACCAGTAGGATTGTTACAGCCATTACAGATTCCAGAATGGAAGTGGGAGCATATATCCATGGATTTTGTGACAGGTCTACCAAGGGCTTTAAACGAACAAGATGCAATATGGGTAATCGTGGATCGCTTAACGAAGACCGCACATTTTGTGCCCATTAAAGTTTCTTATAAATTGGAGAAACTAGCTGAACTGTACATACAAGAGATCGTGAGATTGCATGGGATACCAGTGTCCATTATGTCAGATAGAGATCCTCGTTTCACTTCTAGATTTTGGAGAAGTTTACAAGAGGCAATGGGTACTAAGTTAAATTTCAGTACGGCTTATCACCCTCAGACAGATGGGCAATCAGAAAGGACTATTCAGATTTTAGGAGACATGTTGAGGGCATGTGTAATGGACTTTAAAGGAACTTGGATACGACATTTACCATTAGTGGAATTTGCTTATAATAATAGTTTCTAAACTAGTATTGGGATGGCACCGTATGAAGCACTGTATGGCAGAAGATGTAGGTCTCCATTATATTGGGATGAGGTGGGTGAAAGAAAAATCTTGGGGCCAGAGATCATTCAGAAAACCACATAAAAGATTGACATCATTAGAGCTAGAATTAAAGCAGCTCAGGGTCGACAAAAGAGCTATGCTGATAACCACCGCCGTCCACTAGAGTTTGAGGTTGGAAATGAAGTATTCTTAAAGATAGAACCAATGAAAGGGGTTATGAGATTTGGAAGTAAGGGCAAGTTGAGCCCTAGATATATTGGACCTTTTGAGATTCTTGAGCGAATTGACTGGCATATAAGTTAGCACTTCTTCCGAATCTTACGGGAGTGCATAACGTATTTCATGTGTCCATGCTGAGAAAATATATTCCCGATCCAACTCACATTATTCATTATGAGCTGCTGCAGATTTAGGAAGATATGACATATATTGAAGGACCAGTGCGGATCTTGGAAAAGAAAGCACACACATTGCGGACTCGCAGTGTTCCCATGGTTAAGGTTTTGTGGAGTAATCATACAAGCAGTGAAGCTTCCTGGGAACTCGAGGAGGAAATGCGAGAGAAATACCCGCACATCTTCAACGAGGAATATGAACTCTTGTAGCTAATTCTGAGGACGGAATTTATTTTTAGGAGGGGAGGATGTAAGGCCTGCAGCCCCAGGCCCAAGCCCATGCCGCGCCATCGCTCAACCCAGCCCTGCTTAAGCAAACGACGTCGTTCCCATCAGGTAAACGTTAAACCCTCCCAACTCTGTTTCTTCCCTTATTTCTCACCCTCACCCCGACGATCAACCCCCTGTTTTCCCTGCCTTCTTTCGCGCACAGGCCTCCACGTTTCCGGCAGTTTCCTTCTTAGATGGAATCTATCTCTCTCCCTTCCTCTTATCACATCCTATTTCGGTGTTACGGACCTAATCACTCGCTAGGCACTCTCTCTCTCTACAATCTCTACATTTTCCTACTTGGGTCTCTCCGCCAACTTCTCCAAGTTCTTTTCATCTGCACTTCCCATCGGTAAGTCTTCTAAATTCTTCACTTTCCTTTTTACGATTTCTTCTATCCATAGGGTGCGGTCCTGGAGCGTTTAATCACTGAAGAACTCGCGTGTTTCCTATAGGCAAGTCGAGTTTAGAGGAAGCAAGAATTTGATCTGTTGGCCCCTATTTTCGTGCTATTCACTCTTCAATTCCAAGTAAGATCATAGAACTTTAGATGTGTGCTTGTTCCAGATAAAATATGTAGAGAAATCCCGTTATTCATTGAACCCTTTTTTTTTTTGGTATTTCGGTAGCTGCCCAAAATTTATGATGAGATTTTCCTTGCTGTCCTATTTTGCTCTTATTGTTAGTTCAGAGTGGTTCATGTTGCTGTTGTTTGAAGATGCTTTGGGTCCTTTGTTGAGAAAATTCTTACAAGTCCTTGGTGGTGTTATTTAAATTTTATCACTTGGATGTTACAAGTTTATGAGTTGTTGGTTGAAAGGATTATTGGTGGCTGATGGTGTGAAATAAAGAATTTTTTTTTCCAAGGTATTTTGGAGTTATTTGAGATGAATACGTAATGAGCTGGAATAATGAATTTGTTGGAGACAGTATTCATGCTAATAAATGATTTTGGGTGGCTGGTTGCTTGGAAATTGTTTGCTAGAAATTATGAATTTAGGCGGGCAACATAGTTAGCTTATATTTTTTCAGATTTAAGCTTTCGGGGTGGTCATTAACATAAAGGAATTTATTTTTATGAATAGGTGACGAGAATCTTAGAGATCGGACTCAAAACTTTGACTATACGCTTCAGCAATCAGGTAAGCAGGGCTTCTATCCTAGATTTGCATAACAAGAAAAAAAAAATTAGCTGAGGTTGGTTTATATAAAAATGTGCATATTATGCTTTTAAAAAAGGAAAATGGGAAAACAACCTCAGTATATAAATGTTTTTGCATCTTCACATGAAATTTATAAAATAGAGGACGTTTCTATTGACATGAAATGTGTAGACATGAGCAACATTTAACATGTTTATAAGATGTGCATATGAGCGAACATGGTTTGGAATATTTTCTTGTACATGTGAAATAAAATATTTTGAATTGTTTCTTTTGTCTGAAAATGATAAGAGAGGGAAAACACGTGGTTTGATATGTTATGTTCATGAAAAATCTTTAGCATGCTTATCTGTGGGTCTTGGTTTTTGGATATGGTTCTGATATGTGTATATGGTTTCACGTGATATAGTTGGTACCACCATGATATGATAGGAGTGCAATCACTTTAGAAACAAAGTGATCCTTTTTCGTGTTTCTTTCCTATGTACACACTCGGGACTCCGAGAACAAATGAGGGAAAGTCTCACAATATGATACCGCCTGGTTTGGCCACCGGGAATAGCACAACCCTACCACCGGGGTTAAACATGGTATATGTTTTGGAAATGTTGATGAGATGTTACGGTTATTTATGCCAAAGTAATTTTGGTAATCTTTATTTTATATAAGTTATGTAATGGTTTGTTTAAGAGGTTTTATCTTGAACTTAATTGGAATTTTAAGGAATGAAAAAATCAATAACGTACATGTTTTATCTCTACAGTGCATTTTTTTTGTTTGTTTTGTATGTCTCCCGTTTCTATTCTTTTTAGATACTTTCTCCCTATTTTTCGGTATATCTTTACTTATCAAAATAAATATATAAATCTATATATTTTTTACTGCATTAATTGTAAAGAATTTAGAGCCTTCTTTTGGCACTACCTGACAATTGTAGAACCTTTATTTTTACAACGTTTGGAACCTTTATTTCAATGCTAACATTTTTTTTTTCAATTTCATGTTGTGCAAAAATATATGAAGATTATTCTTGATGGAGACAAGAGAAAAAAGCACATCTAGTAGGCAATCATTATTTTTTTTTTCTAAAAATAGTAATTATATGAATACTCCAAATGTGAGAGATGGTGAAAGAGCAATTGATGATCATGGAATTTTAGAGCCAACACTAGAGGATGATGATGATGTTGGAGGTTTAGAGCCAACTATTGAGAATGATGATGATAATGGGCATTTAGAGCCAACTCTTGAGAATGATGATGACGAAGTCATTGATGAGCCAACGCCGCAAAATGATAATGATGCAGTTGAAGAGCCAACGTTTGGGATGTTTTTCAAAACTGAGCAAGAATTCATTGACTATTATAAGCAATATGAGAGACAAATTGGATTCGGAATAATGACCCAAAGAAGTAGAAGGGAAGCCGATGGTAATCTTAAATATGTAACACTTGGTTGTGCACGTGGTGGTAAGGCAAGAAACCGTATTTCCAAACTTTCTAAACCACATCCGAAAACGAAGACCAATTGTAAGGTGAAAATTAATGCAACTTTAGTTGATGATGGTCTACACATAACTACTGTGCAAATTTTTTTAGATATAATCAAGCTATTGATGATTCCGTAAAGAGATAGTTAGATATTAACAACAGGGTAGACATAGGCATGTCTAAAAGTTTTAATGCTGTGGCTGTCGAGTATAGGGGATTTGAAAAACTTTCATTTATTGAGAAAGATGCACGAAATTATATTAATAAGGCTCGACACCTTAGACTTGGCGAAAGAGGTGCTGATGCACTACATGGTTATTTTGAGAGAATGCAGTATAAGAATGACGGGTTTTACTACGTGCCACAGATGCTAATACTCATACTTCCATTGATGCTAAAACTGGAAGTTCAAAAAAAGCGCGGAGTCCTGGCGTTGTTAGAGGCAAAGGGCGGCCCCTATCGAAGAGAAAATAACCTCCAATAAAAAAGTTACAAGCCAAAATCAAAAAGGCCGGTGGGAAGCGACAAAAGAAAAATGTAGGAAGATTTAAATAATGTGAGTTTAATATACACAAACATTTAATTTTAAGTTATTTAATTTGTTTATTTATTCAAACGTAGGGAACTACACATTCGGAAGATGTATTAAACCTAACAGATTCGGTAATACCGTCTGGCACACAACAAGGTGTTGTTTTGCAAGTACCTTGTACACAACAAAACATTATTTCTCAGGTAAATATTGTTAAATTTGTCTTTGAACAATTAATGAGAAATTTTGCATAAGTTTTACAATGTTTCATACTACTTGTAGGTGGACTTTCAACATCATGGCTCTCAAGGATTGATGAGAAGACGAAGTGGATTGCTGCATTTTGATGATGTTAAGAGATGAGAAGACGTTGAAGATTGCATTTTGACTTCAAATATCATTGTATTATTTAACTCAATGTATTGTTGACGACGTTGTCATGGATACGTACTTTTTATAAATTTCAATGCAGAGGGAAAGTATTTTGCAATGTTAATTTGTTTTTTTCTATTATATCAAAGTAATTTGTTTCAGAGTAATTTGCATTCTCGATGTAAGGAAATGCTATCTTTGTTGAAATAATATCGGGGTTTGGGATATGTATGGTATCTCAGTATCACTATTTTTTGTTAGTCAATTCCTTCTTGATCATCTTCATTAGTAGATGAAACTTTTTTCAGTGCCTTGTTTAATTCTTTTTTTTTTTTTTCTCTTTTTTGCTTTGTGACGATAAAAAATCTCTTATCTAATTGTAATTTTGAGATTTTTCCTCATTGTTTTGAGTTTTATCCACAAAGCCATGTATAAAACAAGGAATTCTAGTATTAACACGTTCTTTTAGTTTGAATGGGCATGGCCACACCCAAAAGAATCACTGGCTATGAGGATTGCAGCTACAAGCTTTTAATCTGTATCTGGAATAGCTAATAAGATCAATGGGCATACACAATGCTCACTCTCCCAGCCTGGCAAAGGTAATATCTTAGTACTCCAAACAAAAAATCAAAATTGTAAAGAAACACAAGCAAAGAGAAAATTTATTGGCTAATTCTCATTAATTTTCTTTGTACAGAAGTGAATATACATAGAAAATAACACATTTGAGCAAAACAATCTAACAATCTTCTCCTAGGAATATACTCAAGCACTTGTCGTGCATTACAAAAAACAATCTAATTGGGCTACAACTGAAAGCGCCGGCCATTACAATACGTTACAAGAAAACACCAACAACAGATTACTTGACTGGGTACTGCACCAACAAAAACACCAACGAAAAAAAAAAAACCATTCTCATTCCCCAATCCGAGTGACCAAAATTTGAAGCCCTGGTGAAAAGTGACTCCACTGCTGGAAATGTGCGTATTTCTCATTCCCAATCTCTCTCTGTTTTGCTCAGCATAGAGCTCTCATTCACTCTTTCCTCTTCACTTCGAATCCAAGCCATAACCCCCTCGTTGTAAAGCACCCTTTCATCACACCACCATATTCGCCACGTCCAACGGCACATCTCTTCATTCTCTCTTACAACACCACCTAAGATTGCCTTCTTTTGGGATGTACGCTCTCACCAACTACTCAAAATCACGAATTTGCTCAACTTTTTTTGCTCCGAAATGCAACTGGGGTTTGCTCGACTGAGGCTACGACGACGTTCCATGATCGGCATCACGGGATCTCAACCCTTAGCCTTGGCTGCTTTGGGCATCATGAGAACGAGTTAAGCAAATTTTCTCCCATCTGAAAGTGAAACCCTCGCTTATTTGGTGGACGTGGGTACTCGACTAGGTAATCAGCATGTAGTTGCTCTGAGAGACGATGACGTTATAGTCATCGATTGGATATTCTGCATGTGGAAAATCTCTTGAAAGGCGGTGAGGGTTGCTCTACAGATCATTTCTATGCAGATGGCCAAGGGATGTAGAGGGTGAGGAGTAGAGTTGAGGGCAGGGGCGAGGAATCTGGGTCCTGGGATGGCGCTCTGATGGATTTATTTCTTTCATTTCGAGTTGGACGCAGAGGAAGTGATGAAATGGCTTGATGAAACGCAACATTTCATTAATGGATTGCATTGCAGTCCAAATATATGGACTGCAAATAGAATTTCTCAATAAGTAAAGGGCACAATTCCTGTATATACTTCAGTTCTTGATCTTGCCAAGTGTTTTAATTATTCCAAATTCTTGGGGTTTTGCTGTTTAGCTTGCTCTCTATTATGAGGATTGGATTGCAAATCTTTCGGACAAATCTTTCCATGTTTCAGCAACAATATTTATATATAGCAAAAATACCACGTCATTACATGATGATACAAGCATGTATATAGTAGATCAGAATAAGATGAGAATAATCATCTTATTCTGATTTGCTCAGTCTAGGCTGACTTATTTTCAGTACAAATTTCCATTGACATTGACTGTCTCCCTGAATTTTATCCATGACTAATAAAATAGGTTTGAAGGAGCATCACAAAGTGTACTATGAACGGGTAAAGAAAGAGAAGAGAAGCGATAGAGAATTTTACAATAAATTTGACGTCTTGATCAATTGTGGAATGTATTGCTCTTAACATCATGATAAAACATGAGCACCCAACGAAGCTTATCTCAAGAAGTGAAATACAAGATAAAGAACATGGCACAAAGTACAGGGGAACACAAAGTAGAGAAGAATTATAGAATTTCATTTCTGTTATCCTTTTTTTTTTCCCCTAATAAGAGCAGCGGGGCTTGGCATACATGCCTTAATTAGAAAGGGCGACGGTTGCTACAAGATTTTGAGTTTCCTACACATGGAAATTGATTGTCGAAATAAGAGAAGTAATGTGTGCAAATGGCTCATTGCTTGGTAACAAAAGCTTTGCACAAGTTTTCAATTTGAATTGGTATGTTTTCTTTATAATATAACTTAGTTTCGTGTTAAGGAGTATATATATGATTTATATTGAGGAGTCACCCCAGAAAGATGCATTCAACTCAAGCCTAACTTACAGTTGGAATATATTGATTATATACCTGAACTTATGTGGTTATTATCTTCTTTCGTGTGAGTTTGGTTTTTTGTCTCCTAAACATATGATAACAAAGATATAATGTTATCAATCCATAACTTATTATTGTAACAAATTAAGAGTTGATCTAATGGTAGATAGATTGTAACACTGGGGGCCAATGCAAAATTTACATTCAATTTTTTTTTTTTTTTTTCAGAGGGATGAAAAGTTCACTTGAGATTTAATGAGTAATTTTGGGTTTAGGCTACAAGTCCAAAATTTATTATTATGGAATATTAATATTTTTTAGTGGATTTGATAATTAGATTAATTTTATTTGATCTTTTATGGAATGGATTGGGCTGGTAAGTTTTTTTTTTCTTTTTTTTTTTTCTAGACGAGGCTTAAATATTTCGAAGTGGACACAAAGTCAACAAGATAAAGTTGAAAGCAGTGACATGTGCATGACTCAGTCACATAACAGTTAGCACGTTCACTACAAAAAAATATAGTATTTAAGACAATATTTATTTCCGGCAACATACATTTTATGGCAAAAAGTCACTTTTGCCAATTTGAAATATTTCTTTCTGCCAACTAATAAAAACAGCCGGAATTATAATTTTAATTTCTTTCTGTTCCTACCTCTCCCTTTCCCTCTCGCGCTCTCTCTGCTTCTCCCTTTCCCTCTCGCGCTCTCTATGCTTCTCCCTTTCCCTCTCGCGCTCTCTCTGCCTCTCCCTTTCCCTCTCGCGCTCTCTCTGCCTCTCCCTTTCCCTCTTGCGCTCTCTCTGCTTCTCCCTTTCCCTCTCGCGCTCTCTCTGCCTCTCCCTTTCCCTCTCGCGCTCTCTCTGCCTCTCCCTTTCCCTCTCGCGCTCTCTCTGTCTCTCTCAGCTTTGCACAGTAGTTTCCATTGTCAGTGCTACCCTAATCTCGCCATCTTCCCGCCACTACTTGGACCACTAGTTGGTTTCCGAGATTCGCCGAAGCCCCTCTGTTAGATTCGAACAAGGCAAGTAAACCGACTGAAAGGATTTTTAAGTATTGTAGGGTTTGGTTGTGTTGCTATTTAAACCGATTAAATATGCATTCACCTACATGAGGAATTTTAACTTCGGATTGGATTCTATTTTCGTTGCATTGTAGGGTTTGGTTGTGTTGCTATTTTTTATTGGTTGTTTGGATGAGTCCTCTGTTTTTAATTGGTAACTTTCACTATATACTGTGGTGATCGGCACTCTAATTTGATATATCTCTTTTGGTTTTTATTTTATTTTTGCTTAGGTCTGGTTATTTCCTTTGACTTAATTTGGTTTTTGTGATATCTTTGAATTTCATTGATATTTTGCATTGTGGTTGGGTGTTATGACTGGATTTTGAACTTTATAATTATTTGTATCTTTCATATGTCTTGTTGTAATTATGAATTCTTTTTATCGTAAATGAGGGCTTTGAAGAAAATTAGAATATCTTACTCTTAAAAACAAATTAAGCTACAAGCTGCCAAAAAAATAAAAAAACAAAAATAGCAAAAACAGATGGGAATCCTAGGCTCAATACCGTGACCTTGTTCATGCAACAAAAGCAATTTCTAGATGTTGAACATTGAAGTTTTTGTTTGAACTAGAAAGTGTATACTGCCATTTGGCCTGCTTCTGAATATATTGTATTCAGTTTTTATACCACCTGCCAAAATTTAGCTAGTTTGATTCAATTATTAGTGTTCTATGTCTTTGATTTCCCAGCCCCTGTACCCTGTTTCAATGAATATATTGTATTCAGTTTTTCAATTTTTCCACTTCTGTCCTTTGGTTAGGTATAGCACCTGATGAGGCTACATACTCTTCTGTCTTTCATTCTTCTGCTAGTCTATTAGCACTAAATCAAGACACTTTGATCCATTATTAGACATAAAACAAGTTTTCTGAACAATGCATATATTGCAAGCTCATTGATTACAATGAATGCAAAAACTAGTAGATACCTGCCCCTTTTGAACATGTTAATGAGTTCATGGGAGAACATGGCGAGGTGTGCCATTAAATTTTTGTGATCATTCTATTTGGTTGAAGATCTGCCTTTTTTTGAAGATAATCTGGTGTTAGATTTTTATAGTTTGAGGGTGCATTGTTAGTTCTAGATACAAACTAGCTATTAACGATTTGGTTGAAGATCATTCTATTTGGTTATTTTGCTGATTCTATTCTATTCTAAAATATGCTTCCATATATATATATATAAGAGTATTCATGAAGTATTGAGTTTGATTAGAGAAATTAATTAAGTTAAAAAAAACTAAAATTTCATGAAAAATATTATATAAAAGGGAGAAAAAATTGTCTTTGAACTGAAGAGAAATTCAGAAAAGGAAATATATACATATATATATATATATGTGTGTGTGTGTGTGTGTGTATATGTTTACATATATATATATATATATATATAAGGAAAATATATATCACTCTTTATGACAGAATTATAATTAATTACCAAGCAGTCGAAATTGCCCATTATGTAATATTTGCGTAAGATTCATAATATGGGTATTTAAGACTCTTTATCATGTCATGCATATGTGATATTACAAGTTAAGCTAGCTAGCTAGCGTCTGTACGTGTTTATATCTATATCTATATATATGTATGTGTGTATCGTCCAGATCTTCGTCATGCTTTAGGCTTGTAAGATACAAATGATTTGCTTTAAGCCTATATTTGATCTCCAAGAGGAGCACTAGTCTCATGACTGCATGAGTACTCATGTATGGATCTGATTGTATTTAATTATTTTACATGTATATCTAAAATAACCAATTATTTGTGATCATTCTATTTGGTTGAAGCATATTTATATGTATGTGTGTATATCTATATCTATATATATGTATGTGCTAGTGTGTATCCCCAATTCATTGTGATCATTCCATTTGGTTGAAGATCTGCCTTCGTTACTCGTGTCTTGGCCTTCTGATCTTACTATTAATTAGTATCAAATGCCGGCCACCATTTGTAAAATCACTATAAAAAAATAGCATTTGTGATATTTTAAATACAATTAAAAGGACTATTTGTGATAAAACAATTTATTTTTATCATAAATAATTTTTTTAATTATAATTAAAATATACAAGAACCTTTTTTTGTTTTATTTTTGTAATGAATGAATACATGCATGCATGGCATGACTCTTTCAATAATTAGTAGGGGCTAATTACCTATCTTGTTAGGACAAATTATCAGACTTCGATAATCCCTCGATGCTTAATTTATGTCTCATTGATCTTATTCTATGCAACAACTTCTTCATTGATGTTGTCTTGGCCCAAGTTTGCACTGAGGGGTCTATGATCATTTAAAAGGGAAAGACGACATGCAGAATCTTGAGATAATTTACAGTGCTTGAAATTGGACCCATTTTAAACTTTCCAAAAACAAATTAAAGTCAGATCACCATGATATTGATCAGTTGAAGCAATTGCGACCCTTTTTTTATTACCAAAACATCTGTATTTTTTTTAAATTTTCTGTTTGGGATAATAATGATTCAGAGGGATTCAGGACTCAGTCTTATCTGTAATTTTCCCACTGCTTAATTAATTTTTGTCATTTTCTTTTTATCCATTGGAGCACAAGACTCATTTTCTGTCTACTTATTTATTTATATTTTCCTTTCTGCTCTTTATGTTGGTCGACATTGCTCATAGTCCATGACAACTCTTTTGGCAATGGTGAGGAGATTATCGAATAGAAAATTATTATTTTGTATTACAGTTTTATTAATAAATAAAAATTTTAAAAAAAAACTATTGTAAATAAAATATTATTATAATTTTAAAATTGTTTTTAAACTAAACTTGCATTTAGAGACTATATATAGATAGCATCGCTCGATGGAATAATTAATCGACTATCTTCTTATTTTCTTCTTCGTCACTCATTCAGAATATTTTCTTTGGATTGAGTATATGTCAAATTTAATATGCTTTTAATTTCCTTGTTTTATATATACCATCCTCTGGTTGTATGCTTCCACACTCATTAGAGGGTTTAGTGCAGATTTTACTAGGTTTAGTGCAAAAATATTAATATTAATATTAATTTGGGAAAGTATTATATGTGCAGGTTATGGATAAACATATATTGTTAAGAATAACCCACTCACATTTCTGTTTTTACTTACTGTTCTTATCAATAAGTACTTTAGCTATGATCTATGTGGTATTGTGCTACATTTATCCCTTATTAAACAACTTTTCTATCTCTACTTTTTCTTAGATGGACAAAAGTTAGATGCAAATTACTAATAGATTTGGAACTAGGGAATATGTTAAAGGAGTTAAGGAGTTCCTTACCTTGGCCCGATCTCATGCTACAAGTAAGGAGATTCATTGTCCATGTGTCCAATGTTCAAATAATTACTTCATACCTATAAGCCAAGTAGAGAGACACTTGTTCATTAAAGGTATTGATAAGAATTACACGGTGTAGATTTTTCATGGCGAGAAAGAAGATTTAATCGTAACTGATGATGATGATGATGATCTACATGATCTCGAACAAACGGATGACTTCATTGATGACGTTGATGTTATGTTACGAGATATTCGGGCTGGGGGAATTCCCAATGTTCCCACAAGCGATTCATTCCATGTGGAGGGTTCATCATCAGTTGATACGGATTCATCTCGCACTTTTGATCAGTTGTTGGCTGATTCTCGACGTCCTCTTTATGAAGGTTGTGCAAATTACTCTAAACTATCATTCACTGTCAAACTGCTGCACATTAAAACACTTGGTAGTTGGAGTGTAAAGTCTTTCGACATGCTTTTGCACTTGTTAAAATCAGCTTTTTCCAATGCCCTTTTGCCAAACTCATATCAAGAGTCACGCAACTTGGAAAAAGGTCAAGGCTTTACTTACAACAAGATACATGTTTGTCCGAATGACTGCATACTTTATTGGAGAGAAAATGAAGATAAAGACGAGTGTCCCAAACGTAATCTCTCAAGGTGGAAATTCAGCAACTCTAAGAAGAGAAGAATTCCTCAAAAGGTTCTACGACATTTTCCTTTGAAGCCAAGGTTGCAGAGATTGTTTATGTCACAAAGAACGGCAACGGATATGCGGTGGCACAGGGATCAACGTGTCATTCAACAGAGTATTCTAAGTCATCCTGCTGACTCTGAGGTGTGGACAGCATTTGATCAAGAGCATGCTTGGTTTGTGGAAGATCCAAGGAATATCAGGCTTGGTTTAGCTAGTGACGGTTTCAACCCATTTAATAATTTGGCTAAGCCTTACAGTGTATGGCCGGTGATTCTTGTCCCTTATAACTTACCTCCGTGGTTATGCATGAAAGATCCATATTTTATCACTTCACTATTGATTCCAGGACCAAGATCACCAGGAAATGAAATCGATGTCTACCTTCAGCCTCTGATAGACGAATTGATTGATCTATGGGATAATGGTGTTGATACATATGATGCAAAGGCTAGAGAGACTTTCCGATTGCATGCAGCATTGCTATGGACAATTAACAATTTTCCTGCTTACAGAAATCTCTCTGGATGGAGCACTAAAGGGAAGATGGCGTGTCCATCGTGTAATGAAGAAATAGATTCCATGTGGTTGACATATAGTCGAAAGCATTGTTATATGGGTCATCGTCAATTCTTGCCACCGAGCCACATTTGGAGAAAGAAAAAGTCTATTTTTAATGGCAGTTCAGAGCATCGTGGTCCACCTACAATGTATACAGGAGAAGATATACTCATTCAAATCCAAGATATTCTTGATGCAAATTTTGGCAAAGCCATAAAGAAAAGAAAGAATACGATTAAGGAGTTGAATTGGACCAAAAAAAGTATATTCTTTCAATTGTCGTATTGGTTGACTATCAAGATTAGACATAATCTAGATGTAATGCACATTGAGAAGAACATCTGTGACAACATTTTAGGAACTCTAATGAACATCTTTGGCAAAACTAAAAATCATCCTAATGCACGTCGTGATCTTTTCAATCTTAATATAAGAAATGAGTTACACCTTATTCAGAATGGACAACGCATTAGTATGCCACATGCATGTTATACGTTGTATGGAGCTGAGCGAATTGATTTCTGTAATTGGTTGCGTGATGTCAAATTTCCAGATGGACTCGCTTCGAACATTGCCAGATGTGTTAGTGTAGATGATTGCAAAATCTTGGGGATGAAAAGTCATGATTGCCACATTTTCATGCAAAGATTACTTCCTGTTGCAGTTTCTGGATACTTACGCCAAGATGTACGAATGGCACTAACTGAGCTAAGCACTTTTTTCAAAGAATTGTGTGCTAGAACATGTAAGGTTGATGTTTTACAGCGGCTACAAGCTGATATTGCCGTCATCCTTTGCAAGCTTTAGATGATTTTTCCACCTACCTTTTTCGACATAATGGTGCATTTAGCCTACCATTTGCCACGTGAGGCATTGCTTGCAGGGCCAGTTCAATATAGGTGGATGTACCCTTTCGAAAGGTATATTGGAAAATTCAAGAGATATGTTAAGAATAAGGCCTACCCAGAAGGTTCAATAGCCGAGGCTTATATCCATGTAGAATGCTTGAATTTTTGTTCTATGTATCTTCATGATGTTGAGACTAGATTCAATCCCTCCGAACGTAACTTGGACAAAGGAGAAGAAAGTGTGCGAGAGGAACTATCTGTATTTTCACAAAAAGTGCGACCTATGAGTTTTGCATCCCGTCATCGATTAGACGACGACATTTTCAAAAAAATCAAATGGTATGTTCTGAATAATTGCATAGAGATTGGAGAATATCTTAAGTAAGTGACCAAACTACTTACCAACTTTATGATTTTCTATTCTCAAAATACCGATTTACGTTGCATCCCCTACATATTACATATACTTATTAACTAGTGTTGGCCTTCTGTCTAGTGAGCACTACATGCAGGTGAGTAAAGAGTATCCCGATGATGTCGATAGTATGCATGCTGCAAAATTTCCAAACTAGTTCAAGTCACACGTATGCAAACTCATTTGGAAGTTCGACCCCATTTTCCTTATGAATATGATTGTTTTATACCAAGATATATACTGCTTTTATTTTATGCGGTTCCTTGTTTGAACTTGTGATAGATTCAAAGTAGGCGTGCTAATAATCTCGAAGAAGTTTCGGAGGATCTATATGCCCTAGCGTGTGGTCCTGACCCTTGGGTCGCATCTTATTCTGGTTGCATAAATAACGGTATAAGATTTCACACAAAAAATCGTGAATAACATCGTTGCACCCAAAACTCAGGAGTGATGGTCATTAGTGAACAACTAGGATCTGAAAAACTTGAGTTCTTTGGTAGACTAATAGACATTTTGGAAGTTCGTTACATGGGTTGGCGTCGTGTTTACTTATTCAAATGTGAATGGTTTGACATCTCTAATTCCAAAAGAGGGATACGTGTGGAACGACATCTTACTAGTGTGAATATGTCTCTGACAGCTTATAAGAACGACTTTTTTGTTTTGGCATGCCAAGCTTTGCAAGTATTTTACTTAAAAAATCGCAGCATCCGTGGTGATTGGTATGTAGTGCAAAAGTTTGAAGAGTTATTGTTCAAGTATGAAAATATATATTTTTTCCTCTCTTTTTACTGTTCACTTATAAAAATATATATTCCAATTATATATATATGATTTTTATATATATATATATATGTATATAAATGAAATCATTTATATATATATATATGAAAACTGGAATGCAGAATGCATTTATATATATATATATATATATATATATTGGAATGCATATAAATATATAAATTATATATATTGACGAATTAATTGAAATTGGAGTAAAATCATATTTTATTATTAATTTATTTTAAATTTGTATAAGTCAATATAAAAGTTTTGTTTAAATGAAAAAATGAATCTTTAAAAAAAATGATTTTACATATACATTTGCATAAGCCAATAAACGGATGATGATAGGTTTATAAATTTATTTATTTTTTTTTTTTTGTACTTAATAATTTAAAAAATGATTATTAATAAAGCTACATATTTTTCTAATTTCTTTAATAATTATGGATGTTTAAAAAATATTTAAAAATTATAAATAATAAAAACTTCAAATAATAAAAAAATAATAAATCTATCATTATCGAAAACAAAAGAAGAAGATTCCTGCCGCCAGTGAATGCATTGACAACGACGGTAGCATTTTAATTCCAAATACCAATTGATCAATGGAAAGGAAAATGCTATCCAGCCTTTTCGCTCTTAATTTTTTCATATCTTAAATGTTTTTAGTAATTTTATTAATTTATTTAAAAATGAAAAAAGTACTTACCAATAAAAATTTTTGTAATTTTTTATTCGTAGGACAACTCGCTAGCAGACTAGCGCACCACCCATTTGTATCAGTTGGTTTGATGGTAAAAAGTGGTAAAAATCAATGCATTTGCTCTAAAGCGTTAGTTGCACGTGAGGTCCCTTCAAGCAGCAACTCCACCCCATCTCGCGGCACAGCAGCCGCATCGGAAACCAGCAAACTGCATCACCCTTCATGTCAAACCCGGAAACTGGACCCCTAAACACCGTAAGCCAGCCCCCTTGTTTCGAAAATTCCAACAGACCCACATTGGTTTGGCTATCTTTAAAATTATTTGGCTATCTTGTACAGTAGTTAACTATAAATGGAAGACTATAAGTACAATATTAAAAAAAACATTTCTCACTCCAAAATATTGTGAGAAATTTGATATTTGAAAATAGCATTAAATGATATTTGAAAATGATATTTATTAATTTAATATTATTTTATTATCATACAGGAAATAAATGATCAATCCAATGTGGGTCTTAAATTTTAATCACTTGGACAAATATTAGTTAAAATTTGAAAATACATTTGCCTAAGCCAATAAAAATGATCTTAAGACACGACAGATTTTTCTTGAAACAACTGGGCTTGGCGTACATGTATAATAAATTTACAGTATTACTAACAATATTTTCTCAAGTATAAAACAAAACATTTAGAAAAAATTGTCAGAAGATTTTATCCGGAGAATTTGTCGAATAATTTAGCATTTCAACTAAGAGTTTGAAATCTTAATTATTTTTATGTTAGAATAAATTGTTTAAATGAGATCTTTTAAGAACACAGCCAAAATGTGTACAAATATAAAAAAACTTATATATTTCAAAATTTCATTTTTTCAATAATTTTGAGAATTGTACGTCTAAGAGCTTAACATATAATGTAATTAAAAAAGTAACTAAATTTTAAAAACGAGGTATATAAGAATTATAAAAAAGAGATCAATCATTATAAAATAAAATAAAAAATAAAAAACGAGGTGTTTTGCGGCAAACCCAAATCGCCACTAAAAGTGATCATTTCGCCGTAATAGTAGTTTTCAGCGATTTCTTGCGCGCCGCGTGTTCCACGCTATAGAAAAGCTGGTTAAAGTTTTTGCAGCGAAAAACAATAGTCGCTGCAAAAAGACTAATATTTGCGGAAACTTTTTTCACCACAAAAAGCATAGATATCCCGCTAAAAGCATTTTAATTGCCGCAATACATAGTAACGGCGAATGATTTAAATTCCCGGCGATTTTGTTTTCGCCGCAACATCTGTTTTAGGCATTTTTAGGCATGCCACGTGACTTTTTAAAAATACATATTTTATACCTCTAATATTAATGGACTTTTATATGGCAATAAAATTAAATTAATAATGTGAATTATAAATTAATAACAGCACAGAATCCAATAAATTAATACATTTTTTTTTCAGATTTCTTGTGCCTATCTAAATCTAATCCAAATTCACATACTCCTAAATATTCTTTAAAAAAGTAGCTTTTTAAATAATATTTTAGATTACTCTAAAATATCAAACACTTTATGACTAAAACTTTAATTTCATCAAAATCAGTCATCCATTATTATAAGTATATATTCATATTTACATATTAGTATATGTTCTTTACTTATTACGTTGTTAATAGCTCACCCTTATTTCCATAATATTTTTTAAATAATTTTAATAGTTCAACGGGATATCAAGGATATGAAGTCTTGGAGGATCTTATTTTGTAGAATTATTTTTAGAAGTCATTTTGGTATGTTGAACTATGGACAAATTCGAGTTTTGTGGAAGTGTTATCTTATTCTATTGAGGTTTGGTTTTAGTATTTCTTGAATAGTACTATGAATATTTGTAGATATTAAGGAATGAGAGTTAACCATTCGAACCTCCAATATAGGGCATACATTATGTATGTATTTTGATAGGGACGGTGAGATTCATTAGAGGGAATTCGCCTAGCGTTGCAAGAGAAATCAAAGACCCATAATCTTATAAGATTAGAAGGAAAACTTAGAGAAGTGAGAGAATAATGGGTACTTTTCTTCGATTTGATTTAACATAGCTGGATGAGAGCTAGGATTTTGAAGAAGATAAAAGTCTAGAGAAGAAACGGCGTCATCCTCGCCATCTCTTAGCTTTTATTGCAAAACCTCACTCCCATTTTTGCCGGCCTAAATGGTGAATTACTGTAGACCTCTCACGACGATCGTAGATCGCTCTCTCACCCACCACATTGCGAGTCAAAGCTATGTGTATGTGACGACAGTGACTACAACAACCAGGGGGCGACCATACGCAAAATGAATGACAGTGACCAAAGATGCACATCACGACGGCAATCAAAGACAGTATGCTCAGATCTCCCTCTCTCGTTTCGCTCTGTAGCAAGCTTCCCCAAAATCGATTTCCATTCAATTTCCCTCTGAACTTTGTTTCTTTATTTTTTTTTTCAAATATTGGCACGTCAGCCGATGCCCCGATGGAGATACGGGGACGGGTACCTAGACTTATAAGAAATTCTATGGAGTTTCAAAGTCCCTTTGCGCCCCAGCTGACATGGCTCTTGCCACATCAGCCGATTTATTTTGTTAAAAAAATGCAATTTGTAATAGACATGGGATTTGAAAATTATTTGGAAATCATTATTGCTCGAGCAAGACGAGTTTTGCCGTGGCACACCTATTAATTTCCCAAATCCACTTACCATCTCTCTAACCTCTAGAAGTTACCAATCCTGATAAGCAAAGGAGATAAATGGCTGAAAAGCTTATAGGTAAGAACAAAAGAAACATCATTACCATCATATAAAATGGAGTTAACCAAGGATTACTGAAAAGAACTAAAAATAGACTTGCGAACAAAATAACACAGACAAAGAATACAAATCAGACCAAAACTCTCAAAATAACATAGAAAAAGTTTGCTAAAGAAATGCCCATTGTTGAATCCAGAATAAGAAGAAAATTCGAAACTTTTCTTAATCATACCAAAACTCTCAAAATTTCTTTATGCCTATCAAATAACAATCAGATCTGAATAAGTGATCACCACATGTTAAACAACGTAGAAAAGTCTCTACAATTCCAAATTTGAAACCTCAAATGAAATCAGGGAGATGATAAACAATTAAGAAAAACAAGCTCATTTTAATCAACGATACCTCTGACCTCTTTCCTATTAATGTGAACAAAAATTGGCGTTGATAGAATATCAAATTGACAACAACATAATCTCTCATAAGTGAGCTAATCTTTGTGGGAACTGGGAAGTGGGAGGTGTGAATACGAAATGGGCTGACTGCGATGAAACCCTTGCACCTACGATTTTGGAACCCTCTCTCATATTTACCGTTCATCTATTTCAATTTCATTTTTTTTTAAAAAATAAAATAAGCCGGCTGACTTATGCCGGAGCTCATAGAATTTCTATAAATATTTTTATATTATTTATTTTTATATTGAGAGAGGAAGGGATCGAACCCATGATCTCCATTTTGGAGACGTGGGATTTATGCCATTAGGCTACTAGCTAATGGTAGAAATTATTCAGCAAATTGCATCTTTAATATTTTCAAACTAGGACATCATTTAGGCCTCGTTTGAATTCGAAGATGAGATGAACTGAAATGAGTTTAGTTTATTTTTTAATATTATTATTATTTTGATAATTGAAAAAAACGTGTTGAAATTTGAAAAAGATATATGAAAAATTGAAAAAAAGTATATAGAAATTTATATTTTATATAAAAAATTATAAAACTATAATAATAAAATAAAAATAAATTAAAATAAGTTCAACTCATTTTCAAATACAAACCAACCTTATTTATACTTTAGGTTAAAAGAGGGGATTGAAAAGTCCTAGCTCTTAATTGGTCCACTAAACAGATTCAGGTCCTCAAGCCTCGTAATGAGTGTTAGTGGGCTGACATGTGGAACACAAAAGAGCCTGAATCTTATAAATTTGCATTTAGTAGATATAGCAGAGCTAGAAGTATATATAATTATATAGAGAACTGTTATAAACTTGTAGATATAAAAATACATAAAAAAAAAATTTACAAATAAATTTAATTTTATCATATCTATTAAATTTAATTTATAATAAAAATAATTATAAGACTTGACGTACCATATTAAGTCAAATTAATTTATGAATTTATTTTTATATAATTTTTTTATGACTAAAATATTTTTTTATATATATGGGTGCAAATTATTAATAAGATTTTAAAAGTAATTTTATATATTCTACATAATTTCCATGTTCTACTATATACAATACCAAAATGTCACAAATTTGAAAAATTATTATCAATATCCTATTAAATAGAAACATATGACTTTTTTTCATTGTAATAATTAAAAATAAATAATTAGACATATAACACCCATTTTGATTGTTAAATGGATGATAAATACTAAAGGAAAATTCTGCACCCACCGCGAGGATGGAGCACTAGAAAGGCCGTCACCGATTGATAACTTATTTATTTATTATATTGTTTTATTTAATAGCTAAGAAAATGTTTTTGAATAAGTTTGTAATTTTTTTATTTTTTTAAAAAATATTTAAGAGGATTAAAGAATAGAAGAAAAAAAAGTGGAAAAAAAAAATCAAATACCTTGCGGATGATCGGTTCTCTTGTGCTACAGTACTCTCGGTACTAGGTGTAGCACTAAATAAATAATATTTAGATAATAAAATGAGATAAAATAATTTTAGATGAAAGTTAAAAATTAAATAAAGTAATATCATAATATTATTTTGTAACATTATTATTATTTAAAAATTTAAAAAGATTAAACTATATTTTGAAAAATTAAATTATTTATTATATTTTATATAAGGATTTATAAAAATTATAGATATAGGTTAAGAATGAAGATGAAATTGAATAAGAATATTTCTCAATTCAAACCATTCTTTAATGCACCACGAGAGTCCCTGATCATGATCACAACGTGTCAATAAGAACAGCCAGTTCAGACCCCGCCACCACGTGGACCTGCATGGGATTTTTCTGAATTTTCTCCGACCAACAACAAAACAAGGCTATAATTGATCATTAACTCAAGGTGTGTTATGAATTATAATGAACGAACGAAACGGTAGCCGCTCCCTGTCCCACCACTAAAATTATGTGAATGACCCCACTACTATTATTTTAAAATCTGCATAATGACTTGCATAGTAATTTCAACACCTATAAATATGGGCTTCTGTTGTAATGAAATTCATAAGAAAATATAGAGAGAGAAAGAAAGTTTCAGTTCTTAAGAGTTTCTTTTATATTTCTCTTGCAATAGTAGTAGTTTTCTTTTTAGTTTTGTAACACGTTATCAGCACGAGGTTCTACCGATACTGAAGCTAGTGGTCTTCTACTTCAAGTAAGTTTTTCAATATATTATTTGCAGTCCTTGAGATAAATATTAAAGGTAATATTGCTGAATATTACTTGATAAAATTTTATTTTTATGCTCATGATAATGTGAATATATTTCTTAAATTCACAGATTTATTTTTGTAATATAATGTCAAATATTGAGATTTATTACTATTGACATTTCTTAAAAATGTTATTCATCCAGGATCCTTGATGAGATCTATTTGGATATGATGATGAACTTGAAAGATACAATCATAGAAGAAAACCATGTGTCCCTGAAGGACCGTACTGTGTATCTCATGATGAAAAATCATCTTACTATGTGAAATGAATTAAGAGAGTGATATAAGCACCAGAAGATGTAATCCTCTCAAAAGATCATTATGATTTATTGCACCTGAAGTTGCAAGATTTTAAGAGTGTTATTGAATATTCTGCACTCTTTAAAATCAGCTAAATATTAAAATTTTGCAGTGAAAATGTCACTGATGATGATATATAAAAGAAGACATTATTTTTCATACCTCGAATGTGCTCCTGTAGTAGCAATATCGAGAGTGAAAGTTCAACAAATATTCTGAACTTTTGTTTTGTCTTCCAGTGATTGAGCTAAATAATGAGTTTTTGTTACACCAGTTACGTCCTATTAATAATATCGAATTTATACTATTCCTAGAAGTGAACAGAGCATCCTTTCAAAGGAATTAAGGGCGTAGACGTGGTAGAAAAACTATAGAAGTGTTAGTCCCAAAAGCGACAACACTAAAAATGATAAAAATATATCGTATCACCAGAAGTGATCCAACTCAGAGAAGGGTAAAGGCCCTCAGAATAATTCTTCATAAAAAGATGAAGATGTTTGTCATAGATGTAATATGACTTAACAGTAGTCACGTACTTGTTGTACGGCCAAGCACTTGATTTACTTATACTAAGTTTTTATATATAAGCTTATTAATATTTCATCATGTTTTGAAATAATGAAATATCGGTGCTTGAAGCACGACAAGAAATTACTTGAAATAATAAAGCCCTGTTTAAATTTGATCCTCTTACAAATAAATGTGAACCAGAAGTTCAGAAGATTATCTATCTGCAAAGTGTTGCAAATCAATTACATGATGTATTTACTAACACTAAAGGTGTTGTAAAATCATATATTACTGCTGTTAATGCTTAAGCAAGAATTGAAGTCCCTGAAGGACGAGTTGTTAAAACAGCAATAAATGAGTCTAAGATACACCTGAAGCGTTGAAGACCTATTGGTGCATAAGAAAAAAAAAATCAGTGCTCATGAAGAGACCGTATTTTCTAATCCTCCTGAAGAGTGTAACTCCTGAAGAGTATAACTCCTGAAGAGTATAAACCTCCTGAAGAGGAACCTCCTGTAGAGGTGTTTCATGAAATGTTTTTCCGTGGAGAGGAACAATGAGATCTCAATACATTTCATAAGTACTGGAAAATTTATGGATAAAAATAAAACTGTTGTCGACAACATATATGATAACACTTGATATTACCAGAAGTAATGAAGAAAGTGAGTCAAAAATCGTCGAAGAATGTCGACGTAGAAATGATTGGCCAAAATGGAAAGCAGTTATTAAAACTGAATTAAACTCGCTAGTGAAGCGAGATGCATTTGGACCTGTTGTCCAAATACCAAAGGGTGTAATATTTGTCAGATATAAATGAGTATTTATACGAAAGCGTAATGCGAAATGAAATTGTGCGGTATAATTTGTCGCACAAGGTTTCCTGTAGAAACCCGAGAGCAGTTATGAGGAAACATATTTCCTTGTTATGAATGCAATCACATTCATATTTTTAATCGATTTGGTTATTACAAAAGGATTAGATATGCAGTTAATGAATGTGGTCCCTGCATATTTATAAGGATCATTAGATCATTACATATATAAAGATATACGATACTTGAAGCATCTAATCCAAGTACATTTAGGAGTATGTACTTTATAAAGTTTCAAACATCTTTATATGGGTTAAAGCAATCCGAACGCATGTGGTATAATTGAATCAACGAGTATTTATTGAAAGAAGGATTTAAGAATAATCCTATATGTCCATGTGTTTTATCAAAATTCGGATTTGCCATTATTGCAGTTTACGTTGATGATTTACCTTATTAAAACTCTTGAAAAGATTACAAGGGTTGCTATAAATTCAAGGAATGCATTTAAAAAGTAAAGATCTTATTATTCAATTCATAGATGAGTTACAAGAATTTGAGACTTCTAGCCTCATCTCTCAAATGCATTTGCTCTTCATAAAGCAACATACCATCCTTATCTAAAGGATTAGGCAGTCAAAATGAAGATGCAAGTAAGGATTTTAAATCCTTATTCTCTTGCTTTAAGTCTGCAATTTTTCTGTCAGACTCTTGAATAAGTCGTTGAAGTACAGAAACCTTCTCGTTAAGCTCCTCAATCTCACGATTTTTGGATTGTAATCGGCTGGAAAATCCAACAATAGAGGAGGAGTATCGGGTGCCGAGAGTCACCAGCTCATAAACAGCTTCACGATCTGACTTATTAGCCAGATCATTTGCTTGCTGCAACATGGCACCTGCGGAAGATGCAGGATCAACTTGTAATTGAGGTGAAGGATACCTCATATGTTGATCGTGAGAAATAGTAAAAGGAAATTGATGAGCCATTGGAAATTTGTAGAATAAGAATACAAATACAGATGAATTATAGATATGAGAAGAAGATTTGATGTGTACTAAATGAAACTAAAGACGGTTCTTATAGAAATGGAAATAAGAACAAGACAAACCATCGTCTCTTCAAATCTCACTTTACAAGATATGCTGGATGCATAATTTCAAAAGCCAGCGAGATTAATTACAGCTATCCCTATTTTCTTGTAAACGCTGAACCTCTGTCGTTAGCTGCTGTTGTTTACTTTGTATCTGTGCTCTTTCTCGTTCCAGCTCTTCTACTCGTGTTTTCGGGTCACGAGAATACCAGTCTACAAGTTTCTTCAGCTCCTTGTTTTCTTGTTTTAAATCTTTATTTTTACTATTTTTAGTTGCAAGCGTTTGATGCAACTCAGATATTTGAGTTTTAAGATGACCAACCTCACTCGTTCTCGCCAGTAGCCTCTGAGACATGGTTGTAAGAGAGGCAGCATATTGAGCACTGAGGGTTCTTGATGCTGCAACAATTTCAGGATCAGATTTACTAGAAAGATATATCTCTGCTCCTATCATGGTGTTTACAGCCTCAGGAGAAAATATAAGTGGTTGAGGTATAAAAGGTTCGTGGTTTAAATCTGGGACATTAGAATTTTTATCAGACATAATATCGTTCTGGATGAACAACAACTGAATCTATGAGGAATGCGAGATCTTTTTGCTGGAGTAAACCAATGGCAAAATTGGTTATATTTAAACAACAACCCGAAGGCTTCAAATCTCTTTAAGATCTATTTTGTCCACAATGTCAAGTGGATTTGATTTTCCGCCGAACCGATAATATTAAATCTCAAAGCTTTTACAGCTTTTAGCATACATAGATGGTTTCCAATGTTATTTCCACTGTATATAAACAAGTTCTCCCTAATAACGCCGAATGAGGGGGAGAAAATTTTAGATGAAAATATTATCATACTCTCTCTAATGCATTATTTAGTTGGAGATCGTGTTTGAATTCTTAGCTTGTTATATATACCGAAATCATATTTGCTTATTACTTGAAACACTAACGCATATTATCAGGGGGAGTTTAAGTATTACTGCAGGTATCAGATTTCTATTAAGTCTGTCAACCAGATATTATTTTTCATCTTCAAATCACTCAGAGATTATTGCAATTCATGAAACAAGTCGAGAGTATATTTGGCTGAGATCAATGACTCAACATATCCAAGAAAAGTGTGGTATTTTGATAGCTCAACAATTTTATACGAAGATAATGCTGCTTGTATCACTCAAATCAAAGGAGGATATATCAAAGATACGATCAAGTGATAATCTGGCAGATTTATTCACGAAGGCATCACCAACTGCGACATTCAAGAAAATTGTGCAGAATATTAAAATGTGAAGACTCAAAAATCTATCGTCATGCTCCAGGGGGAGTAAAAGTCCTGAAGACTTGTGTTGATTGTACTCTTTTTCCTTCGCTAAGGTTTTATCCCACTGGGTTTTCCTTTGCAAGGTTTTAATGAGGCAATCTTAAAGTACTTGTGGATACATAAGAAGACTGTACTCTTTTTCCTTCGCCATTGGTTTTTCTTCCCACTGGGTTTTTCCTTGGCAAGGTTTTAACGAGGCAGATTCTTTATGGGTGGTCATTCAAGGGGGAGTGTTATGACTTGTAATGAACGAACGAAACGGCAGCCACCCCCTGTCCCACCACTAAAATTATGTGAATGACCCCACCACTATTATTTTAAAATCTGCATAGTGACTTGTATAGTGACTTGCATAGTAACTTGCATAGTAATTTCAACGCCTATAAATATGAGCTTCTATTGTAATGAAATTCATAAGAAAATATAGAGAGAGAAAGAAAGTTTCAGTTCTTAAGAGTTTCTTTTATATTTCTCTTGTAATAGTAGTAGTTTTCTTTTTAATTTTGTAACAAAGTGAACATTATTGCGGGAGTAGTACGTACTGATCCAGACAATGACATATATACTGAAATATAAATGAATTTTCACAAAATGAAATTGATCTTCAAGTACTTCCTTTATTGTAAAGTCAAGGTCTTGATCTCTATGTATCAGTTGAGGAAAAAAAGAAGATTCCTTCCTCCTGAACCGTCATCATCAATGCATTGGGACCTGTCCAAGAGGAAGAGATTTTTTATGACGATTCGTGAAAAAGAAGATTTCTTCCTCCTAAAGAAAAAAAAAAAGTTTCCTTCCTCCTGGACAGTGTTCCAATCCATTGATGATGACGGTTGCAATATATCTTTATGGCTGTAATTGTTCCAAGAGCAATATATCTTTATGGCTATAATTGTTCCAAGAGCTGTCGGCTGGCATAGTTGTTCGATACATTTCTTTCCGTTGGATTCGAAGATAAAGATAAACTCGTTGGATTCGAAGGTAAAGATAAAATAAGTTTAGATGAATTTAATTTATTTTTTAATATTATTATTATTTTAAAATTTAAAATATATATATTAAAATTTAAAATATATATATTGAAATTTAAAATATATATATAAGAATTTATATTTTATATGAAAAATTAAAAAAGTATAATGATAAAATGGAAATAAGTTAAGACGAGTTAAGATAAATCCCGAATCCAAACGGAGCCTTAGCTTATATAAATATATATATATATATATGTATATGTATATACAAAATTATATTTGTATAATACAGGTTTAAAATCATCTATATTAAAATATGCATATCCAAATATTTGAATATCTATAAATAATAATTATGAAAGTTTGAAGAGTTATTGTTCAAGTATGAAAATATTTTTTTTTCTCTCTTATTACTGTTCACTTATAAAAATATATATTCCAATTATATATATATGATTTATATATATATATATATATATATGAAAACTGGAATGCAGAATGCATATATATATATATATATATATATTGGAATGCATATATTTATATGCATTCCAATTTATATATATATTGACGAATTAATTGAAATTGGAGTAAAATCATATTTTATTATTAATTTATTTTAAATTTGTATAAGTCAATATAAAAGTTTTGTTTAAATGAAAAAATGAATCTTTAAACAAAATGATTTTACATATACATCTGCATAAACCAATAAACGGATGATGATAGGTTTATATTTATTATTATTATTATTATTATTTTTACTTAATAATTTAAAAAATGATTATTAATAAAGCTACATATTTTTCTAATTTCTTTAATAATTATGGATGTTTAAAAAACATTTAAAAATTATAAATAATAAAAACTTCAAATAATAAAAAAATAATAAATCTATCATTACCGAAAACAAAAGAAGAAGATTCCTGCCGCCGGTGAATGCAATGACAACGACGGTAGCATTTTAATTCCAAATACCAATTGATCAATGGAAAGGAAAATGCTATTCAGCCTTTTCGCTCTTAATTTTTTCATATCTTAAATGTTTTTAGTAATTTTATTAATTTATTTAAAAATGAAAAAAGTACTTATTGTAATGAATTTAGTGGAGGGACGGCAGCCGCCCCCTGTCCCACCACTAAATAATGTGAATGACCCCACCACTATTATATTAAATTTGCATAGTAACTTGCATAGTGACTTGCATAGTAACTTGCATAGTAATTTCAAAGCCTATAAATAGGGGCTTCAGTTGTAATGAAATTCATAAGAAAATATAGAGAGAAAGAAAGTTTCAGTTCTTAAGAGTTTCAGAGAGAGAGTTTCTTATTTCTCTTTTATAATAGTAGTTCATTTCTTTAAGTTTTATAACACGTTATCAGCACGACGGTTCTGCCAATTCTGAAGCTAGTGGCCTTATTCCTCTGTAAGTTTTTCAATATATTATTTGAAATCATTGATATATTTTATTGATGATTATCTGTGTGAATTTATAAATATATTTTCTGAGATACGCATATTTATTATTTATATGTGTAGAAAATGGCAAATCTTACAAAATTGGAATTTGTTGCTCTTGATATATCTGGGAAAAATTATTTATCCTGGATACTTGATGCTGAAATACATCTTGATGCAATGAACCTGGGAGAAACTATTAAAGAAGGAAATCAAGCATCCCTGCAGGAACGTGCTAAAGCAATGATTTTCCTTCGCCACCATCTTCATGAAGAATTAAAAACTGAATATCTCACTGTAAAAGATCCCTATATTTTGTGGAATAATTTAAGGGAGAGGTATGAACACCAGAAGACTGTCATCCTCCCAAGAGCTCGTTCTCAATGGATGCACCTGAGGTTGCAAGATTATCAAAGTGTTAGTGAGTATAATTCCGCACTTTTTAAAATAAGCTCAGTGTTAAAATTATGCGGTGAGAAAATCACCGATGAAGATATGCTAGAGAAGACTTTTACTACATTTCATGCCTCGAATGTGCTCCTGCAGCAGCAGTATCGAGAGAGAAAGTTCAAGAAATATTCTGAACTTATATCATGTCTTCTAGTAGCTGAGCAGAATAATGAGCTCTTATTAGAAAGCCACAATACACGCCCTACTGGCTCAATATCATTCCCTGAAGTGAATGGTAATAGGTTTGCATCATTCCCAGAAGTGAATGGTGCATCCTTTAGAAGAAATCGGAGGCGTGGACGTGGTAGGAGAAATTATAGAAATGTTGGTCCCAGGAGTGACAACATTAAAAGGGATTATAATATACCATATCACCAGAAGTGGTACAATTCAGAGAGGGGTAAAAATCCTCAGAATAATTCTTCAAAGAAAAGTGAAGAGGTGTGCCATAGATGTGGAATGACTGGACATTGGTCACGTACCTGTCGTACGGCCAGGCACTTAGCTGATTTATATCAAGCTTCTGTTAAAGGAAAGAATAAAGTGCATGAAACAAATTTAGTAGAACCATCAGATGATTTATTAGATTCAGTAGATGTAGACGTTACTCATCTTGATGTATCTGATTTCTTTAATCATCCTGATGGTAGTATTGAACACTTAATTGGAGATGGAAGTGTTCCACTCAATTAATGTATTTTCTTTCTATCAATAATAAAAGTTTTGTATATTTTGTAGAATCATGGATCACATTGATGAGCTTTTTATCTCTGAGTTGAATGATAAAGATATATGTCTGGCTGACAGTGCTACAACTCACACAATTCTCAAAGAAAAGAAATATTTTCAAAATCTAACACTAAGTAAAGCCTATGTCCATACCATATCAGGTTCATCGGATTTAATTGAGGGCTCCGGAAGAGCTTATATTGTGTTGCCTAATGGCACCAAATTTTGTATTGATGATGCTCTATTCTCTTCACAATCCAGAAGAAATTTATTAAGTTTCAAAGATATACGTCGTAATGATTACCATATTGAAACGACCAATGAAGGCAGTAAAGAGCATCTTCTTATTACTAAAACAATATCGGGCCAGAAGCTCGTTTTAGAAAAACTGCCTGCTCTATGTTCTGGATTGTATTATACAAAAATGAGAACAATTGAATCATATGTGGTAATGCACCAGAAGTGCATTGACCCTAAAGTATTTATGACTTGGCATGATCGCCTTGGACATCCGGGTTCTATAATGATGAGACGAATTATTGAAAATTCGCATGGGCATCCCTTAAAGAATCAAAAGATATTTCTACCCAATGAATCTCCGTGCTCTGCATGTTCTCAAGGTAAGTTAATTATTAGACCATCTCCCTCAAAAATCATTGTTGAATCTCCATCCTTTTTACAAAGGATTCACGGAGATATATGTGGGCCTATTCATCCATCAAGTGGACCATTTAGATATTTTATGGTTCTAATTGATGCATCTAGTCGATGGTCACATGTTTGTCTTCTTTCCACTAGAAATGTTGCATTTGCTAGACTTCTTGCTCAGATAATTAAACTACGAGCACAATTTCCTGAGTATCCAATTAAGACCATTCGATTGGATAATGCAGGTGAATTTTCATCTCAAGTTTTTGATGATTATTGCATGTCAATAGGAATAGATGTTGAACATCCTGTTGCCCATACACACACACAAAACGGTTTAGCTGAGTCTTTGATCAAAAGGCTTCAACTAATCGCTAGACCTTTACTTATGAAATCAAGACTACCTATTTCTGTTTGGGGACATGCTATACTTCATGCAGCATCTCTAATTCGCATTAGATCATCTGCATATCATAAATATTCTCCATTACAACTTGCATTTGGTCAACAACCAAATATTTCTCATCTTCGTACTTTTGGATGTGCTGTATATGTTCCAATTGCACCTCCGCAACGTACAAAAATGAGTCCTCAACGTAGACTTGGGATATATGTTGGTTTTGATTCTCCATCCATTATTAGATACCTTGAACCCCTTACAGGGGATATGTTTAAAGCACGTTTTGAAGATTGTCATTTTGACGAATCAAATTTTCCGTTAATGGGTAAAGAAAAATCGGTGCCTGAAGCACGACAAAATATTACTTGGGATAATAAGACCCTGTCTCATTTTGATCCTCCTACAAATGAATGTAAAAGGGAAGTTCAGAGGATTATTCATTTGCAAAATGTTGCAAATCAATTACCGGATGTATTTACTGACACTAAAGGTGTAGTAAAATCTTATATTCCTGCTGTTAATGCTCCAGCAAGGATTGAAGTCCCTGAAGGACAAATTGTCAAAGCAGCAATAGGTGAATCTAAAATACGCCTGAAGCGTGGAAGACCTATTGGTGCAAAAGATAAAATTCCCAGAAGGAAAAGAATACAAAATGAATTTGGTGTTCCTGAAGAACACGTACCCACAATACAGGCCACAAATATAATTGATGCTCCTAAAGAGCTTAAATCTTCTATTCCAGAACCTCCTGAAGAGGAAAATCTTGAAAAGTATAAATCTCCTAAAAATGGACCTTCTGAAGAGGTGTGTCATGAAATGTTTTCCCCTGAAGAGGAACAGGTACCTGAAAATAATGAGATCTCAATACATTTCATGAAAACTGGAGAAATTCTGGATAGAAATAAAACTGTTGTCGACAACATATTTTCATATAAAATGGCCCTTGACATTACCAGAAGTAATGAAGAAAGTGAGCCAAAAAGCGTCGAAGAATGTCGACGTAGAAATGATTGGCCAAAATGGAAAACAGCTATTGAAGCTGAATTAAATTCGCTAGCGAAACGAGAAGTATTTGGACCTGTTGTCCAAACACCAAAGGGTGTAATGCCTGTTGGATATAAGTGGGTATTTGTACGAAAACGTAATGAGAAAAATGAAATTGTGCGATACAAAGCACGGCTTGTTGCACAAGGTTTCCTGCAGAAACCCGGGATTGATTATGAAGAAACATACTCTCCCGTTATGGATGCAATCACATTTAGATTTTTGATTAGTCTGGTTGTTACAAAAGGATTAGAAATGCGGTTGATGGATGTGGTCACTGCATATTTATATGGATCCTTAGACCATGACATATATATGAAAATCCCTGAAGGATATAAGATGCCTGAAGCATCTACAAGTACATCTAGAAATATGTACTCAATCAGACTACAAAGATCTTTATATGGGTTGAAGCAATCCGGACGCATGTGGTATAATCGCTTAAGCGAATATCTATTGAAAGAAGGATTTGAGAATAATCTTATATGCCCATGTGTTTTTATTAAGAAATCAGAATCCGGATTTGTCATTATTGCGGTTTATGTTGATGATTTAAATATTGTGGGAACTCCTGAAGAGATCTCAAAAACCGCTATATATTTAAAGAATGAATTTGAAATGAAAGATCTTGGCAAAACAAAACTTTGTCTCGGCCTGCAGCTTGAGCACTTGCCAAATGGAATTTTTATTCATCAGTCCATGTATACTGAGAAAGTCCTAAAGCATTTTTATATGGACAAATCTCATCCTCTGAGTACTCCAATGATTGTTCGAACACTTGATGTGAAGAAAGATCCATTCCGTCCTTGTGATGACGATGAAGAAATTCTTGGTCCTGAAGTACCATATCTCAGTGCAATTGGAGCTTTGATGTATCTTGCAAATTGCACTCGACCAGATATTACATTCTCAGTTAATCTGCTTGCAAGATATAGTTCTGCACCAACTCGAAGGCATTGGAATGGCATTAAACATGTCCTTCGTTACCTTCATGGTACGGTTGATATGGGATTATTTTATCAACGTGGTTCAAGTCCAGAATTGATTGGGTATGCAGATGCGGGTTATCTTTCAGATCCACATAGAGGTAGATCTCAAACTGGATATTTATTTACTTATGGAGATACTGCCATATCATGGAGATCTGTTAAGCAGACACTATCTGCTACCTCTTCAAATCACTCAGAGATCATTGCTATTCATGAAGCAAGTCGAGAGTGTATTTGGTTGAGATCAGTTATTCAACATATCCAGGAAAAGTGTGGACTTCCTATGATGGATAATAGCCCAACAATCTTATATGAAGATAATACTGCTTGTATCACTCAAATCAGAGGAGGATATATCAAAGGTGACAGAACCAAACATATTTCACCGAAATTCTTTTATACTCATGAACTTCAAGAAAAAGATGAAATTGATGTCAAGCATATACGATCTAGTGATAATCTGGCAGATTTATTCACAAAGGCGTTACCAACTTCCACATTCAAGAAGATTGTGCATAACATTGGAATGCGAAGACTCAAAGATCTTTTGTCATGCACTTTTCAGGGGGAGTAAATGTGCTGATTGTACTCTTTTTCCTTCGCTGAGGTTTTGTCCCACTGGGTTTTCCTCTTCAAGGTTTTAATGAGGCAATCTTAAAGCACTTGTGGATACATAAGAAGACTGTACTCTTTTTCCTTCGCCATTGGTTTTTCTTCCCACTGGGTTTTTACTTGGCAAGGTTTTAACGAGGCAGATTCCTTATGAGTGGTCATTCAAGGGGGAGTGTAATGAATTTAGTGGAGGGACGGCAGCCGCCCCCTGTCCCACCACTAAATAATGTGAATGACCCCACCACTATTATATTAAATTTGCATAGTAACTTGCATAGTGACTTGCATAGTAACTTGCATAGTAATTTCAAAGCCTATAAATAGGGGCTTCAGTTGTAATGAAATTCATAAGAAAATATAGAGAGAAAGAAAGTTTCAGTTCTTAAGAGTTTCAGAGAGAGAGTTTCTTATTTCTCTTTTATAATAGTAGTTCATTTCTTTAAGTTTTATAACACTTATCAATAAAAATTTTTGTAATTTTTTATTCGTAGGACAACTCGCTGGAAGACTAGCGCACCACCCATTTGTATCAGTTGGTTTGATGGTAAAAAGTGGTAAAAATCAATGCATTTGCTCTAAAGCGTTAGTTTCACATGCGCATTAAATTGTTTATTTTTGTCCCTCAGCGTCAAATAACAAAAGCCGAAATTTTTGCTATTATTTTTAAGCAAATTTTATTCGTCGTAAAAAGCATATGATTCGTCAAAAAAGACCATGCCAAAACTATTCGTTTTGGACGCTATTGGATTTTTTTGGCGTCTGTCGCAAATATGCCCATTTTCGCTGGAAGTAATTTAAGACTATTACGCCGTTTTGTTCTTTATTTCAATGCTTTTCCCTATTTGCTACGAATCTAAATTGTTGCAAATACTATCTTTTCGCCGCCATAACTCAGATTTAGCTCAATGTTATTGTGGAATCCTATCCATTTCCCGTGAAACTGTTTTGCCGCAAATGCCCATATTCAACATTAATGATTATCATCCGCCACATTAAGTACCTTTGTTGGAAAGTCATTTCGCTGTATATGGCCTCATCCATCGCATCATGATGAAATGAACATTTTTCTGGACTATATTATTTGCCAATTCTCATCAACCCCTTATCTTGACATATTAATTAATATATATTGACTACTCTAATATTTATAATTAATATATATACTGATGAAATATATTAATTAATATATTAACTACTCTAAGACATGATGAAATTGACTATATAATTATTTGTCATTTCCACATATATTAACTACTCTAATAATTTTTTCACATATATTTATGTGTATATATATATATATATATATCATCCCAATATATATATATATGCACAAAATATAGGTACATATTTTTCCCTTTATAAGTATTACCATATATATATATATATATAATATATATATATGTATGGAAATTCTCAACCTGTCATCAATCAATTTTTCATATCTACCCCAACATTAAAACCACAAGCTGCATGATAAAGAATTTACATGCAAGCAATTTCCTTCTAAAATAATTTAAAAATGATCAAGTTAAATAACACCCATCAACATATATTCTAATTTTTGAGGTCAACATAGTACATAATGCACACAAAGAATACTCATTCATTCAGGCTGCAAGCAATTCTCTTCTAAAATAATACTTCACTCTAATGCATGTATCAGAAAATCATGTTCAGTGTTACATATGGGTGGGCATCAAGTTACACTTCCTATGATCTATACCTGAAGCTTACCATTACTTACACATGTTTATATGACCTTGCTGTTTTTTCGGTCAAGTATCAATTCAACAATTAAACATGAACCGCACATCATATGCTAACCAATAGAAGAACTTGCCATGTACCGAATTTGGGTGGGGGTAAATTTTAACTCCAAAGATGTTTGGAAACTCTGCAGGTATTGGGTCACACGCATTGGGAAGCACCTTACTAAAACCAAAATCATCCAACTTCTCCCTCTCATCCCTAGTTCTAGCTTCCAATAATTGTATAGACAATCAGCCACATACACATATTCAGGTACCCCATGTTAGACCTCATAATTAACCCACTAGAACTCCAATTTTGTGATTTTGCTTAAAAGGTTATGTAAATATAATGTAACTTTCTTAAATTAATGTATTAGTCAGTGTCTATTACCAATTTTTACATCTTTTTTACCAAGGTGTCATTTCATATTATGCAAGTATCTATCCTAATATTTTTACAGTTTTTGGATAGCAACAAGTATGCATAAGGGGCAAGGCACAAGACTTCCCACTAATAATTGTAAAAAATTAGAAGATAGTTGTAAAAAAATGCAAAAGAAACTATGTACATCTTTAGGCTGGGAGCTTGCTTGTATAAATAGTCAGAAATTCCCAATATTATGCACAATAAGATTATATCAATGCAAAAGTTGCGACTAGACCTCAGCTGCATAAAACAAAAAATACATGCAAAAAGGATGAGAGGGGAGGAAGGAGAAAAGAGGGATAATGAGTTTTCTCAATTATAGTAAATAAAACACAATCTATTAACACTATATATTTCAAAAATAGATAATGATTACAAGTCTACTACTAGGGATAAGCATCAAAAGAGAAAACTGCATGCTACAATGCATCAAGATCTGTTGTATAAGACATCAATTAGATAATGAATAACATTGGGATATAAAATGAGAACTGTAGTGTAGATGTCATGCTAATAAATCAACTTCTAATTATTCAGGCTTAACTTTGAGTTGAGTAAGGATGATCATCATTAAAATTCACAAAAAAAGAAATTGATACTTGGCAATGAATCATTAAAAAACTATTCTAGGTACATTTCAATTGCAGAAAAATATATGTATATATATGTCTATCAATGCAGGTTCTCTTCCAAGTTTCACTTAACATGTGATCATATGGTTTCAGTGACAAAATACGTCAGAAAAAATGTGCTACACTTTGGATAATTACTCCAAAGTCTAAACTTAAAACATGATTCCAGATACCCTGCTGGACTTTGAAACCGATGCCTTTCTAAATACTTGGGATTTATATGGATGTTGTGTGGTTGGTGTTGAGACTAAGAATCTGGAAGTGATAACAATTGGAAACTATAAAGTACTTGGGTCCAAAACAGAGTTCATATGGAGGAGCTTTGCAGTTGCTCTGAAGTTGAAGGATTCATCTACAAACAAGTAACAATCACGTTAACCAAAAACAGAGTTCTTATGAAAAAGAGTTCAACAAAGCGATTGAAGTTCATATCCAAATTGGCAACTAACCTAAATAGAGTTCTCCCTTCTTCCGATAAAAGAGTGCTTACTTCGATTGATTTAGCCAAAATGACTATTTTTCCATGAACCATGTTATTCTTAGGTATAAGATAGATAACTATAACATATACTAAAACGAGAAGTGTGTGTACTTCTTGAGTAGCAGAAGTAAGAAACAAAATAAAAAAAGGTGTTTCCAAGTATTACAATCTCATAATGAGGAGATTAATAAAATCATAAACGAACAAAGGTTTTAGATCATGCCTATCCAAAATCATAAATGAACAAATGAACAAAATCATCGCAAAAGATCAGAAATAAAATTTGTTGTAACTTTACTGGGACGATGTAAAATTGGTTGCAAAATGAGGCCTTTTGCAATTAGTTTATTTGCAACCGGAAAAAAAAAACATCACAAAAGTCCTTATTTCTTGTAGTTCATTTGGAAAAAGGATGTGCACGTTTCTCCGATCAAAGCATGGGATCGATCGATGAACATCAGGAACGTACAATATTTAAATCGTAGCGGTAGAATAATATTGGCAAGCTTGATATTAATAGGGTTGTATAATTCCAGGGATTCTATGCCTGAAATATTTGCGTTGAAGTACTAAAATTTTCATTTGAATATACGTACGGGTCATTTGTATATATTGAGTTTATAAGGAGAAAAAATACCTTAAGAATATTTAGCTTGATCGCAGAAATTTATTTATTTTATTTTATATGAAAATTTGTAATGGCCCGATAATACTATTAGGGTTAATTGCAGATAATTTGTAGGCTAGATAATTAGTTTATTTTTCTGAAACATTGTAAAGTACGTTCTTAATATTTAAGAAAAATATCAATTCAATCCATTTTTTAATGTTTAAGAAAATAGAAATAAAGTGCACCCATCGGTTTAAAAATTTCACTGGTTTAAAAATTAGGAGTTGTAAATTAAAGAGTTGTGACCACTTTTCAAATAAAAAGACAATCCAAAGCTTAACCGATGGATTCCTCATAAATGAATGTTACTTTGTCACTAAATATGAATGCGCTTTTAGTTTATGAGTATATTTTGCAAAGGAATTTTCTATGCGTATCCATGCATGAGAAATAAATTAGAATTCAACGATATGATTTCATATATATATATATATACGCATATATATATATATATAGAGAGAGAGAGATAGAGAGAGAGAGAGAGAGAGAGAGAGAGAGACTCTCTTAGAATGTGAACGCATTAATGGCATGGCCCACATATCTCTCAAACGCTGCAAAATGGGGTCTACGGATCCATCAATTTTGTAAGAGCTGTGCTGGGACAGTCCTTACAACTACAGTATAGCTGCATTGTAGTTGTGAGAGACTGTCAGGCTACCTCTATCATTTTTAATTTTATAAAATAGCGTGGCCCACATATAAACTGATCAGTGATTCAGTAACTCAAGTGAACATTATTGTGAGATTAGTACGTACTCGGAACAATGTCATATTTGTTATGAATTTAGAGTAAAAATTATTATTATAAAAAAAAAAATTATAGAATTTTTTATATTTTAAAAATTGAATTTTCTTTATTTCTTTTTTTTTTCTTTTTTTTTTTCTTTTCTGATACTTCGTTGTACAAATGATATTCTCAATTCTCTTTATATAAAGAATTGAGGACGGAGAGAGAAGGAAAATGATCATTCAGAAAAATAATGCAAAGGGACAGGGGGCCAGAGGATAGAAAAAAATGGAAGGGGTGGGGGGCGTATCGCCCCCCATTCTTGACTTTCATGATACTTCTCCTTGCATAATCATACATAAAGAAACTGTGTCGTTAAAATTTTGCCAAGAAAAAATCCAGTGGAAATAAAAACTAATGGCGAAAGAAAAAGAGTACAGTATTCTTATGTACCTCAAAGTGCTTTAAAACTGTCTTATTAAAACCTTGCAGAAGAAAACCTAGTAAGATAAAACCCCAGCGAAGGAAAAAGAGTACAATCAGTACAATTCTTCAGAACATTTACTCCCCCTGAAAAATATATGTTAATAGATTTTTAAGTTTTCGCATTCCAATATTTTGCATAATCTTCTTGAATGTCGCAGTTGGTAATGCCTTTGTGAATAAATATGTTAGATTATCACTAGATCGTATCTGCTTGACATCAATTTTACCTTTCTCTTAGAGTTCGTGAATATAAAAAAATTTAGGTGAAATATGTTTAGTTTTGCCACATTTGATATATCCTCCTCTGATTTGAGTGATACAAGCAGTATTATCTTCATATAAAATTGTGGGGCTTTCATTAATTATGGGGAGACCACACTTTTTTTGGATATGTTAGATTACTGATCTCAGCCAAATACATTCTCGACTTGTTTCATGAATTGCAATGATTTCTGAGTGATTTGAAGATGTAGCAGATAGTGTCTGCTTAATAGATCTCCATGATATGGTAGTATCTCCATAAATAAATAAATATTCAGTTTGAGATCTACCTTTGTGTGGATCTAAAAGATAACCTGCATCTGCATACCCAATCAATTGTGGACTTGATCCACGTTGATAAAATAATCTTATATCAACCGTACCATGAAGGTAACAAAGGACATGTTTAATATCATTCCAATGCTTTCGAGTTGGTGCAAAACTATAACTTGTAAGCAGATTAACTGAGAATGTAATATCAAGTCGAATGCAATTTGCTGGATACATTAAAACTCTAATTACACTAAGATATGGTACTTCAGGATCAATAATTTTTTTATTGTCATCACAAGGACGAAATGGATCATTCTTCACATCAAATGTTCAAACAATCATTAGAGTATTTAAGGGATGAGTTTTATCCATATAAACGTGTTTCAAGACTTTCTCAGTATACATGGACTGATGAATAAAAATTTCATTTGGCAAGTACTCGAGCTGCAGGCCGATAAAAAGTTTTGTTTTGCCAAAATCTTTTATTTCAAATTCATTCTTTAAATATGTAGCGGTTCTTGAGATCTCTTAAGGAGTTCCAAAAATATTTAAGTCATCAACATAAACCGCAATAATGGCAAATCCGGATTCTGATTTCTTAATAAAAATATATGAACATATAGGATTATTCTCAAATATTTCTTTTAATAGATATTCGCTTAAGCGATTATACCACATGTGTTCGGATTACTTCAACCGATATAAAGATTTTTGAAGTCTGATAGAGTACATATTTTTAGATGTACTTGCAAATGCTTCAGACATTCTATATCTTTCAGAGATTTTCATATATGTATCATGGTCTAAGGATCTATATAAATATGCAATGACCACATCCGTCAACCACATTTCTAATCTTTTTATAACAACCAGACTAATCAAAAATCTAAATGTGATTGCATCCAGAACGAGAAAATATGTTTCTTTATAATCAATCTCAAGTTTATACAAAAAACCTTGTGCAATAAGTCGTGCTTGGTACCCCACAATTTCATTTTTCTCATTGTGTTTTCATACAAATACCCACTTATATCCAACAGACATTATACCCTTTGGTATTTGGACAATAGGTCCAAATACTTCTCATTTTGCTAGCGAGTTTAATTCAGCTTCAATAGCTGCTTTCCATTTTGGCCAATCATTTCTACGTCAACATTTTTCGACGGTTTTTAACTCACTTTATTTATTACTTCTGATAATGTCAATGGCCATTTTATATGAAAATATGTTGTCGACAACAGTTTTATTTCTATCCATAATTTCTCCAATACTCATGAAATGTATTGAGATTTTATTATTTTCAGATACCTGTTCCTCTTCAGGGGAAAACATTTCATGAAACACCTCTTCAGGAGGTCCCTTTTCAGGAGATTTTGGGATGGGAGATTTAACCTCTTATGGAGTATCAATTATATTTTTAGCCTGTATTGTGGATATGGGTTCTTCAGAAATACCAAATTCATTTTGTATCTTTTTCCTTCGGGAAATTTTATTTTTTACACCAATAGGTCTTCCACACTTTAGGCGTATTTTAGATTCACCTATTGTTGTTTTGACAATTTAGCCTTCAGAGATTTCAATCATTGCTGGAGCATTAACAGTAAAAATATAAGATTTTACTACATTTTTAGTGTCAGTAAATATATCCGGTAATTGATTTGCAACACTTTATAAATGAATAATCCTCTGAACTTTCAGTTTACATTCATTTGTAGAAGGATCAAATTGAGACAGGGTTTTATTATTTCAACTAATTACTTGTCGTGCTTCAGGCACCGACTTTTCGTTACCCATTAATGGAAAAGTGGATTCGTCAAAATGACAATTCTCAAAACGTGATTTAAACATATCCCCTGTAAGGAGCTCAAGATATTTGACAATAGATGGAGAATCAAAACAAACATATATCCCAAGTCTACGTTGAAGACCCATTTTATAAGCTGTGGAGGTTCAATTAGAACATATACAGCACATCCAAAAGTACGAAGATAAGAAATATTTTGTTATTAACCAAATGCAAGCTATAATGGAGAATATTTATGATATGCAAATGGTCTAATACAAATTAATGATGCAACATAAAGTATAGCATGTCTCCAAGTAGAAACAGGTAGTCTTGATTTCATAAGTAAAGGTCTAGCGATTAGGCGAAACCTTTTGATAAAAAATTCAGCTAAACTATTTTGAGTGTGTGTATGGGCAACAGGATGTTCAACATCTATTCCTATTGACATGCAATAATCATCAAAAGCTTGAGATAAAAATTCACCTACATTATGCAATCGAATGGTCTTAATTGGATATTCAGGAAATTGTGCTCGTAATTTGATTATCTGAGTAAGAAGTCTAGCAAATGCAATATTTCTAGTGGAAAGCAAACAAACATGTGACCATTGACTTGATGCATCAATCAAAACTATAAAATATCTAAATGGTCCACTAAATGGATGAATAGGCCCACATATATCTCTGTGAATCTTTTGTAAAAATGATGGAGATTCAACAATAACTTTTGATGGAGATAGTCTGATAATTAACTTACCTTGAGAATATGCAGAGCACAGATATTCATTGGGTAAAAATATCTTTTGATTCTTTAAGAGATGCCCATGCGAATTTTCAATAATTCGTTTCATCATTATAGATCCCAGATGTCCAAGGCGATCATGCCAAGTCATAAATACTTTGGGGTCAGTGCATTTCTAATGTACTACCACATATGATTCAATTGTTCTTATCTTTGTATAATATAATCCAAAAGATAAAGCAGACAGTTTTTCTAATACGAGCTTCTGGCCCGATGTTATTTTAGTAATAAGAAGATGCTCTTTAATTCCTTCATTGATCGTTTCAATATGGTAATCATTTCGATGTATATTTTTGAAACTCAATAAATTTTTTCTGCATTGTGAGGAAAATAAAGCATCATTAATACAAAATTTGGTACCATTAGGCAAAACAATATAAATTCTTCCGGAGCCCTCAATTAAATCTAATGAACTTGATAAAGTATGGACATAGGCTTTGTTTAGTGTTAGATTTTGAAAATATTTCTTATCTTTAAGAGTTGTGTGAGTTATAGCACTGTCAGCCAGACATACATCTTTATTATTCAACTCAGAGATAAAAAGTTCATCAATGTGATCCATGATTCTATAAAATATACAAGATTTTCATTACAAATAATAAAAAAAATACATTAATTGGGTGGAACACTTCTATCTCCAATCAAGTGATCAATTCTACTATCAGAATTTTTAAAGAAATCACAAACATCAAGATGAGTGATATCTATATCTGTTGATTTTAATAAATCATTTGAGAGTTCTACTAAATTTGTTTCAAACATTTTATTCTTTCCTTTAATAGATACTTGATATAAATCAGCTAAGTGCCTGACCATACGACATGTACGTGACCAATGTCCAATCATTCCACATCTATGGCACACCTCTTTACTTCTCTTTGAAGAATTATTCTGGAGATTTTTACCTATTTCTGAGTTGTACCACTTCTGGTAATACGGTATATTATTATTATCCATTTTATTGTGGTCACTTTCGAGACCAATATTTCTATAACTTCTCCTACTACATCCACGCCACTAATTTCTTCTAAAGGATGCATCATTCGCTTATGAGAATGATGTAAACCTATTACCATTCATTTTAGGGAATGATATTGAGCCAGTAGGGCGTGACTGATAGTTTTTTAATAAGAGCTTATTATTCTGCTCAGCTACTAGAAGACATGATATAAGTTCATAATATTTCTTGAATTTTCTCTTTCGATACGCACATTTGAGGTATGACATGTAGTATAAGTTTTCTCTAGTATATCATCATCGGTGATTTTCTTACTGCATAATTTTAGTACTGAACTTGTTTTAAAAAGTGTCGAATTATACTCACTAACACTTTTATAATCTTGCAACCTCAGGTGCAACCATTTATAACGAGCCTTAGGAGAATGATAGTCTACTGATGTTCATACCTTTCCCTTAAATTATTCCACAAAATATAGAGATCTTTTATTGTAAGATATTCAATTTTTAATTCTTTGTGAAGATTGTGGCGAAAGAAAATTATTACTTTAGCACGGTCCTGTAGAGACGTTTGATTTCATTTTTTAATTATTTTACCCAGGTTCATTACATCAAGATGGATTTCAGCATAAAAAATCCATGCTAAATAATTTTTTCCAGAAATGTCAAGAGTAACGAATTTCAATTTTGTAAGGTTTGACATTTTAGAGAAATAAGACCACTAGCTTCAGATTTGGTAGAACTGTCGTGCTAATAACGTGTTATGAAACTAGAATAAAAGCTATTATTGTAAGAGAAAATTGTAGAACTTTTTATTTCTCAAGAACTAAATTTTTTTTATTCCTTTCTTTCTTTTATTTTCTTCTCTTCTTTTTCTTTTCTGATACTTCGTTGTACAAATAAACATTCTCAATTTTTTTTATATAAAGAATTGAGGATGGAAAGAAAATGAAAATGATCATTCAGAAAAATAATGCAAGGAGACAGGGGTGCCAGATGATAGAAAAAAATGGAAGGGGTCCCATTCTTGACTTTCATGACAATATTGAAATATAAATGAATTTTGACAAAATGAATGTGTTCACATTATTGAAGAGAGAAACGTGTGGGGATAAAAGTGCTATTATTGCGTTCACATTATTAGTTTACATTTGTTCCAGTCATAAAACATGTGGGGGGCGAGTTCACATTTGAACTCTGCTTGAATTACATCGACAATGGGCGTTTGGATGCAAATTTCATTTTAAAATGTGAGGAACTCAGTTGATTTTTGCCTTAGAATATCTAAAATTCTATAAATAATAATGAATTAGTTTAAATTAAAATATTTGATCAGGCTTTAAAAAAAGAAAGAAAGAAAAAAATATTATATAAAAATATTATAAAATAAAAAAAATTATCTGAATATAATTTTTTAATTAATTATTTTTTAAGTTTGAAAGAGTTATATTGCTTTTTATATTTTATTTTGAAATTTATAAAATTTGTAACAATTAGATAATGATTAAATAAAAAATTTAATATTTAAAATTGATAGATATTTTATATTTTAATGATGTTTAGGGAAAAAATTATGAAATTTTTTTAAAATTTATCAATCTTCATCTCATTACCAAAACATATCCTTATCATTGCTCTTCGACCTCATAAATATAAGAACTCCCAGAAGATAGATATATTCAAGTAATCTAAGGTCCTTGATACGTTTGTGTGTGAAGATATATATATATATAATAGGAAAATGCTAGTTTGTCTATTTATTTTAATATCTTATTTTGGCTCCTCATGTATTTTAATATATATATTTTTTTATTTTTTTATTTAGTGATTATTAATGTATTGATATTTTTTTATATTTTTTAAAAATATATATATATTTTAAAATGAGAATAAAATAAATAAATAAATAATTAAGAGTTTTGCCTAGTGGTAATATATAAGCTGGAGCTAGAGGACATGATAGCAGTGTCCTATATAAAAGAGGAAATAATATGGGGCCCCGTGGTTACTTGGTTAGGGATCCTTTGCAGCCCTGCAAGCTTATTTTATTTTGTATTTTTTTATAATTCATTTTTTTCCTCAGAAATGATACAAGAGGTTGTGTAGGCGAAATATATTTCGTTTTTTTTTTATTATTATTATTTATAAGATTAGCCTATAGAGCTATAAAGGGACTTCAACCACGGGTGATCTCATAACATTTCTCTATATATAATCTATTCCGAAGAGTTTGGACGCGCATATCTGAATCCAGACCAGAAGTCCGTACATAGAGGGAAAAATGGTTATACAAGCTCACAGATCAAAGATCAACTTCACTCTTAAACCTCTCATATTAATGCTTCTTTGCATGGGAGTAACCATGAATGTCAAGGCACAAAGACGTCTTCCTGATAATGAAGGTAAACACTGCATGTTTTGATTAATTGAACTGAACTTAAAAAAAAAAAATCGTACAAATTACTTTTTCCACTATCTAGACATGGAGGAATGCAATAAAAACAAACCAATCGCGCGTGTGCTGGAGATATATATTTTACAAAATGATGATTCTCGATGTAATTATGCTGAATATTATATAGGATTGATCGATGAAACTACGTACATGGGAACTTTTGTAAAACCCTTTCGTAATAAAAGCATTCAAATAAAGTCAGATATGGATCTTTTTACGTCAAAAATGAAGAGGAAACAATATTTTCACAACAAATTTAGATAAATTAGTTACGAGAAGGTTAAAAAAGAGATGTGACTTTGTCATTCTGATTCCATAACGAATTTGATGCATTTTGCAGTTGAAGCCCTCAAGGAAATAGCCACAGAGCTGGGGAAGAAGGGCTGGAATTTCGATGTAAACCCATGCAGCGATGATCTAAGTTGGGAAACACCAAAGCTGACATTGGGTCCAGCAACGTACAACAATTCTATAGAATGCAATTGTTCATCATCACCTGATGGTCAATGTCACGTGGTTGACCTGTTCGAAACCTATCTTTAATTAATTTCCTAATTGTATCTTGTTGTTTAGGTGTTTTGGATATATAATTAAATTTTCTTCATACAAAACTAGAAATTATTTATAATATACTTAAAACGTCTCTAATGGTCTTTTGGACTCACAAATTGCTAATTACCTTCCGAAATCCAAGGCATCAGTACCTTACTACCATCTCATATGATTTCAATAATGGATTACATATGATTTCACATTCTCTGTTTCGTTTGGATGTTAAAATGGATTACAAATACATTTTCATTTTAAATTTACAAAATTTTAATTTTTTCTCTAATTGTTACTTAAACATTACAACTTTCTCAAACTTTTAAATAAAACACAAAAAATAATTTATCTTTCTCAAATCTCAAATAAAAATTATATTTTAACAATATTAATTTTAATTTTATAATACTTTTATACAATCTTTGTCTCTCTCCTTTTTTAAAATCTCATAAAAATTCTTAACTCATAATATTGGTCGATGAAGATTACATTGATCATTTATGATTTACATTTGAAACCAGAGTTCAAACAGTTTATCACATTAATCCTTTAATTTTACTTGAACCATCCTTGTGATCATACAGATTTCTTAAGGGACAGGATCTTTCTGGTGTGCTTCCAAGATCCCTGGTTAAGCTGCCTCACATAAAGATGATGTAAGACGCAGAATATATAGGCGCCTTTGTTACTTGATCATCAGCATGAGTCCACAACACAAATATTTTATTTTATTTCTGCAAAACTAATTGTTATATTCATCATCTATATACTGCAAACTTGTTAATGAAAAAAGGAAAAGAAAATTAAAAAAAAATGTACGTGTGGTACCGTGTTATACTTATATATATAGAAAAAATCTTTAGAGCATCTACTATTGAGAGTATCCATTGCACTCATAAACAATGCTTAGGATAAATTTACTAATTTATCCTTAAACATTACTTATAAGTGTGATGGATATTCTTAAATAATGGATGTTCTCTAGTATTGCTCATATATATATATATACATATATATATATATATATATATACAATAAACTCTAGAATTATTAAGTAGAGTAACCAACTCATTACCCAACTCATTAAAAAAAAAAAAAAAGTTCAAATCCAATTGCACACTTTCCTCTTGGTTGCAGTGATTTGTCTCGAAACTATCTTAGTGGTACAATTCCATCCGAATGGACTTCTCTAATGTACTTGGAACTTCTGTACGTGTATTTTAATTTGTTGGGGCTTTTTATATATATATTATATTAAAAATTATATTTATAATTATAGAGTGAGGAAGGGTCGTACACTCCTTTTGAAATAAAGTGATTAAATATGAGATATATATAAAAATAAATTAATATTTTAAAAATAAATTCCACTCTTTTTCAAGAGGAGTTGACGTTGCTTTCACAATCATGATTATATCTAACAGTTCTCTATCCATTAATATTATCTAAGGTTAGCCACTAAATTAATGCTCATTCTTGTTGAATTAAAATAATTTGCTACAGGTCCATTGATGCAAACAAGTTATCGGGAAGTATTCCGAGATACCTGGGAAAAATTACCACTCTTAGAACTTTGTATGCTCTTTTATTTGGGAAAATGGCACAATTGTTGACTGGTTTTTTTTTTTTCAATTATATTTGACGAAGATTATATATATTTTCAGGAGCGTAGAGAACAATCGGTTTAATGGAACTGTTCCCCCCGAGCTTGGGAATTTGGTTAACTTGGAGAAACTGTGAGTATTAATTTTCACCGATCCTTTATTTATTTAAACATAGAATTGCTATGTTAAGGCAGCAGCAATTCCAGCTGTGTAGTCACACCATAACAGCAAGACTCACTCACAGAAGAATAGAAATATTACCAAACACTTGGTACTCAACATTATTCTTGTTTTAGCATGCTATTGGTATATAAAAAAAAAATTACACAAAGTAAATTTACAAATTCATTTGGTTTTATGAAATCTATTTTATAATAAAAATAATTTTACAACGTATCACATGAAATCATATTAGTTTTTGAGCTTACAAATTTTAGTTTAAATATTTTACATTCAAATAAAACTAACTTGAACTGGTCTGAACTTCCCATTTGGTGGCTGCAGTGTTCTCAGTTCTAACTTTCTCACTGGAGAGTTGCCGGTCAATCTCACTTATCTCACAAACTTAATTGAACTGTGAGTGGTTGTAAGCCATTTGTATGCTAATACTAATTTAACATGTTTTCTTGGGAAAACACATGTTTCTATATATATATGTTACCCAATCTTGTTTCTGCCTTCACCAAATGCAGTAGGATTAGCAGTAACAACTTCATTGGAAGAATACCTGGTTTTTTCAATAGTTGGAAAAAGCTTCAGAAACTGTATGTATTTTATTTTTCTAAATATATCATTTAAATTTCTTCTAGTAGAATATTCTAATGAAATCTAACGAAAGAGAATTATGATCTTAATAGAGAGATACAAGCTAGCGGTCTCACGGGGCCCATTCCTCCAAGCATTTCTGTCTTGACTAATTTAACTGAGCTGTAAGTTCTATTGTCTAAGGGTTCTTTAGTTATAAAATCTTTTTGATTTCTTCCTCTTGCACTCAAATTAATAATATTTATTGCTTAAGACAATAACATTAGTACTCGTACTGGATGATGCAATTTTGTGCAGAAGAATTAGTGACTTAATTGGTGAGGGTTCTAGAATTCCAAATTTGGCTAAAATGACAAGCATGAAAAGATTGTAAGTCATCTTCATCTACCACAAAATTTTAACAAGTGCAGTAATACGAAGTTATAGCATTCTTGCTTAGATGATGTTCTAATTCAACGTTGTAGGATGTTAAGGAGCTGCAATCTCTCGGGACAAATTCCGGAATACCTATCAACAGAAATGCCACATCTCCAAACTTTGTAGTTCTTCTGTCTTTTTTGTTTGTCTCATTTCTATTTCTAATGAATGAAAAACCAAAGTGGGTTGTGTGCATTAATATACCACATCTTCATCGAGAACTTTGCTCATTATAATTTGCTTTTTCTGTTTTCTTTCTGTTTTGGGTAGCATAAGTAGTAGATACAATTGGCATATTGAGATATACATGCGTTTAATAGAATTTTTTTAAGGTTCCTACTACATTTTGTTTTTTAATTTCCTTCTTATTAAGGTTGTTCCATACTCTTTAATAATGATTTTTCTCATTCTTTAATGGATTTAAGATCTCTGAAATGTTATAACGAGGTCATGTACTTCTGAAAATAGCACAAGGACGGTAGACGAATTCGAGGCTTTACTTTGCATTAATTCCAGGAACTTCTCGCTCTCTTTTCCTTCCCTCATTAATTAGCTGTACTTGAAGTTATATTCGCTCCCTAGCTGGATAGTCTCTTTATGTCTTCCTTCCGGATCATTAATAATATTTATCTTTTTTTTTTTTAGAATATATAGTCTGTTCCTTTTAGAAAGCAGTCTAGTTGTTTAGGGTTGTATTTGTTTTTTTGCTAGGCTCCTATATGCAGTTGTCAATTGCTTTGAAGAACATGTATTTTTTGTTAAGCTGCCGTCTCAGCAATAAGTTAGAATGTTTTCATTGGAAAGAAATGTCCATTAGCTTACTTATAAAACACGTGTTTTGATCGAGCGAAAAACATTTTCTTGCATATATATTGTCTTCTTGATTCTATCTTTAAACCACATTAATCTCTTTGGAATTTGACTGTTCTTTTGTACAATGACAACTTTATCATTATATCCCTGCAGAGATTTGAGCTTCAACAGATTGGAAGGAAATGTACCAAAGTTTGGATCAAATTTGGAGCGCCTGTATGTGTTGATTCAAAACCCTAAATCTAGCTATATATATTTCGGACAAATCTTAATAAATAATGAACAAGTACTAGGTCGAAAAGATGAAAGCTGAAAAGATGAAAGCTGCGACTTGATCTGACTATAACTATCGCCTTCCATCTATCTCATTTTCTCGCAGTTGAAATAACTATAAAATCATGCATATTAATTCATGGGAGCATGAAGCATAGAGGCCTTTAATTCCGGCCAATCTGTTGAAGGGATAAATCTATCTAAACTTTTATTGCTCTCTTAAAAATAGATTACAATGCATTAATTACCTATATAGGCACATACGACTCATTATACTTGATGTCTATAAAGTTACTATTGAAAAAATAAAAACACATGATGACAATACTGAAATATAAAAAGATAACTTTGGGAAACTAAAAGACACTCTTTAATACTGAAAAGTCTTCTTAAATTTGATTTGATTAAACTTCCAACACGCCCACTCAAATCAAAATGTCATTATACCAACGTCATTAATTATACCGAGCATGTCTCTTAACCTCATGAAAGTTTCATCAAATAATGATTTAGTAAAAATTCCTGCTACTTCTTGAATGGTGTGACAATATTGTAGCTGCATTATCTTTTGGTTCACATGATGGTCTTTAAAAAAATGAAATCTTGTATCAACGTGTTTGCTCCTCCCATGTTGCATTAGGATCTTTGGTAGCTTTATACATGATTTGTTATCTACATAAACTATTGTTTGTTCTTCATGTGGATGCTTTAATTTCAAGAGATTGTTTAGCCATATAGCTTCACAAACTGTAGAGGAAGAGGCTTTTCTTGCAAGATGCCATATATTTTTCTTCAAAGCTAGACAAAGCTACAATTCCTTATTTCTTGGTTGTCCAAGACAATGCTGTTGAATTCAGATATAACATATAGTTAGTACTTTTCTTCTCATCTTGATCACTTTTTGATCGGGTTCATCAGCTAGTGCAAGACCCTTCAACTCCTCCATATGATGGTAGCAAGGTGATCCGATTAGACGAGTGTATAGCATTTTTCAAAATGCTTAATTTGATTGTTGGGTATAACATCGATCTGAAAAAATACAAGACTAATTTCGAGATCGAGAGAGCCAAATTTTTGTTGCGAATAGCACGGTGGAAGCTGATTAATTTGACATTGTATTTCTCCAATCACTATCTAAGTACCCAACTAATTTTGCTTCTTCACCAAAAGCTTAAAATAAACCAAAATTATGGGTGTTTTTGATGTACCTCAGTATTCTTTTTGTAGCTAACCACTAAATCTCCATTAGCCTCTCCATCTATCAACTCTGGATCCAACTCCATAGACAATATCAAGCCTTGTGACAATCAAGTATCTCAAGCTTCAAACCTAACTTCGATAAAGAGTCCAAATGACTCGCACATCTCCTCCTTTTGATAATTTTGTACTTGTTGCAACTGGGTATTTATAAGGTTACCACCATCCATTTTGAATTTTTCTAAAATTTCCCTTGTGTACTTCTTTTGTGATATAAAAGTTTCATCATGTTACTACTACACTTCACTACCAAGGAAATAGGACACCAACCCATCGTCAGTCATCTCGAACTCCTTAAACATGGATTGCTTGAATTCTTCAATCATCATCTTACAATTTCCTATTAATAAAAGATCATTAACATAAAGGCAAATAATTAAAAATCAACAACGATCATTTATCTTCATATTGGTTACATGCTCATATGTACATTCAGTAAAACCATTATGATGGAGGTAACTACCACTACACGCATTCCATGATCAGGTGCTTGTTTTAAGCCATCCAATGTATTCTTTAGTCGATAAACCTTGTTTGGTTCTCCTTTCTTTAAGAACCCTTATGGTTTTTATACATACACTTCTTCTTCGAGGATGTTATTGAGGAAGACAAATTTGACGTCAAGTTGGTATATCTTTCATTTATGATGGGTAGCAAGTGAGACAAAAAATCTCGCCATATCAAGTCTTGCCACTGGCACAAAGATTACTTCTTCATAGTTAACACCATACATTTGTTTGTAACTTCACCTTTTATAGTACGCTTGATCTTCTACACCAACTTGGCACTGATAGCCTTGAGGTTTGGTGGGAGTGTTGCCAACTCTCATGTTTTATTTTATTGGATGGCATGGATCTTTTTCGACATTATTGATCGCCAACAATCTTCTTCTACAGTCTCTTGAAGGCGAGCTCATGATCAGTATATGGACAGAAAATATTAGTTTCTGCATTTCTTGTTCTACTCATAGATTTCCTTAAAGATGCTCACCTTGGCTCTAGTTTGATTTGTGGAGGTTCTATGTGTTGCGAATGGTATGGCAAGTTGAGGAGATAGTGGGGTACTTGGTGGAACAACGGTTGAGATTTCTTCCTGCTCCTCCAACATGTACTGCTCTTTTCAATTTCTTCATCTTTCCAACTCCAGGCTCCTTTATAAAAGATAACATCCTACTAACTTCTACTTGTTTTGTTCATGGATTGTAGAGTTTATATGCCTATAACTCTTCATTATATCCAATGAAGATAAATTTCACTGTGATCATTAAGCTTCTTCCTCTTGGCTTTGGGAACAAGGGAATATGTAAAACACCATAAATCTTATAATTTTGCGACACTTGGTTTGTAATCACTCCACTCCTCTTGAGGTGTCATATTCTTGACACTTTTGGTAGGACATATATTGAGTAGATAAGTTGAGCACACCACAGAAAATTCTTTTGGCAGTCCTTCCTCCTTGAACATAGTTCTAGTCATACTGAGGACATATCGATTCTTTCTTTTAGCAATCCCATTTTACTGTGGTGTGTAAGCAGTAGTAAACTAATGTTCATGCCATTTTTCCTGCAATACCCATCAAATTCTTTTGAGGTGTACTCACCAACTCGGTCAGGGTGAAGAGTTACAAGCTTATGACTATTTTCATTCTCAACACAAGCCTTAAATAATCTTATACAATAAAAGATGTAGACTCTTTTTTAACATAATAAACCTTTTCTGCTAAAATCATCAATAAAGGTATTAAAGTGTTTATTATCTCGAAAAGACATGAGATTTATTGGTCCACATATGTCGATGTCAACTAGCTATAATGGTTGTGTGGCTCTGTAGGACTTCTGCTCGGAAAAGGTTATTGTAATTGCTTGCCAAGTTTGCACCATTCACAAACATTACTAGATGCCTCTATCATTGGTAATCCATGCACCATGCTGATGAAGATAGTTGCTTAAGGCCATTGAAACATACATGGCAAAAGCAAAGAGATCACTACCATGGCTCACTTTCTTTCATTTCATAAAAGCAATTCTCGATTTTTGTTGTAAGATGCAATTGGAACATGCGGTTGTTGGACATGTTCACCATGTGTTTGACGTCTCCCTTCTTAAGCAATTTTTCATGGCTAAGGATATTGCTTTCCATATTTAGCACATAATGAAACACTGGAGATAAATTATTTTTTACCATTCTTTTGATAAATCGTTATATTTCCTTTGCCTTTAGATAGGAGGTTGGACGAGTCTCCCAATTCAGGTTTTCATGAACTCCTTCTATGAGTTCCACAAATAGATTTCTTTTCCCACATGTGATTGTTTGAATCGGGATTGAGGTACAAAGCCTCACATTGCAAAATTGAATATCATGAGTCAGAAGTAGGGTGTTATCACTACTAACATCATATGTTGCTTATGCAACATTGTCTTGTTAATTGTCTTTGTGCCAACAATCATAGGCATAGTGTCCAAACTTGTTGCAATTGTAACATTGGATGTTCTTGGTGTTTTCACATCTATATGTGGATCTTCCTCTTGATCGGTTGCCTCCTCATCCTTGTCCTCGTTGGTGACTTCCACACCCCTTGCCTCTTCTACGTCCTTGATTGCGGCTAGATTTCCCTCGAGCCTTTGGAGCCACTTTTTACTCATGTACATGGAGAGACCTCGTAAACTCTTCAGTTGTAAGCATCTCCAAGTTCTTAGACTCTTCGACAACTACAACTACATGTTCAAATTTAGAAGAGAGGGATCGAAGGACCGTTTCGATGACATGGATGTTATCAATCTTCTCATTGTTTCTTTTAAAACTATTAATGGTCACCAACAACTGTGAGAAATAATCGAACACCAATTCCCCCTCCTTCATGTGAAGCACCTCAAAGTTGCCTTGTTATGTTTGCAAGCAAATTTGTCTCACCCGTTCAACGTCTTTGAAAACAAAAACAAGAATTTCCCATGCTTGTTTACTTGTCATTGTTTCAGCAACTTTTTTGAAGGTAGCCTCATCTAACCCTTGATAGAGTATGAACAAAGTCATTTTATCCTTCTTTCTTTGCTCTTTCAAAGTCCACTTCTCATCTATAGTGTATGCGGCTTCTACCTCCTCTGCGGGCTCCATAAATCCATCAGTAACAATCTCTAATAGATCTTGAGTCCCCAACAGAGCTCTCATTTGGATAGATCATATCCTATAATTATCTTTCAAAATCCTTGGAGTTTATTGTTGAAAAAAGTTGGAGGTCATTTCCTGAAAAGTTTGAATATGGTGAAATCGGGCATTCTCTTGGAAATAGATTATAGGCACATAAGACTCGTCATACTATGACCATAAAGTTACATTTAAAAAATTAAAAGGACACATTAATGTTGGAAAATAAAAAGATAACTTTGGAAAATTTAAAAAACTCTTAACAACTGAAGCATCTTCTTTGTAGAAGGACCAGAAGTTTTCATATGTTTGATTTGTTTAAACTCCCAACACCTGTTTGTGTCTATAACCCATTTTACATTTATTTTTATCAAATACAGTAATACTATTTTCCCTCTGAATTTTCTTCCATTTTGGTAATGATTATAAATCTTGATAAAGTTTGTTGGTCCGAGCTTGAATTATCATAATGAAATTTTTAAAGGTAAATTGAATTATTGGTAAGAACTGGCTTGAAAATCCAATGTTAGATCTTGATCTTGATCGATTGGCTATGTTTACCAAGAGTATGTAAGATTATCGTGCTATTTGAACAGGTTTTTGACAAGCAACTTGCTCAAAGGGACAGTTCCTGAATGGATCAAACATAGAAATCCTCGGGAGTACACAAATTCATCTTAAATTCTACTTCAACTAATTTACATTACATTAAAGTTTTTGTAACTTCATTGATTTTTTTCATTCTTTCTTAATTTTTGAATATGAAGATCTAATGATGAAACTATATACGTCCATTTGCAGTTATCTAGATCTTTCTTACAATAATTTCTCGAGGAGTTCTATGCCACCATTATGTCAAGACACACTGTGAGAAAAATCTCGCCATTTTAAATCTAATTTCAACCTACTTTATTAGTACTACTGCATGCTTTGAATGTATCTTTAATGATCTTTAGGTTTTCTAAGCTGACTACAAATTTCTTGTTTCATCAGAAATTTGTTTGCAAGCTTCCATGGACAGGACTTGTACGCTTCTAAACTTACTAGCATAATTACTCTCGTAATGTGTGAACAGTTATTTATGCTGAATTTTATAGATCAATATTTAGACATACAAAATCTATAATCAATGTAATAATTATTAAAAATTAAGAATTAATAATAATTTATCAAAATATAAATATAGACCGATGGGTATTACATTAGAATTTTTTAAGATACCATTTTGGGAGATGTGGACATAGGATTTTTTTTTTATTATTACATTAGTCCATTTGGGGATTTAGACCTAGACGATCATGGAAGCCTTGCAAAAATTAAAAAAAAAAAGATTTTAATCAACACGATACAAAAATGATGGGTCCTACACATTGTGTACTACTACATAATATAAAAGCTACACATTGTGACAGACAATGGCTTGGGTCCTACACTATTATTTTCCATTACTATATGTCGATGTGTTATGGTTTTAGTTTACGGGACCCACTCTCCATTTCTATTGGTTACTTCACCAAAAAACTCAGTATGAATGCCAAGTGGATGGTAATATTCGACTATTATTATATATAGTAATAAATAACCATCCTAATTTCTTTTTACTTTGATTCTGCTATCTTTTTCCTGTTTCCATGAATTTTTCATAAGCTCACACTACTTTATTGTATTGTGTAACCCAAATATAGATTAGTTGGCGAGTGCTTGGAGAACCGTCCTTGTTCAAAAGGTAACTATATTGGCATATTGCCCTTTATTACCTTACAATCAAATTTTGATTAGACTTATACTTCAACATTCCTATCACTAGGCTTTCCTCTTTAGAGTAATGATGGGTAAAAATATGTGCAAGCTTAGTGCATGTGCGCTCTTTAAAAAAAGTTAGCAAGTCCAACAAAGAAAGTAGAAACTTTACTTTTTAATTAAAAGAAATTATATATGTGAAAAAGTGGATCCATCTTAAGAAATGTGAACACTCATTTTTTCTCTTAATGAGGTCCTTGTTATTATAAAAGATGTGTACAGGATTTATATATTTGAGATTTATATCTAACATTATTTATTAATTAAAAAATTATACAAGATGTATATGTCTCCAACTTGCACAAATCATTTTCTGATTCTTATTCCTGTTCTTGTGTAAGCTTGGTACAAAAGTGGAATGGGGCTTTACTTTTTTTGGTAGGTCCTACTTTTTATAAAATGTTTGCTTTCACACCCTCTAAGACCTTCATGTATATCTAATGGTAAGTCTATGATATTTTTTGGTTCTATATATCCCGAATTCCTAAATTAAAAGGATGTTGTTTATGTGTAGACTGGAATTCAGTGCATATTAATTGCGGTGGAAATGAAGTCAATATTGGAAACATTAAATATGATGGAGACGTAAATGATTTGGGTGAGGCAAAATTTTATCGTGCTAGTGAGAATTGGGGAATCAGTTCCACTGGAAATTTTTGGGATGCTAATAGAACCGCGGATGCATACACAGTAAATAATGCTTCAATACTCAGAATGAACAACTCTGACTTGTACACAAGCGCACGACTCTCCCCTCTTTCTCTCACGTATTATGCGCGCTGCTTGGCAAATGGAAATTATACTATCACGCTACACTTTGCTGAGATAATAATAAGAGGAAACAAATCTTTTTGTAGCCTTGGAAGACGAATATTTGATGTTTATATCCAGGTAATAAATTTAAATTAATATATTTAGTTCGCTAGCATGTGCTCATACAGAAATGTACATGCATATATATATATACATATATATAACCCAAATTTATAGAGTTTAATTAATTGTTATAGGATAAACTGGAGTTGAAGGATTTTGATATCATACATGCTGCACAAGGGGTCGACAAAGCTTTTGTTCATAAAGTTAAAGCAGTAGTTGTGAGTAACACAGTCTTACTTATCCGATTTCATTGGGCTGCCAAAGGAACAACAAATGCCCCAACAAGAGGAACATATGGTCCTCTCATATCGGCTATCTCTATAGAAAATGGTAATAATTCCCAGGGGTATAATATATATATATATATATATATGAAAATCTTAATTTTACTGAACTAAAGAATAGATTGATGACAAAACTAAAGAATAAATAAATTCACAGTTGATAGAGTGTCTCATCAGCTGGCCCATTTATTCAATTATGCAGATAATCCCCCTGATAATGATAAGACCACAATATTCATTGCGACTGGAGCTTTTGTACTGTTGGCGCTATTACTCATTTTAGGCATTCTTTGGTGGAAAGGCTGCAATGGAAACAGGATATCAAGGGAAAAAGGTAATCAATGCAAGCGTGTTTTATAGAAGTTAGATAGATTTTCTATTTCTTTTTTCTTCTTCAACTACTGCAAATTTGCATGAAGAGTTGAGATGTAATTGTATAGAGAATTTGCAAGGGTTCATGTATTCTTGCAATGCCAAGGTTTTTTTTATAGAACATTTTCCCTTAGATTAAGGATTTATTTGATGATATACAATTGTTCCCAAGTATTCTTAGATATTTAATGAATATTGAACTTAAACGTTGTTTCTAAACCTATTCGAATCTAGGCTAAGAATTCTGAGAATGTCAATTCCTTTTAAGTACGTCTGGGCTTTTGAATCTGTGCACAATTGTGAATATTATTGAGCATATGTAATAAACACAATAAAACAACATGGGGTTTAAAAAGCTAGTCAAGAGGCACATAATATGTAGAAATGAAATCTGATTACATTCATTTATAAGATAAGATTTTATCACAGCTAGCCTCACCTTTTTCGTTCCTTCCACAGATTTGAGAGGATTAGATCTACAAACAGGTTTTTTCACTTACAGGCAAATCAAAGCTGCCACAAACAACTTTGATGCTTCAAACATGATTGGGGAAGGTGGTTTTGGATCTGTATACAAGGTATTCAATGGCATAATTCTTCGTGTATATTTATGTTTTTGATTAAAAAAAAAAATCTTATCTGTTCATGATACATAGCGAAAGACATATCTCAGTGCATTATCACATGCATACCAAAATATGCATGTGTTTTTTTCTTTTGAAATGCAGGGAATACTATTAGATGGTACCATAATTGCCGTAAAGAAACTTTCTTCAAAATCATGTCAAGGAAATCGTGAATTTGTGAATGAAATAGGCATGATATCTACTTTACAGCACCCGAATGTTGTTAGATTGTACGGAGGTTGTGTTGAAGGAAATCAACTATTCTTGGTATATGAATATATGGAAAACAATAGCCTGGCTCGTCCTTTGTTTGGTATGCTCAATTTTTTTATATGGTATCTTATGTCAAATGGTGATAGGATTCTAACACTGAGGATCGTTTTATGTTAAAAACCTAGTTGATCATAAACTCTCCCATTCAACTTTCTATAAAACAAATGCAGGTCCAGAGCAATATTACTTAAAATTGGATTGGCCTTCACGACAGAAAATATGTGTTGGCATTGCAAGAGGCCTGACTTTCTTGCATGAGGAATCAACGTTGAGAATTGTTCACAGAGACATTAAAACTACAAATGTGCTATTGGATTCGAACCTTAACCCAAAGATTTCTGACTTTGGTTTGGCCAAGCTCGATGAAGAGGACAAAACCCATATCAGCACCCGAGTTGCTGGAACGATGTAAGCTTTTCTTCTATCCTTCAGTTTGGAGCTTATTTTTGTTAGAATACCCTTACCTTTGTATTTTTTTTCTCTCGACTGATTCACAAGTAGATAATCGAGAACAGATGTTGTTCTTCATGCATTTAAGGTTTTGCATATTAGAGACGTTCCTACTACATAGAATGTGTACTCTACGACTCAATATTCAGTAGAACTTTTCATAGGTTATATAATTAGTTGTCTATATTTGCAACACAAGTTTGCCTGCATAGAAATTTATTGCAATACGAATTATCATTCAATATTCATAATTAATTGAGAGTAGTCTTGACATAAAAACATATTCAAACAATCTTCTAAATTTATTTTATGCTTGAAAGGTACTAGAGAGAGAGAGAGAGAGAGAGTTGTTTAGTCAATCATTAACATGACTCCCACCCAAAACGTTGACACAATATATAAATACTTAAACGACCGAAAAAGCTAGTTATCAACATTCCACCCAAAATGAATTTTTGTATCTCTCATGGAATGAATATCATGCTCTATTCCTGTTGCCTTACTATTTGCATAATTGTTGCCAAGTAGAAAAGAAACATGATTCGGTGATTACGTTTCTGTAAGTGTTGAGTTTTGTTCGATAAGGAAGATCATAACTAATTCATATATAATACAAATTAAATATTAATCATAGTAATGCAATCTTTGTTACGCAGAGGATATATGGCACCAGAATATGCATTATGGGGTTATTTAACATATAAAGCAGATGTCTACAGTTTTGGGGTTGTTGCGTTGGAACTTGTTGCAGGGAAGAGGAACATGAAATTTGGACCAAATGAAAGTTATGTATGTCTTCTTGATTGGGTAAGATTTATCAGTAGTCTTTCCATGCACCAAAATCGGTCATCTTGATGATGATCTATAAAACAAACTCAAGAAGATTGAAACAATATGTTGTATACGATTGGCTACTTCATCGTTCTCGTCTATTGATTTTCCAATATTACATTTCCATCATTTCATGTGTACATACTTCAGGCTCTTGTTCTACAACAAAAGGATAATCTAGTGGAGCTGGTGGATCCAAAATTAGACTCTGAGTTCAACATGGAGGAAGTAATTAGAATGATCAAAATAGCTTTACTATGTACGAATCCATCTCCAGCTCTCAGACCCACAATGTCTGCAGTCGTAAGCATGCTCGAAGGCCAAATAGCTGTTGATGAAGTTATTGTGGATCCAAGCGTATATGGAGATGAACATAAGTTCAAAGTTTTAAGAGAGGAGTTCAATCAGATCCGGCAAGAATCGATTGACTCAAGATTTGGACTTGAGAGTCATATTCATTCGTCAGATCCAGCATGGACAGGAACAACTTCTACGTCTGCCCAGGATCTTTATGATCCACGTGATCTTGCTACTCAGTAATGGTAGCAAAATAATTCCTCCCTCAAGCAAATGCTTTTTGTAATAAATTAGTGACTTAATTTGCTTCAGCAGTCCACACAAGTAACGAACATCTATTAGTTTCATTAATTTTGAAAACGAAAGACGAAAATATATGAAGCTAGCTTTCTATATGGGTATCAAGAACATAATATATAAATTTGTTGTTAAGAAAAGCTCGGAAGATTTTAAGTTTAATGGCAATGGCCAATAATCACTTCTTTTACTTTTCTAGAGAGAATGAAATGGCTAATATCTTTACATATTTACCATTTATTTGATTAACTATATATATACATATATGATATATGTATAGTTAATGAAATATATGAAATATGGCTACTCAAGTCTTCTGTCTTGTGGAGACTTTAATTAATTTGATCTTGTTAAGCATGACAGAAACATCTTTCCTATTAATTCTTTGTTTAGGTGACTCTGCATAACAATCCAAAGCCAGTCTCATAATTGAAGACTTACTTCCATTTGGATATAAAAATTATTTCATCTCATCTCTTCCTTATTAAAGCTTTTTCCATACAAAATATAATAGAAAATTCAAAATTTCAAATTCAAGACTAATAATATTATTAAAAAAATAATATTTATTCAATTTTCATATTTCAAATGGGCCCTAAATGTCGCCGCCACATATGGCTACATATCTGATCTTGATTTTCTAATAAGTTAGCATCTGCATCATCTTACAACCATTACAAGGACTTGAGTAGCAATGAGAAACAAAATTATCCTTCTTCTAAACTCAAGTTGGTGTGTAGATCAACACACCATTCATGTAACATAAATGGTAAAATTTGATTTGTAAGATTCACATTTTAAAATTTCTATTCTAAATCAATTTATACAATATATAAATTTTATTATGTGTGTTATCTACAATGGCTTATAAATAGAGTTTTTTGGAACAAAAATGTGCCAAAACCCACCATGTTTGCAATGTCAAAATCATAGATACATGCAGTGATGGAAGGGACATTTGGGACGTTGGAGGAACAAGCCCATGTTTTGGAGGGCCAAAGTTTGAGGCCTCAAAGATTGGAACTGATTTGCAAGCTTAGAGATTGAACCTATGGATATATGTTGGATAATATAGAGAATAGATAATGCCTTTGATGGATTAGAAAAGCTATCTTATCAACTTTTTCTAGTTTTATCAAAGATAAACTCTAGAGCTAGTAGTCATCAACTCTCTCATAATTCTATAAATAACAACTAAAGGCAACGTATTTGTCATTCGTTCATATGCTTATATTGAGACTACTTTTCTCTAACTTAGGCACAGAGTTCCATTGGGCATCCTATGCTATCATCTCATCTATTGCAATCATTCATGCAGTTGGTGTAAAATACATCCTTAACAATGGCACTGTATATGGGGTTTCTATTGACTTCAACGTGACTTTCACATGGCAACTACTATGTGATCCCAAACAACCCATGACCAAGAGATGAATATGACAAACGTATAAGCCATATTGGCAGAAGCTGAAGAAAAGTTGAAAAAGGCAATAGTAGTGGTTGAGTAGCTGCTAAAGGAGAATGAAGAACTTGAGTGATAGAATGCTGCTACACTACTTGTCCACAACAAACAAACTAAAGGAGACACAAAGTAGGAGGCATGAACATGGAGGAGTTAGAAAAGAAGAGACTAGATGATGAGCTACGTAGCCTCGTAGATAAATAAGAGGAGATGCCAAGAAAAATGGGAGCATCTTCCTCCCAGACTCATCTTCCTTATTGCGATGAAGTGATGGCAACACCACTCCCACCTAAATTTAGAGTTCCCCAGATCAACATCTATGATGGAACTTGGGACCTTGTAGATCACATGGAGAATTTTAAACTATAGATGACTCTGGCTTTCTAAGAGAGGTAGCTTGCGGTGCTTTCCTATTAACATTGGAAGGAATAGCACAATATTGGCTTGGAACTTTACGACCAAGATCTATTAATGGTTTTGAAGAGTTGGCCAAGCAATTCTTAACACAATTCATGATGAGTAGGAGACATTGACATCATGCCGCTTATCTTTTCACTATCAAACAAAGATAATAGTAGAGTCTAAAATTGTATCTAACCTGATTCAACAATGAGAAACTGACCACGGATAATAAGAATGAGAAGATCACACTAGCTGTCTTTTTAGGAGGTATATAGCCCTGAAGTTCATTAATGACCGTATTGGCTAGTAAAACCCCCTTGAATCTAAGAGAATTCATGGATATGGCTAATTACTATGTTAACGCAGAAGATAAGTTACAAGCCCTCTTAGAACTAAAGAAACAAGATGTAAAGTCAAAAACCAAGAACTCATGCAGTGCAAGAGACAACAAGAATGGTCCAACTAATCAAGATGAACAATGAAAAAGGTATTCTACCTAGCGAGACCAAGGGCCTTGCCTCATTAACAACGATTCGAGTGTACAAGAAAATATTTTAACTACAAGGAAAGAAAAACACCAATCCACAAGGAACTAGAGATATTACAAGTACCACCAGTCGGATATCCATTAGACAAAAGACTGCTCAACCTTGAAGAAAAGAGTAGTCAGATTGGTAGGAAGTGAGGAACTAGAGCGAATGTTGGCCAAACACATCAAACCAAGGAGAGAGAAAGGCATGGGGTGTGAGCCAAGGCAAAGTAAAAGCCCAAAAAGGCAGTGACAAGAAAGAGAACGAAGGCATGACACCCCCCGCCAACCTCGGGACCAAGACTAAGCTCCCTTAGGAGAAATCCACAACATAGCAGGAGGGTTTGTCAGCGGTGTCATGATAGCATCTAGTAGAAAGGCTCACACCTGTAAAGCAAGTTACCATGAGATGTATACGGCGAATAAGCCCTCCAAACACCCCAGACTGGGTACCACGCCTACCATCTCTTTTGAAGATAAAGACTATTAAGGGGTTCAATACACCCATGACGACGCCTTAGTAGTCATCTTGTTAATCTCAAACTACACAACCAAACAAATCCTAATCGATAACGGGAGCTTAACTAACATCTTATTCTGGGATGCCTTTGCCAAATAAGGTATTAGGCCTGATAGGCTGCACCATTCACCTACCTCTAAAGGGATTCTTTGACGAGGTTATTCAACGAATAGGCACCATCACACAACTAGTTATAGTTGAAGAAGGGTCACACATGATTATGAAAATGACAGACATTTTGGTTGTTAAAGCCTTATCATCCTACAACACCATATTATGACACCCAACTTTGAATGATTTGAAGGATGTCACTTCTACCTACCACTTAAAAATAAAGTTTCCAATGGAGACAGCATAGGCAAGGTCTAGGGAGAGCAAATAATGGTATGAGAATGCTATGTGTAGGACTTCAAAGCAGGGGCTCTAGGTATTTGTGTTGCAAAAAGTTTGGAAGAGAATCTACCACCCCCACCTTCAATCGTAACTAGCCAAGACATGGAACAAGGCCTTACACTTAGGTTGTTTGAATGCCACAACACGTGTTGGAACAAGGCCCTCCCAAATATAGGGAAGTGCTAAAATAATACTACTCAAAACACAGAGACGTATTTGCCTAGAGTTATGAAAATATGCTAGGAATCAACAATACGATCATAGACCATACCTAATGTGTTGATCCAATAGCAAAGAAGATATGCCAAAAAAGAACCTTCAGTACAAAAAAGTGCAAAGCCATAGCCAAAGAGATAGACTGCCTCTTGGCTGTAGGGTTTATAAGAGAAACATACTTCCTATAGTGGCTCTCAAACATGGTGTTGATAAAAAAAGCTAATGAAATGAAAAATGGAGGATGTGTGTGGATTTCACAGATATGAATAAAGCCTACCCTAAGGACAGATTCCCCTTGCCACTGATTGATATTATCGTTGGCACCACAACAGGACACCAAGTGCCGAGATTTATGGAGGCATATTCAGGATACAATTGAATCTGCATGAACTAGTCAGATACGACATTTATCATTGACATAGGTCTTTACTACTACCGATTTATGCCCTTTAGGTTGAAGTATTTTGAGGTGACTTACCAAAGACTGGTCAATTGAATGTTTAAACAACAGATCAGGAAGACTATAGAGGATACATCAACGAGTTGTTGGTCAAAACTAAGCAACCTGCCTAATACCTAGCAAACCTAAGAGAATATTTCGCTGTGCTTCATAAGTGTAAGATGAAATTCAACTCGACGAAGTGTGCTTTTGGGGTGGATTCGGGAAGTATTTTTGGCTTCATTATCTCTAAAAGAGACACTGAGGCAAACATTGAAGAATTGATGCCATCTTGAATATAAAGTCACCTCAGTTGGTGATTTGTAGGTAGAGTGGCAACTTTAAATAGGCTTGTGTCAACATCCACAAACAAAAGTCTTTCCTTTTTTAAGCTTCTATGAAAGATACACCCATAGAATGAAAAATGCGATTAGGCTTTCCAAGAGGCGGTAATTATCTAACCCACCTCTTTTAAAGCGGCCTATCTTTTACATATACTTAGTGGTATCCCCCATTTATCTCTATAGTCCTAGTCAAGAACGAAGAAGCAACACAAGATCCAGTGTATTTTACACGAGCCACGTATTAAAAGGCGTCGTGACCAGATATTTACGAATGGGAATGTTGGTATTCGCATTAGTGACAACCGCCAATAGATTGCAACCATATTTTCAAGCTCACCCCATCAAGAGAATATTGCAAAGACTAGATAGCTTAGGAAGATTAGTTGCATGGTTAGTGGAACTTTGTGAATTCCACATCAATTGCATGCCCAAGAGCACAGTGAAAGGCCAGGCTTTGGTAGATTCCATCACCAAATTCACCAGGTTCCTAATGGAAATTGAAGTTGCATCTCACGGACAACCCTGGTTGGTGTTCACTGATGGACCCGTCTACCAAATGGGAGGAGGATTAGGGATCTATGTCATGGGAGAAGCAAGACGAGCATTACTACAAGGCCACACTTACATTAAAACCACCAATAATGAAGCCTTGATAGCTGGACATTTAATTGCAAAAACTCTAGGCTTCATAGAGAATATAGAATAGGTGGATTCCCAAATCGTGGTAAACCAAGTAACTAACGTGTGCCACGAAAGAAAAAAGTTGAAAAAATATCTGAACTGGGAGTTGGAGATCTATGACCAACTTGCCTATTTTAGCCTTAAGCATATATCGAGAGAGGATAATGCAATAGCAGACAACTAGACAAAGCTACGTCTACGAGAGATAAGACAGATTTACCTTCAGAAGTTCAAAAGAGAGTGACAGAGATCCCAACAACGAGAGTATAATTAAACCAGGGAGTTAGCTAGGGAAATATCAATGTAGAGGCAAACACCTTGAGGAGAAAGAGACAACAAAGAAGATAAAGAGAAAAGTAACACTATTTTTTAGGATTGACTGAATCTTTTACAAAGGGCTTTGCCGTCCTTTTGTTATGGTGCATCTCATTTAGGGAGGCACAATTCATCTTGACAGAGATACATGAGGGCATTTGCGGTAACTATTTGGAGGGAAAGGCTCTGGCAAAGAAAGCCCTTAGGCTGAGCTACTACTAGCCCAATGCCCTAAGAGACGCTAAGCAATTTAAAGAAGTGCATCAGATGGCGGATCTATGCCCTCGTTCAACATTGTGCCCTGAGAAGTTGTTTTCTATTATCACCCAATGGTCGTTTGCTCAGTGGGATTGATTTGGTAGGTCCCTTCCTACTAGGGAAGAGAGGGGTCGAACATATTGCAGTTACTGTAGATTATTTCACAAAATGGGCGGAGGCAGAGTCCTTTGCAACCATAACAACAAAAGCCATCACCAAATTTATGTCAAAAAATATTGTCTATTGGCTTGACATTCCCCACAGCATAATCGCCAACAATGGAAAATGTTTTGATTCAAAACATTGCAGAAAATGGTGTAATGAGCTGGGAAATCCAAGCTACGAATCCAAGCTAAGTACTTGTCACAACTTGTCACAAGGACACCCAGAAGATAACAAGCAGGTAGAGTCGACAAACAAATCCTTGAGATATTAAGAAAAAAGCTCTTGGACAAGAAATGAGAATTGGTGGAAGAGCACCTAGTAGTGTTGTTAGGTAATAGGACAATTGTGAAGACCCAAACAAGCGAAACACCATTCACATTGGCTATTGCGAGTGAAGCAGTCACCCGGTAGAAGTCGGTTTGCCTACATACCGAACCTGCCACTTCATCCAATATGAGAATACAAGGCTCTCAAAAAGCACCTTGTGCTCCATGAAGAGAAAAGAGAATAAGCGGAGATCCAAAATATCCTCACAAAAGGAAGACTGTTACTTGAACAAACAAGTCAAATACAAATATTTTAAGGTAGATGACCAGGTGCTCAAAGAAATTGGAGTGACAATCCAAGACGAAGGCAAACTCTAGCCACGATGGGAAGGGCCAAACGTACTAGTCACCAACAACCTATTGGGGTCATACCACCTCAAGGACAAATAAGGAATGTAATTGCAACACCATTGGGACGCCAAACATTTGAAGAAATTTTACCCTTGATTCCTTTGTATGATGTGTTAAATAAAGAATGATCAATAAAGGAGGATATTGTTCAACTTGCATGTCTTCACTTACTAAACTACCAAAGTCGAGTCCAAAGATTCGAGATGCAACCTATGGACATGGAGGTCAAGAGATTTCATGATCCCTTTACTTAGCCCTTAATATCGAGTCTAAAGACTCGAGATGCAACCAAAAGGCATGGAGGTTAAAGACCCTATGAGCCCTTTACATAGCCACCAAAGCAAAGCCTGAAGACTTACAGTGCAACCAATGGGCGTGGAGGTTAAAAGGCCATATGACCCCCTGCTTAGCCCCTAAAGTCAAGTCCCAAAACTTATAATGTAAACAATGGACGTGGAAGTTAGGAGACTCCAAAGTTATCGTACTTAGATACCAAAGTCGAGTTTAAAGACTTGTGGTACAACCAATGGCGTGGAGGTCAAGTGTAACAACTCAACCCAGTTATTATTAGAGATTAATGCAAATAATTTCATCTTTTGATTTCTTTACATATTATTGTATAATAATCTTGTATTATTATTATTATTATTATCAATTTGATCAGATTATATGGCATTGATAAGTTGTTCATATTTTTAATGCAGTTTTTTATTATTTTAATTACATTGTAAATGTTTTTATTTTATTAGTAATACTCTTTCTTAAACAGCTTAAATATTTCGAGAGCTTCTATCATCTTTCATGTCTTTATCTTCTTGAAGTATGAGTGTCAAAATCTTCATTTTTATTATATGTCTCTTTCCATCATGTTAGTTTTCCTTTCATATTCTTAGTGCATTTTTGGAATTGCGATGAAAAATATTATTTTTAGCTTAAGCCTTATAGCTTAAAGTTTAATATAATAAACTTTATTACTAAAAAACAATTTAATGTTTGAGATCCATATATCAAAAGTACTTTTAGAGTTAGGTAGGGTAGTTTTTTATAAATATACAGTTATCATGTGCTTTTTTATAAAAGTTCTAATTTGGTAGTTTTTGAAAAAACTGATTTTTAGCTTTTTTTAACTTACTAAAGCATTTTTAATAAAATTACCAAACATGTCATTTTTTTAAAATGCTTTTTACTGCTTAAAATCACTTTTTAAATCTCAAAACACAACCCTAAATAGGCTCTTAGAATATATTTCTTAGTGATATTTTTGTAAATGACTTAAGCTGCATTTCTCGGCTTGAATTGACATGATGATCTTCCTCTTCATGAATATTCATGGAAATGCACGTTATCAGTTTGTAACTAACGTCATCGAACACGTAGAAGACCTTCTCATTATTCTTCGCAGCAAATCACTCAATTCAATTTTACCCCAAGTACGTTTCATCTTCCTGATTTTTCATACACCTACGGTTTCTAAAAGCAGGATGTGTATAATGTGTATATATATATATATATATATCCACACTCACCTATGGTTGTCTAGCTTTTTTCTTAGCTTTTCAACCTTCCAAAATGTGCCTGTAGAGTAAATGTATACCATTGCTAATTCTCTAATTAGCCGCCAAATCCACCGCCCACGGCCAAAAATAAAAATAAAAACATAACGCAAAACTCAAATTTCTCTTATTTTCCTCCATTGTCGTCGCAACTAAAAAAAATAAAAATAAAAATAAATAGAGCATATGCTGATTCGAATAGAGTAAATGTATGTACCATTCATAAAAAAAAAAAAAAGGAGGCGCTTTGACGGCTACAACTAAAGCATAGTGACAAATTTGCTACGTAAAATATAAATATTTGAAACAAAGAGGATTTTGAAGCAAACCTCCTACCCTGAGCGACACCGAAGGCGGGAGGGTAGCAGTTGAATTGAAGGACTAAACAGCATTAGCAACAGCGTCAAGGAATGAAGGGGACGTCTGGTAACTCAGAAACATTGTGGGATCAGCATTCAGCAAGGCCAAGAGGAATGGTGGGCCGATTGTCGTCCTTTTGGCCATGGCGAAACCAGCAGTACGACTACTCCCTGAAAAAACCAAATTTCGAAACATTACAAACCCACATACCAAAAAATTCAAAAAAATATTGAGATAACTATAACGTCTATGAAAGGATAAATTGAATCCCAACGCGCTGTTGCTTCTCCCTCATTCGAATTTTGACGAATCCGATTTCACAGGTAAAAAAGAACCGTTGCTGTTTCTTCTCGTGGAAGTTTTCGGTTCCAAAACTTGAGAAAACTTTCCAAAATCAAAAATTTTTTAAGAAAGATAACGTCAAGGTGTTCTCATCGTCGCTGTTGAGATGTGAGAGCATATTTCTTTTCGATGCGTAAGGAACCGAGAAGAGAGCGGCATATAGGCTCCTATTTTGGTGTCGAAGTTTGAGACAGGTGAGAAGCAGAGCATCTAAACGATAAAAAGAGAAGAAATTTGACACAGAAGACATCGGGAAGAGAGAGAGGGACGCAGAAGAGAGAAGAAAAAGACGAAAATAAAAACTTTGCGTGTGAAGCAAAGTGGCCAGGAAAGGAAAATGATAAATATACATTATTTTATATAATATTTTGTATAACACAAATAATAAAATGAAATTATTTTAATAAAATGATATTAATTTTATTAAATAACTTATAAAAATATCCTCACTTTATTTATTATTTTCTTCAAGGTGTTGTGAAAATAGCGTAATTAAAAGTAGGGAGCTGGGAATTACAGTGGTGTTGTCAAGTCGGATTATAATATTTGGCCATTTTATATATATATATATATATACTAGATAAAAATAACATAAAAAATACGTTTGTTTAGGTAGTAACGTAATGACACTTTTAGATAAGTAAATATAAATATTATAATTACGACAACGAACCACTACAAGACAACACAAGCAAATTATAGTTTCAGATATTATTACTCAGATTTTTTTCTCCCCCAATAACAAATTGATTTTGAGATTCTCAAACTGCCAGCTTCTTCAACCATCAACTAAGTAAATTCTCAAAATTCAGAATTTGTGCCTGTGCCTTTTTCAGACATGAAATTATTAATATATTACAAATAAGAGAGATTATAAATGATTTGTTTTTGCTTTAAGTAAAGAGATGACAAATGTTTGCATAAAGAAATGAAAAATAACTAAATAAATGAATGTGATAAATAAAAAAAAGAATATAAACACATCATCTTGGCAGCTGAACTATATAAGACTTGAAACGTTAACAAACCAAAAGAAAAATCTAATTCAACAGAGATTTTTCTGATAAGTTAAAATTCAACAGAGATGTCTAATAGAAAAATACAATTCCCATTCTCAAAACTCACAATCCTGAGATCAGGATTCCAATTAAGTGAATCTCAGGATTTAGAGCTCTCAACAGAAATAAGTTATAGGTTTTTTTAAATCCTCTAGCATACAAGGAAATATAAGGCTTAATATACAGTCTGAGAGAATGAACAGTACCGGAGAGATGGCAGACTTGCTAGGGACAGGGATCGGAACCTGAGGGTCGTTCATGAATCATCACAATCGTGCGAATTAGCTGGAATGTGCACAATCATAAGGAACACAACTGCTGCTACACATTTGAGGGAATAAAGAGATCCCTATGAAGTAAACAAAACATTAAAGGAGATCTCAAGCTATATTAATTTAAAACATACAAGATTAGGAAATATATATATATACATATATAATTACTTCATCAAACAAATTGATCTCCACCCCTTTAACAAAAGGGAGATTGTCCCTTTCAAGCACATACGATAAAATAAAATAGAATCAACCCAAATTTGTCATGCGAAAGACATTTGGGAAAAGACAGTCAACCCAGATTGGGGTCATAAACCCACAATCTTCTTCTACTTGGGGACATTTGAGTATTTTGTTTGACATAAAAGTCAATTTCAGCATCAAAATAATTGAAGTTGAAAGCAGATAGACAACAATATCACCACAGATAAATAATCAATATCAAGATTTGGTTCGTTAAAAAAAAAAAAGTTCCCTAAACATTAAAAAGTTCCCGCAATAAGACGAAGAGAACGAAACCTGCGAGATTTCAAATGCAGACGAAGACGCTTTGGGGGGGCTTTCCTCTGCTTTTTTCGTCTTTTTTTTTTTCTGATATATCGGCATCCCAATCTTACCCACGAAGACAACGACCCACACGAAGACCCATGGCGACGAAGACTAGACGAAGGACCAGTGGCACTCCAGCATGAAGAGAACGAAATCTGCGAGATTCCAAATGCAGACGAAGATGCTTTGGGGGGTTTTCCTTTGCCTTTTTGGGGTTTTTTTTTTCCTTAATATATCGGCATCCCAACCGTTTGGTCCACTTTCTCGCAGGGAAGTGGAATAGTTGCAGGGAGGTGATTTGGTGAAACCGTGATATAGATTCATTACGCGAGAGATGCTAACGGACTTAACGGATACATTTAACGGAAAAATATAATAGATGATAGAATTTGAACAGAGCCTGTTAAACCAAAAAATTTTCATTTTATAGACACTTTTAACATATAAAGATATAGAGAGGGAGACGCTGGGGTGGTTAGTTCGATCCTTATTAAAAACAGTCTTTAAAAAATATACAATAAAAAATTTTAAAAAATATTATAAAATATAAAAATACAATAAAAATATAAAAATAAAATAAAATGAATAAAATACAATAAAAATACAATAAAAAAAATAAAAATACAATAAAAAATAAAATGAAGATGATTTTAAAGGAACATTCGGCCCTCAGCTGAATGGAGTCGCCGCCGACCACTATGAGCGACACCGCCCATGCCATCGGGACCGGAGGGAGCTAGCGACCTCATCCCTGCGACGGCAATCTTTAACGACCTCTCTCATCTTCTTCCGACAGTCTTAAATCCAAAATGAGTCCTAAACATGGAAAAACAAAAATAACCTAAATTGGACGTTATGAAGGAAAATGACTGATTTTAGGGTTGAAAAGTGGACCCGCAAGTGGGGATTGGTGACCGCGACATGTATATCGAAAATAGCTTGCCGGATTGTAGATTTTAATACTTTGGTCCACTAAAATATTGCCATGTGCACGGTATTGTTCTAATCCAAGTAAATAAAGAAAGATTTTTCATTAGAATATTTTACATCTAGTTTGTTTTTATAGATGAAATAAAAGTAAAATAAAATAAAATATTATTATAATATATACTTTTAATATTAATTTTGTTTTAAAATTTGAAAAAAATTATTTTGAAATTCAAAAAAATTAAGCTCTTTATTTTCTTTTGTATGAAAGTTCAAAAAAATATAATAATTAATTTTTTTTAAAAATTAGATGATTTGAAAAGGCAAACAAGACCTTAAAATTTGTAGCCCCTGTTGCACGACAATCTTAAGTGGAGCTTAGCCTTAGTAGTTGAAAACATGCATGTTGGTTGATGTTATCTATATATGATTGACAATATGTGATACGATCCATTAATCTAAAACGAATACGACACGAAAAAAGTAGGTTAGGGTTTAACCTTAATAAGTTTCAGGTCAAAACAGATCAACCTGTTAAGACACAACTGCTTAAAGGATCATTAACAGATTAACCCGTTATGATCTGCTATAACCCGTTAAGAAACTTAAGTTTACCTTAATACCATTGATCTAAATTTCAAAAAATCTTAATTCGAAAAATCCTAAATTTACCTTTGCAATTTTGGGCTTGGTTTGCTTTGAGAGACAAAATTAAAAATCTCAAACTCTTCTCAAATTTATCATTAAACTTATTTAAATTTTCATACAAAATATAATAAAAAATTCAATTTTTTTAAATTTCAAAATCACTTTTTTAAATTTCAAAATAAAACTAATATTAAAAAATATATATTATAATAATATTTTATTCTTTTTTTAACTTTTATCTCATATCTAAAAACAAACACAATCTTATATTTTACAATGTGTAAAACATATTTGTGTGTTTATCATATTTTGTAGTGTACTACTTGTTGGATTGTAATGTTAAAATTTTAATTTGTAATTAGATTTTTATGTTTTAGAGCTATTACTTAAAATTTAATATTTGTATAAAATCAATTAGGTTAAACTCAAACGAGTTACTAATGGGTTTGCAGGTTGGAGCAAGTCGTGTCGTGTCATGTCATGTAGTATCAAATTATTTTATATTTACTAACAGGTCTTAACGGGTCGTGTGGTGTCAACCCGTTATTTTAATAGGTTATGTTCATATTGACCATTTAGGCGTAATGTACGTGCTCTGATACGATACGAACACGATCCGTTAACACATTCTAACACCCCTAACTCCTGTATTGGTAGTTGACTATTATGGTATTAATGGTGACATAATCTGTTGGCCACTGGGCTTTACTTTATCTACTTCGTGTTGTATACGCACTTAAGAGAGAGAAAATTCAATTCGCAAGTAGCTCCAAATTGCAGCCAATATGAAAGGTGGCCCATCGCCATCAAATACTATCACATTTAGCGAACCTTCGGTCCTCGTCTCTCTCTCGAGAGTCCTGAGGTTCTTGTCTTTGCTTAGCAAATGTGGTCCTCTGTTGAATTAGAGGTTTTATGCCCTTTGAGAACATAGTTATGGAAGAAGACTTGGAGAGACTTGGGAAGGGGTTCTCCTTAACCGTTGAAGAACTACAGGAAGTGGAAGTGAAACGAGAGGTTTTTGATAGCATTAGGGGGAAAGAAAAACTATGTCTCATGGCCATGGCTATATCCGAAATGAGTATGAATAGAGAAGCATTTCGGGGAACTATGGCCAAAGTCTAGAACACGACATGATGGGTTTAGTTCAAGACATGGGGGCTAATACATTCCTGATTGAGTTCCAACAGCTCCAAGACAAAACTAAAGTCCTGGCTGCCAGATCATGGATCGTTGATAGATCCTTGGTTTGCATCGAAGAATTCGACAATTCCAAAACAACAAAAGATGCTTCTTTCTCAACCGAAATCTTCTAGATACACATATTTAGCATGCCTCTCAAAAGTAAGAACTATGAGATAGGTAGAAAAGTAGGAGCTGGAGTAGGTCAAGTGTTAGAGATAGAGGCAGACGAAAATGGCAGTGCATGGGGTCCCTTCTTATGCATAAAGGTCTTGATAGATATCACAAGACTGCTGACTAGAGGCAAATTACTCAAGGTAGAAGATAAACAGGATTGGTTGCCCATCAAGTATAAGAGACTCACCGTTTTCTGCTTCTATTGTGGCATCCTCAAACATCGAAGTGATGGGTGCAAGAGCCACCCTAGAGGAGCAACGGGTCACCAACAAAGGAATATGGTGGATGGCTAAGAGCCAATCCCCCAAAAGCTAGAAACTCCACTGCAAAGAAGTATGGTAGTGGCGGTGGGTGATATGAACCTCCAAATGAACGATAGAATGGGGTTGAGGAAGGGGGTGAGCTTGCCCCCTAAACATGGTACCAGTAGGATATAAATTCATAGTCTTCAAGTCCTTTAACACCGCAGCCAAGGATGGGACAAAGCAGCCCCAACAGACTACCTTTCCCAAAATAGATGGCATTGAGGAGATGAAATGCGAAATGGGTCCCCCTATTCCCTCAAACCTGAACTCACCAATCCTCAAGTCTAGACCCTAGGAAAGCAGCTCATAAAAGCAGGTAATCCAGGAGGAGCCCGAGGCACACAATAGCCCTAAAGTCCAGTGGACAAGGCAAAGAACAAGGTAATCCCCCTAACCCCTTTGGACATAGTGCCTCCAAGGAAAAAGTCTCCTCAGACTCTTCCCTAGACTCGCAAGTCAATCCACTGAACCATTTTATGACTCAGAAAATAAATCAGCTGTCTAGTTGCAAAACTAGTTCTTCTCCATCAAAAAGAGTATACCCTCACTCTCGGGACCACCCCCCCTCTCCCCCAACCCAAACTTGCTCCCCTAAAAAGTTTAAGTTTGATTTGGTCCCAAAGAAGGAAATTCATGATGATACAATAGTGGTGGCTGCCTTGCATCATCAACAACACCAACAATTGCCATAAGTTGGAGCTACTGAGAGCTTGGAAACCCTCAGTTAGTTAATGAACTTCACCACTTGGTAAAAATAAGATCCCCATCTCATCTTTTCGATTGAGACTAAATGCTCTAAATAACAGCTGGAAGCTGTTAAGCTGAAAATTGGCATGAGAAACTATTTCACTGTAGAGAGTAGAGGGGCAGTGGAGGTTTGGCTCTCCTATGGACTAAGGACATCACTGTTGATCTGATTTCCTACTCTCATTTTCATATCTCTATTATAATAATAAAAACAACTGATAAAATAGCCTAGAGCCTAACTGGTTTCTATGGAAACCTAGTAGCGACTCTGAGATACCAAAGCTGGGACCTACTGCAACTGTTGAACCTACAAACAACTCCCCTTGGGTAAGTTGGGGGGGGGGGGAGGGGATTACAATGATATTCTACATAATCATGAGAAGCTGGGGGGTAATGCTCAACCCTATCAACAAATGGAAACCTTCAGACAAGCTTTAATCAACTTGGGGCTTTCTGGCCTTGGTTTTAAGGGAGACAAGTTTACTTGGTGTAATAATAAACCCTTCCCATTGTTCACTAAAGAAAGAATAGATAGAGCCTGTGCAAACACTAGGTGGACAGAAACCTTCCCAGGGTTTTCAGTCACCTCAGAGGCTGTTCAACAGTCTGACCAAAGACCCCTTGTTCTTTCCATTCCATCCCACTGCCAAGCCATAAAAAAAGGAGAAAGACTTTTTAGATTTGAAGCCTGCTAGACTAATGTTGCCCAAATGACTAATACAAGAAGGGAGTGAATTGGTTATATTAAAAAATTAAAACTTATAAACCAAATACACAATATAAAATATAAATAAAATATGAAATAACAATAATATAAAGAGTAAGAGCAAGAAGAAGCAAACTCAATATTTTAACGAGGTTCAACCACACTGCCTACGTCCTCGCCTCAAGCTAGCCATTGAAGATTTCAAATTCACTATTCAATCTCCTTTAGGTGGAGATAGAAAACTATTACATCTTTGAGCAACACCATTACAAATAATTCATGTAGAACACCCTCTATACTTGTAATCACCTTACACCTGGTAATTTAACTATTCCCGGTGTAGAATACCTTCTGCACACACAAGGGTTATACGTACTCTCTTATAAATACAAGAGCTGATAGTGAGTAGATTATTAGAGTACACTTCTCAATGAGTGAAATAAGAATAATACATCACAATCTATATCTCTCTCAATGAGTGAAACATAACTATCCTTCAAGATTTTTAAACAAAATCATCTACTTTTTACATTTGTCAAAAGTGCATCAATCAAAATTTCAAACAAAACATGCACATATCAAAGATGACAATCAATCATCTTACAGATTTTCAAATATCAAATTTTTAATGATGTCATGCATATGTGAAAATAACAATTTCCAAAATTAAGACTTTTAATGATATCATGCACATGTGAAAATAGCAATTTTTGAAATTAAAGTTTTTAATGATGTCATGCACATGTGAAAAAAGTAATTTTCGAAATTAAAGCTTTTAATGATGTAATGCACATGTGAAAAATGCAATTTGATGCTTTATGAGAAAAGATTGATTTTGAACTTTAATCCAATAATTACTCTATAAGTTTTATTTGTAGACTTGTTAATCTTTTTGCTCATGCTTGATTTTTTGATGTGCTTAGCTCCTTTCATGCATAGACAACTTGAGTTTGAGTCTTGACTTTATTTGTTTTCATCAAAATCTATACGTAGATACGAAACTTGAAACCTTGGGTTCAACAACTAAGAAGGATGAATGCCATCAGATAATTGATAAAGCCTAGAACACTCATTCTCTTACTAGCAATAAAATGGAAAGAGAACATATAGCTCTGGAAAGAAGTCAAGTGGGATTAAAATCCTGGGGATAGAAACTTGCTAGAAACTCGAGTAAGATCATTCAAACAAAAAGATAGGAACTTTCAACTCTACAATCATCAAATAGGGGAAACTTAGGGCTCAACAACAATGGTTACATGAGGGGGATAGAAACAAGAAGTGTTTCCATTAGTGTTCAACACAGAGAAGGAAAAATAATTGGATTACAAAATTATCAGATGAGGTAGGTGATGAGGCCACAACCACAAAGGCTATCAATGAGAAATTACGACTACTTCTCCAACATCTACACCACCTCAATACCAGAAAATATCCAAGCTTGCACCCAACTCCTAAAGCTAGACATAGAGAAGCTGCTTGAAGGAGAGGAAACAAAGTGGAAACAAAGGGCTAAACAACAATGGTTACATGAGGGGGATAGAAACAAGAAGTGTTTCCATTAGTGTTCAACACAGAGAAGGAAAAATAATTGGATTACAAAATTATCAGATGAGGCAACAACCACAAAGGCTATCAACCAGAAAATATCCAAGCTTGCACCCAACTCCTAGAAAAAAAGGTCGCTCCTGAAATGAGCTTTACACTAAGCAGGAAATTCACAAGACAGGAAGTTGAAGAGGCCGTGTTTAGCATGCACCCACTGAGCTCTCCTGGATTTGATGGTTTCCCTCCAGCTTTCTATCAAACCTTCTGGAACACGGTTGGCAATGACATAGTTGAGGTTGCTTTATACCTTTTTAACACTGAAGCAAAACTTGAGGACATCAACTCTACTTTCATTGCTTTAATTCCTAAGTTATCTAACCCTTCCAAAGTTTCAGAATATCATCCAATTGTCTTTGTAACGTCCTTTGCAAATTTTTTTTCAAGAAAAGTGCAAACAGGCTCAAGTTGATACTTCCTGATATCATAGCTCCCACCCAATTTACTTTTGTCCCAGGTAGATTAACAACCGATAATAATATAGTGGCATTTGAATCCCTACATACCATGAATAGCAAACTCAAAGTCAAACAAGGGTACATGGCATTGAAGTTGAATATGAGCAAGACATATGATGGATTGGTGTAGGAATTTCCAAAGAAGTGATGGTCAGACTAGGCTTTGAAGTGGCTTAGATCAAATTGATAATGAAGTGTACCAACTCAGTCACATATTCAGTCCTCCTGAATGGGATTCCACATCCAACTATCATACTTTCAAGAGGCCTTCAACAGGGGGATCCCTTGTCCCCAAACCTGTTCATTCTCTGTGGTGAGACACTTAGTTCCCTCTTAAACCATGTGAAATCTCAAAAAGCATCTTAGGGGTACCTATGGGCAAAAGAGGGCTCCACATTAACCATCTTTTCTTTGCCAATGATTGCCTATTGTTCTGTAAGTCTAATGCTAGAGAATGGAGTCACTTGATCTCAATCTTGGAAGTCTATGAATCACCATCGGGTTAAAGCTTTAACAAAGCTGAAACCTCAATTCACTTCAGTAAGAACACTTCTCGAGAGACCCAGAATTTCATCTTACAAATTGCGGGAGTCAGATCTTCTCAGCCCTATGAAAAATACTCTGGACTCCTAGCAATCATAGGAAGACACAGATTTAAAGCATTCAAGGCAATCCTGGACAGAATTAGATAGAGAATAAGCAATTACAAAGTCAAAATGCTATCTTATGCAAGCAAGAAAATCCTCATCAAGGCAATAATTCAAGCTCTCCCTACATTCTCCATTTCCATCTTCAAGCTTTCTTGGTCAATCCTTAATGAGATAAACAAACTCACACATCAGTCCTGGTAGGGCCAAGTTGAAAGACAGAAAAAGGTGCACTAGATCCCTTGGAACACAATGGGGAAACCAAAGCTGGCAGAGGGTTTGGGGTTCAAAGAATTACAATGTTTCAACCTAGCTTTACTGGCCAAGCAAGGATGTAACTTAATCCACAAACCTGAAGCTCTTGCCTCTCAAGTCTTAAAGGCAAAATACTACCCTCATAATGACTAGTTTAATGCAAAGCTAGGTCACCGTCCCTCATTTATTTGAAGAAGTATACTGGAAGCACGTCCACTACTACAACAAGGCGCTTTTTGGAGGATTAGGGATGGGGAATCTATCAAGGTTTGGAGGGACAAATGGATTCCTAAACTTACCTCAGGAAAATTCACTAGTACTGCCCCAGTAATGGAGTTTGAAGCCTACGTCTACATCCTGATTGATCAACCTGTAAGACAGTGGAAGTCAACTATTATTGATGAACCTTCTTTTAGAAAGGAGGCACGACTCATTAAGAAAATTCCCCTTAGTTCAACAACGAAGCATGACAAGTTGATCTAGAATCCAACAACTCAAGGTAGGTTCTCAATGAAAATAGCCTATCATTTGCAAATGGAACTACAGGATTCAAAGAAGGGTCATCCATCATGTAGTGTAAGTTCAAAAGAGCTCTAGTCACCTTTGTGGCAGCAAAAAATTCCCCCTGCAAACAAGATATTTTCATGGAAGGCATATTATGAAGGCCTCCCAACTATGCTAAATCTATAAAGGAAAAAAATTGTGGATAATCCTCTTTGCCCAATCTGTGTGAGAGCAAATGAGAGTGTTATTCATGCATTATGGTCATGCCCAGTTATATAAGACACTTGGCATAACTTTTCCCCCCAACTCCATAAAAGAGCCTCATTCTAGCAATCTCTAAAAGAACTCTTGCTTGAACTCCACACTCTAGGAGGTAGTGAACTAATCGAGGAGTTTTCTTTGGTGGTCAAACACATATGGGTGAGAAGGATCCCCAGATTTAGTTTATAAGTTGGCTAAAGAAACTCTCCAAGATTTGAGAGATCTGCATCCAAAGAAGTCCCTCGCCCTAGTCCCTCTGCAACCTGAGCCTCTAGTATGGACCCCTTCCCTAAAGGAAGTATTCAAGATCAATTGGGATGCATACCTGAACAAGGAACAAGGCAGAATGGGAATTGGCAAAATTGTGAGGGATAACGATGGGAAAATAGTGGCCACTACTCGCAAGAATCGACCTCTACACTATGATCCCCTACTGGTTAAGACCATTGGCACTTTGGAAGCATCCTGCCTTGGCACGCAACTAAGGCTCACCAAAATAATTCTCGAAGGTGATTCAAAAAAGGTTATAATGGCACTCAAGTCCCAGAAAACAAGCTTGATAGTTATAGAGATATTCTTAGAAGATATTAGAACCCAACTATGTTCTTTTGAAGAATGGTCAGTTGTACATGTTGGAAGACAATGTAACACTGCATCACACGAGCTTGCAAGGGATGCTGTGCTAAATTGTATTTCTTCTGTCGATGTGGGGCTTGTCCCCGACATGTTTTGTTGACCTCTCTTGAGAGTTTTATGAATGAAAGAATTCTCATTTAAAAGAGATAGAGAGAGAGAGAGAGAGAGAGAGAGAGAGAGAGAGAGCGAGAGAGAGAATTACTCTGGCTAGCTTCCGAAACAAATTTTCATCTAATTGCAATCGGTTTGGATCATAAGATAAAGATATAAGATTTTTATCTTATTTTATTTCATCTCATCTCACTTTATTTTTAAATATAATTTGAATATAAAATTTTTAAACTAATTATTATAATTTTTTTTCAAAATTTCAAATAAAACATATTCCAACATTTTAAAATTCTTAAAGAAAAATAAGATTTTTTATTCAATATTTTCTCCCTTTTTTTTTCAAAATTCAAAAAATACTTAATTCAAAACATCTCATTATTATTTATAAAGTATTTTATTATTATTCATAAAATTATCATTTCATGCCTACATTAGAGTGATGGATGGATGCACTGAAGTGATGGATGGATTATGAAGGACTTAAAATCTCTCTACTAAGTGCCACGGCTTTCAAGGACTTATTCCAAACATTTGACAAATTGGTGAGCTGGCAATTATTACACCCATCCTATATTAATGATATGTCTGGGAAGATTTCAAAGTAGGGAGCTTTGCTTCATGAGGTTCTTAATTCCACGCTAGATCTAGAGATACTACTTGATGTGTATAGTCGGTCGACCAAGTTGAGTTTTTTTTTTTTTGGTAAAGCAAGTAAATTGATTTCGTTAAAATAAAATATGATGCATATTGGGGGTGAGATTTTCTAACAAATATTCTAATACAACAACCACAATGCAAAAATGATGATAAAAAGAGAGAAAAAAAAGAGTTTTGAGACCAATTTATTGATCTCTATCCAAGTCTTACAAAGGGGGTACCATTTAAAAGTCGTTCAGAAAATAAGCCATTGTAAGAGGGGTCTAAGCAAGTTTACTGTAGTTCATTGTCTTGAGATATTTTTTGGAGAGATCCTTAATCCCTTTAGCAAGATCACCAGTTAGGAAAAATAATAACCCAACATACAAGTATCGAAAGAATAGATCTGCGGTGAAGAAATAGACAACCCATGCCTATAGTGTGGACCATGATGGCCGAATTAAGGAATGGAGGTGGGGTCGAACCAACCTGTTGGTGTGGCGCATGTAGCTAGTGGAACTGTTGAAGGGCAGCGGCAAGTGAAGACCACAATTGGACAGAAGTTGCGCGTAAGGGCAGCATGCTGACTTTTTGGGCATAATTCCATGTTGTCCCAGCAAATTAGTGTATGGGAATGTCATGGTGGGGCGCGTGTCGAGTTTTTGTGGCTGAAGTGCCGTAAATTTGAGCAAATATGAACCAGTGGAAAAAAAACTACCATATAAGCTTATTTACATATAGGTAGTCGAAAGAAAAGGAAACGGAAAAGGAAAAGGAAAAGAAAAAAGGTCAATCGAGTTAACTTGAACGACGATTGAATGTTGAAGTTTCATTTATTTAATTTTTATTTTAACAGACAGTGAGTTCGAATTAATTTATTATGAGTTATATTAGTTTCATATTCTTAAATGACTAATATTTTTTACAAAATGAATTCAAACTTGTTGATGAGTTGCGTAACTAATTCAATATTATTATTATTATTTGAAAAGGCGCTTATCTTTCATTTCATTGAACTCAACCGTTACAACATACATTACACTGCTTATCCAGTTTAACTAAATAGTTAAGCTATTTTGGTACATCTTCCATCCAATAAGCATCATCTTGTAACTCTATAGCTTTCTTAGCTAATTTATGCGCCAACCTATTGCCTTCTCTCAGGATGTTCTGCACAGACTAGTGTGGTCTATTAGCTAACACTTCTTTTATATCTTCCACTCTATTGTCCATCCAGCCATGATACTAAGTATTGCTCTTTATTGCTCTTGTAATTACTTGAGAATCCCCTTCAAGAACTACTTCTTGGACATGTAGATCTGCTGCTACCTGCATTTCTTGTCACAATGCCATTATTTCTACCACATCTATACCTCCTAGGAACCTCTTTTGTTAGCTGCAAGAGTACATTGGCTCCCCTTCTAAATTTCTTGCTACAATCCCCATTCCCAACTTTTTTCCTTCTATGTTCACCGATTCATCATAATTTATCTTCACTTGGTTTTGCATGGGTGGTATCCATCGAACTCTTGCTCTATCGTCCCTCCTGCTACTCGCTTGTTCTGGTTGTCTGACTTGCGCTTCCTTATAATTATCTTACATTTGCTCAGCTTGTGTTATCACACTAGCAGGATTATCGAATCTATTTTCAAAAGCTAACTTGTTCCTCCTATGCCAATTTTTTGCAAAACTGACAGCAAGTCTCTCCAATTTATCTTGAGCTGAATTTCTCATAAGAAGTGCCTATAGATCCATAGAATCATCAGTTTCAAAGCTGCATTTATGTAGCCAACTATTTCTTTCAGCCCAGACATCTTGTGTTGTTGGACATCTCCACAGTATATGCTGAATTGATTCATCTTGTTGCAAGCATATCGGACAATATGCATCCTTTGTGACTTTTCTATGTAATAGTTGTTCCTTAGTTGGCAGTATTGAGTTCACAGCTTTCCAAATAAACTGCTGAATCTTATGAGGGATTTTTAGCTGCCAAATATTGGTCCACACTTTTTTGAGTTGTTGCCTTCTTGAGCATTCTCCTTGTGCTTTGTCCTCTTTATTCTTCAATTGATAGTAGGCACTTCTTACAGTGAATTGTCCTAAAGATTTCAATTGCAAAAGGATCTTGCTTCACATTCACAAGATTAGTTGTTAGTAAGTGTTTACTATAGAAAACTTAAGTGATTGTGGGATGAACTTCCTAAGTACAACCAAACTACTACTTCAATCAAGGCCGTGTTTGGATAATACGATGAAATATGATGGCTTTAGATTAAAGTTGAAATGTGAATAAAATATTGTTAAAATATTATTTTAATATTATTATTATTTTAGAATTTGAAAAAATTAAATTGTTTGTTATATTTCGTATAAAAATCTGAGAAAATTGTAATGATAAGATGAAATAAGATAGTTTCTATATCTAAATGGGGAAGTCTATAATAGTAAAGACTATAATTTGGAGGGGTCCTCTCCTTTCCAGAGGGGGAGGTGTTTGAGGTGTGGACACTTGAGGTGCGGGGTGCAATGGACAAGGAACTGGGGAGGTTGTGGAAATGTTTCTCCCTATCAGAAAAGGAACAAATCGAAGTGGAGGTACCATAGGGGGAAGTTGACATAGGCATGGGTGAAGGAAAGTTATGCATTATGGTAATGGTCATTGCCGAAATATTTATAAACAAAAAGGCTTTTCGCTCAACAATGTCAAAAGTCTGGAACTCAGTGGATTGGATACAGTTCACTGAACTAGGTTACAACAAGCTCCTGGATGAATTTCAATAGGAATAGGATAAACAAAAGGTCCTTCTTGGAAGGCCATGGACCTTTGGCAAATCCTTGGTCTACATGCAGAAGTTTGATGGGACAAAAGCTCCAAGTGAGTTTGCTTTCTCTATTGGAACTTTTTGGATCCTAGTTCACAATATGCCCATGGTGAGTATGAATCGGGATATTGGTTTGAAAGTTGGTTCTAGAGTTGTGACAGTTCTCCGATTGGAAACATATGAGTATGATAGTGCATGGGGACCTTTCCTACGCATGAAAGTGTGCATGGATATTACAAGCCCTTAAAATTCGAAAGACTCCCATATTTTAGTTTTGAATGTGGTGTATCAAGCATAAGGATGGGAGTTGCTCAAAGGGTCCTCAGAGTAGTAGTTGTAAGCCAAGCAACGAGTTTGGCCCTTAGCTACGTGCCACTCCTCCTAAGTTAGGCAGCTCCTCCACAAAAAGATATAAGGGTAGTGGTTGGAATGTTGAACCACTGTATCAAGCGCAAGCGCAGGCAAAGGCTTGAGGTAATGTAAAAAATATTGGTTCTCGAGTTGTTTTCTCTCAAATTGTTTTTTGGAGTTCATAAACTTTTTCCTGACAAGTTTCTTATTACCATCTCTATACAAAGCATCTCCATCATCATCTTTCTTATCATAGACGGGTTCTATGTTGACCTCAACGTCCACCATGTCATCCTCTTTAATCAAAAGGTTTTTTTCCCTTTTGATTGGTAGACTTTTTACAAACAATTGCTTGATAGCCATCCTTCATGCATGTGAAATACCAAATATTAGTATGGCTCGAATTTGTAGCTTGATTTGGTTGTAGAGCGGGGTGAGTCTCTTGCAAACAAACCCCCTTGTGTTCTAATCGATCGATGAATTCGATCAACAACGAAAGCAAGGAGTTTGAGATCTATTGAGAACCGACATAACTGAAGTAGTTGAAAGTTGTTTCAGTAGTTTCTATTCATAAGGGGAGACAATAAAGCGTCCATAATATAGACACTTAATATTTGCTCATGACTCAACACACTTCCATTGTAGTCGCTCTAAGGAATAGGTACCCTAATCTACTACTTCTCTATGACCAAGACATGTTGATTCGCCTCAGAAACAGTCCATAAGAATGGAGGCTGAGGAAGTCTTGCAAAGTCTGCCACAAGCCACCCAGATCCAATGCCACCTGCTACTCTTCAATCATAGAAAGGTCATTTTTGTCCACCAATTGATAGAACTCCTTGGTATAATGATCAACAAATCTTGATCCTACCTCAACATATGAAGTGTTTGAAACAATGTTTAAGAATAGGGCAAAATGTGACCCTTAATCTTTTTATTCATTTTCTCTCAATCGCTAATCTTGGTCTTACTGTGACGTCCCCAATTTACGTTCAGGATCTAACGTAAACTGAAGCGTCAGGACATGTAACACTAGGCTACATATCCTTCCTACATGTCAGAAATAGTATGCATGCACCTAACTTACTAGTGATATGCAATGAGTATTGCAGCGAAATAAGGTTATTTGTCGAAGTATGCAAAGAAGTCTAACTTTGCAAAGTGATCACATGACACAACATAATTACATACTCATAGCTTAATATTTACAACAACATAGAGTACCAATTTTTACAGAAACCAGTTCTCCAAATACATACATAGCTCATGATACTACTGCGCCTTCTCACCAAAAAAGATCGTTCTTAACTTCTTTATACTTATTTTCATAACGAAACATATTCATACTAATTTCAAAATCTTATTGGAGGTATTTCCCTGTTGGCGTCACAGACACTACTCAAGGAAAAAGAGCCATTAGGGCTCAAGGATAGGCAATATCCAATGCGAAGCTACTCTTCAGATGAGGTGGACGCATGTTGCCTCATGACCTCTAACATATAATCATACATAGAAGAGGCATAGTCATAAAAAAGATAGTATTGAGTGGGCCCTTTAGGGCTCACCTGAATCTCTTGGTAGGTCCGGGTCTCCCTGTCTGTCATATTTTCTTGCAATCAAGTCTATTATTCCGAGAAAAATAATAGATAAAATTCAAAGAATTAAATTCCGAGAAATTTCAATAAGTGCACAAATAATATAATACAAACATTCACAGTATATATAGATAACACGTAAATGCACATGATATGAGTATGGAACTTATTAATCATGACTTATGCATGACTTAAACATGACTTGTGTACCTCTTTACAAAAACTTACATTTTTCCAGAAAAATGACTTAGTCAACACAGGTGCACAACTTTTCGTGATGTGACGTATCTTTTTCGTGAAATTCTTAATTTTTGTGTTTTCAATCTTGTTCATGCAAATTTTAGTCTTAACCTCGACGGCAGATTGAATCGTCTTCACCGTCTACTTTCATGTTCACGCCAGTCATCCAGCAGGTCGAATCGCCTTCACCATCATGACGTGATTTTTCTTATCATGACGGCAGATCGAATCGCTTTCATCGCCAAGTCATGTCAGTCATACGGAAGATCAAATCCCCTTCACTGTCATGACATGACTTTAAAAAAATCATTTAACCTTAACTCTAATAGGTGTAAGGCCAAATATCATGATATGATAACTTCCAAGTTTCTCTTCCTTTCCTTAGAATCAACTTACTCTCTTATTCTCATGTCTTGAAGATCTCCAACTAGGTAAATTAACCATAGCTGAAACCTCCCTTCACCTAGTAAACTAATTTTTCTCCAATTCCTTTATTGTCCAAAATAGTCATTCCACAACCAAATAATCTTAACCCTTCCACTACTCTTTAAGAGAATTAATCCATAAACTTTTCCTCAATCACTCACTAACTTAATTTAATCATCATATCATTCATCTAAAAAAATAAAATAATAATACCCTAGGATATTCCACCAAAGCTGAAACCCTATAAGTCCTTAGCTTGGCTATTTTGTTATTTCAACATCACATATTATCATCCAATCCTCGATCGACAATTTATTACATTAAAACCTTGTTCCTTAAAATATATTTTCTCCATTTATCACACTACTTTCTACTAAAATCAACTTAGCACAAACATAATATATCCTATGAACATATTAAGTACTCAAATGAAATATCCTTCATATATTAACTCTATATACACAATTAAATACTAGAAGTGAGTTATAAGTGCACTTACAAATTCCTCCAAAGGATTAAAACTTGTGAGGAGTGTTTGTCTTGAAGAAAACCTTTGAAAGATCACCAAAAAGCCTTGAGGAATAGTTGTAGGGTTAAGTGAATGGAAACTAAGGTAAAGGGTTTTCCAAGTAGATTTAGCTGTGGGCTTCCAAATGAAAAATGGAAGGGGATTACTCATATATATAGTGGTCGACTTTCCTAAGCTAAAAGGGGAGAAAGAAAATTCCAAAAAGCACATAGAAGCTCCCTTTTTGTGCCACCTATCCTCATTCGGCCTTAGTATACTCATTTCCTTATCTTGTAGGCTTGGTTGGCATTTCGGATGACTTAAGGTTTATCTTAAGCTAAGGGTGCCACTTGTCCCCACACTTGACAAGTTATCATGTGTGTTACATAGATATTTTAAAATAAACACAAGGGTAAGTCGGTTGCAACATGCATAAGTCGGTGGTGATATGCATAAGTCGGTTCCCTTTTGTTTTTCCTTCCCATTTTCATTCGCCACCCTTTATCTAAATGAAAAACACTCTTTTCTACCTACCTCTTGGTACTAGGCAAATTTACCATAAGTCAAGTGTCCTCCCTTGACTTTGAACTAATTGGAGATTCTACTTAGAATCACCTTAGCTGAAATCCATCAAAGAGACGTCTAGTATTTTGGTTCTTCATTTTCTTCCAATCACCATTTACCACTTATGAATTCTTGTCTTCCAAGCAAAGTGAAGTAAAATGGATGAGTTCGGTGTCTTCCAAGTCCAAACCGTAGCCTCCATTGGCTAAAGACAAACTATCCTTTTGCCTAACTCTTCTTCCCATGTTACCTATCTCAATTTCCTAAACAACAGCTTAGTTTTATGCCATGTGTCCCCAATTGTCTATAGATATTTCTAACACATCACTCATGGCCGAAATTCTCAATAAAAATCTCCATTGTTTGTGTTTTCATCCCCTTCCTCCAATTGCCATGTATTACCTTAAAAGAGTAAAATTTTTCCTAACTTTGTGGATTTAATGTGTCACTAGCAACATATATTTCCAAAAAGTTCCAATGAAATGTCAAGAATAACATGGGCTACACGTCCGAACGTTATGCAAGTTAACGTTTGAATGTTAATGCCCTCTTCATTAACAGTTGCTCACGCTCGGATGTAATGGTATTACACATTCAAACGTAAAGTTAAATTTCCTTAAAATTTTAATAAATTTATTGACATCCGAACGTACGAACGTACAAGTTTGACGCTTGGATGTTAGATAGATAACGAACATGACATGTGCCCACATTCGAACGTTGTATTCTACATTCGAATGTTGGTATTGTTAACATTATAACGTTATCCAGTATATAGATTTTACACTTCTATTTCCTTTTTCTGTGCAGGATAAATATAGCTCACCAATACATGACCACTAGGAAGAGGGAGACGGAAGGAGCCACCCTAGACTCTGCTCAATTGGGGGCCCACACGATCATGCCCGAGTTGGAGATACTAATTAGCGAGTTCAATGAACTCTTTTGGGAGCAATAGTCTCTCAAATTAGTCTTTGTCAGGTGAGGCTAGTCACCGATCTGCGGAATGAGGGGTATAGTTTACCCCTTAATGGTATGATGCACTGTCCCACACCATCACAATCTATGGTGTGCAAATCGAGGTCTTGGCAAATGTGATCTTCGAACTACTGCAGATCCCACGTCGCATGCCTGAGGAGGTATCTGCATAGTCTCAAGCAAACGGAGCTACTGCACAGGCTAGCCTATATTTGAGGGGACGTATGAACAACTGCTTCACGACTAGCCCAGCTGATTCTAAAGCCAGTCATCATCTCGACCAAGCAGAGGCCAAGGATACCAGTGTCGGGGATGCTGCTCGTGAGTGAGATGAGGATTTCTACATCCTCACTGGCCGAGACCGTATGACGCAAGAGACATTAGCCACCTTCTAGCAGAGTTAGTTGCTGGATTTCTTTAGGATGTTGCACATTATTGTTGGGACAAATATAGCAGCATCGTGATTGCATGGGGAGAGTAGATTAACTTGGCATGGGTGATATTTGAGCGGATCCATTAGAGGTGTGCATTGTCTCTACGAATAACCTCTTGTACAAAGTCATCATCACCAAACTACTACTAAGTACATGAGTGGCAGAGTAGGCGGGGGACATAGTGCTATGACAGATGAGCTCCATTGACATGACCACTTACATTGTAACATCGGACAGGGGAAAGGGCGTCAGCCTGCTCCTGTACCGGATCTTGTTCCCTCAACTCAGTCTGGGGATGGTCTTGCTCCCCCTGTTGGGGGCAGCAGTGAGCAGCAGGAGGCCAGTGGCACAGCTGGACGGGATGTGAGGCCTGCTTGGGTAGCCTTGATGATGATCAAGCTGCAAGCACATATGGACCGGACTATGCATCAGCTTATCAATCGCATAGATGTCCTTAACAACAATATTGAGACATTGAATGAGGAGTTCTAGAAATTTAAAGACGCCCATTAGGTTGCTCTGCAGTACAACCCCCAATATGCCCCTCAACAACTCCCCCCACACTTCCCCTCGTAGTGATGAATTTATTTTTCACTTTATGTCTTTATGTGTATTTTGTTTTTTATTTAAGTATTGGACAATATTCTCATGTAATGTATATATATTTTTTTGATTTTGCATTCTTAATTTCTATTAATATTAGATCAACTAGATTTAATTGTAAATCTCTGCACTTCACATTTTTTTAAAATTAAAATCTTTTTTTAATTGAATCTTTTCTAATCTTTTTTAATATTTAGTGGGCCCCATTAGAGTAAATTTAGCTTTCAATATTTGGTCTTTTTTTTATTCATATATTTTTTTATCATTTTTAAATATTAAAACAACAAAATTTAATACACTAATAATCAATTCCTCCACTATTAAGTAAAGAAAAAAAATATAAAATATATTGAAATGAGAAGGTGTTAAAATAAGATGTCAAAGTAACACTATAGTAATTTTCTTTTTTAATATTTAATGTCAATGTCCGAACATTAGTTGCTAACGTTCGAATGTTGGCGCCATTAAATTTCATGTTCGCACGTCATAAGCCTAAACATTCAAATGTCAATGTCACATTCGAATGAAAAATCGACCATGTTTGTAATAACCCGAATTTTCACTTGTCCTTTTTATTTACATACTTAGTTTGATTATAATTTCTTCAGAGTTATTTTGGTGGACCTTTTAATTCTTTGATATATATTTATTTTGGACATTTATTTATAGGAAATATTGATAAGTTAAGCTTAAAATGATAAAAGAATGCATATAGAGGAATTTAGTGTAAACCATGATAATTGGAAAATCTTTGACCGATTTGACATCCTCCGATAATTTGGACATAACGCTTTCATTTGATTTCGAATTGGGATAATTCAAGGTGCTATGTAAAGATAAGAGGAATATATATAGTTCTTATGTTTTGAGTTTTAAGAGATACAGATTCAATCAAATACGAAATTGTGATTGAAGTGGCAGAACCGAATTGGACATATAGACATGATTGACTTGGAATTGACTAATGACTTTGCTTAAGATTAAGTTTTTGGAAATATTTTCTCAATTATCTTAAGATCTTGACAATTGTGTAGACATATGGCAAATGAGAAAATTTTATCTAGGAAATTTCATATGAAACAAGAAGGATTAGCTAGCAAACAATTGGTGTGCCCAGATTGGTGCTCTCAAGCTGATCTGTCTACTTTTAGTAGAATAATCATAACTTGGTTATATGATCTCCAAATAAGGCTATTCTAATTCCTATAGAACCTTAAGAGAATTATATAAAATTTTTATATTTTGATTTTTTGGAAAATCAAACTTTATCAATGGATTATTTGGGCTGGAAGTGGACTGACCTAAATTGAATGAAAACTGAAGCCCGAAAATAAAATGCACCACCGACTTACCTTAGGAGCTTAATTTTGATTGGTTCTCTCCATTTTTATCCTTTATACATGTGTGTGGAGGTATGTGTCATATGGTGGAAGAGTTTCTAGAAGGATAATTAGTCTATAACCATGAAGGAATTAAGAGCAAATCTGATTGGTGAGTTACTAGCTAAATCAGCCAAACCATCCCTTTGTTCCTAACCAATGGCTAACCAAGTCTTGGAAATATCTTCCCAGCCACCCCAAGTGTATCAATGAGGGCTAGAACATGTGGCAAGAGGGGGGAAAACACCCTAGAAGTCGTGGGGCACAAGAAATAGCCAAGTGGCCGTTTGAATCTCACCCAAGATTTCTTAGATTTTGTTTCTATCTTATCTCTATGTGTTGTAATTATATGAGCCATGGATCAAATGAGTGTTTGTAGGTGGAATAAGCAAGACCTTTGGATGAAGATTAGAATAAATAAAAAAAAAACCTAAATCAGAGATATGATTAGGCATAAGTGAGGAGAACACCCCACATGGTCGGCCAAGAAAGAAAATTGAAGGCCTTGTGTATTTCTCACCCCTAAGCCCTTATGCATGGCACCACTCACCTATATATATGTGTGAACATTGTTCCAAGTCTTCCATGAGTCCATTCACACGACCACACAAGAAGAGGAAAGAAGAAAATTCACCTAAACACACTTACACCACTAGAACACCAAAAAGAAGGCAATCTAGAGGCCTTGGAGGGAGAATTGCCTAAGACTTAATCCTATCATCCAACCAAATTTAGAAGAAATTTTTAAGTACACAACTTAACTTAACTTTGGCATAGAATGAGTGATTTGATGATTAGATCATGCTCGATACTTGTTTGATCTTAAACTATGCTTGTATGTTGAAATGAAAGCTATTATGTTTTGAATTAGTTTTTGTTCTGGAAAGAGGCTAAGAAAAATTGGAAGAACTTAAAAGTATATTTTAATAAGAAAAAAAATAGTGTTTGTGAAGAAAGGTGGCTTGTTATATGCTAGAAAAAAACGCCTACCCGAGACTTTGCTCGACCCTTGCTCGACGTCTGGCTCGAGCGAGTTATAGCCAGAAACTTGGCTCGACCCTTGCTCGACATTTGGCTCGAGCGAGATGCAGGTAGAAATTTAGCTCGACCCTCACTCGACGTTTGGCTCGAGTGAGATTTTCTTGTTACTTAAATTCAAGATTTTCTTGTGATGTAATATAAGGATTATAGGTTGAATGCAAATGTATGATTTATATGTTATGTATTCCATGAGATATGCATTCAAAAGTCTAAGGTTATGATCATGTTGCATTTATCCCATCCGTATTATCATAAGTCATGACGTCATTTTTAAAGAAAAGTCCATGTTACATATCGTCATGTAAGCGTCGTCATAAGTCATGTCAAACATTTAAGAAATAAGATAAGAAAATGTTATAAGTGAAAAGATTGAGAAGTCAATCACATCATCGCGAGGATGGCGATACGTAACGCCCAGATGACTGATGTGTCGATAGGGACGGCGATACGTAACGTTTATCATATGATAAGAATGTTTACGTCACACGGGAATGACGATATATAACACCCGTATGACTGGTACGAATATGATAAGGCTCATCACGACGGGGACGACGATACGTAACGCCTGGAAGACTGACGAGAATATGGACAAGACCCAATCATGGGTAATAATAGTGGATAGGGCCCAACCACGTGTAATAATAATAGAGAACCCGACAGGGAACGACAACACATAATGTTCGTTGAGGTTCAGAAACAAGAATTAGACTTAAGAAATGATACGAATAAGATAAGAATTTTAAGAAAAGCCATTGCATGACACGAATGGTTGTGCATCCATGATCATATAAGTTTTTCATGAAAATGTATAAGTCTATGAGAAAAGGATACATAAGTCATGCATAAGGCATTCATGAGTTATGTGTTATGTCAATTGATCCTGATATCTGTTATTTCGTTTATTGATATGTACTGATAATGTGTACTTACTAAGATTTTTTGGAAATCTCACTCTTTAATATTATCTATCATTCCTTACGAAATGATAGACATTATTGCAGGAATAGGTGATACATCACGAGACCCAAATGTTACGGGAGGTTCTGAGGTACCTAGAAGGTCCTACAGAATACTTCTTGGTTGATGAAGTTATCAATTGTTGATAACAAGATTATAGAGGGAGTGGAAAAGAATCGCTTAAGGATAACAAGGAGTAATTTGAATATTTGTCTTGTAAATAACAAATATCAGTAAGAAAAATCTTGGTACAGTGTACTTGATGCTTTAGAAGGATATAAGTTTTTCTATAGCATACCATGTAATATTTGCAAATAATTAGATGTCTTTGCTAAAACTGGTACACTATTTTTTGCGCACTACTGGTAAGTTAGGTGCATGCTCATATTTTCGACACAAAATAAGAAGTTTTATAACTTAAGGTCACAAGTCGTAATGCTTTAATTTATGTTAAATTTCAAACGTAAATTGGGGCATTACAATGTTCGAACGTGACAAGATCTTGCACGTCTTTAGTGACGGTTTGGACAAACAGTCACAGAAAATGGGTTATGGTAACGATTTCAAGACTGTCACCAAAACCAAACCGTCACTAAAACACAATTGTGTTGTAGTGAAGCTAGGCTTAAAGGAAAAAAATTTATTTAAAGCCCATAAGTGTTTGTTCATAAAAGTCAAAACAAAGAATTTTGAGATTTTGAGAATTTGAGAATTTTTCTCGAAAGGGAAAATTCTCAATTAATGCATAAAAGTAAAACACATAGTAACTTAAATATCTTATAGAAGATCTGCCCAAACCAATGCAAGAATCATCTCAAAAAGTGAAATTAAAACATTACCATAAAAGGAAAAAATAACTTAAATCCAAGATTCAAAAGGGAAAACTACTTATTAAAGGTTGAAATGGAAACCATCGAGCATAGTTGGTAACCACAATGTGCACACCGAAAGGAGATTTCCATATTGGGGTCAACGCATGATTTTGATACTCGTAATTATAGTTATGACTAAAATTCTAACGTCTGCCCAGTATTGCACCAATCTGAGGAATCTTCACATTTTTCTATCACATTTACAATGATCTCTTTTCTAGAGGTAGTCCAATGCTATCAATAAAGAGTATGCCAACTCAACATTATTATACTCTGATCCCCCTACATTACTTACTAATGTGTTACAGAAAATATTTTGCATGAGGGAGAAAATATTTTGCTACCATTACTATCACGATTACGTGGATCATAAAAGTTCTGGGCTGATGTAGAAGAGGTTCTTGTCCATGTTTCATCTGATGGACGAATACGGCTCTCAACTCCAATTGAACCCATCAAATCTTGATGGCCCTAATCAAGCTGCTCTCTTAAAGCTTTAAACTTGAATTCGTCTCCATATAAGCTTGGATCCATAATAGCATCGTCAACAATTGTTTGGCCTTCGAGCATGCTTACCACTGCAAGCATTGTGGGTCTAAGAGCTGGAGATGGGTTCGTACATAGTAAAGCTACCTTGATCATTCTAATTGCTTCATCCATTTTGAACTCAAAGCCTAACTTTGGATCCACCAGCTCCACTAGATTATTCATTTGTTGTAAAACAAAAGCCTGAAATTTGCACACATGAAATCTCAGCAAATTAACATGAAGTAGCCAATCATACACAACATATTGTTTGAATCTTGTTTAATTTGTGTTCAATCAATAGATCATCATCAAGATGATCAATTTTAGTGCATCGAATGACTACTGATCAATCTTACCCAATCAAGAAGACATATATAACTTTCATTTGGTCGAAATTTCATGTTGCTCTTCCCTGCAACAATTTCTAATGTAACAACCCTAAAACTGTACATCTGCTTTATACGTTAAATAACCCCACATTGCGTGTTCTGGTGCCATATATCCTCTGCGTGACAAAGATTGCACTATTATTTTAGGGTATATAGGAATTAGGTCAATCTACCATATTGAACAAAACTAAACATCTATAGAAATGTAGTTATGAAATCATTTTTTTTTTCTATTTAGCTCGCAAGTATGCAAACAATAAGGTGATGACAATAGAGTGAAATATTCTTTATATAAAAGATGTAAAACTTTGTTGTTGGTGCAATGGTAATAACTATTGGAGCTCCATTGGAATTATTATAAAGAGCAAAAATTTTTCATTCTCAAACAATATGGAATCTCAAACACCACTTATACTATCACTTATGATTCAATGGTATTAAAATCTCTCCCCCTTATGTTCCCAACATCCTCATCGAGGTTTTCTGTCGTAGGTGACACATCTCAAGTCTTAAATTTTTGGTTGGGAAAGACTTTGATATTGTAATATTGCACCAACGGAATGTCTAAGCCATATGACCTATATTCCAAAAGGATTAGTCAATAATATAATAATGGTTCCATTATAATATTAGAAAGAGCAAGAATTTCTCCCTCTCAAATAATGTGGGGTCTCATACACTTCCTACCCTTATCACTTACATTCAATATGGATATTAGGTTGTTAAATCTCTCTCTAGTATTTCTTATCACCATCAATTCCACTAGAGAAGATTATTGAAATATTTTTTAATGGTAACAACGACAACATAGAAAATCAAATGGTGTATCTCTCTCACTCTCTCTCCTCTCTCTTTAGTACTCTTCAAGCATAAAAGAAACTTAAATTTTTTTATGTGAACAATACTTACAATTAATGATCAATACCAATTTAACAAAATTTTCAATTAATCATGACCATTTGCAATCAAGACTTCTCTCCCTTCTCTCTCTATAGTACTTCTCAATTCCTATAGCTGTCAATTTCTTTGCAGGCAAACTTGTGTTGCAAATATAGACAACTAATACATTAAACTTACCAAATATAGAGTCCTAGAGTTTCTATAGCACTTCCACATATAATAGAAACATCCTCTAATATGCAAAACCTTTAAATGCTTGGAGATCAACGTATGTTCTTGATTACTCCTAGTTAATCACTTGGGGGAAAAAAAAAGAAAAGTAAAATATAACAAAAATATGCTCCAAATTGGAGGATAAAAGAAAATATAAAGCATACATGGTTCTAGCAACTCGGGTGCTGATATGGGTTTTCTCCTCTTCATCGAGCTTTGCCAAACCAAAGTAAAAAATCTTTGGGTTAAGCTCTAAATCCAATAGCACATTTGTAGTTTTAATGTCTCTGTGAACAATTCTCAATGTTGATTCCTCATGCAAGAAAGCTAAGCCTCTTGCAATGCCAATGCATATCTTTTGCCGTGTAGGCGAGTCTAATTTTAATTGGTATTGCTCTGGTCGTGCATTTTTTGTAGAAAGTCAAATGAGAGAATTCCTATCAACTTGGTTCTTAACATAAAACCATCCACATTGTTAGGTTCATATCCCTTATTCAACATAAAATACTATATATAAAAATTAAGCATACCAAACAAAGGACGAGCAAGGCTATTGTTTTCCATGTATTCTTCATATACCAAGAAGAGTTGATTTCCTTCAGCACAACCTCCATACAATCTAACAACATTTGGATGCTGTAAAGTAGATATCATGCCTATTTCATTCACAAACTCACGACTTCCTTGACTTGATTTTGAAGAAAGTTTCTTAACTGCAATTATGGTACCATCTAATAGAATACCCTGCATTGAAAAAAAAAGTATTCAAATTTAGGTATGAATGTGATATGTACTGAGAGATGTCTTTAGCTCAAAATCATGGACAAATAAGAGAACTTTTATCAAAAAACTAAATGCTTGAAGAGTTACGCTTTCGAATACCTTATATATAGATCCAAAACCGCCTTCACCAATCATGTTTGAAGCATCAAAGTTGTTAGTGGCAGCTCTTATTTGCCTGTAAGTGAAAAAACCTGTTTGCGAATCTAATCCTCTAAAGTCTGTGAAAGGAACAAAAAATGTGAGGCTAGTGATAATATTGTACCGTATAAATGAGTGGAATGATATTTCATTTCTATATATTTTGTGCCTCTAGACTAGTGAGATGACATAAGAGAGAATGAGACCAAACACATGCAGTACAAAGTCAGCATGTTGTTTCATTATATTTATTACATCTATTCAACAACCAAAAGTGTACACAAATAATTCAAAAGCCAAGACGTAAAAGGAATTAAGATTGAATTAGCCCGAAACTTAGGGTCTCTGTTTGCTTGAAACAAAGACCTTTAATTTCTTTGTTCTTCTACTGGGTTTCTAATCAAATCAAGTAAAAACCAATAGAATGCATAGATCAACTTCAAAAAATATAGATCAACCTCTTTACATATCGCACCAATAGAAGATAAAAGATTAGAACTTTGTTAAATAGAGATCGAGACAAGAAATGAGAAGAAGAAAGAGGGAGAAGACATAGAAGAAGGAAGCATATTTCGTTTATGTAGAAAAAAATACAAGAAGAAAATTAAGAACAAGAGAAAAGAAAGAACAGAAAGAAGAAGAGACAAGGTGGGTGGGAGACTGAGTGGGCTGGGGAACATGACCTAGTGTCAGCGATAGTGATGGTGGGTGATAGAAAAAATCTTGGTGCAGTCCTGGCTTGTACAAGCTTAAGATACATGAATAGTATTTTTACTGTTCATATAAACAGTACGCAGCAGTCCTCTCGGTGATATGTGATAGAGGTGCAGCTACTTTTTTTTTTTTTTTTTTTTTTTAAGATTTAGCTGTCTGTCCCTCTGATCTAAAAACATCTTCCTTTAGATTTACTATCATAAATGGAGCTAGCCTACTCCAATTCATGAGGAAGTATTATTCGTTATATTTATGTATCTAGCTGCTTTGCAAGGTGTGTACTACGAACATACGAGTAATCTTCATCTCAGGAAAATGTTCGATAACAAATCTAGGAATTGCAATAATGCATGATGAGCCCTTGCAAAATTGTTGTATAAGTACATCTCAACTCAATTCATATAAATTAATTTGCAATAGCTGAAGAAGAAAAATAATAATAAGAAACCTATCTTTGTACCATAAATTAAAACACGCCCGTATTGATTACCTTTTTCCCTTGATATTTTGTTCCCTATGCAACCTTTCCACCAAAGAATGCCTAAAATGAGTGATGGTGCCGATACTAAAGCTCCAATCACTATGAATATTATGGTTTTTCCATTACCAGGGGGATTATCTGCAGAATCAAACAAATAGTCCAGCTCTAGTACTCTTATCAAATATGAAATAATATTTGTAATCGTAAAATATGCAAGTAATGGTACGCAATCACTATTAAAAATAAATAAGTAAATACAAGACTCACATGAAAAAATAATAATTTTATAATAGTAGACTCCAATCTTTCTCAAATTCAAAACGATTATATAGCACTTGCACACTCTGCAATTGTACGTAACTTTCCTCATATAATATATAGAGTAATGCTAGGTGCAAGCCTCAAGTGTATATGTATTATACAAGCCTTTTGTAATAATATGGAGCCTTTTAAAAAAAAAAAAAGTAAGTTTTTCTTACTTTTTTTATAATGGGGTCTACTTTTTTTATAATAGATTTGCGCAATACTTTTGTATTTGGAGCTTATATGTATCATTTATTTTTGTATTATATATACCGTCGAAAATTATTACCATTTTCTATGGATATAGCCGATATGAGAGGACCGTATGTTCTTCTTGTTAGGGCAAATGTTGTGCCTTTGCCAGCCCAATGAAAGCGGATGTGTAAGACTTTGTTACTCACAATTGCTTTAACTTTCTGAACTAAAGGTTTGTCAACCCCTCCAGCAGTATCTTTGATATCAAAATCCTTCAACTCCAATTTTTCCTGTAACAATTAATTCAACTAAATAAATTTAGGTTATATACATACATATATATATATATACATATAAATATGTATGTATGTATATGTATTGATTTCATTTGATATTTGAGGGATCGGAGTGCATTTCACTTTTAGGTTGCACTCAACATTCAAAAACACAATTTCTTTTCATTTTCATTGTGTACGGATCAATTTTGAACTTTATGGGACCCACAACTAGCAGCTAGCCTTTGACTTTTCTTCCACAGGACCACACGGACCTGTACAACAACAAACTCCCATAAATAAATAAAAAATGGAATCAATTCAATAGCAAATCTTAGGAAACAGAGACTCTGGCGTCAACTTTCATTTTTTATTTATTATTTAAATGATTGCGCTGGCTTTCTCATCTTAGGTGAACAGTAGTGAGACTCATGTTTTACAAGTTCTCTTAAATGTATCTAAATTTATATTAATACTTCGTTTAAATAATTTAAATAAATTTAAACGGTGAGTTTCATAAAACTCATTTTATAATTTCAATTCATTATTATATTTTTTAGAGAATTCCTTTAATCTCAACTTAACTCAATATTCAAACCCAACTGTTTTTCAATTTTACCTGGATATAAACATCAAATATCCGTCTTCCAAGACTGCAAAAGATCTGTCTCCTCTTATTATTATCTCTGCAAAGTGTAGCGTGACAGTATATTTTCCATTTGCCAAACAACGCGCATAATACGTGAGAGAAAGGGGAGAGAGACGTGCACTTGTATATAATTCAGAGTTGTTCATTCTAAGTATTGACGCATTATTTGCGATGTATGCATTTGAGCTCATGTTTACATCCCAGAAATTTCCAGTGGAACTGAATCCCCAGTTCTCTCTTACACGATCAAGTTTTGCCGCACCTGAACCATCATGATCTGCTTCGTACTTAATGTTTCCAAGACTGACTTCCTTTCCACCACAATTTATATGAATTGATATCCAGTCTAGACATAAACAACATCCTTTTAGTTTGGTAATTTCGGATATGTACTGTGTGTATATATATATATATGTAAGAAAGGGGCATTACTCGAAAGAGGAAGCTTGTCGGTTGGATGTAGTCTACGTACAGTATATACATATACCGTGTGTATATTTTTATATTTAAAAAGAGCCTATTCTTGATGAATAATAATAATTGTTTAACATTCAAATTTTTAAAATTACCCTTAAGTTTCACACAACAACCTCTCATTTATCTCAAAATTATCCTTCTCACATGCCTACAGTCCGTCGATTTCAACCCCAAAACACAACTCGCAATCTCCTTTCCTTTTTTCTTCACGACAACACTTCAAGAATCTCGCCTCTTCGACTTCTCCTCCAAGCAACCCATGAATGCCCCTCCAAGCAACCCATGAATTAGTAGCTTGTAACTTGAATGAAATATATTATTCTCATTCATTTTAAGTTTTTTTTATATATACTATATATTTATATTATTTTGATTTATTTTATAGTGATACAGGACAACGTGTTTCGCACATTGCATTACTCCTAGTATATATATATATACATATAACATCCCTTCTAAAATGATATTTTGTTTTTTCTATTTAATGAAACAAGTTAACGGGTCTACACTTGCATTCCTCAAGTGGGAACTGCAAATTAATAAAATTTCTCTAAAAAGTCTGATCAAAATCTGATTGTAAGGCCGTATTACCTTTTGGACAAGGAAGGTTCTTTGGGCACTCGCCAACTGATCTATATTCGGGTTGAACAGTACAAGAAAGGAGCGTGCATTATGAGCTCATGACAAAGTATAATGGAAACGGGAAAAAGTTGGCAAAATCAAAGTAAAAGGAAATCAAGATGGTTATTATTGTAATTAAGTTCACAAGTTTAGAAGCTTACGAGTCCTGTCCAGAGAAGCTTTGAAATAAATTTCTGATGAAACAAGAAACTAGTCAGCTTAGAAAACCTATAAATCTTTAAAGATAAGTAAAGACTAGTATGCAGTACTGATCAAGTGGACTGAAATTAAGATTAAAAATGGCGAAGTTTTTCTCACAGTGTTTCTCGACAAGTTGATGCCATAGAACTCTCTAAAAAGTTATTGTAAGAAAGATCGAGATCACTGCAAAATGTATGTTATACGTAGTTTCCATTAAGAACTCTTCATACGTTCAAAAAAAATAAAATGAAGTTACAGAAATTTGAAGTAGAATTTAAGATGAAATATTTATGTACTGGTGAGGATCTCTTCGTTTGATCCATTCCGGAACTGTTCCGTTGAGTAAGTTGCTTGTCAGAAACCTGTTCAAATAGCAAGATAATCTTACTCTGGTTAATTAAAGACAACCAATAGATCAGCATCCAAACCTAATGCTAAATTTTCAGGTCAGTTACCAGTAATTCAATTTACCTTTGAAAATTTCATTATAACCAATTCAGGCTCGGACCAACAAACATTATCAAGATTTATAATCCTTACCAACGGAAGAAAATTCAGAGGAAAATTATTTTTTGGATGAAAATAAACACAAAATGGGATACACAAACAGGGTGAAATAAATTAATAATTATAATATGGCCGTACAACAACGAAAATAATTCCCTAATATGTATATTATTGAAGACTGATGCAGTTTTCTATACAAGCTATATTTAGTCTTTTGTTATTATTAGTCATCTCATCTGAGTTATTAATTTTCTTTGGAACAATCTGTTCTTAATTGTTGCTGTTATTTTCAAGATGATATATAAGATGTATTGGTGAATTGTAAACGAAGAACATGCATCCAGAATCAATCAAAGAAGAGTTGGTTGAGGTTCTCCCCTGTTTTTCTCCTCTGGTTTCATTTTTCTGCATCCGAGAACAGATAGATGGAAACTAGGCTATAGTTATAGATAGGTCATAACTGATTCATAAGGATCTGTTTGGTTATATATATTGAAATCTCAGCATGCATCTTTTCACCTATCTTTCTCCCTTTCTATGTTTAATTCGACCTAGTACTACTCATTCATTATTTATTAAAACTTGGCCAAAATATAGCTAGATTTAGGGTTTTGAATCAACACATACAGGCGCTTCAACTTTGCTCTATCATCGAACTCTGGAACATTTCCTTCCAATCTATTGAAGCTCAGATCTCTGCAGGGATATAGTCAAATATATTGCGTTGAGATTAATGTGGTTTAAAGATAGAATCCGAAGACAATATATATATAGAGGAAAACGTAATTGGTGGAAGGGTAGAGACACTCAAGTCTTTTAATTATGACATCGATCATTGCATGAATTGCTGGCTTGTTTTTATGACTCCGGTTTTTCTTTCATTGGAATAAGAATGAGAGAGACAAAAAGACAGAAGAACTACAAAGTTTGGAGAAGGGGCATTTGTGTTGATATGTATCTCGGAATTTGTCCCGAGAGATTACAGCTCCTTAACATCCTGCAACCTACGTTAAATCAGAACATCATCTAAGCATAAATGCTATAACTAATTTGTGACACCCCGTATTCGTAAGGAGTCTTGAAAATCAACCTGTTTGATGTGACTTGTTTTCATCTACAAATACTGTTTCTAAATATTTTTCAATAATCCACAAATAATTTCATATCTCCAAATCCAGACAATCCAATCTTAAATATATCCACAGAGTTCATACATTTTAAAATAATACCATCACATTGGGTCCACATTCTTCCAATCACAAGAATAAAAATATTCTACTAACACTTGAATCTATTAATGCTAAATAACGTAACATCAAATCATTAAATACAATCTTCACTTCAACCAAATGGTAACCACTTATCCTGGTCCCAACATACTAATCTTGGTCCTCAGTCAAGACCTTCACTTCATCTGAAATGTATATAGATAAGGGGGTGAGTTCAACCACAACTCAGTAAGCAAAACACCTATACTAGTGTGTAAAGCATGAGCATTTTCAATAAAACTCCTATGCATGTAACGGAAAAACTTTTATTCAAAGGAAACAACTCCGAAACTTATAAACCAACAAAAACTGAGCGAACCTTTATTTTTTTATAAAGTACACACAAAACCAACTTTTCAAACAAATTACTTTGGCACAAGTAACTGTAACATCTCATCTTATCAACATTCCAGAACATATACCATGTTTAACCCCCGTAGTAGGGTTATGCTATCCCCAGTGGCCAAACCAGGCGGTACATATTTCGAGACTTTCCCTTATTCGTTCTCGGAGTCCCGAGTGTGCACACAGTAAAGAAACACATAAAAGGATCACTTTGTTTTTAAAGTGATTGCACTCCTATCATATCATATCATGGTGGTACCAACCATATCACATGAATCCATATTCTTACATCCGAACCATATGCAGAAACCAAGACAAACAGATAAGCATGCCAAAGATTTTCCATTAACATAACATATCAAAACACTTTACTTCACATGTATAAGAAAACAATAAAAATCCATGTTCGCCCATATGCATATCTTAGAAACATGTCAAATATCATGTCTACACATTTCACGTCAAAGAGAAATTTTTCTCTATCATATAAATTTTATGAGAAGATGCAGAAATATATATACTGAGGTTGTTTTTCCCACTTTTCTTTTAAAATCATAATATGCACATTTTATAAAACCAACCTCATATAATTTTTTTTTATGCAAATCTAGGATAGAAGTCCCGCTTACCTGACTCCTACAACGAAATATCAAAATTTTGAGTCCGACCACTAAGAGTTTCGTCACTTATTCATAAAAATAATTTCATTTATGTTAATGACCACCCCGAAGGTTTAAATCTGAAAAATTATAAGCTAACTACGTTGTCTGCCTAAATTCATAATTTCTAGCAAACCATTGCTCAAGTAACCAGCCACCCAAAATTATTTAATAACATTAAATACGCCTCCAACAAAAACAATCATTCCGGCCCACTACCAAATCATCTCAAGCATCACTTTGATAAAGCCAACCCAACCATAGGAATATCATTCATCCCCTTCCAATGTACTTATAATTCAACACGACTAAAAATCTAAAATCTTACAAATAATTCCAACAAACGAAACAACAAATCAGCACGCTCCATACAATTTAAAAAACAAACCCACCAACCACATCATGCAATCCCTTCCAAAAACTTTCACGCTTCTGGAATGAATAAGCAACCCAACAATTATAGTATCATATACGTTCAGCAAAACCAAACCCAACAATTATAGTATCATATACGTTCAGCAACTATTTTCCACACCCACTAAATTTTCAGCAACTATTCATCAAATCCGACTATCATATATTAACTCAGAACCATCCCTAATCAACACTTAACCAGCCACTACGTAACCTGGACAGCCCCAAAAATGTACGTAAAACCAATATTTTAGTCATCTTAAATAACTCTAAGATGCACTAAATTAATCTCCTTAAATCCATACAACCAGCTACTATTTATCCCCTTAATCAAAACACTTTTAACTTAACACAACCAAGAAAATGAAATTTCATAAACCACTCCAACCAGCAAACCAGCACACTCCATACATCACAAAACCTCCAAAAATCATCCCAGCAAAACCAACTCAGCCACAAGGATTGTGCATCCCTCAAAATTCATCAACACACTCATAAGGCTCTACAAATCGTTGTCGCACATTACAGAGTAGAATAACACTGGAATTAACAATACCTCAAAAATGTGTTGTGACCCTTAAAACCAAGGACTACACGCTGCCAAACCAGAGTACTGCTCGCTTTGATCGGAGAAGATGCCGCCAGCGATGGATTTCTAATCTCCCATTCCACGGCCTTACCAAAAGAAAACTAAAATTCTAAGACCTAAAACAGCACCACAGAAAAAGATAGGAAGAAGAAAGGATTGAGAACACTAAAGGGTGATTAGAGAAGAAATCTTACCGATGAGTGCTGTAGAGGAAAATGAAACCAGAGGAAACCCAGCGGCAACAGAGACCCGAATAAAGGACAACTGCCGTAAAGAGGAGAGAGAGAGAGAAAAAAATCGGTGAATGCACAAACTGCCGCACGAGATGAATCCATCTTGAAGTTGAATCGTTGAGGACGTGGGATCTGGCGAGAGGAAATCGGAAAGCAACAAAAAATAGGGGAAGTTAGAAACCGTCGGGGAGCAGAAGGAGAGAAAGGAAATAAAGGGAAAGAAACGAAAAGGCTAACCTGAAGCCAAACGGTGCTGTTCGGTGCTTGGGCCGGGTTTTATTAAACCGGGATGGGCCTAGGCTGTGGGCCTTACATCCTCCCCTCCTAAAAATATATTCCGTCCTCGAAATTTGCTACAAGAGTTCATATTCCTCGTTGAAGATGTGCGAGTATTTCTCCCGCATTTCCTCCTGAGTTCCCAGGAAGTTTCACTGCTTGTGTGATTACTCCACAATACTTTAACTATGGGGATGCTACGGGTCCGCAACGTGTGTGCTTTCTTTTCCAAGATCCGCACTGGTTCTTCAATATATGTCATATCTTCCTGAATTTGCAGCGGCTCATAATGAATGATGTGAGTTGGATCAGGAACATACTTTCTCAACATGGACACATGGAATACATTATGCACACCTGCAAAATTCGGTGGGAGTACTAACTTATATGCTATTGGTACAACTCGCTCAAGAATCTCAAAGGGTCCAATATATCCAGGGCTCAACTTGCCCTTACTTCCAAATTTCATGACCTCTTTCATTGGTGCTATCTTCAAGAATACTTCATTTCCAATCTCAAACTCTAATGGACGGGTCGGTTATCAGCATAGCTCTTTTTTCAACCCTGAGCTGCTTTAATTCTAGCTCGAATGATGTCAATCTTTTCTGTGGTCTTCTAAATGATCTCTGGTACCGGTATTTTTCTTTCACCAACTTCATCCCAATATAAAGGAGACCTACATCTTCTGCCATACAGTGCTTCATACGGAGCCATCCCAATACTAGCTTGGAAGCTATTATTATAAGCAAATTCCACTAATGGTGAGTGTCGTATCCAAGTTCCTTTAAAGTCCACCACACATGCCCTCAACATGTCTTCTAAAATCTAAATCTAAATAGTCCTCTCTGATTGTCCATCTGTCTGAGGGTGATAAGTCGTACTGAAATTTAACTTAGTACCCATTGCCTCTTGTAAACTTCTCCAAAATCTAGAAGTGAAACGAGGATCTCTATCTGACACAATGGATACTGGTATCCCATACAATCTCACAATCTCTTGTATGTACAACTCAGCTAGTTTCTCTAATTTATAAGAAACTTTAACGGGTACAAAACGTGCAGTCTTCGTTAAGCGATCCACGATTACCCATATTGCATCTTGTCCGTTTAAAGCCCTTGGTAGACCTGTCACAAAGTCCATGGATATATACTCCCATTTCCATTCTGGAATCTGCAATGGCTGTAACAACCCTGCTGGTCTCTGATGCTCTGCCTTCACCTGTTGACATATTAGGCACTGTTCTACAAACTTAGCAATCTCTTTCTTCATACCGTTCCACCAAAAAGACTCTCTCAAGTCCCGATACATCTTGGTACTCCCTGGATGGACTGTATATAAAGAGCGGTGTGCCTTCTTAAGAATTATCTTCTTCAGTGCATCATCTGCCGGTACACACAATCTGTCTCTAAACCTCAAAATTTCATCTTCAGAAATGCTAAAATTAGCTTTATCCCCGTTCTAACTTCCTCCACTAGCTTTATCAACGCTGAATCCACTTTCTAAGCTGCTTTGATTCTTTCTAACAAATCTGGTTGCACTATTAAACTAGCCACGAAAGCGCTTGTATCGCTAGTGATGACCTCAATACCAGCCCTTTCTAAGTCCATTAGTAGCTGGTGTTGAGTAATAAGGGCTGCCACTGCTGAACTCATTGATTTCCTACTCAAAGCGTCAGCTACAACGTTCGCTTTGCCTAGGTGATAATTGATATTACAATCATAATCCTTTATTAACTTGAGCCATCTTCTCTGTCTCATATTTAATTCTTTATGGGTGAAGAAATACTTCAAACTTTTGTGATCTGTATAGATTTCGCACTTTTCCCCATATAGATAATGCCTCCAAATCTTAAGTGTAAAAACAATTGCTGCTAATTCCAGATCATGTGTGGGGTAATTTTGTTCATGTGTCTTTAGACGCCGTGAAGCATAGGCTATGACTTTTCCGTGTTGCATTAATACGCACCCTAAACCCAATCTTGAAGCATCACTATATACCACAAATCCACCTCTCGCAGTGGGAACTGTTAAAACTATGGTGGTCACTAGTTTCTTTTTCAAAGTCTGAAAACTTTCTTCACATTTTTCTGTCCACTCAAACTTCTTGTTCTTCCTAGTGAGTGCGGTGAGAGGAACTGCTATTTTGGAGAAACCCTCAATGAATCGACAATAGTATCCCGCCAATCCCAAGAAACTCCTAACCTCATGTACATTTTTCGGTGCCGACCAGTTCACTACTGCTTCCACTTTCCCGGGGTCGACTGAAATGCCCTCTTTTGAAACTACATGCCCCAGAAATGTAACCTCATTCAGCCAAAACTCACACTTCTTTAGTTTAGCAAACAATTTTTCCTCCCTATGTTTTCCGAGTACTAGCCTCAAGTGTTCCTCATGTTCCTTCTTGCTCTTAGAATAGATTAGGATATCATCAATAAAAACGACCACAAATTTATCCAAGAATCCATGAAATACTTTGTTCATTAAGTCCATAAATACCGCTGGAGCATTAGTCAAACCAAAAGGCATGACCAGAAATTCGTAGTGGCCATATCTGGTCCTGAAAGCAGTCTTGGATACATCTTCAGCCCTGATCTTCAGTTGATGATACCCTGATCGAAGGTCAATCTTCGAGAAAACTTGTGCACCCTGTAGTTGATCAAACAGGTCTTCTATGCGGGGTAAAGAATATTTATTCTTGATGGTTACTCGGTTGAGTTCTCTATAGTCAATGCACATTCTCATTGTTCCATCTTTCTTCTTCACAAATAACAATGGAGCACCCCATGGGGACACACTGGGTCGGATAAAACCCTTGTCTAATAGATCTTGTAACTGTTCTTTAAGTTCAGTGAGCTCCGATGGCGCTAAAATATAAGGAGCCTTGGACAAAGGTGTTGTGCCTGGAACAAGATCAATAGCAAATTCTACTTCTCGGTCGAGTGGTAATCCAAACAAGTTTTCAGAAAACACTTCCGGATATTCTCTCACCATAGGAATCTCTTCTATACTCAACTCTTCCTTTGGTGCATCTAACACACAAGCTAAAAATCCTTGACAGCCATCTCGCAATAATTTCCCAACCTGAACTATTGATATGATTGATGGGAATAATCGCACTTTCGACCCCACAGATTGAATTTCATCTCCTTCAGGAGGCTTGAAAACTATCTCCTTTTTAAAACAGTCAATACTGGCATGGTATGAAGCCAACCAGTCCATACCCAAAATTTCATCAAATCCAACCATATCAAAAATAATAAGTTCAGCAGGCATCAATCTCTCTTCGATAGATATAGGACAACCGCAGAGAATTTTGTGACAAGATACTGTAGTCCCCGTCAGAGTTGAAACCACTAAGTTAAAATTCAATCTTTCACCTTCCCGTGTGCAAAATTTGGCAAAATTTTTAGAAATAAAGGAATGCGTTGTCCCAGAGTCAAACAGTATGGTAGCATGATTAGAAAACAAAGAAAGAATGCTTGTGATCACACACAAAGTACCATTTGATTTAGTATCCACAATAGTTACTAAGTTATTCCTAAAAGAAAAGTAAGGAATAATACCTGTGATCACATCCTCCCTGCCTTCAGCCTCTCCTGGTGTCAATGCAAAAACCCGAGCAGGTGCAGTAGGGCTTTGGGTATTATTTCGTGGTGCCCCTCCGGTCCTGGGCGGGGGTGGTAGTGGGGCGGGTCTATTGCTGCCTAAAGTAAGCGGGTAGTCTCTGAGGTAGTGGTCCGACTTGCCGCACAGATAACATAAGCCTAGCTCTTTCCTGCACTTTCCTGTGTGAACACGGTCACAAGTTCTACAGTGATAAGGCTGCTGATCACTCTGAATTGGCCTCTTGCTTGAATTACCCCCTTCATTTCTCTTCTTCTACTGTCCCTGGTTGTTGCTTGTATGATATCCAGATGGGGTAGACCTCTTCTTTTGATCAAGTAAGGTAGCGCTCCTTTGAAGGCATCCCTCAAATAAGGTGGCCTTATTCACTAGCTCTGTGAACTTTTTCAACTGGAAGCCCATCACTCGATCGTAAAGCTTCTTGTTCAGCCCTTGCTCAAATTTGCGACACTTCTTCTCTTCATCTGGAATCAGATATGCTGCAAAGCGTGCCAACCCAGTAAATTTGGCTGCATATTGGTGTACTGACATCGCCCCTTGGACTAAAGTGGCGAATTCCATACCTTATCCTCTTTCACTGAGACTGGGAAGAAACGCTCTAAGAAAATTTCTTTGAACTGTGACCAACTTTTTATTTCCTTCTTTTCAGCTTTCTTGATGGTTCTTTCAGAGATCCACCATCTTTTCACCTCTCCGGTCAGCTTGAATGTAGCAAACGCTACCTTTTGTTCATCCGTGCAAGGTAAGACTCGAAATATCTCTTCAATGTCCTGCACCCAATCTTCCGCCAATATCGGGTCACCTCTCCCATCAAAAGATGTAGGATACAACTTGTTAAAATCTTCCACGGTGCAACCCCTTTCACTTGTGGTGCATGACAGCCAGATGAATTTGCGCAAGATCATCTATTAACTGATGCGCTACTACTCGGAGCACTTCGGAAGCTCTTGGATTTGCTTCCCTATCATTCCTGGCTGCATTCAAATACGATACACTTCTTTCACGGCGAGGCGGCATCCTGAGAAGACTTGAACTATTAAACAAATCGTTCATTAAAAGCACATATACAAAAAGCTATATAAATATCAATGGGTAGTCATAGTAGCCAAAACAATAGTATATAATCTCCCCAACAAGAGTGAGGTATCCACCACAAATAAAATCATAAAAATTCAGAAACCTAGTCCTTCAATCTCCAACAATATAAAATCAGCTCACAAGCCTATAAAATTTTACACCTCAAATGATTCCTAAAGTCGGCGAGTTCTAAAACCTCAACAGCTCATAACAATATTTCTTTAAGCCATCTCATTATTGCAATTAAATCCACATAACCATCTCCTAGAACTATTCTATGTTCTATACTCTCATACGAACTATCGTCTACAAAATCTCAAATCCCTAGAACTTTGCTGCATAGAGTCTGCAGAACCTTAAACCTTCGCTCTAATACCAACTGTGACACCCCGTACTCGTAGGGAGTCCTGAAAACCAACCTGTTTGATGTGACCTGTTTTCATCTACAAATACTGTTTGTAAATATTTTTCAATAATCCACAAATAATTTAACATCTCCAAATCCAGACAATCCAATCCTAAATATATCCACAGAGTTCATACATTTAAAAATAATACCATCACATAGGGTCCACAATCTTCCCATCACAAGAATAAAAATATTCTACTAACACTTGAATCTATTAATGCTAAATAATGTAACAACAAATTATTAAATACAATCTTCACTTCAACCAGGGTAACCGCTTATCTTGGTCCTAACATACTAATCTTGGTCCTCAGTTGAGACCTCCACTTTATCTGAAATGTATATAGAAAAGGGGGTGAGTTCAACCACAACTCAGTAAGCAAAATACCTATACTAGTGTGTAAAGCATGAGCATTTCCAATAAAACTCCTATGCATATAACGGAAAAACTTTTATTCAAAGGAAACAATTCCAAAACTTATAAACCAACAAAAACCGAGCGAACCTTTATTTTTATTAAGTACACACAAAACCAACTTTTCAAACAAATTACTTTGACACAAGTAACTGTAACATCTCATCTTATCAACATTCCAAAACATATACCATGTTTAACCCCCGTGGTAGGGTTGTGCTATCTCCAGTGGCCAAACCAGGCGGTATCATATTGTGAAACTTTCCCTTATTCGTTCTCGAAATCCCAAATGTGCACAGAGGAAAGAAACACATAAAATGATCACTTTGTTTCCAAAGTGATTGCACTCCTTTCATATCATATCATGGTGGTACCAACCATATTACATGAATCCATATTCTTACATCAGAACCATATCCAGAAACCAAGACAAACAGATAAGCATGCCAAAAAGTTTCCATTAACATAACATATCAAAACACTTTACTTCACATGTATAAGAAAACAATAAAAATCCATGTTCGCCCATATGCATATCTTAGAAACATGTCAAATATTGCTCATGTCTACACATTTCATGTCAAAGAGAAATTTTTCTCTATCATATAAATTTCATGAGAAGATGCAGAAATATATATACTGAGGTTGTTTTTCCTACTTTTCTTTTAAAACCATAATATGCACATTTTATAAAACCAACCTCAAACAAATTTTCTTTTTATGCAAATCTAGGATAGAAGCCCCGCTTACTTGACTCCTGCAGCGAAATATCAAAACGTTGAGTCCGACCACTAAGAGTTTCGTCACCTATTCATAAAAATAATTTCCTTTATGTTAATGACCACCCCGAAGGTTTAAATCTGAAAAATTATAAGTTAACTACGTTGCCTGCCTAAATTCATAATTTCTAGCAAGCAACCAGCCACCCAAAATTATTTAATAGCATTAAATACGCTTCCAACAAAAACAATCATTCTGGCCCACTACCAAATCATCTCAAGCATTACTCTGATAAAGCCAACCCAACCATAGGAATATCATTCATCCCTTTCCAATGTAAAATCTAAAAATCTAAAAATCTAAAATCTTACAAATAATTCCAACAAACGAAACAACAAACCAGCACGCTCCATACAACTTCAAAAACCAACCCAACAACCACATCATGCAATCCCTTCCAAAAACTTTCACGCTTCCGGAATTAATAAGCAACCCAACAATTATAGTATCTGTTGCCCAGATGACTAACACAAGAGGGGGTGTGAATTGAGTTATATTATAAAAATTAACACTTATTAATCAAATACACAATATAAAATATAAACAGAATATAAAGTAGTAAGAAATGTAAAGAGTAGGGTAAGAAAAACAAACTCAGTATTTTTACGAGGTTCAGCCCCACTGCCTATGTCCTCGCCTCAAGCTACTCCTTGAGGATCCTGAATTCACTAGTCAATCTCCTTTAGATGGAGATAGAAACCTATTACACTTTTGAGCAGCATCGCTCCAAAGAATCCGTGTAGAATACCATCTACACTTCCAATCACCTCACACTTGGTGATTTAACTATTCCCCATATAGAACACCTTCTACACACACAAGAGTTATACGCACCCTCTTACAAATACAAGAGTTGATAGATGGTAGATTATCAAAGTACACTCTTCAATGAGTGAGATAGAAATAATACAGCTCAACCTAGATTTCTCTAAAAAAGAACAAGAATTAAGGTTCAAAACTTTAGAAAAGAGAGAATGTGAGTTTTGAAAGAATGATGCAAAATTTAACAATAGATGTGTAAGCTCTTGTTGTTGTGAATTTTGTAAAACACAAGTGAGCTATTTATAGGCAAATGAGTCCCACTCAATCATCTTTCAAATTCAAAATTCAAATTTTGATGAAGTTATTGCATATGTCATTCAATTTTCAAAATTCAAATTTTTGAATGAAGTCATTGCATATGTCATGCACATGTAAAATATAATTTTTGAAAATAAAGCTTTTAATGAGATCATTGCATATGTCATGCACATGCAAAATATAGTTTTCCAAATTAAAGCATTTTTTATGTCATGCATATATCATGCTTATGTCATGTATAAAAAAATACAATTTAATGCTTTATGAGAAAAAATTAATTTTTGAGCCTTAATCCAATTTTATCAAGAGATGTATAAAAATAATCTATGAGTTTCATTTGTAGACTTGTTCTTTTATGCTTGATGTGCGTTTCGCTCAATTGTGTAGATAATTTAAGCTTGAGACTTGAATTCATTTGTTATCATCAAAATCTGCACGTAAATACGAAACTTGAAATCTTAGATTCAACAGTATCATATACGTTCAGCACAACCAAACCCAACAATTATAGTATCATATACGTTCAGCAAAACCAAACCCAACAATTATAGTATCATATACGTTCAACAACTATTTTCCACACCCACTAAATTTTTAGCAACTATTCATCAAATCCGACTATCATATATTAACTTAGAACCATCCCCAATCAACACTTAACCAGCCACTACGTAACCTGGACAGCCCCAAAAATGCACGTAAAACCAATATTTTAGTCATCTTAAATAACTCTAAGATGCACTGAATTAATCTCCTTAAATCCATACAACCAGCTACTATTTATCCCCTTAATCAAAACACTTTTAACTTAACACAACCAAGAAAATGAAATTTCATAAACTACTCCAACCAACAAACCAGCGCACTCCATACATCACAAAACCTTCAAAAATCATCCCAACAAAACCAACTCAGCCACAAGGATTGTGCATCCCTCAAAATTCATCAACACACTCATAAGGCTCTACAAATTGTTGTCGCACATTACAGAGTAGAATAACATTGGAATTAACAATACCTCAAAAATGCGTTGTGACCCTTAAAACCAAGGATTACACGCTGCCAAACCAGAGTACTGCTCGCTTCGATCGGAGAAGATGCCACTAGCGATGGATTTCTAATCTCCTGTTCCACGGCCTTACCAAAAGAAAACCAAAACTCTGAGACCTAAAACAACACCAAAGGAAAAGATAGGAAGAAGAAAGGATTGAGAACACTAAAGGGTGATTAGAGAAGAAATCTTACCGATGAGCGCTGCAGAGGAAAATGAAACCAGAGGAAAACCGGCAGCAACAGAGATCTGAATAAAGGACAACTTCCGTAAATGGGAGAGAGAGAGAGAGATATCAGTGAATGCACAAACTGCCGCACGAGATGAATCCATCTTGAAGTTGAATCGTTGAGGACGTGGGATCTAGCGAGAGAAAATCGGAAAGCAATGAAAAACAGGGGAAGTTAGAAACCATCGGGGAGCAGAAGGAGAGAAACGAAAGAAACGAAAGAAACGAAAAGGCTAACCTGAAGCCAAAACGGTGCCGTTTGGTGCTTGGGCCGGGTTTTGTTAAACCGGGATGGGCGTGGGCTGCGGGCCTTACATAATTTGTATTACTGCACTTGTTAAAATTTTGTGGTAGAAGATGACTTACAATCTACTCATGTTTGTCATGTAAGTCAATATCATCCACGACTGGACTGTTATTAATGTCTTAAGCAATTAATCAATAAATCTTATTAATTTGAGTACAAAAGGAAGAAATCATTTAGATTTTACTACAGCTAAAGAACCCTTTGGACTTGAATAGAACTTACAGCTCAGTTAAATTAGTCAAGACAGAAATGCTTGGAGGAATGGGCCCCGTGAGACCGCTAGCTTGTATCTCTCTGTTAATAGCATAATTCTCTTTTGTTAGATTTCATTAGAATATTCTATTCCTACTAGAAGACATTTAAATGAAATATTTAGAAAAAGAATATACATACAGTCTCTGAAGCTTTTTCCAACTATTGAAAAAATCAGGTATTTTTCCAGTTATTGCTAATCTTACTGCATTTGGTGAAGGCAGAAACAAGATTGGGTAACATATATAGAAACATGTGTTTTTTCCAAGAAAACATGTTAAATTGGTATCAGAATACAAATGGCGGCTTACAACGGCCACTTACAGTTCAGTTAAGTTTGTGAGATAAGTGAGATTGACCGGCAACTCTCCAGTGAGGAAGTTAGCGTTGAGATTACTGCACCCACCAAATGGGAATTAGTTCAGACCAGTTCAAGCTAGTGTTATTTAATTCGAATACATAAATCATCGAACAAGAGGATAGGTACTGAATTAAATACTGACAGTTTCTCCAAGTTGACCAACTTCCCAAGCTCAGGGGGAACATTTCCAGAAAATTGATTATTATCTACGCTCCTGAAAATGCATATATATAATAAATAGTCTTCGTCAAATTGAAAATCGGGAAAACAAAAATCAATCTATTGTGCCGTTTTTCCAAATAAAAGAGCATACAAATGTCTAAGAGTGGTAATTTTTCCCAGGTAGCTTGGAAATCTTCCCGATAACCTGTTTCCAGAAGTGGACCTGTAGCAAATTATTTTAATTCAACAATTCAAGAATAAGCATTAATTTATAAGTGGCTAAACCTTAGATATTAATGGAAAAGTGATGAGTGATTAATCTAATATATATTTCTCCAACAAGCAAGCACTCATGCACGTACAGAAGTTTCAACATGAGAGAAGTCCATTCGGATGGAATTGTACCAGTAAGATAGTTTCGAGACAAATCACTGAAACCAAGAAGAAAGTGTGCAATTAGATTTGAACTACAAATATTTTTATTCTTTCAGATCATAGTAGCAAGTAGTACTACTAAATATTATTAATTAGTTAGTTACTTTACTTACATCATCGCTATAAGAGGCAGCTTTACCAGGGATGTTGGAAGCACACCAGAAAGATCCTGCCCCGGTAAGAAATCTGTATGACAAGGATAGTTAAAGCTTAAAGGGAAAAGGATTAATGTAATCCGTTTACTCATAATTTTAGCAGGATGTTTTAGTGATATAATATAATATTGTCCTAGAATATATAATTCCTCGCAACCTTCATTGACCATAATTTATAATTTTGAGGCATATGTGCTGAGTACACTGGATATTATGGGATCGAAAAGGAAAAACCACGAGGATATCATAGATAACAAATTTGTTGCGTCGAATAATGTTACGTAAAGTCGTGAAGTTGCAAACGGCATGAAATTATTTTAAAAAAAAGTGGAGTCTACTGTTAAAAAGTTAACTTTTTTAATAATGGACCTTATTTTTTTTTAAACGACTGCACGTTACTTGCAAATCCACGAATACATATATATTTTTTGTATTGAATACATTGGATGCCATGGGATCGGAAACGAAAAACCTTGAAGATATCAATGATAACAAATTGAATACCAGGTGCCACAAGTACGGAAATATCAATGACAAATTGAGGAACTGTTCTCAAATTAAGAAACTCAAAGAAAAATTTCATTTAGCTTAGAAAAATTTCAGACGGCACAGAACCCGAATAGAGGTAATGGACCTGCAACATCATAATCCATTAACTTGTTTCGAAGAATATTTGCAATTTTGTGAGTCTAAAAGACTATTAATTAGAGACGACGTTTTAAGTATAATATATGCAATTTTACTGATTTTGTATTAAGGGAATTAAATTCGGTGATATATTCACCAACAATTTTTACTAATTTTTTGTCTAATTTTTTGTATCCAAAAAAATTCAGCAACAATCAAAAAAATTCACTTATCCAAAAAAAGAATTCACCAACCAGATACAAAGGAATTAAAGATAGGTTTCGTACAGTCCAACCACGTGACATACACCACCAGGGTATTGCACAATTGCATTTTATAAAATTCATGTAGTAAGTTGAAGTAATTGTTGTGTCATTGCTGCAATATGGATCTTCATACAAAGTCCAGTCCTTCCTCAGCTCTGCGGCTATTTGTTTAAGGGCTTCAACTGCAAAACGCTCCGAATTCATTAATCATTATATAGAAGAATGACACAGACACTTATTATTGTATCCAGTACTGGTAAATACCCGTGGTTCGGTTGCGCTTTAAACTTCTAAGCCCATCAGATAAGATGAGGTAAAAACTATATACTTTATGAGTAATAATAAAATTATTTAAATTAAGATGTATTTTATATTTTGAAAAATGAAAGAGAAAAAATTTTAAAAATATAATATAAAGTTAAGATAGTGTAAGAACTTAGTTTTTAATATTATTTTTATTTTGAAATTTTAAAAAGTTAAATTATTCATTGTGTTTTATATAAAAGTCTAAGAAATTTAAGATCTTATTTATTTTTAAAGATGAGATGAGATGAAATAAAAGTAAAAAAAAATAAAATATTATTATAAAATAATTTTTTAATATTTGTTTTATATGAGTATTTAAAAAAATGATATGAAAATTTATAAAAGTTGAATTTTTTTTATTATATTTTATATAAAAATTTTAAAAAATATAATGATATATTTTAAATTTTTGATCTCTTTTTTATCTCAACCTCCAAAACAAACAAGTCCTAAATAATTAAATAAAAAAGTTGTAAGTTTTCGATCAATAGTGATAATAAGCGACCAAAAATGTTCATCCATATATCCTTTTTGGTTCAAACATCACTTAAATATAAATTTTTTTTTTTTTAAAATTTGTAAAACTTTTATCTAATCATTACTTAATAATTATCAAAACATAAAAATTATTAAAAAAGATTTACTGTTGTAAACGAAGTTCCCACATCGCTCCCGTTCGGCTTTGCTGAGTGCCTTATAGGGTGCTTGTCGGGTTTTGCTTGTGACGCGTTTTAAACCCGTGAGGCCGTAGGTGCCAAAGCGGACAATATCACAGGTGGAATTGGGCTTGCCTCTATTTGGGAGACAGATTCTTTATGGGTGGTTATTCAAGGGGGAGTGTTATGAACGAACGTCGGCAGCCGCCCCCCTGTCCCACCACTAAAAATTATGTGAATGACCCCACCACTATTATTTTAAAATCTGCATAGTGACTTGCATAGTAACTTGCATAGTAATTTCAACGCCTATAAATATGGGTTTCAGTTGTAATGAAATTAATAAGAAAATATAAAGAATGAAGAAAGTTTCAAAGAGTTTCTTTTATATTTCTCTTGCAATAGTAGTAGTTTTCTTTTTAGTTTTATAACACGTTATCAGCACGAGGTTCTACCGATACTGAAACTAATGGTCTTCTACTTCAAGTAAGTTTTTCAATATATTATTTACAGTCCTTGAGATAAATATTAAAGGTAATATTTCTGAATATTACTTGATAAAATTTTATTTTTATTCTCATGATAATGTGAATATATTTCTTAAATTCACAGATTTATTTTTGTAATATAATGTCAAATATTGAGATTTATTACTATTGACATTTCTGAAAAATGTTATTTATCCAAGATCCTTGATGAGATCTATCTGGATATGATGATGAACTTGAAAGATACAATCATAGAAGGAAACCATGTGTCCCTGAAGGACCGTGCTGGGTATCTCATGATGAAAAATCATCTTACTGTGTGAAATAAATTAAGAGAGTGATATAAGCACCAGAAGATGTAATCCTCTCAAAAGATCATTATGATTTATTGCACTTGAAGTTGCAAGATTTTAAGAGTGGTATTGAATATTCTGCACTCTTTAAAATCAGCTCAATATTAAAATTATACAGTGAAAATGTCACTGATGATGATATATAAAAGAAGACATTATTTTTCATACCTCGAATGTGCTCCTGCAGTAGCAATATCGAGAGTGAAAGTTCAACAAATATTCTGAACTTTTATTTTGTCTTCCAGTGATTGAGCTAAATAATGAGTTTTTGTTACACCAGTTACGTCCTATTAATGATATCGAATTTACACAATTCCAAGAAGTGAACGGGAACTAAGGGCGTAGACGTGGTAGAAAAATTATAGAAGTGTTGGTTCCAAAAGCGACAACACTAAAGATGATAAAAATATATCGTATCACCAGAAGTGATCAAACTCAGAGAAGGGTAAATGCCCTCAGAATAATTCTTCATAAAAAGATGAAGATGTTTGTCATAGATGTAATATGACTAAACAGTAGTCACGTACCTGTTGTATGGCCAAGCACTTGATTTACTTATACTAAGTTTTTATATATAAGTTTATTAATATTTCATCATGTTTTGAAATAATGAAATATCGGTGCCTGAAGTACGACAAGAAATTACTTGGGATAATAAAGCCCTGTTTAAATTTGATCCTCTTACAAATAAATGTGAACCAGAAGTTCAGAGGATTATTTATCTGCAAAGTGTTGCAAATCAATTACATGATGTATTTACTGACACTAAAGGTGTTGTAAAATCATATATTACTGCTGTTAATGCTTAAGCAGGAATTAAAGTCCCTGAAGGACGAGTTGTTAAAACAGCAATAAATGAGTTTAAGATACACCTGAAGCGTTGAAGACCTATTGGTGCACAAGAAAAATAAAAATCGGTGCTCATGAAGAGACCGTATTTTCTGTATAAAATATAATCCTCCTGAAGAGTGTAACTCCTGAAGAGTATAACTCCTGAAGAGAAAACTCCTGAAGAGTATAAACCTTCTGAAGAGGAACCTCCTATAGAGGTGTTTCATGAAATGTTTTCCCCTGGAGAGGAACAATGAAATCTCAATACATTTCATGAGTACTGGAAAATTTATGGATAGAAATAAAACTGTTGTCGACAACATATATGATAACACTTGATATTACCAGAAGTAATGAAAAAAGTGAGCCAAAAATCGTCGAATAATGTCAACGTAGAAATGATTGGCTAAAATGGAAAGCAGTTATTAAAACTGAATTAAACTCGCTAGTAAAGCGAGATGCATTTGGACCTGTTGTCCAAACACCAAAGGGTGTAATATTTGTCAAATATAAGTGAGTATTTATACGAAAGCGTAATGCGAAATGAAATTATGCGGTATAATTTGTCGCACAAGGTTTCTAGTAGAAACTCGAGCAATTATGATAAAACATATTTCCTTGGTATGAATGCAATCACATTCATATTTTTAATTGATTTGGTACAAAAGGATTAGATATGTAGTTAATGAATGTGGTCACTGCATATTTATAAGCATCATTAGATTATTACGATAATTGAAGCATCTAATCCAAGTACATTTAGGAGTATGTACTTTATAAAGTTTCAAAGATCTTTATATGGGTTAAAGCAATCCAGACGCATGTGGTATAATTGAATCAACAAGTATCTATTGAAAGAAGGATTTAAGAATAATCCTATATGTTCATGTGTTTTATCAGAATCCAGATTCATCATTATTGTAGTTTACGTTGATGATTTACCTTGTTAGAACTCTTGAAAAGATTACAAGGGTTGCTATAAATTCAAGGAATGCATTTGAAAAGGAAAGATCTTATTATTCAATTTATAGATGAGTTACAAGAATTTGAGACTTCTAGCCTCATCTTTCAAATGCATTTGCTTTTCATAAAGCAACATACCATCCTTATCTAAAGGATTAGGCAGTCGAAATGAAGAGGCAAGTAAGGATTTTAAATCCTTATTCTCCTACTTTAAGTCTGCAATTTTTTTGTCAGATTCTTGAACGAGTCATTGAAGTACAGAAACATTCTCGTTAAACTCCTTAATCTCATGATTTTTGGATTGTAATCGGTTGGAAAATCCAACAATAGAGGAGGAGTATCGGGTGCCGAGAGTCACTAGCTCATAAACAGCTTCACGATCTAACTTATTAGCCAGATCATTTGCTTGCTGCAACATTGCACCTGCGGAAGATGCATGATCAACTTGTAATTGAGGTGAAGGATACCTCATATGTTGATTGTGAGAAATAGTAAAAAGAAATTGATGAACCATTGAAAATTTGTAGAATAAGAATACAAATACAGATGAATTATAGATATGAGAAGAAGATTTGATGCGTACTAAATGAAGCTAGAGACGGTTCTTATAGAAATGGAAATAAGAACAAGACAAACCATCATCTCTTCAAATCTCACTTTATAAGATATGCTGGATGCATAATTTCAAAAGCCAGCGAGATTAATTACAGCTATCCCTATTTTCTTGTAAACGCTGAACTTCTACCGTTTGCTGCTGTTGTTGACTTTGTATCTGAGCTCTTTCTCGTTCCAGCTCTTCTATTTGTGTTTTCAGGTCACGAGAATACCAGTCTACAAGTTTCTTCAGCTCCTTGTTTTCTTGTTTTAAATCTTTATTTTTTCTATCTTTAGTTGCAAGCGTTTGATGCAACTCAGATATTTGATTTTTACGATGATCAACCTCACTCGTTCTTGCCAATAGCCTCTGTGACATGGTTGTAAGAGAAGCAACATATTGAGCACTGAGGGTTCTTGATGCTGCAACAATTTCAAGATCAGATTTACTAGATAGATATATCTCTGCTCCTATCATGGTGTTTACAGCCTCAGGAGAAAATATAAGTGGTTGAGGTATAAAAGGTTCATGGTTTAAATCTGGGACATTAGAATTTCTATCAGACATAATATCGTTCTAAATGAACAACAACTGAATCTATGAGGAATGCGAAATCTTTTTGCTGGAGTAAACCAATAATAAAATTAGTTATATTTAAACAACAACCCGAAACTTTCAAATCTCTTCAAGATCTCGTTTGTCCACAATGTCAAGCGGATTTGATTTTCCGCCGAACCGATAATATTAAATCTCGAAACTTTTACAGCTTTTATCATACATAGATGGTTTCCAATGTTATTTATGCCGTATATAAACAAATTCTTCCTAATAACGCCGAATGAGGGGAAGAAAATTTTAGATGAAAATATTATCATACTCTCTCTAATGCATTATATAGTTGGAGATCGTGTTTGAATTCTTAACTTGTTGTATATACTGAAATCATATTTGCTTATTACTTGAAACACTAACGCATATTATCAGGGGGAGTTTAAGTATTACTGCAGGTATCAGATTTCTATTAAGTTTGTCAACCAGATATTATTTTTCATTTTCAAATCACTCAAAGATTATTGCAATTCATGAAACAAGTCGAGAGTATATTTGGCTGAGATCAATGACTCAACATATCCAAGAAAAGTATGGTATTTTGATAGCTCAACAATTTTATACAAAGATAATGCTGCTTGTATCACTCAAATCAAAGAATGATATATCAAATATACGATCAAGTGATAATCTGGCAGATTTATTCACGAAGACATCACCAACTACGACATTCAAGAAAATTGTGCAGAATATTAAAATGTGAAGACTCAAAAACTATTGTCATGCACTTTCCAGGAGGAGTAAAAATCCTGAAAACTTGTGCTGATTGTACTATTTTTCCTTCGTTAAGGTTTTATCCCATTGGGTTTTTCTTTGCAAGGTTTTAATGAGGCAATCTTAAAGCACTTGTGGATATATAAAGAGACTGTACTCTTTTTCCTTCGCCATTGGTTTTTCTTTCCACTGGATTTTTCTTTGGCAAGGTTTTAACGAGACAGATTTTTTATGGGTGGTCATTCAATGGGAGTGTTATGAACGAACGTCGGCAGCCGCCCCCTTGTCCCACCACTAAAAATTATGTGAATGACCCCACCACTATTATTTTAAAATCTGCATGGTGACTTGTATAGTAACTTGCATAGTAATTTCAACGCCTATAAATATGGGTTTCAGTTGTAATGAAATTCATAAGAAAATATAGAGAATGAAGAAAGTTTCAGAGAGTTTCTTTTATATTTCTCTTGCAATAGTAGTAGTTTTCTTTTTAGTTTTATAACATTTACACGTTTTAAAACAAACATAAAAGTATTATAAATTTTTCAAAATTCAAAATAAAAATAATATTAAAAATGTATGTTGTAATTTTTTTAGTTGTATAATATTTTATTTGACTTTTTTATGAAAGCAATAAAACATTGTCACTAAAATTATTTTAGAGAAAAACTATTAACAAAATTATAATTTATTGTCGAAACATGTGTGAGATATTTTTCTTTAGAAACACGTTTTAAGTATCTCTTTGATTATATTGATAATACGAAATAAAAATTAAAATTTGAATAAAATTTTATTATAATATAACTTTGTAAAATGATTTTTATGAAATAAAATCTACTCAAGATGAGAACTCATCTTAATTTCATTATTATAATTTTTTTAAATATTTATATAAAAAAATAAATAATTAAATTTTTTTAAATTTCAATTCAATTTTATTATATTTTAAAATAATAATATTAAAAAATAATATTTTATTTTATTTTCTAAATTTATTATAAGTCATCTCGTGACTTTTCTTAATCCAAACCGACCTAAACCAAATCTGGCAAATCTATCAAGAATTTGTCCCAACGATAGGTCTCGATAGATTTTATATTTATTTATTTTAAAAAATATTTTTTATAATACTAAAAACTTATTAAATATTTAAAAGTATAAAAAAATATAAAACTGACCGGACTACACTTTCGGTGGGTTTACTCCGACTCTTCCAGTTAATTGACTCGGCCTGTCGGCCACTTTCACTTTCACTACAGAAAGTAGGAATAAATAAATAAATTTGTAGGCCATGTGCACTTGTGCAGTACTGTTGAACTACCAGGACTTGGACTAGGAGTCTTCAGTCTATGACTCTGGACCGTCCACGTGATAGACACTAATATTTCGGTATATAATCACGAGACTAATATTTTTATTGTTATGAAACTTAAAAAAAGGAATTACTATTACAAAAGAGAAATAAGAAATTCTCTCTGAAACTCTTTAAGAACTGAAACTTTCTTTCTCTCTCTATTTTTTCTTATGAATTTTATTACAACTGAAACCCTTATTTATAGGCTTTGAAACTACTATACAAGTTACAATGCAAGTCACTATGCAAATCACTATGCAGAATTTAAAATAATAGTGGTGGGGTCATTCACATAATTTAGTGGTGGGATAGGGGCGGCTGATAAATTTCGTTCGTTCATTTCACTCCCCCTTGAATGACCGCCAATAAGGAATCTGCCTCGTTAAAACCTTGCCAAGTAAAAACCCAGTGGGAAGAAAAACTAATGGCGAAGGAAAAAGAGTACAGTCTTCTTATGTATCCACAAGTGCTTTAAGATTGCCTCATTAAAACCTTGCAGGGGAAAACCCAGTGGGACAAAACCTCAACGAAGGAAAAAGAGTACAATCAGCACATTTACTCTGCCTGAAAAGTGCATGACAAAAGATCTTTGAGTTTTCGCATTCCAATGTTATGCACAATCTTCTTGAATGTGGAAGTTGGTAACACCTTTGTGAATAAATCTGCCAGATTATCACTAGATCGTATCTGCTTGACATCAATTTCACCTTTTTCTTAAAGTTCATGAGTATAAAAGAATTTCGGTGAAATATGTTTGGTTCTGTCACCTTTGATATATCCTCCTCTGATTTGAGTGATACAAGCAGTATTATCTTCATATAAGATTGTTGGGCTATTATTGATCATGGGAAGTCCACATTTTTCCTGGATATGTTGAATAACTGATCTCAACCAAATACACTCTCGACTTTCTTCATGAATAGCAATGATCTCTGAGTGATTTGAAGAGGTAGCAGATAGTGTCTGCTTAACAGATCTCCATGATATGGCAGTATCTCCATAAGTAAATAAATATCCAGTTTGAGATCTACCTCTGTGTGGGTCTGAAAGATAACCTGCATCTGCATACCCAATCAATTCTGGACTTGAACCACGTTGATAAAATAATCCCATATCAACCGTACCATGAAGGTAACGAAGGACATGTTTAATGCCATTCCAATGCCTTTGAGTTGGTGCAGAACTATATCTTGCAAGCAGATTAACTGAGAATGTAATATCTGGTCGAGTGCAATTTGCAAGATACATCAAAGCTCCAATTGCACTGAGATATGGTACTTCAGAACTAAGAATTTCTTCATCGTCATCACAAGGACGGAATGGATCTTTCTTCACATCAAGTGTTCGAACAATTATTGGAGTACTCAGGAGATGAGATTTGTCCATATAAAAATGCTTTAGGACTTTCTCAGTATACATGGACTGATGAATAAAAATTCCATTTGGCAAGTGCTCAAGCTGCAGGCCGAGACAAAATTTTGTTTTGTCAAGATCTTTCATTTCAAATTCATTCTTTAAATATATAGCGGTTTTTGAGATCTCTTCGGGAGTTCCCACAATATTTAAATCATCAACATAAACCGCAATAATGACAAATCTGGATTCTGATTTCTTAATAAAAACACATGGGCATATAAGATTATTCTCAAATCCTTCTTTCAATAGATATTCGCTTAAGCGATTATACCACATGCGTCCAGATTGCTTCAACCCATATAAAGATCTTTGTAGTCTGATTGAGTACATATTTCTACATGTACTTGTAGATGCTTCAGGCATCTTATATCCTTCAGGGATTTTCATATATATGTCATGGTCTAAGGATCCATATAAATATGCAGTGACCACATCCATCAACCGCATTTCTAATCCTTTTATAACAACCAGACTAATAAAAAATCTAAATGTGATTGTATCCATAACGGGAGAGTATGTTTCTTCATAATCAATCTCGGGTTTCTGCAGGAAACCTTGTGCAACAAGCCGTGCTTTGTATCGCACAATTTCATTTTTCTCATTACGTTTTCGTACAAATACCCACTTATATCCAACAGGCATTACACCCTTTGGTGTTTGGACAACAGGTCCAAATACTTCTCGTTTTGCTAGCGAATTTAATTCAGCTTCAATAGCTGTTTTCCATTTTGGCCAATCATTTCTACGTCGACATTCTTCGACGCTTTTTGGCTTACTTTCTTCATTATTTCTGGTAATGTCAATGGCCATTTTATATGAAAATATGTTGTCGACAACAATTTTATTTCTATCCAGAATTTCTCCAGTTTTCATGAAATGTATTGAGATCTCATTATTTTCAGGTACCTGTTCCTCTTCAGGGGAAAACATTTCATGACACACCTCTTCAAGAGGTCCCTTTTTAGGAGATTTATACTTTTCAAGAGTTTCCTCTTCAGGAGGTTCTGGAATAGAAGATTTAAGCTCTTTAGGAACACCAATTATATTTGTGGCCTGTATTGTGGGTACGTGTTCTTCAGAAACACCAAATTCATTTTGTATTCTTTTCCTTCTAGGAATTTTTTCTTTTGCACTAATAGTTCTTCCACGCTTCAAGCGTATTTTAGATTCACCTATTGCTGCTTTGACAATTTGTCCTTCAGGGACTTCAATCCTTGCTGGAGTATTAACAGCAGGAATATAAGATTTTACTACACCTTTAGTGTCAGTAAATACATCCGGTAACTGATTTGCAACATTTTGCAAATGAATAATCCTTTAAACTTCCCGTTTACATTCATTTGTAGGAGGATCAAAATGAGACAGGATCTTATTATCCCAAGTAATATCTTGTCGTGCTTCAGGCACCGACTTTTCTTTACCCATTAACGGAAAATTTGATTCGTCAAAATGACAATCCTCAAAACGTGCTTTAAACATATCCCCTGTAAGGGGTTCAAGGTATCTAATAATGGATGGAGAATCAAAACCAACATATATCCCAAGTCTACGTTGAGGGCCCATTTTTGTACGTTGTGGAGGTGCAATTGGAACATATACAGCACATCCAAAAGTACGAAGATGAGAAATATTTGGTTGTTGACCAAATGCAAGCTGTAATGGAGAATATTTATGATATGCAGATGGTCTAATGCGAATTAGAGATGCTGCATGAAGTATAGCATGTCCCCAAACAGAAATAGGTAGTCTTGATTTCATAAGTAAAGGTCTAGCGATTAGTTGAAGTCTTTTAATCAAAGACTCAGCTAAACCGTTTTGTGTGTGTGTATGGGCAACAGGATGTTCAACATCTATTCCTATTGACATGCAATAATCATCAAAAACTTGAGATGAAAATTCACCTGCATTATCCAATCGAATAGTCTTAATTGGATACTCAGAAAATTGTGCTCGTAGTTTAATTATCTGAGCAAGAAGTTTAGCAAATGCAACATTTCTAGTGGAAAGAAGACAAACATGTGACCATCGACTAGATGCATCAATTAGAACCATAAAATATCTAAATGGTCCACTTGATGGATGAATAGACCCACATATATCTCCGTGAATCCTTTGTAAAAAGGATGGAGATTCAACAATGACTTTTGAGGGAGATGGTCTAATAATTAACTTACCTTGAGAACATGCAGAGCACGGAGATTTATTGGGTAGAAATATCTTTTGATTCTTTAAGGGATGCCCATGCGAATTTTCAATAATTCGTCTCATCATTATAGAACCCGGATGTCCAAGGCGATCATGCCAAATCATAAATACTTTAGGGTCAATGCACTTCTGGTGCATTACCACATATGATTCAATTGTTCTCATTTTTGTATAATACAATCCAGAACATAGAGTAGACAGTTTTTCTAATACGAGCTTCTAGCCCGATACTGTTTTAGTAATAAGAAGATGCTCTTTACTGCCTTCATTGGTCGTTTCAATATGGTAATCATTACGACGTATATCTTTGAAACTCAATAAATTTCTTCTGGATTGTGAAGAGAATAGAGCATCATCAATATAAAATTTGGTGCCATTAGGCAACACAATATAAGCTCTTCCGGAACCCTCAATTAAATCCGATGAACCTGATATGGTATGGACATAGGCTTTACTTAGTGTTAGATTTTGAAAATATTTCTTTTCTTTGAGAATTGTGTGAGTTGTAGCACTGTCAGCCAGACATATATCTTTATCATTCAACTCAGAGATAAAAAGCTCATCAATGTGATCCATGATTCTACAAAATATACAAAACTTTTATTACTGATAGAAAGAAAATACATTAATTGAGTGGAACACTTCCATCTCCAATTAAGTGTTCAATACTACCATCAGGATGATTAAATAAATCAGATACATCAAGATGAGTAACGTCTATATCTACTGAATCTAATAAATCATCTGATGGTTCTACTAAATTTGTTTCATGCACTTTATTCTTTCCTTTAATAGAAGCTTGATATAAATCAGATAAGTGCATGGCCGTACGACAGGTACGTGACCAATGTCCAGTCATTCCACATCTATGGCACACCTCTTCACTTTTCTTTGAAGAATTATTCTGAGGATTTTTACTCCTCTCTGAATTGTACCACTTCTGGTAATATGGTATATTATAATCCCTTTTAATGTTGTCATTCCTGGGACCAACATTTCTATAATTTCTCCTACCACGTCCACGCCTCCGATTTCTTCTAAAGGATGCACCATTCACTTCTGGGAATGATGCAAACCTATTACCATTCACTTCAGGGAATGATATTGAGCTCATTATTCTGCTCAGCTACTAGAAGACATGATATAAGTTCAGAATATTTCTTGAACTTTCTCTCTCGATACTGCTGTTGCAGGAGCACATTCAAGGCATGAAATGTAGTAAAAGTCTTCTCTAGCATATCTTCATCGGTGATTTTCTCACCGCATAATTTTAATACTGAGCTTATTTTAAAAAGTGCGGAATTATACTTACTAACACTTTTACTAACACTTTTGAAATCTTACAACCTCAGGTGCATCCATTGAGAACGAGCTCTTGTGAGGATGACAGTCTTCTGGTGTTCATACATCTCCCTTAAATTATTCCACAAAATATAGGGATCTTTTACTATGAGATATTCAGTTTTCAATTCTTCATGAAGATGGTGGCGAAGGAAAATCATTGCTTTAGCACGTTCCTGCAGGAATGCTTGATTTCCTTCTTTAATAGTTTCTCCCAGGTTCATTGCATCAAGATGTATTTCAACATCAAGTATCCAGGATAAATAATTTTTCCCAGATATATCAAGAGCAACAAATTCCAATTTTGTAAGATTTGTCATTTTCTACACATATAAATAATAAATATGTGTATCTCAGAAAATATATTTATAAATTCACACAGATAATCATCAATAAAATATATCAAAGATTTCAAATAATATATTGAAAAACTTACAGAGGAATAAGGCCACTAGCTTCAGAATTGGTAGAACCGTCGTGCTGATAACGTGTTATGAAACTTAAAGAAAGGAACTACTATTGCAAAAGAGAAATAAGAAATTCTCTCTGAAACTCTTTAAGAACTGAAACTTTCTTTCTCTCTCTATTTTTTCTTATGAATTTCATTACAACTGAAGCCCTTATTTATAGGCTTTGAAATTATTATGCAAGTTACTATGCAAGTCACTATACAAATCACTATGTGGAATTTAAAATAATAGTGGTGGGATCATTCACATAATTTAGTGGTGGGACAGGGACGGCTGATAAATTTCATTCGTTCATTTCATTTATTATAATATTTTAATTATAATAAAAGATTATTTATGTTTAAAATAATCCGACAGATTATTTTAATCACGACAGATTATTTTAATCATAAATAATATTTTTATTATAATTAAAATATTATAAATATTTATTTTATATATTAAATAAAATTTTAAAAAAATCATATATAAAAATTATTTTCCATATATTAACGGGTGATCTGGGGAAATCGAGGGGTGCTTACATCCCGTCGTGGTCTCTTATTTTCCGTATATAATTATTAGAGTTTCAATCAAATAATGGAAATTTGTAATCTTTCGATATGAACACCTTTCACTTTTCTTTTATCCTTAATTAATATAGATATATATATAGATATATATATATATATATATATATATTACTGATTGACAACAGAGGTGGAACTAGAAAAATCTAATGAAAAAGCTCCATCCGGATGGGTGAAATGTTGCAGCATTTTAGAGAGAGGGGCAGAGTTGCAGAGGCTGGAAGAAATGATAGAAAGAGAAAAGAGGAAAAAAATTGGTATATTTGAGTATAGATGAAAATTTATGATATAACATTCTATTTGTCGGGTGTAAAAATTGAATTTTCAGCCGTCCAAATTTTAGCTTTTTCCAAAAGAAACTACTATACAATCTCCTAATTTTGTTTAGAGGTAATGTTACATATAGTTCTAGAGTTATAAACGATGTACAATCGCTTAAAAAAAATTAAATTTATTTTATAAATCTCATATATATTTATTTTTTTCTAAAACGACTATATACTACTTACAATTCTATAATCGCATCCATCCTTTGTCTTTTGTCTACACGGCACGAAACTTTGACATTTTGCTTTCTTATTTTTTTCGTTCTTTTCTTTTTGAGAAAAGCTACCGATTCCTTAAAAGCAGTCTGTTGCTTTGACAATGTTGTTAGGCCGAGAGTCAAATTTTTTTAAAACTTTTTTTTATTTTATTTTTATTATATTTTATGATATTTTTATTATATTTATTATCAAAAATTAATCCAATTATTATTAGACTATTTTTAATATTGGAAACAGCTCAACCAATTCTAACGTCACCTTTATTTTTCCCAACTAGGGCTTACATGTTTCTCCCCCCTCCCTCACGTTTTCACCCAAACCTAGGCTTTTTCCTCCCATAGTTTGCAGCAAAGATTCTTAGAGCATTATTCAAAGTTAAATTCTAAAAAGTATAATTTTATATGTATATTAAAAAATTTTAGTTATATTTGATTAAAAATGAAAAAATATTTATAAAAAAGAAATTAAAATATTTTTTATTTTCAAAAGTGAAGAATAAAATTAAAAATTTTGCTAAATTTGACTAATATTAGATAAAATTTTAATTTTATTATTCACAAAAAATATTTTTTTTTCTTTCTACACAAATTTCTCTTTATTTTTTATCAAATATAATCAAAATTTTTTAATATATATATATATATAATTATATTTTTTGAAGAATAAATTTAAACAAAGTGCTCTTTACACCCCTAAAATGTCAAAAATTAAAATGCACTTTTGGAGACGCGCGTTCAAAATAGACTATGTAGGGGCTTCACCTTAGGTCCTTATATCATCATCACATTGGACACAACATCTGGTTGAGGAAGTGCTATTTCGTGCTGCAAAGAAAGCTGGTATGTTTCAAATTTCAATTAAGGAATGGACTTTTTTATGGAATAGAAACATTTTAACTTAACTTCTGAAATCGAAAAAATAAGTGAACTTGGGTTTGGTTAATTTCAAGTATGGACTTTTATGAATACTCGAAATACCACATGGGGATCGACGGCGTTACCATGATGATGATCCATTATCGTTATTTCTTTGGAGGGAAGAAGATGGAAGTCATGGGTATGAGTAGAGAATCCCACGGATACAAGTTATAGAGACATGATCTGTTACCAATATAAGGACAGCTAGTATTCATGCAGAAAATAAGCATCAGACTTCGTAACTGCATTTGTTCAGCTAGTTTAGGAAATCTGTACAGCTCATTCTTTCATTTATTTTCATATATGATGTTATACATTAGCACAAGCTTAGAAGTAATTTTAGTTTCTTAAATCTGTATTTATACCTCTTCTTCTAATAAGAATTCAATGATTCATTTTTGTAAAAACCTCTATATGGTATCAGATTAGCACCTCAAAACTCCAACGAGTATTTCCTGTCCTTCTCGCTTCTGCTATGCCACTTCTTCTGATACTTTTCCAATAGCCATCAATGCCACCCAGCAAATTATTGCACGTCTCACCCCAACCAACTTCCCTTCATGGTATGCTCAATTTGAGTCTCTTCTTCTCGGCTATAACCTCTTTGGCTATGTCGATGGCACTCATACCTGCCCACCCCTACCGACGTCAACTGATGCAGCTGCCACTACAGCTCATCACCTTTGGTTCTGGGACAAACTTATTCTAAGGGCAATTTTGACTATAGTGTCCCTAGCTGTGATACCACTCATAGCAACCTCCAAGACGTCATATCAAGCATGGACTAAATTGACAAAACTGTATGCTAGTTGATCCAGGACTCGTGTCATGCAGCTTAAAAAGGATCTCACCCTCATGCAACGTAGCAATCGCAGCATTACAAAGTACCTACACTCTGTAAAAACCATTGCCAATGAGCTTGCTCTCATTGATGCCTCATTATCTCAAGATGACATCACCCTATATGTTCTTCATGGCTTAGGATCAGACTTTCGTGACATTGTTGCCCGGATTCGAGCCCGAGAGTCTTCACTCTCATTTGAAGAATTACATGATCTGCTACTTGGTCATGAGGCATATCTTCGAAGGCTTGACTCCACTGTTCAATCCTTGGTAGTTACTGCCAATACCACTCAACGCAGGGACTCACGCTCCTCAAAGAATCAGTCTTGATCAACTTATCAACAATCCAAGAATGACTCCAGATCAAAGTCTCGATAGTCGAAACAATACAAGTACCCTCCAAGGTGTCAATATTGTGATCAACAAGGCCAAATTGCAAAATACTGTCCGAAATTGAAACCCTCTGAAGCCACTGTGAACTGCACAACTACTACTTCCAGTCCAGACAAACGTTGGCTCATTGATTCTGCGGCTTCCCATAATATCACTTCTCAGGTTTCAAATTTACAATTTCACTCTGAATATGATGGTACTGATGAAGTTATTATTGGAGATGGATCAGGTTTGCCCATTACTCATTCCGGTTCTCTTACTCTTTCATTTCCAAACAGAAATTTTCAAGTTGAAGATACTCTATGTGTTCCTACCATTAACAAAAACTTGATATATGTTCACCACTTCACAAAGCAAAACAATGTTATCCTGGAATTTCACCCAACTTATTTTCTTGTGAAGGATCGGAGAACGGGGGAGATTCTTCTTCAAGGACCGTGTAAAAATGGAGTCTATCCTCTGCCCTCATCGCCTACTGCTACTCCAATTGCTTGTGTCCATGAACGCACATCAGTAGCTGGTTGGCATCAGCGCCTTGGTCATCCATCATCCAAAGTTGTCACTCGCCTCATTAGTTCTTTCTTCCTTCCCACCACTTCATGTCTTTTTTATTCTAATAATTGTCATTCGTGTTCTATCAATAAAGCTCATCAGTTACCCTTTCATAAACACGGTCTAACTAGCACAGCACCATTTGATTTACTTTACACTGATATATGGGGACCTTCTCCCACTCCTAGTCTCAATGGCTATAGATATTATGTTATTTTTGTTGATCACTTTACAAAATATGTGTGGTTCTTCCCATTGCATCAAAAATCAGATGTTAAAACCATATTTCCTCATTTCTACAAAATGATTGAAACTCGTTTTAACATAAAAATTAAAGGAGTTTATTCCGATAATGGAGGAGAATTCACTGTTCTTCGACCCTTTTTCACAATCCATGGCATTAGTCATTATACGACAGCCCCTTATACACCCCAACAAAATGGAGTGTCTGAGCGTCGTCATCGCCATATTGTAGAGACAGGTCAAACCCTTCTAAGTCATGTCTCTCTTCCATCAGAATATTGGGCTTATGCTTTTGCAACAGCCACATATCTAATCAATCGACTTCCATCACCTGTTCTTCATCATAAATCACCTCTTCAAGCTCTCTTCAAACAACAACCTCGGTATGAAAAATTACGTTCCTTTTGATGTCTCTGCTTTCCCTTGATGAAGCCGTAAAACACAAACAAATTTCAAAAGAAATTTGTTCCTTGTATCTTTGTTGGCTACTCCACTAGCCAAAGTGCATATCTATGTCTTCATCTACAAAGTCAGTGCATATACACCTCCAAACACGTAACCTTTGATGAATCTGTTTACCCCTTCAAACAGGTTTCCATGCAATCACCTACTGACTCATCCCCACCAGAAACCTCTTCTTTTTCAGGACCAATTTTGCAGCTTGCTTCCAGGGAGCTTCCAGCAATCACACTGGCTCAAGGAGATATCCCCTCTGCTTCTTCGACTCCAAGTGAAGATCCAGCTCTTGTGCAACCTCACGAGGCACCACTCTCCACTTCAGATCAGGTAACTCTTAGACCTTCTACTTCTGTTTCTCAACCAGAAAATTCAATACCATCCTCTCCACCACCATATCCACGAACCATCATCACTCGCTCCATGAACAATATCTTTCGGCCAAAACAACTCCACACCACCACCAAGCACCCCTTACCTGAACCACCCGAACCAAGTTGTATAAGTCAAGCTCTTAAAGACCTTCACTGGCACAAGGTTATGTCAAAAGAAGTGACAGCCCTCCTTCAACATGGGACGTGGGAACTGGTTCCTCCCACTCCTGGCCAGAATCTTGTTGGGTGTAAATTTGTGTTTCGGAAGAAACGAAATCCAGATGGAACAATCAGTCGATATAAAACTCGACTTGTCGCTAAAGGATTTCATCAAAGGCCAGGTATTGACTACTCTCAAACCTTCAGCCCCGTCGTAAAGCCAGCAACAATTAGGCTTCTTTTAAACATTGCTGTCATGCATGGCTGGCCCCTTCGTCAGTTAGACATCAATAATGCATTCTTGCATGGTAATCTTGAAGAAACAGTCTTCATGCATCAACCTCCAGGATTTGAAAATCCATCTCAACCTCAGCATGTTTGCAAGCTAAAAAGAGTATCTATGATCTTAAACAAGCCCCACGACAGTGGTACAAGGCCCTTCGGGATGCACTCCTCAGCTTTGGTTTTATTCACTCAGCCACTGACAACTCTTTGTTCATCTATAAGTCTCATGATATTTTGTGCTACTGCCTTGTTTATGTTGATGACATATAGTCACAAGCAAGACACTTAGCTTTGTGAATAACATTATAAACAAGCTTGGCTCTACATTCTCAGTCAAAGATATGGGCTCCTTGCATTATTTCTTGGGAATAGAAGTGATTCCAATGCCACAGGGGCTCTTTCTATCTCAACATAGGTATATACGGGATCTCCTTTCATGAACCTCCATGGAAAATGCTAAAGAAACACTCACTCCAATGTCCACAACAGCTAAGCTTACGGTTCAAGATAATTCTAAATGTGTTGACAGCACTAAGTATCGCAAGATCATTGGAGCACTTCAGTATTTGGGACTCACTTGTCCCGATATTGCCTTTACAGTCAACAGATTATCTCAGTTCATGCAGAAGCCGACAACAAACCATTGGGCTGCAGCAAAAAGACTACTCAGATATCTTAAACAGACCATGTTTCATGGTATCCTTCTCCAAAAGCATGATCAATTCTAACTCAAGACCTACAGTGATGCGGACTGGGCATCAAATATGGACACTCGTGTTTCAACCACTGCTTTCATCACATTCATTGGTCCTAATCCAATCTCATGGTCTGCATGCAAGCAAAGGGCAGTCTCAAGATCATCTACAGAAGCAGAGTTTCGGGCATTAGCTACTGCCACATCAGAAACAATTTGGCTTCATTCTCTCATTAAGGAACTTGGTCTCAATCTAAGAGAAGCACCTCAAATGTTTTGTGATAATATTGGCGCCAACCATTTCAGTTTAAATCTAGTCCAACACAAACGGATGAAACACATTGAAATTGATCTCCTCTTTGTACGAGATCTTGTCAAAAATGGAACTATTCGTGTTCAGCACATCCATACCATTAATCAACTAGCTGATCTCCTTACAAAATCATTCTCACGTCAACGCTTTCAACTATTAAGATCCAAAATTGGTGTTACAGATGGCACCCCCATCTTGAGGGGGCATTTAAGGACAGCTAGTATTCATGCAGAAAATCAGCATCAGAATTTGTAACTGCATTTGTTCAGCTAGTTTAGGAAATCTGTACAGCTCATTCTTTCCTTTATTTTCATATATGATGTTATAAGTTAGCACAAGTTTAGGAGTAATTTTAGTTTCTTAAATCTGTATTTATACCTCTTCTTCTAATAAGAATTCAGTGATTCATTTTTGTATATTACCAAGTCATTATTAACTCGTATCTCATTTTATTTTCATTCCCAACGCCCAAAGAAAATATCAAGAAAATGAAAGATTTTTTGTAATATCTTTTTTTAGAGGTACTGCAATTTCATTTGTCTATTTATCTGTGAAACGGAGGGTTTGAAAAAGAAAAAGGGGGAGCAGATTGAAGACGGAGGTGAGAAGCATGCGGAATTCTAAATGAAAGAATAAAAAATTAATTTCGTGCGGTGTAGATAAATAAAAGGAGGCTGTATAAATTTTTTCTTTCCCAAATCTAATTTGGGACGCAAACTTATAAAGTTATTCTCTTTTTTGTTTCTTTTGTTGTTGGGGGCATGAGGGAATTAATTGTTATAAAATCTAGGAAAATGCTTTCTGTACACTTGTGGCATGAGGGAATTAAGTGTTTACCTTCATCATCAGGAAGACGGCTTTGTGCCTTGACATTCATGGTTACTCCCATGCAAAGAAGCAATATGATGAGAGGTTTAACATTGAAGCTGATCTTTGGTCTGTGAGTTTGTATAACCATTTTCCCCTCTGCCGTATGCCTCCTCCAGGGCTATATTCAGGTCTACGTCCAAATGTATCACTTCAGACTGATTGAATATGTCTTCTCTGGGGTTTGTTTTATTTATGAGGTTGGCCCGGCCGCCTAACTTTCCACTTTCAGTATTCTTTCTTGCTTTGTTTTTCATACAGTACTTGTCTTCGTTCTTGACTTTTTTTTTTCTAACTTTGTTTCTCTTTTTCTTTCAATTCCTCTTATTTGAAATTTGTTTTTTGATTTTGAAAATTACTATTAAGACATTTTATTTTACCGTACAGGTTAACAGTTTTATATACAAGTGAAGGTCATTAGATAAATAAGGTTCTATTATTCTACGTTAATATTTATTTTATTCTAAAATATTTATAGGCATAGCAAGATTTTAGGTAATAGATATGAATTACTGTTAATTTCTTCTAGAAAACTATAAGCATTTGAGAAACTTAGAAAAACAAAAGAGGAGAATAAAAAAATTGATTGAATCTCAAAAATCATCTTCGAATACATTTGTTACTAGTACTAAACAAAATATAACAGAAAATTTATGTAAAACATTTGTAGATGATATAGAAATACCTCGAAAAGGACCAAAAGAAATACTTTATATATTTCATATACTATTGTAAAACTATAGTCAATACTATATAATACTTAGTACTATAGTATTATATAGTGTTTGTTAGTCATATTGTAGTGAAGTAGATATAACGTTCGAATGTACACGGTATACGTTCGAATGTGCACACTATGTATTACGAAATGCTCGAATATCTATTGTTGACATTCGAACGTATGCTATATAATTCAATATACAAAAATCAACATAAAGTTCAAACATACCATGAAAACATTCGAACGTTCACTGAGAATATTCAAATGTTTGCAAGGTAACATTCGAACATTAATTAATGAACATTCGAATTTGAACTGTATATAAACAATGTTCCAATGATTGTTTTTTATTTCTCTGAAAACTCTCTCATTTTGTAGTCACCAACACCACCACAACCGTCATTAAAAGATAAACAACTCTATTCTATCTATTTAGGTGTTTTTCTTTTAAATTATAATTGAAATTGGTAAAATTTAGAAAAATAGTGGCCATATTTTTTTCTTTCTTTTCTAGCCACCACGGGTCTCCATTAGCCAAATGCTCATTGTAGAAACATTTTTTGAAATATATACTTTATTTCTACGATAATCTTTGGCTACCAAATTCCATGAAATGAAATAAAGTTTTGAGAATGTCTGAATTGACTCAATCATTCTCGTGTTGAACATTCGAACATTCCAATGAAATGTTTGAATGTAAATTTCTGAATTCTGAAAAACGAAAAGTCACGTTCGAACGTACTTTGAAAACATTTAAACGTTCAACACGTGAATGATTGAGTCGATTCAATCATTTTCAAAAATCCATTCCAATTGTAAAATTGTATGAAAGTACCTTGAGTCATGTATTACTTCTCATGCCAAATATCATATGCAAAATTGTAAGAACATTTTGATACTCGATCGGTAAAACGATATATAATATTTCTCAATTATTCCACTCAAAAAAAAAAACCTAAAAACGCTATTGTTTAACTAATCAAGATCATTTTTTTCGTTGAATTACGCAACACAAGACAGAGTTTCTCAAGATTAATTTGAAAAAACAAAAAAGAACTATTATTAGAACCAATTCAAAATGGGATAGTTCACAATTTGTATTCCTACATATTGCGGGTTCAGTGTCATGATGATAGAATTTGACCAGGGGACAACCTTGAAAAAATTGAGATGGGAACAATACTCATCCAATCATCCCTTCATCACTGGTTCGTTAATTATTAACTACTAGGTCATTGCTGTGATATAAAAGCGGGTCAGTGTCCATTGATCAAATGAAGCAAGCAAGTCAAGGGCCACTGCAATTCCCAATATTGGAGAAACTTTTTTTAATTGGGAGGAGAGCTGAATTAAAAAAAAGAATAATATTTCTTGCGTATATTCACTTCATTGCCTTATAAGTTGGGAGTTCTAACTTTGTTTTGAGGTTTGTGTGTTTTTGGGGGGGGGGGGGGGGGGGGGGGATGTGGGGTGGGCAAAGCATGAATGTTCCATTTTTCACTAGTACTTGTCATGGGTGGCCGTGGGCGCCGGATGTAGAGCACAAGAGAAACGATAATCAGCATGTAAAAAGGAGAAAAATAAAATCAGTTGTTATATAGCAAACTAGGAATTAAAACGTACAGAGTGGAAGATTAATACATATAATATTTTATGATAATCCACTCTTTGAAAGACCAGCGTATACGCGAAGCAAGAGAATAAACAAATCATCTTTCCATGCTATCATGATGATCCCTTGCGTTGTCGGAGGGAAGATTATCCCAATTAGAATATTGTGGACAGAGAGAAAAACCTGAGATGGTTTTTTTTCTTATAAGTGAATGTGACATTATTTATCAACTTTTATATCAACTTTCTAGAAGTAGAGGAGACAATAGTAGTTCTGCCACACTGATTATGGGATACATAGGTCGAAAGTTAAGAGTTAGCCCTAATATCAAAATGGAAGGCCGATAAAAAGGTCTCAATATAAAAAAGCCCTAAATTAAGCTGTTAATAAATTTATCAAACAGCTCAGAAAACCTATAATTTCCAAAACAAAATAATAAGTTATATAAGATTATCAATGAAGTGTCTATCTTCATCATTAGAAAGACGTGGTTGTGCCTTGACGTTCATGGTTACTCCCATGCAAAGAAGCAAAATGATAGGTTTAAGAGTGAAGCTGATTGTTAATATTGATACTCTGATCTTAACGAGAGCAAGCAGAGCAAGACAGAAAATGTATATTCACTTGTACTTACATCAGGTGAAACTAGTATTTACAGCTAATACATGGCGGGAAAAATATTTAAAATACTTAGGTGCTCATAACATGAGCTTAACGTAAATAACGAAATAAAATATTATTTCTATTACATGAAACAAAGTACGAGTACTACTAATACCCCCCTTCAAGCTGGAGTGTGAATGTTAATCAGTCCCAACTTGGATATTAAGGATGAAAATAAGGAAAAACTGAGAGGTTTGGTGTAGCAATCCGCTAACTGATGTTGAGAGGAAACATGAAAAAGCTTCACAACTTTAGCCTGAACTTTTTCACGGATAATATGTAGATCGATGTCTATGTGTTTCGTCCGTTCATGAAACATCGGATTAGTTGCAATATGAATAGCTGCTTTGTTGTCACAGTAAAGAGTAACTGCTTGATGATGAGGTACTTGCAAATCACGTAGTAACAAAAGTAACCAGAGGACTTCAAAAACAATTCTTGCCATTGCACAATATTCAGATTCAGCCGAAGATCGAGATACAGTGCATTGCTTCTTTGACTTCCATGATATAAGTGATGATCCGAGAAAAACACAAAAACCAGAAATAGATTTCCTAGTTTCTTCACATGAAGCTCAGTCTGAATCGACAAAGGCAGACAACGTAAGATTGGAATTAGAAGAGAAAAATAACCCTTGTCCAGGTGAGTCCTTGAGCTATTGTAACACTCTCTGAGCTGCATGAAGATGAGGTAGCCAAGGAGAGTCCATGAATTGACTCAATGTGTGAACTGCATATGTAAGATCAGGTCTAGAAATAGTAAGATATAGCAGTCTGCCTACCAATCTTCGATATGATGTGGGATCTTCTAACAATTGCCCATCAGCTCAAGATAGTTTAAGATGTTGTTCCGTGGGGGTCCTAACTGGTTTGGATCCTATAAAACCAGTATCGTATAAGATCTCTAAAGTATATTTTCTTTGAGAAAGTGAGATACCAGACTTACTCCTTGCAATTTCCAGGCCTAAAAAAATATTTCAAAGACCCCAAATCTTTGAGCTTAAATTTCTAATGAAGAAAGATTTAAACTTGTTGACAGTTTGTAGATCGTTGCTAGCAATGAGGATATCATCCACATAAACTAAGAGAACAATGAAACTACCATCTTGAAGCCTTGTAAACAAAGAATAATCTGTATTGGATTGCTGGAAGCCAAGGTCAAGAATAGTGGAAAAAAGCTTTTCAAACCATTTTCTTGATGTTTGCTTCAATCCATACAAGGACTCATTAAGACGACATACTCGCATGTCATTCTTAGTTCCAAAACTAGGGGGTAATTTCATATACACTTCTTCCAACAAATCACCATGAAGAAATGCATTGTTGACTTCTAATTGAATTAGATGCCAACCCTTTGCTGTAGCAATAGAAATGATGGTTTTGACAGTAACCATCTTGGAAATTGGACAATATGTGTCAAAATAGTCTACCCCTTCTTGTTGAGTAAAACTCTTGGCAATTAACCTTTCCTTATTCCTCTCAAGGGTACCATCAGACTTCAGTTATACTCTATAAACCCATTTACACCCGATTGCACTTTTACCAGGAGGAAGATTGATAAGTGTCCAAATATTATTGGATTCCAAGGCTTGAATCTATTCAGCCATAGCATCTCTCCAATGAGAGGATTTGATGGCTTGGTGATAAAAGTGTGGTTTAACTAAAGTGGAAAGGGCTAATGTAAAGGCTTGATGACTGGAAGATAAACAAGAATATCCAAGAGACTGAGATAGAGGATATGGTTTACCTGGAAGAACAGCTTGATGTTCAACAGGAGATATGGAAGGGCTAGCCTTGGAGGATGCCAAATGGCAATGATAATCTTGCAAGTAAATAGGTGGTCGATGCATTCAAGTAGATCTCCTGGGAAGAGGTTGTGAATTGACGGGAGGGGAAGAATTAGGAGTAGAATTTGAAGCTGTTGGAGATTGAATTGGAGAAGAAGACTGAATGATTGGAGTATTCTAAGAAGGAGATGGAATGATTGGAGTAGGCTAGGAAGAAGATTGAATGATTGGAGTAAGCTGAGAAGGAGATGGAATGGTTGGAGTAGGCTAAGAAGGAATTTCTAAATTATCAGGAATGGAAACAGGAAACACAATAGAAGAAGAAAGATCCACAAAATCTGTGGAAAAATTATGAGTTGGTGTGTTAGTTTGGAAAGGAAATATATTTTCATAAAAAACAACATCACAGGATACAAAAACAGCATGATTATTAAGATCATAAAGCTGCTTGTATTCTTTGATGGCGTGAGGATGCAAAAAAAAAAAAGACCAAAAACTCTAAGATGAGAATAAGGAGGCTTATTAAAAAGTAGTTCATGTGGAGATTTATTGTATAACAGAGGAGATGAAATTCTATTAATCAAATATACTACACTGAGAATATAGTGAGACCAAAACTGAATAGGAACATTTGATTGAAAAAAGAGTGCACGGGCAACATTGAGAATATGCTGGTGCTTCCTCTGAACAATTGAGTTTTTTTTAGGAGTAGCTACACAAGAAAGTTGGTGGATTATGCCTTTTGAAGAATAGAATTGAGGCATTGAAAACTCGGCACCATTGTCTGTTCTTATAGTTTGAACAGAGGATTGAAATCGATTTGCAACGAGATTAACAAATTGTTGCAAAAAATTTCGAGCTTCCGACTTATATTTTAGCAAGTACACCCAAGTACTTCACGAAAAATCATCTACAATGGTCAAAAAAAAAAATCTAAAACCATCTAGAGATTTATGTTGAAGAGGACCCCATACATCACAATGTATAAGCCAAAATGGTTTGGAAAAATGATTATCACTATGAATGGGAAAAGGCAACCATTTGTGCTTAGCCAATGGACAAACAAGACAAGGAGTATCATGAATATTATGAACATTCGGTACAAATTTAGATAGCAACTTTATTCGAGATAGGGAGGGATGCCCCAACCTATTATGCCAAACATCAAATTCAAATTTATTTGATTGGGAAACAAAAGAAGAATGTTCAGGTAAAGAAGAGGAATGAGAAACATGAGATACATGACCAACTGATTGCTGCAGTATATAAAGTCCTCCTCGAGCTTCACCCTTCCCAATTATCATCCAGTTGGTGAGGTCCTGGATATAACAATTGTTACCGGAAAAAATCAAGCAATAATATGCATATTGGGTTAGTTTATTGATAGATAGAAGGTTGTATTGAAACGAAGGAACACACAAAACATCATGAAGGATGAGATATGGAGAAAGATGAACGGAACCTACATGAGTAACAGGTGTAGTAATGTCGTTAGGCATTTTGACAAACATGTGGTGAACAAAATGGAAAGTATGAAAGAAATAAGGTGAATGGTGTTGGGAATCTGGGCTTCCAAATTCCCCCCACCAGGATCTACTTTTAACAGAATAATAAGAAAAATAGAGAAAATAAACACAACACAAGAATTTACGTGGAAAACTCCAAAATAGGAGAAAAACCACCAGACCCAGAGAAGAAAATACACTATGTGAAAAATTGTTACAATCACACAATTTTTCTCCTCATCTCAACGACACCCACAAAAACTTCTCCCACTAGTAAAACTCTAACTTTCACCTCTCTTCCTTTTACATACAAAAAGGACAATAGATGAATTTTACTAAAGTCAAAAGTTACTAGATAAGTTTCTGACTGGTGTATTTAAACCAAGGAGGCTAGGCCTCTTTTTATAGGCCATGGGTCTTGCCCCCTCTCCCACTCCTTTCCCATGTGGGATTCAAGGAGCAAAGAAATCTAACAAATGGATCTTATGATCCGTAGCACTGATATCTATAATCCAATCACTAGAGTTAATGTTCAAGGAGAAAACGTTTCTGATAGAAAAAACTGAGGAGAAAGGAGATTTACCTGAAAGATCATTAGTGGAAGAAATGACATTAGCTGTTTGAGGAGTCCGTGTTTCGGAATTAAGAAGAGCTATGAGTTGTTGACACCATTGAGTCGTGAATGGAAAGGAAGAAGATATGTCAGTAACAACTTGATTGACAGGTGTTGAAGGAGAAGAATTCTTAGCCTTGGAACGATATCCGAGAGGATATCCGTGAAGTTTGAAGCACTTATCGACCGTGTGTCCTGACAGAGAGCAATGAGAGCAGATAGGTCTCTTTTTGAGTGTTGACGATCTGTTCTGAGAAGCATGTTTAGTCATAGTAGACATTGTAGCAGATGGAATAGAAGATTTCAAAACAGATCCAATTTCTGTTTGATGTTCTTCTTGAAGAACCAGCGAGAAGACTTTGTTTATCGGAGAAGTGGATCCATTAACAAGATCTGACCACGAACTTGGGCAAATGAATCATTTAATCCCATCAAGAATCGCATAACCGAGTCTTGTTGATTCAAAGCTATTAGAGTTCGTAAACCTCCACAAGAACAGATCGGCAAAGGTTTGTAATTGAACAGTTCATCCCATAGACCTTCCATTTGAGTAAAATAGGCACTCACAGATAGATCATTCTACATTAACGAGGAAATAGACTTCTGAAGTTGAAAAATCCAGGGGCTATTACCTTGCGAGAACCGTTCTTGAAGATCGGACCACACATCCGCAACAGATTCAATATAGATCACGTTGGCATTAATCTCTTTAGAAAGAGAATTAAGTAACCAGGACAAGATCATGTTGTTGCATCGCGTCCACAAGTGGAAAAGAGACGAAGATTCAGGAGGTTTGGTGATGGAGCCGTCCACAAATCCAATTTTGTTCTCGGCAGTCAACGCCATAAACATTGTTCTGCGCCAAGTATGATAATTGTTGTCGATTAATGGATGAGTAACAAGTAAAGATCCAGGACTATCATCGTGATGGAGATAGTACGGACCGGATGAATGATGAGGAACATTTGAAGATGATGAGATCGAAGAATTTGATTCAGTAGTAATGATGAAATTTGCGCGGGAAGTATGTAATTCAAACTGATACCATGTTAATATTGATACTCTGATATTAACGAGAGCAGGCAGAGCAAGACAAAAAAATGTATATTCACTTGTGTTTACATCAGGTGAAGCAAGTATTTATAGCTAATACATGGCGGGAGAAATATTTAAAATACTTAGGTGCTCATAACATGAGCGTAACGTAAATAACGAAATAAAATATTATTTCTATTACATGAAACAGAGTACGAATACTACTAATACTGATCTTTGGTCTGGGAGTTTGTATAACCATTTTTCCCTCTACGTTTTGCCCCCTCCAAGGCTATATTCAGGTCTGTGTCCAAACAAATCACCTCAGACTGATTCAGGTCTTATTTTAATTGGGAAACGGGATGATGAGTTAAATCTATTTTTTAATATTATTATTATTTTAGAATTTGAAAAAATTAATTTGGAATTGAAAAATCTATATTAAGATTTGTATTTTATATAAAATATAAAAAAGTATAATAATGAATTTGAAATGAGTTCGTCTCCTCTTCGAATACAAATGGGCTTGAATATATATGCATTTTGGGATATGTTTTATTTATAAGGTAGTCCCCTCGATCCTTAAGGTAATATTAAATTTCAAGACTTAGATACATTCATGGTCTAATTCCTTCTACCATATTTATGGAACACTAATACAGGAAGAGAATGATAAGATGAAATGAAATTAAAAAAAAAAAAAAAAAGGGCTACTGATCAATCCGTACTTGTCTTTTTTTACACCGTGATTTATTCAATGATTTTAAACAATTTTCGTATATAATTTTGGAAAATTCATAATTTTTCTTTTCTTCAACCCACTACCAACTTTCATATGGCCATGGCCCATGTATTCTTTCTTGACTTTGTTTTTATTTCCTAGTCTTCTTTTCTTCCACTTACTGCTAGCTTTCACATGTCCTTGGGCCACGTATTCATTTTTGACATTTTTTATTCAAACTTTGTTTCTCTTTTTCTTTCAATTTCGCTCATAACTTATTTATAATTTTTTATTATTATTATTTTGAAAGGTAGTATTAAGACATTTTATTTTACTGTACAGGTTAACAGTTTTTTATATTCAAGTAAAGGTCATTAGATAAATCAAGTTCTATTGTTCTATGTGAATATTTATTTTTTTCTAAAATATTCATAGACATAGCAAGATTTTAGATATATAATAGATATTAAGTAATACTACTTTCTAGTAGAAAATATGCATCTCAATATGAGAAACTTAAATAAACAAAAGAGATGAATAGAAAAACTGATTCAATCACAAAATTGATTTTTAAATAAATCTGTTACTAGCATTAAACAAAATATAACAAGAAAATTTAGGTGAAACGTTTGTAGATGATAAAGAAATACATCGAGAAGGACTACAGATAACGAAACAAATAAAAATAAAAATACAACGAAAGAGATCTAAGTATAATGAAATAACACAACTCCCCCAATAAAAGGGATCTAAGGATAGTGCTGAAGCATGCATGTACTACTATAGCTTTTCATGGAGCTAGAATCTGGAAAAAACATAAAATGAAAATGAAAATAAAAATAATGACAGATTTGATTTTATTCCTTCAAATATTTGTGACTCTGCTCAATAAAATCATGTATTGAAAATAAAATAAAATCTGGTCAACCAGGGGCTGGACTACCACGTTTCTTAATCAAGACCAAGCAAATCACTCAACGGAACCAACTTTCCAAAACACGCATAGCACCAACCAAACAGCTCACCAACGGCACGTTAATGTTTCTTAAACAAGATTTGTAAACGTTTCACCAAATCCTCTGCGGAATGTTGCTTTCCTTTTTCTCTTTTATAAGACCTTTGAATCTGTCAAAAAAAAAGTAAACAAAACCATATTATTATTAGTTTCTTTTGTGGTATTAGAGGCTAGAGCACCCACGGCTCACGCCTTCTTTGATCCTTTTGTATTCCTTGTTTCAACTAGTCTCCTAATATGGCCTTCCCAACGATGAATGCGAAGAATTTCGTCACATTACGTCTCAAGGAAGACAATCACCCGTTATGGCGAGAACAAATTCCTGGCTTGGCCGAGAGCCATGACCTGCTTGACCTACTTATAGGGACTTTTTCAATTCCTTATCAATTTCTCTAATGTCCTGAAGGATTTAGAACTCTTTCGTTAGATTGGTTATTGTTATAGTACAATTTTAACTAACATGACTTAAATTTTGACTTTTAACCATTTTATTTGCATAAGTGTTATACTGGAATGGTTATTTTTTCAAATTATAATAATAAAATAATATAACTACTTTTTTACTTTTGTTATTCATATCAAATTTTTACTTAAGATTGTCCATTTATTAAAATACATAATAATAAATAATTAATAATTAATGTTTTTAATTATTTACAATTATGAATTTAACTAATTTATTATATTTGACTATTCTATCTATTATATGTTAATTAATAATTATATATTAATTAATAATTATATCTTAATTAAATTATGAGTTAAAAAAAATACTAATGATATTACATTTAAATTAAATTAGTAATCGATATTTAAAAAATAAAAAACAAATAAGAAGGAGAGAGTAAAATAAGAAAGAAAAAGAAAAAAATAATAAAATAAGATTTGACATTATTTTTTACTTTGCTGTTCACCTAGGTAAAAAAATTTGACTTTTGACCAATTTAATGTGAGATGAAAATAAAATTAATTGTTCAAAATTTCATTAAATTTGACTTTTAGCTAATACAATAAAAGTGTTCTTATTGCTAGACAGCGAGAGCCCCAAATCAATCCAACGTACAATTGCATTTTGTACAATTGCGGTAAGTTGTTGGTCGCCCCAACGTCAGTTTTAGTTATTGTTTAGATTCAAAATTTATCTTATCTTATTATTTTTTTTTATTATTATAATTTTTTTAAATTTTTGTATAAAATAAAATAAAAATATAATTTTTTAAATTTAAAATAATAATAATAATAATAATAATATCAAAAAATAATATTATAATAATATCTATTCAGTTTTTCAAATTTTATTTAAATTAATCTTATCTCATTTTATTTTTAAATTTAAATAAAATCTTTAATATGAGTCTTCATGGAAAGTACAATCCTTTATGAGCTCTACGACTATTTGTTTAGAAAAATGATAGATACAGTCGTGAATTTGTAAATGACATATAATCGTTTTAAAAAAAGTGAATATATATGAAATTCACATGAAAAAAAGTTAACTTTTTTAGTAATGAATCTCACTTTTTTTCAAAATAACTGTATACTATTTATAATTTCACGACTATACGTAACTTTACACATTTGTCTAAAGACTTCAACTGCAAAATACACCAAATTCATTACGGAAGAATGAGAGACACTAATTATTGAATCCAATACTAGTAATTAATACTGGTTGTTAGGGGTGGGCTCTAACTCCGAAGGGGTTGGAGTTCGGAATTTCCGTTTCGGAGTCAGAGTCGAATTTTTTTCCTACTCCGACTTCGATGGGAGTTAGAGTTCGACTCCGATCAGAGTTAGATCGGAATTCCGAACGAAAGCGACTTCCGACCGAAACGGGCCAAAATTGGCCTAATACAAAACCGGCCTAGCCTAGCCCAAAATTGGCCCATTTCAAAACAAAATGGGACCAATTGAGCCATTCTGATTCTAAATGAGCCCAATTGAGCCCATCTTTGTATGTAACATTGTAATCCGTTAAACGGTTAAAGTTGATAGAGAAATAATATAAATTATATTATTATAATTTATAATTGACAATGTTAATTGCTAAGGTTAATACAAAAAATAGTCTAAACTGAATAATACAAATAATAGTATAAACTATAAATTAAACCATTCGGCATAGTAGTAACTACTATCATACTACATATACTTTGCACTTGAATTCGAGGTTACTAAAAAGAAAAAAATACATTGCAGCAAATTGTAAGTTGTAACTTTGTAACTTTGTCGTCGAAGCCTAGGGCTGGTCATACTTGAGAATCTGAGATTAAGATAACATTAAAAAGTATTATTATCAATAAAAATAACCATGTAGTCTATCATCGTAAAGTTTGTTGCAAGCCTAGTCCATTGCCATGAAGTCCGTCGCACGTAGCCATAGTAATAAATATGTTTTGAGTATTTGATGTCCTTTCTCCAAAAGAGTATATATAGTTAGAATGCTTTTGTGTGGAAAGGAAGTTTATATTTGGCACCCATGGTATGATGTATGCAATTTTGTCAAATTTTTCTAGTGCTTGCCGCTTTGCAATTAAATTTTTTTATGAACCTTTGCCATTTATTGCTTGTCAATTGGTTTATTATGGGAATCAGTTGGAAAAAATGGCATTGCTCAAATTATTCATCTTAGACTCACTAGATTGCATGAGATTTTTGTTTAGCCACACTGATCATTTCATTTAAATAATTATTGACAAATATCATAAAGGACTTATTGTTTTTGTGTGTCTTGTTGTTTCTTAAACTTTTTCTTTGCAAATACATAGTACATACCTCATATGAGTAATATTAGGTATGTGATTATAATAAATTAGCCTGTGTTTTCTATTTTGGGGTTTCAATATGGAAACCCCTATCTATTTAGGTTATTGTAATTTATTGCATGGTCTTAATTGTCGGAACTTAGTGTGATGTTTGCTTCATTTCAGATTTTTTTTTAGTTTTGGGAAATGGAAAATTCGTCAGATTTTAGTGCTAGCTCTCCTACCCTTACTCCCACTCCAACACCTAACCCTATTGGATCTACGGATACTACCTCTATGGACCCTTGCCCTGCCCCCTTGCCCACAAAGCAAGAAACCCGTTTTAATAGTTTGAACTAACAAGTAACCGTAAATTAGAGACAAAAAAACATACGCATAACGCAACCGTAATGTGGCGAATCAGTCATTGGCAATTATGTCGGGGTTGATATGTAGCTCTGTGAAATTATAGAGTCATAGACAGTATAAGTTAAATAAATTTATGAAATCATAAAAAACAGTCATTGAAATAATTAAATAATTCTAGACACTTTGTTACTTTAATAATAAAAAAGTAAATAAATTAATTTAATTTTACCTTACTCAAACTTATAGCTGACAGAATCGATGCTAATGCTCTCTAGTCTAGAAGGCATATCACTAATCCAATTCTGCGTGCAAATGAGGACCTCCACAATTGACAGTGCTAATGAACTCCGATAGACATCCAACACTCGACCTCCGGTGCTAAATGCCGACTCAGATGCAACTATAATGATAGGAACGGTTAGTACATCTCAAGCAATACGTGAGAGGATCGGGTACTTAGTGGAATTAGCTCTCCACCAAATCAAAATCTGAAACTCATCACTAGACTCCTCGACCTCTGCTAATAAATACCGTTCAACCTCATTTGTATACTGCAATAGATTTATCCCCTACCGTGCACGAAACGATGTCATAACGTTGAAGCCTCTGGATCGACTGACACTGTTTGCACTGGCCTAACGGGTACAAGCATTTGAAAGAGATCCTGACCTCGAGCTCTAACGTGAGCTACTTGCGGTTGCTAAGGATGAAGGTTGGCTATTGATGATGTAGTGGGTGTATAAGTCGTTAGATCTGTCTTAAGCGATCTGATAAACGCAGCTGCCTTCACTGCCTCGAGAACTTCAGTTGCCCACCATTCAATCACCGCCAACTTCAGTCGAGGGTCGAGGATCAATGCTATAAACAATAATTGATTTATCTACTCAACTTGCCCCCAATATTTATCATATTTTGACTGCATCTATAATACCGTACTAGATAACAGTTTGCTCGGGTCAACACAACCTTCTTTCAAGTGGTGGTGTACCATTGAGATCTCACTGAACCACATATTTGCCGTCGCATATGCGGATCCAGATACCTGCATAATAATCTCATAGAAAATCTGTAAAAAACTGACAAACTCAAATACATGTTGCCAATCCGTACTGTCTGGTGGACCGAGCCCCGTTCCATTAGGCTCCAGAAGGGAAAACCTCAAACCCCCATCCTCAATCTCCAACCGCTCAAATACCTTCTGGTACTTCAGTGTCATATCCAACATCAAATATGTGGAATTCCATCGAGTGGGAACATCCAGACACAACATTTTTGTAAACTTAACCCCAACCTATTCTGCTACTGCCTTGAACTTCTGCAGCCTTTGGGGAGAAGCCCTCACATACCGCACAATGTTGCAGACTTTCTTGATGGAGGCGTCCACATTTTTCATCCCTTCAACTGTTTCATCTTTGAAAAATACTTTATTATTGTAAAATATAAAAAATATTCTAGTTTCTTAATCTTTAATCAGAAAAAAATTAAAATATAAAATACAAAATCAAAACCAAACTCGCTCACCAACAATAAGGTTGAGTATGTGAGCAATGTATCGAATGTGGATATACTGGTGGTTTTTAATCACATTGTATCTCACCCTCGTATTAAACCACTAGATGGTGGTCTCATTGGCACTGGCATTATTAGCTGTAATGCATTAGCAATTTTTGAATGTCCCAGTCCATCAGACAATCATCTATCTCTGCCCTTATCAATGCACTTTTATGGTTAATTATTTCTTTAAATCCAATAATTTTTTTAAGATTTCACTTATTATTAATGTAGTATGTTGTGATACACATGTACGAGGCATTCTGTATAGACATCCATGTGTCAGTTGTAAATGACACTCTTTGACCAGTGGTGATGACATCATCTTCATCTCCGCCTTCTCCCTCAGATGCCTGTTCATGCAATCGCGCATCGTTGTATAACGGGATGACAGTGAAAATCTTGGCTCAAGTAGTTTCACAAACTTGCAAAACCCTCTCCTCCAAGGTGGTAAATGGCATCTCATCCTCTGTAACCATCTCTGCAAGTGTCTCACGATACACTTTCTCATTGTATTGAGGGACCACTAGATTCCTCATCTAGTTTCCTGTCCCATCAGTGGCTGTGAGGTCTTGTAGTTAAGATTAGTTTGAGACCCACTTATGACTGCGTTTAATAATTTATGGCCCAATATTTATTTTAAGTTAAAATTAAATGGCATTAAATGAACAAATCAAGTAGCATTCATATGACCCTATGATATTAATATAACAAAACCTCTTGAAGCTATCTCCTTCACTATTTAGTACTGCTGGCAACCATTGAGATGTGATGATAGACAAGCGATACCTTACTTTTTTAAATGACACCCAACTTGAGCGCCACAATGGTTGCACTCAGCCCGTGGCTTCTCGGGATTCCCACCCTCAACCTTTGTGAAATGTTCTCATGTTCACAATATTTTTTTATTTGATCGTGGACGGGGTGACCTCGTAGCTGTAGAGTATACTGGTATATCCGGATCCTGAACTGGATTATCCCCAAGACCCATCTCCCCCTCCTCCATAAACTGATCGAGATTCTTCGCTTCTAATTCTATGTTTGTGAGATTCCAGATTTACGTGTTTTTTTTACATTGTTTTGTTCTCGTTGTTTATTTTAATTTATTTTAATAATATTATTGATTGTGTTTTATTTATTTAAAATTCTTATTTGAACTATTAGATAGTTAATGTTAGTTTTACATTGTTTTATGTTTATATTGAGTTACATTACTTTTCTTATTAATTTTAATGTGAGATAATTATTTTAATGATTGGAATTGAATTCCTTTATTTTATTATGTAAGTTTATTTGATGTGCTTTCGTTATATTAATTATCGTTTTATAATTAAATTACGCTGGGGTTTAATTTATTGCTGAGTTTTAAATATTTAATTTTTTTTATATTAAATTATATTATTAACAATCGACTTTTATTTAATTTATTGTATTTTCTAGTTGGACTTCTTTTTCCTTTTTTTTTTCTTTTTTTCTTTTTTTCTTTCATTTTCTTTTCTTCCTTCCTGTTTCACCGTGGGGTGAAACGGGCAGGAGAGGGAAACAAGAGAAGGGGGTTACGCAGGTCTACAGCCGAAATGGGTTTTGTGGTTTCTCTTACATTTTCCGGCGCCACCACCACCCGACTCCCCACCCTCCGGAGTACAAAACTCACCGCTGGTAGCCACCCTAACTCCTCCCTTCCCCCTCCACCCAAAATGGGTCTCTAAACGGACCTATCTTCCCTGCGCCGCCGTCCGGCCGCCGTGGGTCTCACATCCACAACCAAAATGTTCCCCCACCCCAACCGACCACCCCCTAACTTAGTTTCCTCATCGGCGGCCCCACCTTCCTTGTACAACCCCAAATTTGAAAATGGGCTTCCACCCATTTTGAGCCGATCCACCACCTTCCGGTAATTGCACCGCCACACCACCACCTTCATAAAATTCTCCACCTTTCATTGAGTATTTTCTTCAATTTTGGTATCAAATCGAACCCTCTAGCCCAACGCACAAAGTGACCGCTATAAGCGCTTTAGACTGACGCTTGCTCAAATATCCAGGTTTTACCGCTGTAAGTATTTTTTCAAAGAAAATTTAAGATTTAAATATATTTTTGCATCTACAGATATTGTGTTTAATTATTATTGAGATTTATTGGTTATTGAATATTTTGTGCATGGTCGTCTACATTGTGTATTTATGCACATGTTCATGGTTATAATTGGAAACTGAATTTTAGCATGATATTCGATGTTCATGTGTTGGAAATGGAAACTGGATTTTCATGTGTTTATAGTTTTCGGGTGCGTGTGTATCACGAACCTAAATCGGGATGAGGCGTTATCTCGGTAGAGCTCCTCTAGTCACTCGAGAGCGAAATATACTGAGTGACGTCCCCTGAGTTGTCGTTGGGCGACAACAGAATCGGACGAGATGGTAACATTCTCGTGCCGACTCTGTGGCTCCTCTGCTGACGGGGGCTAGGGGTGCCTAGTCATGGTACGTGCTGAGCGTGGTTAGCTAGGCATCGCTCGTTCCGAAATCACATGCGTGATTGTTACCTTCGGTAAGATGATGAGAGCTAGGGTGTGCGTATGGTACATACGGTTAATAAAATAGATGTTTAAGTCATTTTCTGAGAAAGTGGCAGGTTTTGATTATTGGTGTTATGTGGACCATTTTCTGGAAAAATGGTTGTTGTTTTAATGGTTTTACGAACATCATTTTCTAGAAAAATGATGGATGTTTTCATTGAAATTTTATCGTGGACCAAAATAAGATTTTGGTGTGTGGTTATTTTATTTATTTTGAGAAAGATGATTTTAAACTTCATGCATATGGTGTCACATTCATGCATTTTATTGTTGTATGAATATATTTTGATCTTGTGGTTTTTTTTTGTTATACTTACCTGTGATGTCATTTCTAGCGTCGTAGTTTTTGAATGCAGAGTTTTGTAGAGGCTGAGCCTGAGGAGGCGACTCCGTTGTTGAAGTATTCTTATTATAAATTGTTATCTTGGAAAATTATTTTCCCATTTTTCTAAATATGTATCTGTATAATTTGTATTTCGGATGACTGTATTAAATCTCTTGTTGGAGAATGCGTGTTAAATTAATTTGTAAAATAATTCTAAAAATTCTGGTACTTAGATATTAATTTCAATTATCCGCTGCTTTTATTTATGCATGTCATGTGTTCACACACTTAGCATTTGACGATTGAGAATGTGTGACTCATATTGTCATCATCTCGATGCCTCGATTCCCGTGTTATTTTAAGGAAAATTTGGGGATGTCACAAGTGATATCAAAGTAGTTCGACTCTAGATAAATCCACAGATTACCTAGGGACAGTACCAAAAAAGTTGGTTGTTTTAAAATTTGTTTGTCTTTTTGTTTGGTTATTTTACTCTATTTTATTAGTCTAATCGTTCTCTAGGTTTTTCCTGCTAACTTATATTGTAAGGTTTTCAATATTTATTTCGTTGTGTTGTGCTTTTTATTTTAATGTACTTTTATTTATTATTTTCAGAGTTATCTTAGTTTTGATTGGTTGGTTTACTTTGCTTTATTTAATTTTAATATTTATTCATATTATAATTGAGTAGTAGTTAAGATTTTAGTTAGGTGATTTTATTTTGTTAAGTTGTTGAGCATTTATTTATTTCTACATATGCTTTTGTTTTGTTTAATTTGAAACTTGGGTCTTTCGAATTAGATTATTATTTTATATCATTTATTTAATTGAATCATTTATTTAAATAATTGTATTAAGGAATCCCTAGTTATAAAGTTTATTATTTTATTGTGGGTTATTTTGTTTTATTAAGCTTTTGTGCATTTATCATATGTATTTGGTTTTATTTTAATTTCATTTCATGAGTTTTCTACAAGATGGTTTTGGATTTTGTTTATTATCTTTTTATTTTAAATACCATGTTTTGTCTCTTAAATATCTTGGAACTTTGAGATTCTTTGTGACAAAATTTTAAAAGAAATCGCTATTCTGTATTTCTTTTAGAGATATACCTTGAAGTAAGTTTTTAAATATATTATCTTTTCACATTTTTGCTTGAATTATTTTAAGAGTTTATTTTTTTATTTTAACGAATGAGTTTGTTTTGACAACTTGTTAGTATTTATTATTTATTTATTTATTTATTTATTTATTTTGGTTCAATTTTTTTAAAGGTTTTAAATCCTAGAGATTTCTACAATAAATCTTTTTAAAATTGGATTTTGAGGAGAATTTCAAAACTTTAATTGTTATTTTATTTTTTCGTTCTTCTTTTAATTCAATCTCATTGTTTTATTTAATAAAAAATTTTAGTGATTTTCTAGTTACCAAGGGAGATGGACTTTTTTTCTTGAACGGCTAGCTTTTACTTTTTTTTTTATTAGATCTTTTCACTAGTTTTGTTTATATATAATATTTATGTGAATTACTCAAGTTTTATTTAGTGATTGGGTATATTACTATATCTTTACAAGATGGATTCGTTTTGATAAATCCTTGGTATTTACATGATTATAATTCTTTATTGATATTTTATATGTTATTTATGTGTATTACATGGATCTCACTGAGTGTTTGAGTTTCTAAGTTCTAATTTGATTTATGAGAGATTGCTGGAATTGTATTTTAGATGGACTTTTCTTGTGAGTGTGAAATTCTTGGTCATTGGTATATTGTTATGAAAACTGTTTTAAGAATATTTATGATAGTAGACGATTATTTGTTTTTTTGGTGAAATTTTGATTTTGTTTGTGGATGCTTAGAGATTGATGTATAATAATTATGTATGTAAATTTTTGGACAGTACTTGTCTTTGATTTGTGTTTAACTTGATGGAAGTTGTTTTGTTAAGTGATAAATGTTGAATTGATGTGATGGAAATAATTTCAAGAGATCTAAATTTTAGGCTTTTGGGCGAATTGTTTGGAGTGGATAATTTAAATATAATATTTTGGAGAATTTAATGGTTAGCGACATTTGTCGAGGTAACTTAAGAAATTAGTTCTGACTGAAGTCACATAGGAATTTGAATATTTGAGATTATTCTTTCTCTTGGGTATTGAAGGTTCAGTTGAGTGAGAGAATTATGTGTATCATGGTTATCCTATTAATTAATTTGATTAGAGTGATAGGATTTTTATGTGATGTATATTAGAGCTTAGGTGTTAACCATAGTAGTATAACCAGAATTATGAGATATTAAACTTTAGGATTTGAAAGGTGGTATAGGATTTCTTGTTAATAGGTGTCGAACTAATTTTTACTCAATGGTGATAATTTATAAGGATTTAATTTTATACATTCAATGAGTTATTAGAGTGTGCGCGGAAGCGTGAAGTCTTGCGATATAATTGGAGATTCAAGTCTTATCCTGGTTTTGAGGAATTAGTAGTGACTTAAAATTTTAGAATAAAAATTGTAAGTGGAGATTTATCTTTTGGTCGAGTAAATTATGCTTATTAATGGTTAAGTAGGGAAGTTAAATTTGTGAGTTATTTGAGGGTGACATGATTTGTTGTATGGAGTTATTGAAAATCAAAATTTTGAGAGATTGTACTAAAGTCCTTGTACATATGGAGATCTCAGAATATACTGCTACCTTAGGAGTCCTAGAGATAGAATGCTATTTGGAGACTTTACAATTATGATGGAATAATTTTCAATTGCGTTTGAGGAAAACAGAGAATGTCTGAATGCATGGAGCGAATATTGAGTTATGTGATAGATGAGTTATTGGAATTTCTATTGATCGCAGCCGATCAAATTTCGAGGACGAAATTTATTTTAAGGGGGGAGAATGTAAGATCCTAAATTTACTTCTTTTTTTTTTTTTACATATTGTTTTGTTCTCATTGATTATTTTAATTTATTTTAATAATATTATTGATTGTGTTTTATTTGTTTAAAATTATTATTTGAAGTATTAGATAGTTAATGTTAGTTTTACATTGTTTTGTGTTTATATTGAGTTAAGTTGTTTTTCTTATTAATTTTAATGTGAGATAATTATTTTAATGATTGGAATTGAATTCCTTTATTTTATCACGTAAGTTTATTTGATGTTCTTTCGTTATATTAATTATCGTTTTATAATTAAATTGCGCTTGAGTTTAATTTATTGCTGAGTTTTAAATATTTTATTTTATTTATATTATATTGTAGTATTATCAGTCGGCTTTTATTTAATTTATTGTGTTTTTCTAGTTAGACTTCTTTTTCTTTCTTTTTCCTTTTTTTCCTTTTTCTTTCCTTTTCTTTTTCTTTTCTTTTCTTCCTCCATGTTTCGGCCCCAGACCCGCGCGACCCCCCTCCCCTGTTTCTCTCCCGTCCGTTTCTCCCATCCCCACCTAGGGCCACCATCGGCCACCCTCCGGTGACACCACCCAGGCCACAACCCTCCGCACCCGCTGGCGAATTCACTAGTACCAGAAGTGTCACCTCTAGTCACCCCACGACTCCTGCACGGCCACAAACCAAAAATGGGTTTCGTGGTTTCTCTTGCATTTTCTGGCACCAACACCGGCCACCTTGGCCTACCACCACCACCACTAGACTCTCCACCCTCCGGAGTATAAAACCCACCGCCGGTAGCCACCCTAGCTCCTCCCTTCCTCCTCCACCAGAAATGGATTTCTAAATGGACCTATCTCCGCCGCGCTGCCGTCCGGCCGCCATGAGTCTCATCTCCACAACCAAAATATTCCCCCACCCCAACCGACCACCCTCCTAACTCAGTTTTCCCATCCGCGACCCCACCTTCCTTGTACAATCCCAAATCCGAAAATGAGTTTCCACCCATTTTGAGCCGATCTGCCACCTTTCGTTGGTTACATCGCTATACCACTACCTTCATGAGATTCCTCACCCATCATTAAGTATTTTCCTAAATTTTGGTGTCAAACCGGGCACTCTAACCCAACGTACAAAGTGACCGCTACAAGTGCTGTGGATTGACGCTTGCTCAAATATCCAGGTTTTACTGCTGTAAGTATTTTCTAAATCAACTTTAAGATTTAAATATATTTTTGCATTGACAAATATTGTGTTTGGTTATTGTTGGGATTTATTGATTATTGAATATTTTGTGCATGCTCGTCTGTATTGTATATTTATACACATGTTCATGGTTACAATTGGAAATTAGATTTTAGCATGATATTGGATGTTCATGTGTTGGAAATGGAAACTAAGTTTTCATGTGTTTATAGTTTTCGGATGCGTGTATATTACGACTCCAAGCCGAGATGGGGCATTATCTTGGTGGAGTTCCTCTAATCACTCGAGAGTGGAATATACTGAATGACTTCCCCTAGGTTGTTGCCGTGCGACAACGAGATCAGACAGGATGGTAACGCTCTCGTGCCAATTCCGTGGCTCCTCTGCTGGCGGGGGCTAGGTGATGCCTAGTCATAGTACGTGCTGTGCGCAGTTAGTTAGACATCGCCTGTTCCGAAATCACGTGTGGTCATTACCTTCGATGTGATGATGAGAGTCAGGGTGTGCGGATGGTCCCCAGAAGAGATCATGGTACATACGGTTAATAAAATAGATGTTTAGGCCATTTTCTAATAAAGTTGCAGGTTTTAATCATTGATGATATGTAGACAATTTTTTGGAAAAATGGTTGTTTTAATGGTTTTACGAACATAATTTTCTAGAAAAATTATGGTTGTTTTTATTGGAGTTTTATCGTGGACCAAAGTGGGATTTTGGTGTGGTTATTTTATTTATTTTGAGGAAGATAATTTTAAGTTTCATGCATATGATGTCACGTTCAGGCATTTTGTTGTTGTATAAATGTATTTTAATTTTGTGGTTTGTTTAGATTGTATTTACCTGCAATGTCATTTCTGACGTCGTAGTTTTTGAATGCAGAGTTTTGTGGAGGCTGAGCCTAAAAAGACGACTCTGCTGTTGAAGTATTCTTATTATAAATTGTTATCTTGGAAAATTGTTTTCCTTTTTTTATAAATATGTATTTGTATAATTTGTATTTCGAATGACTGTATTAAATCTCATGTTGGAAAATATGTGTTAAATTAGTTTGTAAAATAATTCTAAAAATTCTAGTACTTAGATATTAACTTCAATTACCCGCTGTTTTTATTTATGCATGTCACGTATTCACACACTTAGCACTTGACGATTGGGGATGTGTGACTCGTATTGTCATCATTCCGACGCCTCGATTCCCTTGTTATTTTAAGGGAATTTGGAGGCGCTACAATGTTGACTGGAAGTGGAAACCCACTGCTAGCACACGAGGTCTGTGCTCAAGTGGAGATAGGTAGTCGACTCTGAGTCCGACTCGATGCTGCTGCTTGGAACGCTAACGGAGTCCTGTCATCTGGAGTCGGAGTTCCACTAACACTATGTGAGAAATCCATCAGTAATAAAGCCTGAAATTCAAGTATAATAAAAGATAAAAGTATATTAGTAAAGATAAACTTATATTTAATTTTGGAAAGAACAAGTAAAAAGGTGCTGTTGTTTTGCAATAGGAGGCTTTTATAGTTTTATAATTTTATTGTTGATATGCAGTTGTTTTCCAATGGAGACTTTTATTGCTCATATGCTATTGTTTTGCAAAGGTGGTCGTCTCACTTCCATTCTTGGGTAACTGGGTTTGTCAAGTTCTTACCATATAAGCATTAAAGCAACTATCTGTGCTACACTTATTTAAGAATATATTTCATGGTTTTTTTTTTCTAATTTTAGAATAGTTATTATTATTTATTCATGCAAAGTTTTTAATATTATTAAATGCTTAATAAATTTAATGCATTTATATAAGAATTGAATGGAATTTTATTCCATTATGTGACACTAACTGTACATATCCTACATAGCAACATGCATGCTCAACAACTAAGGCCTCATGGCTCATCATTATCCTACATAAATTACATATGATGCCATGCATGCATGCCAATTAAGCTGAAAAAAAAGTGTCCATTAATGCATGGGAATGAATATATATATATATATATTTATATATATATATAAAAATAAAGAGACTAAATATTCAACAGATGAACAAATTAAAATAAGTAGAATCTGTAGGTGATATTTTTAAAGGATGATCCCACATCGAAATGATTACTTTTGACTGCAAGGATATCACCACAAAGTGTTGTCACCATACATATTGACAAAATTAGCAAGTATATTAGCAAAGTTTAACCTATTTGAGTAAGGTTGTCGGCCTAATTAGTTATCGGCCTAATTAATTAAATTTAATTGGCATCTCAATTATGTACAGTACGTTGATTAAAATTGAAGCAAATAAAAATTGCAGAGGCTCATATTGACATATATGGTGGTTAATTTGCAAGGAAAATGCTTGAATTTAAATGATCAGATGGACTTGTTTGAAAGAACAGTGAAGTCAGAGTTGCCAATGCATTTCAACGGCTCAAACGAGCTCTCAGAGTACTTGTCAAAGTCCATATTTGTATTCTCCATTGGCAGCAATGACTATATCAACAACTACCTTGAACCCAACATGATGTTAAAACAAGTACATTAATTGTCTCTATTCTCAAGCCAAGTTAGCCAACGTGGTACACTGTACATCTCTTATCCATTTCACAAGCCAAAAAAAAACTAATATTGGATGAATTTGAGTCTTTGACAAAGATTAGAATTTGAAATTAATATTAAAACCTAATTTTTTTTTCATAGTGATATTCCCTCAAACACCTCGCACGCACTGTCCAAGCACATAAATCTCAACAATTATTCCAAATTTTCCTCACTACAAAAGCATATACAACCGAAAATTAACACAATCTAAAATCAAAGAACAAAAAAATAATAATTTTAAATCAAAACCCCTAAAATCAAAAATCAGTTACCAAAGCTCGAAAATTTGATCGTGGTTGGCGGTGGGTGGGCTGTGAGTCCGTGACAGACGACGGCATGAGCAACTGACGGCGGAGTGGAGAGGTGAGATCGCGGCGAGGTCTACGGACGAAGTGCAGAGGGTAGAGGCAGAGATTGAGAGGTGCAGAGATGAGAGAAATAGGGAAGAGTTATTTGATCGTGGTGGGCGGTGGGTTGTGAGTCTGTGATAGACGATGGCGTGAGCAACTGACGGCGGAGGCTGAGAGGTGAGATCGCAACGGCGTCGACGGACAAAGTGCAGAGAGCAGACGTGGAGACTGAGAGGTGCAGAGATGAGAGAAATAGAGAAAAGAGGAGTAGGAGAAAGAAAGAAGAAAGAAGAAAGAAGAAAGAAGAGGAAGTCTTAGTCTGCTAAAGGCTTGGCCGGTTAAACGACGCCGGTCCTATTTAAACGGAGCGACGTTATTTAAACAAATGTGAATAAATACACAGACACGTTGTTTTGTATTTTTTTTTTTTTTTATTTGGAGTTCGGAGTCGGAACTCAGAAGCCAAGTGAGCTTCAGTTCCGACTCCGAACTTCGATTTTGGAGTTAAAATTTTCTGATTCCGACTCCAAAATTCTGAATTTTAAATTTCGACTCCGATCAAATTTGAAATCGGAGCAGATTACAATCAAAGTTCGGAAGTCGAAAAATTTACCTTCCCCTACTGATAGTTGTTGAAATTTTCGTACTCCTAGATATCAATGCTATGATGACTAATATTGAAAATTATTACCCTAGGTGGGTTAACTTACTGATTGCTTTCACGTCGTCCATGGGCCCGTTTATTCATTAACTTTTTTTTTTTTTTTAAATTTGGCTTGATTTGAATTGATTTTATTTGAATTTAATTTAAATTTATTATTATATTGTTTTAAATTTTTATATAAAATATAATAAATAATTTAAATTTTTTAAATTTAAATTCTTTTTTTTTAAATTTAAAAACAATAATAATATTTAAAAATAATCTTTTAATAATATTTTATTCAATTTTAAAAATTTATCTCAACTCATCTCTCAATCCAAACCATACATTTGTTTTTCTTAGAGTTGTAATTGAGCTAAGTCGAGCCGAATTTTAGCTTGCTAAGCTCCAACTCGAGCTCGAGTTTTTATTTATTCTTTGTTCGTACTTGACTCGATAAACTAAAGTTTCAACTCAAACTCGTGCTCGTTCCACAAGTGAACTCGAGTCGAACCGAGTTCGATTTTTTTTTAAATAAAATTTAAAAATAAATAAATAAATAACTAATAAAAAATTAATATCTAATATCTAACTAGTTAATGTTTATATATATATTATTAATAAATATACATAATATGATAATATATACTTATTTCACATACTTTTCACATACTAATATATGAAATTATTAAATTTTATAAACTAATTATTGTACAAATTATAAAACATAACTATGTAGTACATTTATTATATAGATATAAGTAATAAGATTACATATTACATATTTAATTATAAAAATGTTATACTTATATTATTAGCAATACATATATATAACAAATATATGTGTATATATTTATTAATATATAAATGAGTTTTAATCGAGTCGAGCTAACGAGTCAATTTGAATATAAACGAGCGAGCTTTAGTCGAGTCGAGTCGAGTTTTGTCGAGTATGTATCATTTACTAATTGAGCGGGTATCTGCTTTCACGAGCGAACTTTTTTTTTCCATAAATCGAGTTCAATTCGAGTTTAACCGAGCGAGTACCAAGCAGGCTGTCGAGTAACTTGGTTAATTTACAGCCCTAATATCTCTTTTTCTTTCAATTCCGCCTATAACTTATTTATACTCTTTTTTTATTATTTTGAAAGTTAATATTAAGACATTTTATTTTAATGTGCAGGTTAATAGTTTTTTATATTCAAGTGAAGGTCATTAGATAAATCAAGTTCTATGTGAATATATATTTCTTTCTAAAATATTTATAGACATGGCAAGGTTTTAAATATATAATACATATAATACATATTAAATAATATTATTTTCTAGTAGAAAATATGAATTGGATATGAGAAACTTAAAAAAACAAAAGAGAAGAATAAAAAATGCTATTCAATCACAAAAATTATCTTTAAATAAATTTGTTACTAGCATTAAACAAGATATAACAAGAACATTTAGGTGAAACATTTGTAGAAGACAAAGAAATATATCGAAAAGGACTAAAAGATAACAAGACAAATAAAAAAAAAATACAACAAAAGAGATCTCAGTACAAGAAAATAACACAACCACCCCAACAAAAGGGATCTAAGGTGAGTGTTAAAGCATGTACTGCTACAACTTTTCATAGAAAATTTGGAAAAAGCATAAAAAAAAATAAAAATATCAAGGACATCTTATTCTATTCCTTCAAATATTTATGACCTTATTCAATGAAAACATGTTAATACAAAATTAAGAGATTAATTTGTAGAAAATTCTCCAAGTAGAGATAATGATATAAATTTTCATAGGGATGAGAACTCTAGATATTTTTCGACTACACAAAAACTATCAAATGGGGAGGAACATGATAAAAAAAAATGGCTAATTTATTCAAAAGACTTGAATAGACCATTATGCATTTGTTGCAAATTATTTAATTTGAAGCATAGTATAAGCAACCTAGCTAATGAAAGAATTGATGACTAGAAGAATCTTAGTCCTTAGTCAACATAGCACCCCCTTCTTGTATAATGCTCCCAGCTCGTGTGCACAATATTGTCCTCTTTGAGCCCATGGGCCCTCAAGGCTTTGTTCCTTCTGGTCTTTCCTGGGAAAACGCGTTGTACACAACAGAGGAGGACTCTTCCTTATGAACCAGGCTTTGGCTGCTCACTTAAGTGATGTGGGACTTTTGGCTCCTTTGTCCTCATCCACACCCTCAGAAGAGAACTGACGTCAACTCTGATACCACTTATAACGCCCCCACCTCGTGTGCACAATATTGTCCTCTTTAGGCTCATGAGCCCTCAAGGCTTTGTTCCTCCCAGCCTTTCCCGGAAAAATGCGTTGTACACAACAGAGGAGGACCCTTCCTTATGAATCAGGTTTTGTCCGCTCACTTAAGGGATGTGGGACTTTTGACTCCTTTGTCCTCACCTACACCATCAGGGGAAAGCCGGCCTCAGTTTTGATACCACTTGTAATGCCCACACCCCGTATGCACAATATTGTCCTCTTTGGGCCCTCAAGGCTTTGTTCCTCCCAGTCTTCCTTGGGAAAATGTGTGGTACACAACAAAGGAGGACCCTTCCTTATGAACTAGGCTTTGGCCTCTCACTTAAGCGATGTGGGACTTTTGGCTCATTTGTCCTTACCCACACCCTCAAAGGAGAGCAACCTCTACTCTGATACCTTATGAACCAAGCTTTGGCCGCTCACTTAAGCGATGTGAGACTTTTGGCTGCTTTGTCCTCATCCTTTGTCCTCACCCACACCCCTTAGATGAGATCGGCTCTCCTCTGAGGGTGTGGGTGAGGAAAAAGTAACCAAAAATCTCACATCGCTTAAGTAAGCGGCCAAAACTTGGTTCATAAGGTATCAGAGCTGAGGTTGGCTCTCCTTTAAGGGTGTGGGTGAGGACAAAGGAGCCAAAAGTGACACATCACTTAAGTGAGTGGCCAAAGCCTAGTTCATAAGGAAGGATCCTCCTCTATTGTGTACAATGCATTTTTCCAGGAAAGGTCAAGACAAACAAAGCCTTGAGAGCCCATGGACCCAAAGAGGGCAATATTGTGTACACAGGGCGGGGGCATTACAAGTAGTATCAGAGCCGAGGTCGGATCTCCTCTGAAGGTGTGGGTGAGGACAAATGAGCCAAAAGTTCCACATCACTTAATTGAGCGGCCAAAGCCTGGTTCATAAGGAATGGTCCTCATATGTTGTGTATAATGCATTTTCCCGGAAAAGGCCGAGAGGAACAAAGCCTTGAGGGCCCATGAGCCCAAAGAGGACAATATTGTGAACACGAGGTGGAGGCGTTACATCTTGTATGTTAGAAATTTTACATTTTTTCATAAAATAGCCCGGCATTTTTTATATTTAATACAATAAACATGTATTTCATAATAGAATTATAAAATACAAACTTGTCTCCAAATAACATTAAATGAAACAATTGAATAAAATTTAATGTCATAAAATAATTTATTCTAAGAGGTCTGGAATTCAATCAATTGTCCCAATCTAATCATGGCCTGCCTGTTACTGCTCATCATCATTACTTGGGTGGTTTAAAAATATGAAACAAAAATAAAATTAGTTGAAAATTTAGTAAGAAACTTATCACAAAATAAATATATAAACATAAGGTTTTCATAAAAGTTTTCATGTTGAGCTTAAAATTATGACTAATCATACTGATACTTATGTTTATGCATGACATGTCTTGATTTATTTGAATTAACTAACTAATTTAATTTATTTGACTAATTTGACTTATTTGGCTGGCCAACACAATTACCATGCGTGCAAAGTTGTGTTCTAACTTCTCCTGTTGTAACAAAGGAAGCCGATTGTGCAGTACTCTAGCATATTACAGTGGACCATACTTGAGTATGTGACTTGCATGTATATCCTAAAATTGCATTGGTACTATACATCTAAATGACAATTTGATTTCCTGATTAACTGATATAGTCTTATTTTCCACGTGAACTTAAGATAGCTTAAGTGTCTTATATGATGTGAGATAAATTATATGTTAAGATAGCTTAAGTGTCTTATATGATGTGAGATAAATTATATGCATATTAATATAAATAGCTGTAAATTTTTTAATCTGAACATGATGTTGAATGATATGATCATATACTTTGGTTGGTTTGGATATGACGTGAGTGGTACATAAAAGGTGGCTATCAAATAATTAGCTCTAATAAAAATTTATATAAATTGAACGATGACATTCCTAATTTGTGATCCAATTATTTATCTCACTGCACTGTTTTTTGAATCTCACTTTATAGCTTATCACCTATATGAAGTATTCATTACTACTAAAACCTTTTAGAAAATCATGGTAGTATTCTATTTAATTACTACATACAATGAGAATAATTTAATAAATATTATGTTTCTCACAAAAACCATTGACTACTAATATCATATAAATAATTAAATACTAATAACATACTCTCACTTATATTATAATCTAATAAAACAATTAGAATTTATACAAGCTGTTAAAATAAGTTACGAAAATCTTAATTCATAAAACAAGTTAAATTTTCTTAGCATTAACATAATTATTCAATTTCACAAAAAATATTTTAGACAATAATATTATTTAAATATTCTTAACACTTTTTTTTTTCAATTCAGAACTTAGTAGAATAATTATATCAGAATCTAGATACGTAAACAGTAGAATTTCGTTTATTAGAATGTGACATCTCGAATTTTTTATGAGGATCCATATTCATGTTTGGAATGAATAATAATTTTATTCTTGGATTTTTGGCCAAATATGGAAAAGCCCATTAGTTATTTCTATATTTTTATTTGACTCCTTTGGTACGCTAGCCCTTGATAAGGAATAAATGAATTAGCCCGAAGAAGTGAGCCCATATGGATTTTTGCCGTAGAGACCCAAGTTAGGCCCTACAAGAGTAGGGAGGCGCCACATAACAAAAAAGATGAACTTCTTGGTCATTTCTAGAAAAAATGACAAAAGGACACTTGTCATCATCACATTAGAATTTGATAAACAAAGTGGAAGAGGCCCAAAAGCCCATGATGGATTTCGAATTAGCACTTGGGCGCCACTTTTGGATGGTGCAAGGCATGTGGACACGTGTCAGGCTAAGAGACAGTGATTTTTGGGTTTTCAAGGAGGTGTCATATTTGGGAAGACAAAAAAGTTGATTATATAAGGTTTCCTTGTAGGGTGATGATACACTTACTATTTTGTACCACTATTTTACCATTTTTAGTGTTTTTTTTAATTATTTTGACCTCTTTAATCACTAAAAAAATATAACTTCATACTAATCACATTCTTAGACAATAAGTAAAAAGAAAATTTAAAGCTTAATAATTAAAAAAAAAAAGTGGTAGAAGGGTCGTACAAGGGTACTAAATCTATCATTACTCTTTCTTGTATGAGAAAGGAGCATGGCCAATAGAAACCAATTAAGATAAAATAATAGACAAAAAAGTGACCTAAGGATGACAAGTTATCATCTCACCTTGTCATTTTTGGCACACACACGCCACTTGTCACCCATGTATGATATGTAAATCTTATTTAGGGTTTTAGATGACAATACTTGAAAGCCTTTGAGTGCTTTAAACCTAAACTTAAAGTAAAGGACGAAATGGAAAAGAATGGGAGAAGAAGGCCTTGGACTTTGAGAGGGAGAAATAGCCAAATACTCAAACCCTTGGTATTCCCCATGACATATTTTCATAAGGGAAGGAGTGGAAGAAAGTGACACTTGGCAAGCATGCATTGGTTGGAGAAAGATATGAAGGGACACTATAAAAAGTGATAGCCAAATTTGAGGGGCTCTTTTTGCTCAAAGTACTTTTCTCTCCCAAAAGAAAGAAGGTCCACACCCCATTTTCTCTCTAATTTTCACTTTCGTTAATTTTCTCTCTAGCTAAATATCTCCATTTTCTCATATCTTCAAGAACATTATACCATATTACGAGCAGGAGATCACCCCTTGAAGGTAAATGGACTTTTCACTTATTTTGTTATGGTATGCACAGCCTAGAGTAGAGAATACCATTGCTATTTTCAGATCTAGGGTTTTCTCACACGGACACCCACTCTCAATTTAGAAACTAGGATTTTTTTTTCTTCTTTGAAGATGGAACCCTAAGTATTCCTAATATTTTGAACATGGAAAACATGAGTTTAGAGGGGAGAAAATTCCCTTTTTTGTAAGAAATGGAAACTAGGGTTTTGAACCTCTATGAGTTTTGGTTGTAGGGTTTTTTAGTGATAAAATGATTTAAAAAATAACTAAGCACTTACCCTCACTAGTAGTTACGGGATTAGGGTTTTAGTATATGAATTTTGGCGAGTTACTTCGTGATTTTCAGATTTATTGCTAAATTATCTTTGGACTTTTGTAAGTAAACTCTCAGCCTATCTTTGATATTGTTTGTATATATTATGTAAACTTTAGTTGTTTTATTTGTTTAAGTAATGCTATAATCTCTTGTATATGTTTCAGCCAATGTAATATGCCATGCTCATACTTGGATATTTGGATCAAGTTGTGCTATGCCATGAAATACACATTTCGGCCTATGTGAAAGTGTCGTTGATCCTTTGATGAGAATATGATGTTTTGTGACTATTGTGTTTCGGCCTATATATATTTTTACATAGAAATGATGTAAACTTATGTGATCTTATGCCATATTTATTCAGCCTTGATGGAGAAATGATGAGTGCACAAAAATGCACTCTAAATACTCTATTTAAATACTAAAAGAAATGAGAAAATAATGGATATAACTCATGTTATTAAAATTAATGGTCATTTATCTTGAAATAGATATAAGCATGATTTAATATATTGATGAGAATATAAAATGCCATATTTTCCTCTCTTAATGTTTAATACTTTATTTTTATTTGATGCCTAAATATACTCATTATTCTTATATTTTGATTTAGGACACAAATAGAGGCATTAGGAGCAAATGAAGATAATTGCGGAATTTTAGACAGTTCTGATATCTTTTCGTAATATGGGCATAACTCTCTCATCCAATCTCCGATTGAGCTGATTCAAGATGATCTAGAACCGAAAGAGAAATATCTATAACTTTTATGTTTTATGTTTGAAGAGATATCCACTCAATCTAAGACAAAATCAACCATCAAGTGGACGCACCTGCACTTGACGTTCCTGGATATTTTTCAGCCACTTGCATCAAATCCAAATGTCATCATAATATTTTTCAGCAAGCACTCCTACACCAACTTGGAAATTCAATGATCAATTCATATGCAAGATGAAGTGCACTCAAGTTTCTTGTAGACAAATTATTTGACCACAAGATATTAAGTCATACAAGACAACTAATGGATAGAGAAGCAAAATTGAAACACTCAACCTATAAGCAAAATTCAGCTCATGCATAGTGGGAAAACAAATTATCAAAATGACAACTCACAAATCACTTGGATTCAAGAATGGCACGTGGGAAAACAAGTTGAAATTGTGATGATTTTGTTATGACAACTTGCATGAAGGATACCTATAAATAGAAGGGAGGGGTGTGTGTTCTAAGAGAATGCTTAGTGTGGGAGGATGTTTTGGAAGAGCCATTATTTTGAGAGCTTGAGAAAAGAAAAGAAAAACCAAAGAAGAGAGAAGAAAATAATGGTTGGCTCTTCCATATTATCCCTTGGAGAATTTTTGTTGCATATTTTCAATATGTGTAACTAAATTCTCAAGGAGGGCTAGGGATGAATTTGTGTGTGTGATGGTATTTGTAATTTATTTTTTATTCATGTATTTGGTCTTTAAATATTAAAACTCTTTTGTTCTATTATTCTCAATTTATTTGTGATGTTTTTTGTCTTCAAATAATTATAGAATCTATTTCGTTTATGGATTCAGTCATGCTTTTTCTATTGAGTGAATTAGTTCTATAATTATGTTTGGAGCAATTGATTATCTATATTGATTTAATTCTCTGCTGCAATATCGTCTCTTAGGTATATTGTCGTCGTTGGATTTTCTCAATATTGATAACAATTTATGAGAGTTAAGCGCTAAGAATGATTTTTCAAAGAGTTACATGTGATTTAAATTTTGGTTATTAATGTTATATCTTCCGATTAAGAATTTGGACATAGAATTCTTAATTGAGTTATCAATGAATTAAGAATAAATTTGAATACCACAAATACACAAGGAATTCCCTACGCTCTACTTTTCGTCTCATTTTTATATTTTTCAAATTACTCATTTAGTTTTAATTTATATCACACTCTAAAATTTACTTATCACACTCATTTAATCTTTTTGTTAATTTCATTACTGTTCTTCAATTTCTCAATCTATCTCCCTGTGGAATCGACACCCCAAAATTATACTGCAAACGGCCGCGTTATTCTTTGGGCGTAATCAAGAAATAAACCATGAAATGAGTTGTGATGTTTTGACTAAAAAGAAGTATGATGGTAAGCATAATAGTTTCAGTTTTGCCTTACATAATAGCTTTGCATGTTTGTTTGGATGCGATCTTAAATGGATGCATGAGTTTATAAGATGAAATGATGAAGATGAACACTTTAGAAGGCCTATGAGTTTCTACCAATGCCATTTTTGGATTCTATGAATTATGTTTTAATGTATGTGATAATCCGAATTTTTAGATGTCCTTTTTAATTTTTGTGCTTAGAATAGTTATATTTTTTTAAGATTATTTTAGGAAACTTTTGGAATTTTTTTAGAAATATAGATATTTCCTATGATCATTTTGTTGGTATTAAGTCTATATGTATTGGAGGAAAAATATTTGGGAAATACCTAGAAGTTAGAAAAATCATTAGAGACACTAAGTGTAATAAGAAGATATGGCTTTTAAATATTCAAGAAGATATTTAGAAATTAAAGGAAAATTGATAAATGAAATCAAGTAGTATAAGTAAGGAATATATCACATAATATTTTCGGATTAAGAACTTTCAGACAGTTTCAACGTCTTTTAGTAATCTGAGCATAATTTTCTCATGTGATTTCGGATTGAGATGATTCAAGATTTTATAAAAATCTAAGAGAAATATCTACAATTTTTATATTTTGAATTTTAAGAGATACAAACCTGAGAAAGGACGAAATTGGACTTGAAGTTGACAAAATTAAATTAAGCATAGAAGAGCACTACCTTTGACTTGGATAACAAACTTCGTGACTGACTCCTTAGAAATATCTTTCTACCATATATGATATCATGCCATGTGTAGGGAAAAATGGCTTAATATTAGCCTAGCTTACTCATCAAATCTAAAAGAAGAAAAAATAAGTAATCTAAGATTTAAAGGAGGTATATGTGGCACTGTGTGATATATCCAAGTCTTTTGGATTATTCTTTCACCCTTAGTTCAGAATTTGTGATCAATCTAAGAGCTTGACATGTGTAGGGACATATGGCATCTTAAGGATTTAAGAGTGAAGTAGTTTTTGCATGAATTCTAAGAAATTGGAGTTAGATGAATTGAACATATGGTGTGCTCGGATTGGCTACTCTCGGCAGTTTTGTCATATTTTAGTATATTAGGTATAACTTTTTCATCTGATTTCCGAATAAGGTGATTCAAAATTTTATAGAACACCAAGAGAAAGATATTTAACTTTAATGTTTTGAGTACTTGGATATGTGGGATGGATCAATGACTTAATTGGGTGAGAAACAATTTAATAGATGGAATCTTGCCATCTATTAGGTGGCTTAAGGATAACCCTTATATGAAATCTTGCCATCTAAGTCTAAGGTTAGAAGGATGATGAGCCTAAACCTAAGATGGAGAATTGTACACGGCATTAGGAGGGAAACCATATACCTTAAGCCATTCTTCTTGGCCTTGTGTGTGTGTTGCCAAATATAAGAAGACTTCTCCAATCTACCCCTTTGAAACACACGATCAGCCCAACTAGAAAAAAGTCAAAACCTTCTTTCAACCCCTCCACCTCCCAAAACCTTGAAAGAGAGCAATTTGGATACTTTGAGGAGGAAGCTTACTAAAGCTTGATTTACTTGTAAATTAGAGTTTTGAAGAAACTAGTAAGTACACAAAATAATTTAATCTTGGCATTGAACTATTTATATGGAAGTTTCATGACATTTGTTGATCTCTTTGAATAAAAATTATGCTTAATGAATGGTTTGATCTAAGTATAGTTTGAACTAGGTTATCTTATGGAAAATTAAGAGAGAATTACTAAGAGGCAAGGATCTATCTTATAGAGCTATGATTAGAAGATTAGATAATGATAAAAGATATTTAGATTGCAAAAGAAAGTAAAGAGGAAACTCATAGGGTTCAGCGCTAGTGAGGATTCTTAAAGGACTTTGAGGTTTAACCCACAAACCATGGATATGTTGGATAATTGATGATATTTAGTTATTGAAATCAATTTAGGAAATAATTTTCTTGAAGAACAAGAGAATAGCCATGTGTGTGGTTATTATAGAAATTTTTAATCAAGAGAAGCATTTGAAAGGAGTTGAAGGATAGGTCAATTAAGTGCTTGAGATATTCATAAGAATATGCTATGCTTATTGTAAAATAAGGTAGAGTGATAAATGCCTTAAGGAATAAGAATTTATTCTAATAAATTATAGATTGACGATTGAATGATGATATGAGATATTGGAATGTCAAAAATTTGACGTCCCCAATTTATGTTTGGGTTTTAACGTAAATTGAAGCGTCGGGATAGATAACATTAGGCTACATACCCTCATACTTGTCAGAAACTTTATGCATAAACCTAAGCTTACTATCATATGCGATACAATAACTTCATATTGTATACACAGATCACAAGACAGCAGTAAAACTATAACCTTTATAACTTCATATTTACAATAACATATTGTACTAAATATTTACATAACCCAGTTAGTTTCTCATAATATATCCAACTGCCATATGGTAATTTTGCTATCCCACTTGATCACATACGTGAGAGACCATTCCATTATAAGAGGAATATTCTGTAAGAACCTCAGGGTATCGTAGAATCTCCGATGATATCTGGGTCTCATGACAATTTACCTACTCCTACAATAGCATCTATCATTTCGCAAGAAATGATAGATAAAAATTAAAAGAGTGAAATTTCTAAGAAATCTCAGTAAGTATACAAATAACGTAACAAATGCATTATCGAAACATTTCAATAAAATGAAATGGCAAATATCATGATAAATTAACATAGCACATGACTCATGAATGCTTTATGCATGACTTATATATCCTTTTTCACATGGACTTATGCCTCATGCATAGGTACAAAACTTTTCGTGACATGCAATGACTTTTTCTTAAAATTCTTATCTTATCCATATCTTTCTTAATCTGCTTAAACATATGACTTATACTTGACATACGCTTGACATATACACCACTTCAAAACTTACATATTTTCATAAGAAAACTTTTCATGGAAATGGGTGCCAAACTTTTCGTAACGTAACAAAATCTTTCTCTTGAAACTCATGTTCTTCATATATTTATTATCCATTATTATTACCTGTAGTTGGGACATATCACTTTTTTGAACCTTGATGGGCATTACATATCACTATCCCCATCGAGTTTATATTCTCGCCAATTGCACAGGCGTTACGTATCGTCGTCCCGGTCGTGACCAGCCCTATCATATTCGTATCAGTCATATGAGTGTTACGTATCGTCGTCCCCGTTATGACATAAACATTCTTATTGTAGCAGACATTACGTATCGCCATTCCCGCTAGCCAAGTCAGTCATACGGGCGTTACGTATCGTCATTCCAGCCTTAACATCACTTCTTATCATTCGACAAGTGTTATATATCGACAACCCTATCAGCAGATCAGTCATCGAGGCATTACATATCGTCATCCCCATCGTGACACGACTCTTAACTTATCAAATCATGTCAATCATCTATGCGTTACGTATCGGCATCCCCGTCATGATGTGACTTTAGTTTTATCATGTTCTTATAAACTTTCTTATGATATTTTCTTTAAAATTGACGTCATAACTTATGACGATACGTATGTGACAAAATGCAATATGACCATAACCTTAGACTTTTAACATACATATCTCATGTCCTTATGAACCTTATGACACGTATATACATATCACAATAACATGCGTCATGTTATATACATTTACGTCACATCATTTTAAAACGTCAAAACATAAGAAAGTTTTCCAAAAAAAAAACATTCCCTTAGCTTTCCAAAAAAAAAAAACAAATTCAAGTTTAACTATATTGTTTTCTTAACTATTTCTTCAATAATTTCTAGCGTGATAATTCTTGAAAATTTTTCAAGTAAACTAGAGTTTCTAAACTCATCATAATTATTAAAATATCATCCATTAATTAAAAACCAATTGGACAAAAATTAGAACAAAAAATTCATCAAAAATCCTATTAAGGCCGAAATGCACTAATTTTTTTAAACCACAGCCTCTTATTTTCACATAAGCCTCTTCATATATCAAAATATAACATATTTCTAAGTTATTACAATTTTTCCTAGCATTTTTCCATTACAAAATTAATCGAAAACGTAATAGATTTCATTTCAACACATAAACAAAGTTTAAGTTCAAATAAGTAACAAACATAATCTAATCATCAAATCACTTATTCTATGCCAAGACTAGGTTAAATTGTGTACTTACAAATTTTTTCAAAACTTGGTTTGATGATTGGAGTAGGTTTTGTGCAATTTCTCCTCGAAAGCCCCTAATTTGCTCTCTTTTAATGTTTTAGTGGAGTGAGTGTGTTTGAATGCGTTTTCTTGCATCTTTTTCGACTATGGTCGAATGTCCTCTCTAAAGGGAAGAGAGGAGAAGTGTACATACATATATAGAGGCATAGGAAGCATTACATACAATGACTTAAGGATGAAAACACTTGGGGAATTCGACAATCCCCTTAGCCAAGAGTGATGAGGTGTCATACCCCTTTGCGTCTCATGATTACCTCTAGTTCTTAAGTTTATTTGCTAATATCTCATCTAATGGTTAAGTTTGATCCATCTACACGCTTATCTTGATCAAATGGCTCAAAGGGTTCCAACACATGGGGGTAAAAACAAAAGAGTATCATGAGTAATCTCCAAGGGGTGCAATTCGGCCATTTGGCCTTCCAAAGGTCACACAACCATCTCTAGGGGTTTATCCTCATTTGCCACCTATTTAAATCCCTCTTGGTACACTTGCAATAGTTTAGAAGATTTTTTCCTAGGGCTTGGTTGGGTATTGGTTAACAACAATTAGGTAATTAGATGATTTAGTTAGTTCCAAGCCAATCCTTTGCAACACTTAGTTCCTCCATGGTTCTTGGCTAACTAACCTTCTAGAAATTTTTTCTCCACATGCCGCATACCCCCTCACATATTTCAAGAAGTCAAATATCATGAAAACCAATCAAATCTAGTTCCTAATAGTAAGGTGGTGGCACATGTTCATTTCGGACTCCAATTTTTGTCTATTTGAGGTTTGACTGCTTCTTACCCGAATACATCCTTGATACAATCCGATTATCCAAAAACTCAAAACATGAAATCTTTAGATCCACCTCTTTTTGTCTTATAGGATTTTCAATAAGCTTAGTATGAGATCAGATGAGAAAATTACACCTAATATACTAAAACATGACAAAGCTGCCCGAGGTAGCCTATCTTCTAATCATTTCTTCTTTCATCCAATACTTTGCTTCTTCTTGTATTACACGAAACTTCCTAGATAAATTCATCTCATTTGCCACATGTATATACACTTGTCAAGATTTTAGGATAATTGAGAAGATATTCCAAAGATTTCATCTTAAGGAAAATCATTGGTCAATTCCAAGTCAATGCTTACCATATCCAATTCGATTCTGCCAACTTCAATTCTAATTTTTTCCTAGTCTGTATCTCATAAAATTCAGAACATAAAAATTGTATATATTTTTCTTAGTGTTCTATATCCTTTTGAATCATCTCATTTGGAGATTGAATGAGAAAGTTATGCTTAAATTATCAAATCACGTTGTAATTGGCTGAGAGTAGCCAATCCGAGCACACCATATGTTTCTTTTTGATTTAGGTGCTTGGTTGATAAGAAAGCTATCCAATAGCTCATCTAGCACCACTTGTCCCTACACTTGGCATGATTTCATATGTGATGGAAAGATATTTCACAAGAAAGCCCATGTAAAGTCGGTGGTTACTACACTTAAGTTGGTTCCACCAACTTCAAGCCCAATTTCGTCCTTGATTAAGCCTATATCTCTAAAAACCCAAAACATAAAAGTTATAGATCTTTCTCTTGACTTTCCAAAGCATCTTGAATCGTCTCAATCCGAAATTAAATGAAGAAGTATGATCGAATTATCGAAAGATGTTAAATCTGTCGAAATTACCCAATTGCCTTGATTTATACTAAATTCTTTGATTTTCATCCTTTCACCACTTTAAGCCTAACTTATCAATATTACACATAAGAAAATGTCCAAAATAAATAATAAATGTATTTCCAAAAAGATTCCAAAGAATAACTAAATAAAAAAAATATTTATTCTTATCATGAAGAAAGTCTAATAGGGGAAAATCTGGGTTATCACATTCTTTCCCCCCTTAAAAATAAATTTTGTCCTCAAGATTTGAGAGGTTAGATCTTAGCAAGAGACAGAGCACAAAATATAACCTACAACATGCTTAGGAAAGTCATATAATCGACAACGCCTATACGACACAAATACAACTCTCTCTCTCTCACGTCTATTCTTATAGATAATTCATTCAGTCTTGTATTAGTCTTGGCACATCACATTTAGAATTCTTAGGCTATCATGTAACTTGAAATCTCTACTTTCTCATAATCCTTAATACAATCCTCAGTAAATTTTCAAAAATAGTATCTTCTTGTAATCCAAAATCACTTCTCAAGTTAACCCTCACTAAACTAAATTAGTACAATCAAATGATAAATCTTCTATCAAAATTTCAAATCACCGCTTATTCCTCAGAATCGACTCAGCTCTGAACTAATATCATACTTATGCTGCGCACTCTGATAATTCGCCACAAACATAATATTAAAATTTTAACATACCAGAAATACTTCTTCCATTTAATCAAGATGGAACAAATACTTGCATTCTTCAAATTCATATACTTGCCATTATTATACATCCTTAGTAAAACCAATACAATATGCAAGTGATCCATTCTTATCATTTTCATCTTTTAAACCTCTCTCTTTGAAATACAAAAATCACTTCTTAATCTGCATCATCCATCATCATTAAATTTAATATGGGTTAATCCTAAGACTAGCCACTATACTCTCGAAGTAATATTGACCTTTTTCCTGATTTTGATTTAAATCTACAATTTTTGGAGGAACACACACAAACTAAATCAATACCTTAGTTCCCTAACATATTTTTCTTGAAAATTTCTATATCAATCATTCAGTTATGCTCAATTCCAATTTAATGGTTACAAACTAATCAATTTCCATAATGAATTAGGCTAATACACAAAGTTTGCAGTACTAATACGTAAATCTTATCTCAAATCGAATCTTCAAAGTTGAAATTCTAAAACTTGATTTTATAAGAATCATTTTCTAGAATCTATAAGGTCAATGAATTTATATCTCATCACAAATTATCGTCTTCCAAAACTTTCAAAGTCTAAAATAAATCATTTCCTAGAGTCTGCAAAACCTTAAAACTTTGGTCATATCTTTGTAAATTTATCTTTGAAGTTTTTTGAACTAACAACCCCTTACTCTATAAACTATTTTGTAAACTTCACAGGGGTTAAGACCTCTGTGATCTTATTCTTCAAAAAATTTACCTAGACCATGACATTTCCTTCATACTAATCTTTTGTACCTCCATACAATTTCTAATCTTAAGAATGTAATCTAGATCTACCTCCAACTTATCAACTTTCAGGGCTCCTTTTATTTCTATGAAATATAGGTAACTACAGACTTAAAATCTTTCAAAAAGCAACCATGAGTTTCAACTCTAACTTTCTTAGGACTATGTTCTTGAATTACTCTATTTGATTCCTTGTAGCTTTGGTCATTTTGCGAGTAACTTCCATTATTACTTATCCTCCTTTCTTTCGATCCACCCTACGTAGACCTTCTTCTTCTGTCTTTCAAGTCTTTCTATTTTTAAATATCTTTGCCTTCTAAGGCGGATTTAATGCCTAAATTTATTTCTTTCTTTCAAGTGAGCTACTATTGAAACTAACATTTGGAGGGTTTCTTCTAGGTCAAATAATTTCCTAATCAAAGCCATGTGGCATATTGCTACGGATTTTCATAGGTCAAATATATAAACTAGGAAAAAGAGCGATAATTTCTATCAACAACTTATACATTCCTTTTGTCAACACAAAGTTCAAGTTAGAAAATATTGTACAACCAGTTTTCATATAAGGTGGGTAATCTCGATTAATCATTTGAAAAGATTAAAGAAGATTCTTCCACTATTGGAATTCCTCTAGTACCTTGACTCTTTCTAGCAAATGTAGTATTATAGGCAAAACGCCATTGCTTCTTTTTTTGATAATCCATCTTAGTTTGGTGCCTAGATAGCCAATCCACATCTTAGATCAATTCAAACCCCATTAAAGGAAAAACTCTCAAGTCAACAGTTAAGCTCAATTACGCAACCTTCAAAGAGCATTACCTTATTACTCTCTGACATCTAACTATTTTCATATTAGGTAATATTTCTTATCACTTCCATTATCTGAACTTATACCTTCAAAATTTGCTTCCTAGGAAAGTTATGAAATCCAAAATCTTTATATCCTCAAGAACCTCAGTACAATCTCTCAAAGATCCTAATGCCCATTAGCCCCATACAACACCTCAACCCATCATCGATTGATTCCTAAGTTTAACTTCTAACTCACATCATACTTTCCACTTTGGTGACTCATAGCCACCTTTCGGGTCAGGTCAACCACTGATAAACATAATTGTGCAACAAAGACTAGTTATAAAGAAAATTATAAATTTCAAAATCTTAGTTCACTCCATCAATTCCTTAAGACTGGTCTAAAATTTAGACTTCTACTACTAAACTTTTACCAATATTAACATCATAGAGTCTTCCAATAATACTTCACATCTAATGTGTAATAGCTAGCATAGATTTCAAATCTCCAATCCATCGAATATGATTACACCTCATTTCCAAATCCTCAAGTTTTGTTACCTCATAATTCTGGTCATACCATCATAGTTAACATTTAAGTTTCAACTCCCAAACCTCCAGTGTACACCACATTGAAAATCCATCAATCTATACTCAAATTAATTAACAAGGTTACCACAATACCCATAGTTCTCCCAACTAGATCTTCAGTACTCCAAAAGAAAGAGTAGCCTTAAATATCTAAATTCCTCTGTGACCTCAAGTTGCCATTAATTCCTATAAATAACCATAATAATTGTAGTCAACCATAACTTTTCCAAGTATCCTGCTTAAAATGTACACCCCAATCAACTTAACAAAAGCCTAAGGCTTAGATCTTTCAAATTTAATACCATTTCATCAAATCAACATCTCACACTTAACAAAACACTTTTCCCGAGCCCAAACACAAAACAAGGACATGCACCATACTTTTCATCAATTTAACCCTACCAATGATGATGTCGGTGTCAATCGCAATATTAGTTTCTACTCATGCTTTCTCCATTATCATCACATAACCTGTCTTACTAGCTACAACTTCTGAAATTTGAGGTATCCACGGTTTCAATTCCACATAAAAACCAACTTTACTCAATTTTTTTTTTCAAAATTTAAGCCAATCTTATTACCATGTGATTTTCATCCTAGGACATTTGTGGGTTTATCCAGAGTTGTATTGCTCTGATACCACTTTGTGACATTTCCAATTTACGTTTAGGTTATAATGTAAATTGAAGCATTATGATAGATAGCATTAGGCTACATATCCCCATTCTTGTTGAAAATTTTATGCATGCACCTAAACTTACTATCATATGCGATGCAGTTCGCAATGGAATAGAGTCTACATCTGTGGTTATGCAAAAAGATCTAACTCTTGTATACATAAAGCACATGGCAAAAATAAAACTATAACCTTCATAACTTCATATTTATAATAACATATCGTACCAAATATTTACATAACTCAGTTAGTTTTTCATAACATATCCAATTGTCGTCTAGTAATCTTATTATCCCACTTGATCACATACGTGAGAGATCATTTCATCAGAATAGGAGTATTCTGTAGGACCTTCAGGGTACCTCAGAATCTCCAGTGATATCTGGGTCTCATGACAATTTACCTATTCATGCAACAACATCTATCATTCCGCAAGAAATGATAAATAAAAATTAAAAGAGTGAGATTTTCAAAAAATCTCAATAAGTATACAAATAACTTTTCTTAATCTTATCCATATCTTTTCTTAATCTGTTACCATTTATTATATTATATGTGTACTTACTGAAATTTTTTGAAAATCTCACCCTTTTAATTTTGTCTATCATTCATTATGGAATGATAGACTTTATTGTAGGAATAAGTGATTCAACATGAGACCCAGATGTCGCAGGAGATTCTGAGGTCCCCTGAGGGTCCTTCAAAATACTCCCTTTTTATGGACTAATTTCTCACATATAAGACTAAATGAGATAGCCAAATTATAAGGAAGTCGAAAACGAACTCCTAAGGATTAAAAGGGGTAGTTGGATATGATATGTTATGTATGTAGCTTGAGATAATTGGAACGATGTAGATATTTTGTTGCCCAGATGACTGATACAAGAGGGGGGGTGAATGGGTTATATTATAAAAATTAATACTTATAAATCAAATACACAATGTAAAATATAAACATAATATAAAGCAGCAATAAATGTAAAGAGTAGGGTAAGAAAAAGCAAACTCAGTATTTTTACGAGGTTCAGCACCACTGTCTACGTCCTCACCTTAAGCTACCCCTTGAAGATCTCAAATTCACTAGTCAATCTCTTTTAAGTAGAGATACCACTTTGTGACGCTCCCAACTTACGTCTGGGATTTAACGTAAATTAAGGTGTCTGGACGAGCAACACTTGGCTACTCACCCTCGTACTTAACAAGAATAAAAAGCATATCTCACTTAATTCGCAGCGGATTAGGTTTTAGATATAAAACTTTCTAAAGATCACATGGGAAATATATTTACAACATTCATTAAAACTTAACATTGTACTTTTTACATATACAAGACCCAAACGGTAAGTAAAATATTTTACATTCATCCAAAAGAAACTTCCTTCACCTCACTCTTTTTCCCTCTTAACCTCGGGGTATTCTCTCTCATAGCGAAACCTATCCATACTAACACTAAAGTCTCGCTGGAGCAGTTGTCCCTGTGGAGTCAAACAAACTCCACACACAAACAATGAGCCATCTACTCCTAAGGTTAAACAGCATCCTATGCGTCGCCTCTCCTCAGCAAAAGTGGATGCGTCACGACTCCAAACTCCGGTGGGTTGATTACTGATAGGAGGTCCGAAGGAAACAAAAGAAATGTCCATATAAGGACTATAGTCGGAAAGTCCCTCAGGACTCCCCGAAGTCTCCTGCCTCGTCGGGGCTGTCCCCTTGCTGGTTATCGAATCCTGTATAAATTAATATACACAAAAATATATGGAGCCACAAAGGAGTGAGATTTCCAATGAAATCTCAATAAGTACATAAACAACTTAAAGGAAACAGGGAAAACAACAATAATATTATCACCATTGATGACTAGGAAAATTTACCCTGATATACCCCTCATAAAACCACTGTCTAACTGATACTTTTGTTAAATCACCCATAATCTTATACTAAATTACACTGTTTAAATTATACTTAAGATTCTTATTCTTTCTTATCACTAATGGGCGTTACGTATCGCTGTCCCCATCACATACACTCATCCACCATCCGGGCATTACGTCTCGCCATCCCCGTTGTGATGAGTCTGGTGTCAATCTCACGGGCGTTACGTACCGCCGTCCCCGTCTTGACACAAAACATATACACATATTCCTGCGGGCGTTACGTCTCGCCGTCCCCGCTATTCAAGTCAATCTAACGGGCGTTACGTCTCGCCGTCCCCGTGAAGATCAGTCATTCTTATAACACGACAGACGTTACGTGTTGCCATCCCTGTCGGCACGTCAGTCATCCATGCGTTATGTCTCGCCGTCCCCGTCACGACGTGACTAACTTAATCTTATATATATTGTTTTCTTTCTTTTTATTTCTCTCTTATTCATGCGAGTTATTTTCACTTATAACCCTTTCCATTTAAAATACCAATTCTATTCTAGGAAAACCCTAAGTCTAAGCAAAACAGGGCATCTTGCTCGAGCGGCTTGTCGAGTGAGTATCGAGCGAAGTCTCGGGTTGGAACTCGCTCGAACAGAGTATCGAGTGAAACCCTAGTAAGGGTTCATATTTTGCCTTCGCTCGACTCACATGTCGAGCGAGGGTCGAGCGAGATCACGGCTCTAAGAGTTTTTCTACTCAACATGCCAATCTTTCTAATATACCCTATTTAGTTTCTTAAAAACTTAAATCTAAATTCTTACAAATTTTATTCAACATGTTTACAAGACAAATTAAAATCAATCCTACTTATAGGTCACATTGTCACTTAATCATGTTCGTAAGTGTTCACTACTAGTAAACATAGCTCAAACATCTCAATAAACCATTTCCATGCTTAAATTAAGCTAGAGTATGGACTTACAAATTCTTAAAAGCTCAAGAGAATTGATCCAACCAACTTCTTTCAAGGTTTTCTTCCAACTCACTCACTTAGCTCACAAATGGACTCTTTAAAGGGTTTGGACAGATTTTTCTGGTATGGCCTCCAAAGGGAAAGTGTTCTCTCCTTCTAAAGGAGTTTAAAAAGCTCTCAAGACTCTATTTATAGGGTGGTGGTCGACCAACATGAGGGAGAGAAAAGGAAAAGCACCTAAGGTGCACTAGTTGCCAAATTTGCATGGATGATGAGGTGTCCATCTAAGCAAATCTCATGATGAGGATTAAGCCCTCCCAAATCCTAGGCTTAGCAACTGGATTAGTCATCCAAGGGCTCACCTTTGAGATGGTTTGGCTGCCCATTTTGATCCATGGCTGAGAAGTGAGCTAAAGGGATAAGAGGTGAGGTGGCATTTCATCTAACCATGCATGCATCTCTCATATCTAGCCCTCTCCTTGTGTCACATGCCCCCTTCCAGATTTTCCTACCCATTTGGTTCCTTCCTAACTCCCTTAAGTCTCCCTTAAACAAGTTCTAGAAGGCCATTACTTAGTTTAGTTAAGGTAGAGCCAAATTTGATCCACTTAGTCACCTATCAACTAGATTTTGGCTCCCCTTTAGTTTCCATCACACTAACTATTCAATTGGCTTCCAAATCAACTTTCCATCCATTTATAACTATCCCTACACATGTTCTAATCCCAGAAAATCTTAAAACCAAATGCCTAATTAGTTACATGACCCAATTTAGTTCAATCTATCCAACTCCGGTTCCATTTGTGCCCATTCCAAAGCTACCTACTTGATTCCCAAATAAGTTATTGATTCCTTCCAAATCTCAGGAAACGTAAAACATAAAAGTTTTAGATCTATATCTTAAGGTTCTATACCAATTTGAATAACCTCATTTGGATCTCATATGAATAACTTATGCCTATTTCACTAAAACTAGACAGATTAATCCGAAAATGCAAAATTCCTAATACCAAGTGTTATCTCCCATTCCTCAATTAAATCTTGCACTCTAATTTCCTAATAAATAAATGAATCAAATAAATTTCCTTAAAATAATATCCATAAAATAATTTACCTTAGAAAATTTGGGCTATTACATCCTCCCCCCCCTTAAAAAGGATTTCGTCCCCGAAATCGCTAAGATATAAATAATTAGGGGTTTAAGGAATCTATACCTCGGTTGCTAGCAGTAGATTATTCTGAAGAGGTAGGTACTTTTTCCTCATTAAGCAGTGAATTCTGAGAGTGGTAAAATATCATGTCTACATCTGGATCATAGTACATATTCACACTTATTTCTTGCAATATACGTAATCTCTCTTCCTCTGTCTCTTCTATTATGGGTCCCTCTTCACATTGATGTTTACACTCTTCAGATCCATCAGATGACTCTACTATGACAGCTTTTCCTTTATCCTCTCTTCTCAAAAATCTTTTCTCTACTTTTAACCATTTTCGAGCGGGTTGTCTTTCCTCACCTGGTAACGCTCTTCTACTTATAGGGTTACCTTTTTCGTCTATGTCCATAATATGAGTTCTGTGCTTCTCACTTTTATTTAACCAGCTCAATCTCTCAGCTTTCCATTGTTTTAGTTTTTCCCTACGAAATCTCTCTCTAATTCTTTCAGATCTTTTCTTTAACTGATCTACAGAGGTGACTGACATACGTGCGTTTCTTTTTGGAGCCATAATCCTGTATAAGGTTAAATATTAATAAATTTAAACATAAGAGAAAACACAAATATCATACAAATGTAATACAGCTGATTCAATTTATAACGCATATTATTACAACTATGTTTCAAACAAGTGGGGATAATTAACTCTCATTACATCCTCACGTTCCTAAGTAGTTTCCTGAAAAACAGGATTGTTCCAGAGTACTTTTACTAACACTATGGTACGATTCCGAAGGGTCTGTTCTTTCTGATCTTCAATTCGTACAGGCCACTCTTCATAAGTTAAATTGGAACGTAAATTATTAGGATGCGGATTCATTACTGCCACTGGTTGATCATTCAAACACTTTTTCAAAGAAGATACATGGAAGACGTTATGAACTCCTTGCAAATCATCAGGTAGGGCTAAACGGTAAGCCACTGGACCTACTTTTTCCAGAATTTCATAAGGTCCAATATAACGAGGACTCAACTTCCCTTTCTTACCAAATCGCATGACTCCCTTTAGTGGCGAAATTTTTAAGTACACCCAGTCTCCCACCATAAAATCTAAAGCCCTTCTACGATTATCTGCATAACTCTTTTGTCTACTTTGCGCTGTCTTTATCTGATTTCTAATCTTTGTGATCTGCTCTTTGACTTCTTGTAAATACTCGGGTCCCAAAACACTACTTTCATCCACTTCATCCCAATAAATAGGAGACCTACATTTCCTTCCGTAAAGTGCTTCATATGGCGCCATTTGTATAGTAGCTTGAAAACTGTTATTATATGCAAATTCAATTAACGATAGCAGACTTTCCCAATCTTTGTCAAAATCTATCACACAGGCTCGCAACATATCCTCCAAAGTCTGAATAGTTCTTTCTGTTTGTCCGTCCGTTTGAGGATGATATGCGCTGCTGAAATTTAAATTGGTACCCATCATCTTCTGTAAACTTTGCCAAAATCGAGAGGTAAATCTTGGGTATTCCATGTAAACAAACTATTTCCTTCACATAAATTTTTGCTAACTTTTCCATAGAATCCGTGTTGGAGATAGGTAAAAAGTGGGCACTCTTCGTCAATCGATCCACTATTACCCAAATCGAATTTTTTCCCGTAGATGTTCTTGGAAATCCTATCACAAAATCCATAGATAGATCCTCCCATTTCCATTCGGGGATTGGTAGAGGTTGCAACTTACTGGCTGGTCTTTGGTGTTCAGCTTTTTCTAACTGACACACTGGACACTTGGCTACAAAGGTCGCAATATCCTTCTTCATTCCTTCCCACCAAAAATTTTCTTTTAAATCTTGATACATCTTAGTACTTCCAGGATGAGCAGTATATGGTGTACTATGAGCTTCTTTCATCAACTTTTCTTTCAATTCTGGGGCATCCGGAATGATTTTCCTTCTTTCAAAGTATAACATTCCATCGCCTGAAATCATAAAGTGCGAAGACCATTTTCCTTCCAGTATTTGCTGTTTTATCTTCTTCAGCTTAGCATCCTTTTGTTGTTCTTCCTTAATATCTTTGTCCGTTAAAGGAACAATTTCTTGAATCTCCATTAGCTTGAGGTCCTGTGATAATCTGTTTACCAGAATTTCTCGTATCATTGCCAGCACTGAAAATTCTTCTGTTTGAACTTTCCTACTCAAGGCATCGGCTACCACATTAGCCTTTCCAGGGTGATATTTGATTTTGCATTGAAATCACTTATAGTCTCTATCCACCTTCTTTGTCTCATATTCAAGGTCTTCTGACTAAAAAGATATTTGAGACTCTTATGGTCCATAAATATTTAACATCTTTCTCCATATAAGTAATGCCGCCAAATCTTTAGAGCAAACACTACAGCTGCTAACTCTAAATCATGCGTGGGATAGTTTTGTTCATGGTCCTTAAGTTGTCGAGATGCATACGTAACTACTCTTCCTTCTTGCATTAACACACACCCCAATCCCATTTTTGAGGCATCACTATATATCACATAAGGTTTATGAGGTTCTGGCAAGGCTAAAATTGGTGCTGTAGTCAATCTCTTCTTTAGCTCTTGAAAGCTCTTTTCACATTGTTCACTCCAAACGTACTTAGCATTCTTCCTGGTCAATGCTGTCAGAGGTGCAGACAGTTTGGAAAATCCTTCCACAAATCTTCTATAATATCCAGCTAATCCCAAGAAGCTTCGTATTTCATGTGTATTGGTTGGTTGCTGCCACTCTATCACTGCTTCTACCTTTGCTGGATCCACGAAGACTCCTTCACTTGAAATAACATGACCCAAAAATTTAACTTCTTGTAGCCAAAATTCACACTTACTAAGTTTGGCATACAGTTGGTGTTTCTGCAAAATTTCCATTACTACTTTTAAATGCTCTTTATGATCTTCGTCAGTCTGAGAGTAGATCAAAATATCATCAATAAAAACCACCACAAACTTGTCCAAATATGGTCTAAATATCCGGTTCATCAAGTCCATGAATACTGCTAGTGCATTTGTCACTCCGAATGGCATAACCAAAAATTCAAAGTGCCCATATCGGGTTCGGAAAGTCGTCTTATGTACGTCTTGCTCCCTGATCTTCAACTGATGATAGCCAGACCGAAGGTCTATCTTTGAAAATACAGTTGCTCCTCTTAATTGATCCAACAAATCATCTATCTGTGGCAACGGATATTTATTCTTAATGGTAACTTTATTCAATTCTCGATAGTCTATGCACATCCGCATTGTCCCATCTTTCTTTTTCACAAACAGTATTGGTGCTCCCCATGGGGATGAACTGGGCCTAATAAATCCCTTCCTTAAAAGTTCCTCAATCTGAGTTTTCAATTCTTCTAATTCCACTGGTGCCATTCTATACGGAGCCTTATGAACTGGAGTCGTGGCTGATTCCAATTCAATAACAAATTCTGCTTCTCGATCAGGAGGTAGTCCCGGCAGATCATCTGAAAAGACTTGAGGAAAGTCTTCCACCATAGGAATTCCTTGAATACTTTTAACAACTTCTGAAGAATTTAACATGATTACACAGTAGCCCTTTGTCTCTTTGTTAATGCTCTTCTTTATTCGCTTAGCAGTTACTATGGAGGAAACGGCCTTTAACATTTCCCCCTTGTAACAAAATTTCTCTTCCTTGGGTAAATCCAAAACTATTTCCTTTCTGCGACAGTCTAGTTTAGCATAATACTTGGCCAACCAATCCATACCTAAAATTAAATCAAACTCCATCAAATGGAATAGTATCAGATCAGCGACTAACTGTGAACCTCCAATCTCCAAGGGGCAACTTCTTACCATCCGGTGGCATCCTACTACCTTTCCATTGGGCATGACTACTATAACCTTTTGGGTCAAAAATTCTATTTCTAAATCACACCTTTGGACACAATCATATGAAATAAAGGATCTTGTTGCTCCCGAATCAAACAAGGTATAGACCATGCATTGCTTCAGCTTGAGCTTACCTAAAGAAAATTTTATTCTACTATTATTATTATTACCACTCCCAAAGAATCCATTCATTAACTAAAAGAGGAGACTTAGAAATTTACCAGTAATAACGTTAACATCTATTGTCTCGTCTGCCTCCATATCTACTTCTCCAGGTGTGATAGCATAAACTTTAGCTTTCGCAGGAGCTTTGGCTTTTCCTCCGGGTAGAGCTACTCCTTGGGAGGTATTTTGAGGGCAATCCTTGATCAGATGACCTAGCCGACTGCATTTAAAACAAACTCTAGTGTCCACTCTGCAATCTCCCTGGTGTCGACGTCCACATTTTGCACATTGCGGAAATAAAATCGGCACATTTGGATTAATTGCTATTCCTTTTCCTCTATCCGTGGATCTAAAATTTGGCTTCCTCCTAGCATCTTTTCCCCCAGAAAATTGAAATCTTCTTTTTCCATATGCTTGAGTTTGCGCCATAACACTCTTCTGTTTAGCTTCTGCTATGGCTGCTACATTCACTAGTTCTTGAAAATTCTCAATTTGCAAACATGCCACCTGCATACGAATTCGTGGCTGCAGACCTTCCTGAAACTTCTGGGCTCTCATCTTTTCAGTAGCTACCAGATGCGGAGCAAATCTCGCCAATTCCATAAATCGTGCTGAGTATTGTTCCACCGCCATACTGCCTTGTATCAACATAGTAAATTCCAAAGCTTTCTGCCGCTTCATAGATTCCAGAAAGAATCGATCGTCGAACTCTTTCTTGAACCTTTCCCATGTGGGTACTACATTTTCTCCCAATTCTAACTTTAGCAGCTTTCGCTTTGTGTCCCATCACAGTCCTGCTTCTCCTCGTAACAGATGTCCTGCATACTGCACTTTCTGAACTTCGGTGCAACTACTAACTTCGAAGGTACGTTCCAAGTCTACAATCCATTTGTCTGCCTTTAATGCTCCTTCCGTTCCGATAAAGGGCGGGTATCGGTACGCTAAAAATTTTTCATACAGACACCCTTGAGCTTCTCTTCTATTTTCATTCTACTGATGATAACAGCTTTGTTCTATTTGATTTCTCACCACTTCCGTCATTTGCCGAATAGCTTCAGCTATTGCCTGAGCTCCTTCTAATGGGGGGTTTTGCGCCACTGGTCCCCCTTCCAAGGGTGGATTCCATGTCCTCTGCTCTTCTCCCGATAATGGGTTCGGTGCCGTCTGCCCTTCCCCCAATGGTGGGTTCAATGGCGTCTGTCCTTCTCTCAACGGTGAGCTTGGTGCCGTCTACTCTTCGGTACGTGGAGGGGTAACCAGAGAAGGATTTTGGTTTACCACGTCTACTCGTTTCAAGGGGGGATGACCTCTTGGCATATTGTTTTCCTGAAATATACCCAACTTTACCATAAGCTATACTTACTTTAGAAACTTCCAAATTCCTAAAATTCAAACATTTATCCATATTACTCCAAACTCCAATCTGATAAAGATTCAGGCCTATACTTGTACCATGTGATCCATTTTTCCCAGGACACTGTGGATTTTACCCAGAGACGTAATAGCTCTGATACCACTCTGCGACGCCCCGAACTTACGTCTGGGATTTAACGTAAATTAAGGTGTCTGGACGAGCAACACTTGGCTACTCACCCTCGTACTTAACAAGAATAAAAAGCATATCTCACTTAATTCGCAGCGGATCAGGTTTTAGATATAAAACTTTCTAAAGATCACATGAGAAATATATTTACAACATTCATTAAAACTTAACATTTTACTTTTTACATATACAAGACCCAAACGGTAAGTAAAATATTTTACATTCATCCAAAAGAAACTTCCTTCACCTCACTCTTTTTCCCTCTTAACCTCGGGGTATTCTCTCCCATAGCGAAACTTATCCATACTAATACTAAAGTCTCGCTGGAGCAGTTGTCCCTGTGGAGTCAAACAAACTCCACACGCAGACAATGAGCCATCTACTCCTAAGGTTAAACAGCATCCTATGCGTCGCCTCTCCTCAGCAAAAGTGGATGCGTCACAACTCCAAATCCCGGAAAGTCCCTCAGGACTCCCCGAAATCTCCTGCCTCGTCGGGGCTGTCCCCTTGCTGGTCATCGAATCCTATATAAATTGATATACACAAAAATATATGGAGCCACAAAGGAGTAAGATTTCCAATGAAATCTCAGTAAGTACATAAACAACTTAAAGGAAACAGGGAAAACAACAATAATATTATCACCACTAATGACTAAGAAAATTTACCCTGATATACCTCTCATAAGACCATTGACTAACTGATACTTTTGTTAAATCACCCATAATCTTATACTAAATTACACTGTTTAAATTATACTTAAGATTCTTATTCTTTCTTATCACTGATGGGGGTTACGTATCGCCGTCCCCATCACATACACTCATCCACCATCCGGGCGTTACGTCTCGCCCTCCCCATTGTGATGAGTCTGGTGCCAATCTCACGAGCGTTACGTACCGCCGTCCCCGTCTTGACACAAAACATATACACATATTCCTGCGGGCGTTACGTCTCACCGTCCCTGCTATTCAAGTCAATCTCACGGGCGTTACGTCTCGCCGTCCCGTGAAGATCAGTCATTCTTATAACACGACAGGCGTTACGTGTCGCCGTCCCTGTCGGCACGTCAGTCATCCATGCGTTATGTCTCGCCGTCCCCGTCACGACGTGACTAACTTAATCTTATATATATTGTTTTCTTTCTTTTTATTTCTCTCTTATTCATACGAGTTATTTTCACTTATAACCCTTTCCATTTGAAATACCAATTCTATTCTAGGAAAACCCTAAGTCTAAGCAAAACAGGGCATCTCGCTCGAGCGGCTTGTCGAGCGAGTATCGAGTGAAGTCTCGGGTTGAAACTCGCTCGAACAGAGTATCGAGTGAAACCCTAGCGAGGGTTCATATTTTGTCTTCGCTCGACTCACATGTCGAGCGAGGGTCGAGCGAGATCACGGCTCTAAGATTTTTTCTACTCAAAACATGCCAATCTTTCTAATATACCCTATTTAGTTTCTTAAAAACTTAAATCTAAATTCTTACAAATTTTATTGAACATGTTTACAAGACAAATTAAAATCAATCCTACTCATAGGTCACATTGTCACTTAATCATGTTCTTAAGTGTTCACTACTAGTAAACATAGCTCAAACATCTCAATAAACCATTACCATTCTTAAATTAAGCTAGAGTATGGAATTACAAATTCTTAAAAGTTTAAGAGAATTGATCCAACCAACTTCTTGCAAGATTTTCTTCCAACTCACTCGCTTAGCTCACAAATGGACTCTTTAAAGGGTTTGGACAGATTTTTCTGGTATGGCCTCCAAAGGGAAAGTGTTCTCTCCTTCTAAAGGAGCTTAGAAAACTCTCAAGGCTCTATTTATAGGGTGGTGGTCGACCAACATGAGGGAGAGAAAAGGAAAAGCACCTAAGGTGTACTAGTTGCCAGATTTGCATTGATGATGAGGTGTCCATCTAAGCAAATCTCATGATGAGGATTAAGCCTCCCAAATCCTAGGCTTTGCATCTGGATTAGTCATCCGAGGGCTCACCTTTGAGATGGTTTGGCTGCCCATTTTGATCCATGGCTGAGAAGTGAGCTAAAGGGATAAGAGGTGAGGTGGCATTTCACCTAACCATGCATGCATCTCTCATTTCCAGCCCTCTCCTTGTGTCACACACCCCCTTCCAGATTTTCCTACCCATTTGGTTCCTTCCTAACTCCCTTAAGTCTCCCTTCAACAAGTTCTAGAATGCCATTACTTAGTTTAGTTAAGGTAGAGCCAAATTTGATCCACTTAGTCACCTATCAACTAGATTTTGGCTCCCCTTGAGTTTCCATCACACTAACTATTCAATTGACTTACAAATCAACTTTCCATCCATTTCTAACTATCCCTACACATGTTCTAATCCCATAAAATCTTAAAACCAAATGCCTAATTAGTTACATGACCCAATTTAGTTCAATCTATCCAACTCGGGTTCCATTTGAGCCCATTCCAAAGCTGCCTACTTGATTCCCAAATAAGTTATTGATTCCTTCCGAATATCAGGAAACTTCAAACATAAAAGTTTTAGATATATCTCTTAAGGTGCTATACCGATTCGAATCACCTCATTTGGACCTCATATGAATAACTTATGCCTACTTCACTAAAACTAGACAGATTAATCCGAAAATGTAAAATTCCTAATACCAAGTGTTATCTCCCATTCCTCAATTAAATCTCCTACTCTAATTTCCTAATAAATAAATGCATCAAATAAATTTCCTTAAGATAATATCCATAAAATAATTAACCTTAGAAAATTTGGGCTATTACAGAAACCTATTACACCTTCGAGTAGCACCTCTCCAAAGAATCTGTGTAGAACACCCTCTACACTTCCAATCACCTCACACTTGGTGATTTAACTATTCCTCGTATAGAACACCTTCTACACACACAATGATTATACGCACCATCTTACAGATACAAGAGTTGATAGTGGGTAAACTATCAAAGTACACTCCTCAATGAGTGAGATAGAAATAATACAGCGCAACTTATATCTCTCTCAACAAGAACAAGAATTATGGCTCAAAATTTTAGAAAAGAGAGAGTGAGAGCTTTGAAAGAATGATGCAAAATTTAGCAATAGATGTGTAAAGCTCTTGTTATGTTTTTTACAAAACTCAAGTGAGCTATTTATAGGCAAATGAGTTTTCAATTTCAAATTTGAAAAAATTTACATGTCAAATAAGAGCACTATTCACTTTTCAAAAAATTCAAATAAAAACATTTCCTTTTTGCATTTGTCAAAGACAACTCCATTCATTTTTCAAAGAAATCAAATCTAATCTTTTGCTTTTCATAAATGACAAAATGAGTATGATTTATTTTTCAAACCAAATCATCTTCTTTTTGCATATGTCAAAAAAACACACAATCACCCTTTAATATTCTCAAACAAAATCATTTACCTTTTTGCATTTGTTAAAAAAACACACAACCTCCCTTCAAGACTTTCAAACAAAATATGCACATGTCAAATATGATAATCAATCATCTTATAAATTCAAATTTTTATAAAAAAATTATAATTTTCAAAATTATTTTATTTGATGATGTTATGCACATGTGAAAAACATAATTTTCAAAACTAAGACATTAAAAAATGTCTTACATATGTGAAAAAAGTAATTTGATGTTTTATGAGAAAAAAGAGTAATTTGGAGCCTTAATCCAATTTCGAATTTTATCAAGAGATGTACAAAAATAATCTATGAGTTTCATTTGTAGAGTTGTTCTTTTATACTTGATATGCGCTTCGTTCTATTGCGTAAATAATTTGAGTTTGAGATTTGAATTTATTTATTATCATCAAAATCTACATGTAGATATGAAATTTGAAATCTTGGATTCAACAATCTCCCCATTTTTTATGATAACAAATATATAGTAGAATTTTGAAACTTGCAGTAATGCTTAAACTCCCCCTGAGAATATGTGTTAGTTTTTCAAGCAATAGATAAACATAATTCCAGCATATATAATAGAGTTAAAAATCTAAATATTTTCGTCTAAAACTTCTCCCCCTTTTGGCATTATTAAAAAGGAACCACAAATAGTTTTAGAAAGATTTTTTTTTTTTTTGCAATAAGCAATAACCAAATAAAACGGTGCGTTAGAGAGTAGAAGTTGGAACCACTCGTGCCCGACAAAACCTGCAAAGATTGGGACCGAACTTTATCGTCTCGGTGCGGAAGAAGATTTAAATCCGTTTAATGTTATTGACAAATTAGATGTTGCAGAGATTTGAAGTTGAATAAGTAAAGTTATCCGTGTCCGACAAAAGCAGCAAAAGCTACAGGCCTAACTCTGGCAATTCGGTGTGGAGCCACGCGTGTCAAAAAAAACCTATAAAGGTTGGAGGCCTAGATCTAGCAGTCGGTGCAGAAGCAGATTCAAATCCACGTGATGTTATTGAAAAATATTATCGAGATTTGAAAGTTGTTGTTTCAAAAACCATTTTCACCTGTCGGATACTAAAATAAACGTTCACACCACTCGTTGATCCTATTTCTGTTTATTCAAAACGATAGAATGACGAAGAAAATTTCGTCTAATAATCTTCCAGATTTGAATTAGGAACCGTCTCAACCAGTTATTCTATTTCATGAGGTTGTCAATACCATGATAGAAGCAGAGATGCATTTTTCTAATAGGACTGATTCTGAGGTTATTGCAGCATCAAGAACTCTCAGTGCTCAATATGCTGCCTCTGTTACAACCATGCTTCCGAGATTACTAGCGAGGGCAAATGAGATTGATAGACTTAACAATCAAATATCTGTTATGCATTAAAAGCTTGCAAACAAAGGTAGAAAGAATAAGAGGTTAAAACAAGAAAATAAAAATTTGATAGAATTAGCTCGTGTTCTGAAACTTCGAATAGAGGAATTGGAACGAGTGAGAGTTCAAGCACAGAGTCAACATCAGCAGATAATGATAGCGTTTCACGAGAGAAATAGAGACAATCTGCAATAAATCTCACTGGCTTAGTTCGGTAACTTTTGACAATATGCATCTGGCATATCTTGTAAACTTGACTAAATAAGATTTGAATAGATGACAGTTTGTCTTGTACTTATTTCCATCTTTATAAAAGCAATCCTTTGTTTTATCTAATTCGCATCAAATTTTCTTCTCATCTCTGTAGTTCATCTTCATTCTCATTTTACAAAATTTTAATGGCTCATCAATTTTCTTTCAGTGCTTCTCGTGATCAAGATATGAGGTATTCTTCACCTCAAACTATTTCTGCATTTGTTGTAGGCGCCATGAAGTAACAAAACACTGATTTGGCTAATAAATCAGATCATGATGTCATTTACAAGCTTGTGAGTCTCGAAACTCGATATTCATCGTCCATTGTCATTTTTTCCGCTCGATTGCAGTCCCGCGAGATAGAGAAGTTTAATGAGAAGATCGATGTTTTTTAACGACTTGTTCAAGAGTCTAACAAAAAAATAATAGACTTAAAACAACATAATAAGGATTTAAAATCCTTACTTGCCTTTACATTTTGATTGCCTAATCCTTTAGAGAAGGATGGCATGATGATTTATGAGGAGCAAATGCATTTGAATGATGAGACTAAACGTCTCAAGTTTCTGTAGATCCTTTGAGATAATGGAATAAAAGTATTTAGCAGTTATTCATGGCATGCATAATTCCTATTTCTCTTCTAATCATGCATAGTCTATCTTCTGGTAGGGGTTTTGTGAAAATGTCTGCCAATTGATTATGTGTACTAGTGAATTCTAATACAATATCGCCCTTCTGCACATGATCTCTAAGAAAATGATATCTAATTTCAATATATTTGGTCCAAGAATGTTGTATTAGATTCTTTGAAAGATTTATAACACTTGTATTATCACATTTGATTGAAATGTGATCGTACATAAGTTTAAAATTCTCAAGTTGTTGCTTCATGTAAAGAACTTGAGCACAACAACTGCCTGCAGTAATATATTCTGCCTCAGCAGTAGATAATGCAACAGAATTTTGTTTTTTACTAAATCATGAAACAAGTGTATGACCTAAAAAATGACATGTTCCACTAGTACTTTTTCAATCAACTTTGCAACCAGCATAATCCGCATTTGAATAACTAATAAGATCGAAAGAAGTGTGCTTAGAATACCATAACCCTAGGTCAATGGCACCGGCAAGATATCTAAAAATAAGTTTGACAGCAATCAAATGAAATTGCTTTGGAGATGATTGAAAACGTGCGCACAAACATACACTGAACATAATATCAGGTGTACTAGCTGTCAAATATAATAAATTACCGATCATATCTCGATATACCTTTGAGTCAACTGGCTTACCGCTTTCATCTTTATCAAGTTTGGTGGTTGGACTCATTGGTGTTCCAATTACCTTCGCACCTTTCATCTCAAATTTTTTGAGTAACTCTTTGATATATCTTAACTGATTAATGAATGTTCTACTTTTTTCTTACTTGATTTGCAATCCAAGAAAGAATTAAGTTCTCCCATCATGCTCATTTCAAATTCTTCTTGCATGCTCTTAGCAAAATCTTGGCACATATTTTCATTAGTAGCACCAAATATTATATCATCAACATAAATTTGAACTAGAAGAATATCATCATGTTCATATTTGATGAAAAGAGTTGTATCGATCTTTCCACTTGAAAACCTTTTTTCAATCAAGAAACCACTAAGCCTCTCATACTAAACTCTAGGAACTTGTTTGAGTCCATATAATGCTTTTACGAGCTTTAAAAACATGATTAGGAGAAATATGATTTTCAAACCCTGGAGGTTGCTCAACATATACCTCTTCATTTATAAAACCATTTAAGAAAACACTTTTAACATCCGTTTGAAAATTTTTGAAATTTTTATAACATGCATATGCAAGTAACATTTGAATAGTTTCTAATCTTGCGACAGGTGCATACGTTTCATCATAATCGATTCCTTCCTCTTGATTGAAACATTAGGCTACAAGTCGAGTCTTGTTTCTAGTGATGATTCCAGACTCATCTTTCTTATTTCTAAAAACCCATTTTGTTTCAATAACAGTATGATTTTTGGGTCTAGGAACAAGTGCCCATACATTATTTCTTTCAAATTGATTTAGCTCTTCTTGCATAGTTAGAAACCATGATTCATCAATAAGTGTTTCATCAATATTTTTGGGTTCAATTTGAGATAGAAAAGCAGTGTGATTACAAATATTTCTAAGAGATGATCGAGTACTTACACCTCATGAAGGTTCTCCTAGAATTTGTTCCACTAGATGATCTTTCACATGTTTCCACTATTTCGTTGCATCTTGTACTAAATCTTGATGATCTTTCCTAATGTCTCCATGTTGGACTTCTTCTATAGTATTCTCTTTGTCGAGATTAAGACTATTTGTGTTATTTGTACCTTCTGATTCTTCATCAATAGATTTCTTGGAGAGTAGAGGATTAGATTCATCAAATACTACATGTATAGATTCTTGTACAGTCAAAGTCTTTTTATTGAATACTCTATAAGCTTCACTATTTGTTGAATACCCAAAAAAAATACCTTCATCAGATTTTGCATTAAACTTTCCTAAATTATCTCTGTCATTGAGTATAAAACATTTGCATCCAAATACATGAAAGTAACAAATGTTGGGCTTTTTCTCATTCCAAAGCTCATAAGGGGTTTTATTTAATTTAGACCTTAACATAACTCTATTTATAACATAACATGCAGTACTTACCGTTTCGGCCCAAAAATAACTAGGTAAACTATTTTCATTAAGTATTGTTCGTGCCATTTCTTGAAGAGATCTATTCTTCCTCTTTATTACCCCATTTTGTTGAGGAGTTCGAGGAGCAGACAAATGATACTAAAAATCATTTTCATCAAAAAAAGACTCAATATCTTTATTGACAAACTCTTTCCCTCTATCACTTCAGATGTTTGAAATAGTATAACCCTTTTCATTTTGAATTCTCTTGCATAACTTGATAAAGGCACTATGTACCTCATCTTTATGAGCGAGAAAGATGGCCCAAGTATATATAGAGAAATCATCAACAATAACAAATGCATAACATTTTCCTCCCAGACTCGCAACTCTATTTGGTCCAAAAAGGTCCATGTGTATTAGTTGCAAAGGTCTAGTAGTGGAAATATGCTTCATGATTTTGAAAGAAGTTTTTGTTTGTTTACCAAACTAGCATGCATCATAGATTTTGTCTTTAAAAAAGTTTGTTTTTGGCAAACCTCTCACAAGATCATTTTTTAAAAATTTGGAAATAAGTTCCATGTTTGCATGACCTAACCTTCTATGCCATAACCAACTATTTTCATGTTGAGCTGATAAATAAATAGTATCTTGTGAGGTAATTTCTTCAAATTGAATTGTATAAACATTATTATTTCTAAGAGCAAGTAAACAAATATTACAATCATGATTATTCAAAATAATGCACTTATCCTTTTTGAAGGTAATTATAAATTCTTTATCACATAATTGACTTATACTTAAAAGATTATGTTTTAGACCTTCAACAAGTAGAACATCTTCAATTATGAGAGAAGACTTATTACCAACTTTACATATTCTCACGATCTTCCCTTTTGAATTATTTCCAAATGTCACGTGTCCTTCTTTTTTAGGAGTGAGAACAATGAATTTATTTTTATCTCCTGTCATGTGTCTTGAGCATCCGCTATCTAAAAACCATCTTATTTCACTTACGGAAGACTTCATACATACCTACAAAAACAATTAAAATAATTTTTATTGGTACCCATGTTCTTTGGGTCATTTATTTATTAGTATTAGAATAAATAAGATTATTTGGTACTCATATGACCCTAATAGTCATTGCATGTTTTCTTCTAATAGACAAGTATGATAGTTATAACCATTTCTATTACAAAAATTACAAATAACATGTAACATAATTGAAGAACTTGAGTGATTGTAATAATATCTTTCTTTGACAAATCTATTTTTAGGAAAACAAAATTTGAAAATCTGGTTTTGATTTAATGGGTTTATCAAAGAAATTTTTATAGGGTTTGGGTTTTTCTTTTGGCATGTATCCCAAGCCTACCTTATCAAAAACACATTTTTGATTACCAAGAAGTTTTTCGAAATTTATTTTTCCATTTGTGAAATTTTCAACAATTTTTTCTAAATCAGCTACTTTCTTTTTCAGTTCATCATTTTCATCTTTGGAAACAATATTTTCTTTTCTTAAAACATTAATTTCATTTATTAAAGAAGAATCTTTCTTTTTCAAAGCAGTATACTTAATACCTAATTTTTCAAATTCCTCATATACCTCTTTCAAAGCATTTTGCAATTCTTCATAAGAGGGATTTTCAAGATTTGTTACCTCAAGATCATTTTTAGCCATGAGACAAAGATTTGCAGATTTTTCATTACTTGCGTCACTGTCTGAACTACTTGAATTATCATCCTACGTAACTTTCATTGCTTTCTTGCCTTTGTATCGATCTTTCTTTAGCAGAGGACAATCTACCTTGATATGTCCTAACTTTTTACATTTATAACAAATTAATGAATCATTTTTATATGTATCTTTGTTGGAAGATTTTTTGAAAGGTTTCTTTAAAGAAGTTTTATTTTTCAAGAATCTCTTAAATCTTCTTGTGATTATTACAATCTTTTCGTCATCGCTTTCTTCATTTTCATTACTTTCACTTTCATGAGGAATGGCTTTGAGTGCCAAACTTTTCTTTTGCTTTCCTTCTTGTTCTCCTCTTTTCAATGTGTACTCATGGGTAATAAGTGATCTGATGAGTTCATTTATTTCGAGTTTTTTAAGATCCTTAGTTTCTAGAATCGCCGTTACTTTTGATTCCCAACGTTTTGGCAAGGAGTTGAGAATTTTCCTTACTATCTCTAAGTTGGAATAAACTTTACCAAGAGATGTCAAACTATTTATAATATTAGTAAAACAAGTATACATGGAAGAGATAGATTCATCATCATTCATTTTGAACATTTCATAGTCATGCGTAAGAATATAAATTTTTTATTCTTTGACTTGCGAAGTTCCTTCATAGGTAACTTCCAAGTTGTCCCAAATTTTCTTTGTTGTCCTGCAAGTCATTATTCTATTAAATTCATTACCATTGAGAGCATTATATAGAAAATTCATAGCCATTACATTCACAGTATAAAGTTTATCGTCTTCGCGATCAAACTCTTCCTCTTCCTTTTTGACCTTTACTCCATCAACAGTTTTTGTTGGAATATAAGGACCATTTACAATACATTTCCAAATTTCTAGACCTTGAGACTGAAGAAATAGTCTCATTTTAGTTTTCCAAAAAGTATAATTATCTCCACAAAATCGCGGAGGTCGACTACTGGATTGACCTTCAGCGAAAGTAGCTGCAATGTTAGCCATATGATTTTAACTCAACAGATAGTTAATCTTATAACAAAACTCTTGCTCTGATACCAATTGTTGCCCAGATGACTAACACAAGAGAGGGGGTGAATTGTGTTATATTATAAAAATTAACACTTATAAATCAAATACACAATATAAAATATAAACAGAATATAAGACAACAATAATTATAAAGAGTAGGCTAAGAAAAAACGAACTCAGTATTTTTACGAGATTCAGCCCTACTATCTATGTCCTCGCATCAAGCTACCCCTTGAGGATCCCAAATTCACTAGTCAATCTCCTTTAGGTGGAGATAAAAACCTATTACACCTTTGAGAAGCACCGCTCCAAAGAATCCGTATAGAATACCCTCTATACTTCCAAGTATCTCACACTTGGTAATTTAACTATTCCCCATGTAGAACACCTATATCTCTCTCAACAAGAACAAAAATTAAGGTTCAAAATTTTAGAAAAGAGAGAATGAGAGTTTTAAAAGAATGATGTAAAATTTAGTAATAGATGTGTAAAGCTCTTGTTGTGTTTTTTGCAAAACTCAAGTGAGCTATTTATAGGCAAATGAGTCTTCAATTTCAAATTTGAAAAAATTTACATGTCAAATAAGAGTACTATTCACTTTTCAAAAAATTCAAATAAAAACATTTCCTTTTTGTATTTGTCAAAGACAACTCCATTCATTTTTCAAAAACATCAAAACTAATCTTTTGTTTTTCATAAATGAGAAAATGAGCATAATTTATTTTTCTAACCAAATCATTTTCTTTTTGCATATGTCAAAAAAACACACAACCACCTTTTAAGATTTTCAAACAAAATCATCTACCTTTTATATTTGTCAAAAAAACACACCACCTCCCTTCAAGACTTTTAAACAAAATATGCACATGTCAAATATGATAATCAATCATCTTATAAATTCAAATTTTTATAAAAAAAAAATATAATTTTCGAAATTATTTTGTTTGATAATGTTATGCACATGTGAAAAACATAATTTTCAAAACTAAGACATTTAAAAATGTCTTGCATATGTGAAAAAAGTAATTTGATGTTTTATGAGAAAAAAGAGTAATTTAGAGCCTTAATCCAATTTCGAATTTTATCAAGAGATGTACAAAAATAATCTTTGAACTTCATTTGTAGATTTGTTCTTTTATACTTGATACGCTTCGCTCTATTGCGTAAATAATTTGAGTTTGAGATTTGAATTTATTTGTTATCATCAAAATCTACACGTAGATACGAAATTTGAAATCTTGGATTCAACATATTTGATACTCTCTATGGAGATGAATAGTAAATTATGGGTTTCTAGGTAAGCTTACCATGCGATCATTAACGCAAAAAGTTAGATATCTTTGTATTTATGAGGAATTTACCTCATTCCGTTGCGATTTGTACTGCATTTAGCTAGTAAGTTTATGTGCATGAATGCTACTTTTCACGTTTACGAATGGTAGGTAACCTTGTGTTACTTATCCTAACGCTTCAATTTACGTTAAATTTCGAACGTAAATCGGAGTATCACAATGTAAATAAGCATGAAATTAATATGTTTGCATGAAATGATCTATATTTGTATGCTCAAATATTTTCAAGCTATGTTATGAGATGCATGCTTTGAATTGGACTATATTGTTCAGATTCTACATGATTCATGAACAAGTTAATGTTTGATCATAAGCCCATGTCATATATCACTTTCATTTAGGTCCATATTTTGAAAAGAAAAAGTCAAAAGGTTTTATAACAATCTCAAATGCTAAGATGGAGAAATGTTCTAATGGAACTCCTTGTTTATTCAAGAGTGTTTAAAGTTGAGTGGAACTCCTATCTTGACGAAGTATAAATGACAGATCTCGAATGGTTCCTATGGAAGAATATTGAAACGAGGTTCCACCTAAAGCTAATGAGTGCGTATTACGATAAATGCAAAGCATGCGAACTACCGTATATGAATAATGTTATATCTATAATCAAGGGCAGAACTACATTGAGGGTAGGGGGGCTACCATCCCCCCAAAAGTTTTTGAAAACTTATTAAAGTGTGTAATTTTTCTCCAAGCTACAACATTGTTATTAAACTTAGCCCCCCCAAATTGAAATTAGCCCCCCACAAGTACCAACAATTAGCCTCTAAATTTGTCAGATTATAGCAGACCAACTGGCTCTTAATATTCTTTTGAGTTACATTCTATAAACTTATAGTCCATTCCATTGTCCAGCGTATACGCCCATTGTCCAGCGAAACTGAGAAAACTGTGCATTATGCAATGTTGTTGGGGTATTTGTAATGTTCCAAAGAGGTACTTCTTTGCGTGTTTGTAACTTTCCAAAAGATACAAATCACTTTCGAGAGGATATGCTATCAGCTATCTCTTCTTCATTTAAAAAAAAAAACAGTCTATCTCTTCATACAGAAAAAAAAAAAAAAAAAAAAAAAAAATCACTGACACATGAAACCCACGTTGAACATTCCTGAGCTAGTGGCTTTCTTTGTTCTCTTTCTCTTGCAGCATTGCCTACAATGTTAGAGGTTGGTCTTTAGCTTTCTCTATTCTTTTTATCTTGCGGCGTTAGAACTTGGTCTCGAAAGTTGGAACCAACCGGTGAGTCTCAAACTCTCTAGATGCTACATATATGCTGATTTTAAACTCTTCTTTTTTGTTTTGATAAGAATTTTAGACTCTTGCACTCATAGTTTCTCAAAGACGACGAAGAATATCTGACTCTCTAGACTCTTCTATTTTCAATTTTTCATATAATTTATTAAGTTTTTGTTTGTCAATGTTACAGACCTTGGCCCTTGGCCCTTGCCCCTTAGTCTCTCATAAGTCATATTATGTTTGTTAGTTAATGTTACGGCCCTTGGCCCTTGCCCCTTGGCCCCTTAGTCTCATAAGTCATATTATAATTTATGTTTGTTTGTTAATGTTACGGTCTGCTTTGCAATTAATGTATATTTGTAGACTTTTGCTTGTTAGTTGTTTGTTATTTTGAAAATTGAGTTCATTATAAATTTATAAATTTATATAATTATGAAAATTTGTATGTCTTGAATTTTAAATTAGGTATGGTAGGTTTGTAGATTAATTGAAAATATTCATTAATTGAAAAATTATACAAAAAAATATAATAATTTTATATTATTATTTATTAAAACAAATCATTTTAGAAAAGTCAAATATATATTATATATTTATTTATTCTTTTTGTAATGATTTGTAGCAAATTATGAAAATTTAAAAAAAAAAATTTAAGATGACTTAAGATATGTATTTTTTATATAATTTTATGATATGTGATTATTGATTTTGTATATAGTCATGTGCAAAAAATATATATTATTTATATTCACACGTACCATACAGTTTATGAATCCCCCCCCCCATCCCCCTCCCCCTCAATACTAAATTCTGGTTCCGCTCCTGTTTATAATGTAATTACCTCAGTTAAAAGAATGAAAATTACAATTTTACAATAAGGTTCATAATTGTAGAAGTTGTAATAGGTTTAGGAAACCTAGATGGCGAAACATAAGAAACCGACTCCCAAAGTGGTTCAGGAGGCCCCAAAGAGCCCTAAGGTCCCTCGAAGCCATCCACTATAGATAGGCTAGAGATAGTCGACCAGTTTCCAGTTGAGATCATTAAGCTTTTCAAAAAACTGAAAAATATTTTGAGTCAAGGAATAGCCAAGTAGGATAAGTCCAACTGGACCTTTAGCATTACCTTTTGTGGAAGTTATTACATATCTTTTGTGAACATGTTTATTCTTGGAGAAGGTCCCTTGCTTTTGGGACTACTTGATACTTGATCATTTTGGAGTACATATATTGATTTAAGTTTTTAGGATATTTGTACTTTTTATGATAGGTGCATTGCATCTTATTTATCATGTAGGAAAGATATGTAACCTTATATTACGTATTCCTAACATGCTTAATAATTATCAAATCCCCGGTAAGAGTTGGGGCGTTGACATAGAATATACTTCATCATATTTAAAGCATTTAAAATAAAATGAAGTACTTGCTATTTACTATTGAAATTCAACTCTGCAAATTCAATACTAGATAATATAATTTATGTCCTTGATTATTTTCTCTAAGAAAATAAAGTTTATGGATTAATAAGGAGTAAACTAAACTTAACTTAATTCCTCAAAAAAAAAAAAAAAAAAGAAAACCTAACTTAAAACACAACTCGAATTAAAGACCTAGCCTAGCCCACTTAAAGATAGTAAGCTGAATTACGAATAAGCCTCACCAAAACAAGACCCATGTGAAACAGTCCAGCCCACCGTTGGAGGGCATTTCGATAATGAACAATAAATTGGGACTGAAGGAAGACGTAAAAAGGCTTCAGCTTTTGATGAGAAATCCAGAAAACATCAAATTAGGAGCATTGTGCGATGGATCAAAGGATGCGATCGCACTGGTCACTGAGTTAGAACAATGGTAGATGGTGCGACTGAAGAGCACTGAGAGACCATTGAGTGCAACCAATAATCAAAGGAGTAGAGGTGCTCCTTCGGTGTGATGGGTAACGTGATTGCTCGAACAACGGCTTCTGTGTCTGTCTACATGGGTTTGGGCAAGATGGGGCTAGAGAACTTGGTTTCACGCACGTGGGCTCTCTTTCGGTGCTCCTTCGATGTGATGGGTGATTTGAGTTTCTGTTTTCCGTGAGGGACTAAGGGTGGCTTGCAGTGGTCATTTCTGGTGTTGGTAGCAACTATTAGTAGCTGATACTCGTTAATATGGTGCAACCCAAGACAATGAGAGGCTTTTCATGCTTCTAACTGAGAGACACGAGGGAGAAACAACAGGGGCTTGTGGACATGCCACGGTGGCTTATGTGGGTAGCAACTGTGTCAACTTCCTTTGTACCGTCCATGGTGGAGGGTTGTGGTTCCCTATAATGTGCTACATATATTTATAATTTTACCAACATTTTTATTTGAGAGGTGCTAGGGGCCGGATGGGTGTAAATAGAGAATTTACACTGACTAATGAACTATGACACGTATATCTTTTTACAAATGAAAATAAAATGACTGCAAGTAAATAAATACCATACACTTGTCACTTACAGCGCTATCTGTTCTCTAACAAAAATGTCAATTTTTCTCTTAATTTTCTTACCCCTCAGTTGCTCTATGTCTGTCCTGGCTCCATTGTAGTTGATTTTGTTTCAACCTCGAAATTCTCTTTCTCACCTATCAATCTCATTGATCTGATCGTGTGGTGCATGGTTGTGGCGGTACGTTGCTACTAGCTAGGGCTACAATCCGATCGCCACCTATGTTTGGATCACCCTGCTATACCTTTACTTTCGCAGTGCTTCTTCACCTTATCCCAAACGCACTGCTGAAAAATCACTTCAAACTCAACTCAACTTTAGTTCTAGAAGACTCCTTTATTGTTGGCAACTCAACCCCCCTCTTCCCCTTTTGCGCTTAGACCTCCAATCCATTGCCATCTCCCAAGAGTTCCCATGTGTTTGATTTTTATTGGACAGTGTAAAATAGAACTACACCCCCATCCGGATTAAAGTTTTTCTCTTTTTATTCATAAGATTCACTTTGTTCGCTTTTTTTTTTTAATTCAAATTTCATACTTTTTGGTAAAAAGTAATTTTTTTGTAAATTTTTCTTAAATATATTTACTTTTTTTCTTAAAAGATTAAGGTCCTTATGTGATGCGCGGGTCTAACCACCAATATTCATTATAAGGTCGGTGGGGCCGAATTTGTTTAGTTGACCTTAGTCTAGCGAAACCACACCAATTAAGAGCATGGATGAACATGAGAGCATATATATTTCAATACTCTCTCTCTTAACAAATAAGGGAAAATTGCAAAGATTCAATTTGCTCAGTTGGGTTGTCTGATATGCTAAAGTTAGTAGCATAATTCTCCTGGGTCTTTTTTTTTTCTGATAAAAGGAAAAACTTGTATTAATAATAGCTTTGAACCAAGGTTTGAATACAAGTTGGAATAAAATCATAAGTTTAAGTATAAGCACTATAGCTCGAGCATTTTTGCTTAAGGTATGAGCAACTGAATTGTTGACTCTCACAGTATGCCTTGCGATCCACTAGTCAATGAATGAGTTAAGGGTTGATCGGGTGTCAGCTATCAATTGGCCTACATAAATATAAGTATCTGATGTTGAGTTTAAGCCATTGACAACAGTTAGTAAGTCTCCTTACATGACAACGTCTTGGCAGCCCACTGCTTTGCAAAAGAGGGAGGCTTGGAGAGTTACGAATGCTTCAGCCATGAGGGCAATGATCCATCCCTCTCAGTTTCTTATTAGAGCACTAACACCTACCTGGCTGGCTGTTTTGTTGAGAAATGCATCCCAGTTGAGCTTGACTTTATCTTTGGGAGGGGCTTCCCACTGAGAGACCTGTTGCCTGGTTGTTGTTGAAGTCGATTGTTTTATCGAATTGTAACACCCTTTCTTGAATATAACATTTTTTAACATATTTTAGAAAGTAAGTGTGTTACTAAAATTTGTTCTTACAAAAACGTATCAGATACGAATGTTTTCATAATAAATAATTTTTTTATTAAATGTTTAAAGTTTATGTTGCCCAGATGACTAACACAAGAGGGGGGGTAAATTGAGTGTATTTAAAAAAATAACAATTATAAATCAAATATAAAATATAAAATATAAACAAAATATGAAACAATAATAAATATAAAAAGTAAGAGTAAGAGAGAAGCAAACTCAGTATGTTAACGAGGTTCGGCCCTACTGCCTACGTTCTCGCCTCAAGCTACCTCTTAAGGATCCCCAAATCCACTATTCAATCTCCTTTAGGTGGAGATAGAAACCTATTACACTTTTGAGCAGCACCGCTCCAAAGAATCCGTGTAGAACACTCTCTACACTTCCAATCACCTTACACTTGGTGATTTAACTATTCCCCGTGTAGAACACCTTCTACACTTCCAATCACCTCACATTTGGTGATTTAACTATTCTCCGTGTAGAACACCTTCTACACACATAAGGGTTATACACACCCTTTTACAAATACAAGAATTGATAGTAGGTAGACTATCAAAGTACACTCCTCAATGAGTGAAATAGAAACAATACAGCGCAACCTATATCTCTCTCAACAAGAACAAGAATTAAGGCTCAAAACTTTAGAAAACAGAGAATGAGAGCTTTGAAGAAATGATGCAAAATTTAGCAATAGATGTGTAAGCTCTTGTTGTATGTTTTGCAAAACTCAAGTGAGCTATTTATAGGCAAATGAGCTTTTAATTTCAAATTTGAAAAGATTCTCATGTCAAAAATATCATCATTCACTTTTCAAAAATTTCAAATATAATCTTTTTACTTTTTGCATGTGACAAAAGGAGCACACTTTACTTTTCAAAAATTTCAAACATAATCTTTTACTTTTTGCATATGACAAAAGGAGCACACTTTACTTTTCAAAATTTTCAAATAAAGACATCTACATTTTGCATAAGTCAAGAAAAGCATCCACTACTTTTAAAAATATTCAAATAAAACATGCACATGTGAAAGATGACAATCAATCGTCTTAATATTTTCAAAGTTCAAACTTTTAATCATGTCATGCACATGTGAAAGATGACAATTAAGCATCTTAATATTTTCAAAATTCAAACCTTTAATCATGTCATGCACATGTGAAAAATGACAATCAATCATCTTTCAAAATTTTCAAAATTCAAACATTTAATCATGTCATGCACATGTAAAAGATGTATTTTAATGCTTTATGATAAAATATTAATTTTGAGCCTTAATCCTAATTTCGAATTTTTAAGAGATTTACAAAATTATTCTATGATTTTAATGTGAACTTGTTCCCTTCTTGCTCATGCTTGGTTCCTTGATGTGCTTGATTGTATTGTGTAGACAACTTGAGTTTGAGACTCCTTTATTCTTTGAATTCATTTGTTATCATCAAAATCTATGTGTAGATTTATATGAACCTTGAAACCTTGAGTTCAACAATCTCCCCCTTTTTGATGATGACAAATGCTTGACAGAACTTGAAACCTGTATGAATACTTAAGCTCCCCCTGAGAATGTGCGTTAGTTTTTCAAGCAAAAATATAAATATAATTCGAAGTATATATAACAAGTTTAGCAAATTAAACAATGTTAATATTCTAGTCTAAAACTTCTCCCCCTTTTGGCATCATTAAAAAGGAATCATAATTAGCTCAGTAAAATATATTCCTACAATAACCAATAGACAAATAAAACGCACCGTTAGTAGAAACTGTAGAGAATTCGGTGCGTAGCCACACGTGTTCGAAAAAACCTGCAAAGGCTGAAGGCCTAGTTTCGGTAATTCGGTGCGGAAGGAAATTTTGTAAAGAGCTGAATAATTGAAACCGCCCGTGCCCGATAAAACCTGCAAAGGCTGGAGGCGTAGCTCTGGCAATTCGGTGCAGAGATTTGATCCGCTTGATGTTGCTGAAAATTGAGATATCATCATGATTTATAAGTTTGTCTTGTTCTTATTTCCGTTTCTATAAGAGCAATCCTTAGTTTTATCTATTTCGCATCAAGCTTTCTTCTCATCTTTGCAAGTTGCTTGCATTCTCATTCTACAATTTTTCAATGGCTCGTAGAATTCCCTTCAGTGCTTCTCTTGATCAAGATTTGAGGTATCCTCCAACTCAGTCTCAATCTATTTCTGCATCTGTCGTGGGTGCCATGAAGCAACAAGAGACTGATTTAGCTAATAAATCAGATCATGACGCCATTTACGAACTTGTGGGTCTCGGAACTCAATACTCATCATCTATCATCAGGTTTTCTGCTCGGTTGCAGTCCAAAACTCGCAAAATTGAGAAGCTTAACGAGACTGTATCTGTACTTCAACGACTTGTTTATAAGTCAAACAAAAAAGTAATAGAGTTAAAGCAACAAAATAAGGATTTGAAATCCTTACTTACCTCTTCATTTCGATTGCCTAATCCTTTAGACAAGGATGGCATGATGATTTATGAGGAGCAAATGCATTTGAATGATGAGGCTAAACGTCTCAAGTTTCTGTAGGTCATTTAAGATAATGAAATAAAAGTATCTAGCAGATATCCATGGCATGCATCATTCCTATTTCTCTTCTAATCATGCATAGTCTATCTTCTGGTAGGGGTTTTGTAAAAATGTCTGCCAATTGATCGTGTGTACTAGTGAATTCTAATACAATATCACCCTTTTGCACATGATCTCTAAGAAAATGATATCTAATTTCAATATGTTTGGTCCGAGAATGTTGTATTGGATTCTTTGAAAGATTTATAGCACTTGTATTATCACATTTGATTGGAATGTGATTGTACATAAGTTTAAAATCCTCAAGTTGTTGCTTCATGTAAAGAACTTGAGCACAACAACTACCCGCAGCAACATATTCTGCCTCAGCAGTAGATAGTGCAACAAAATTTTGTTTTTTACTAAACCAGGAAACTAGTGCACGACCTAAGAAGTGACATGCTCCACTAGTGCTTTTTCAATCTATTTTACAACCAGCATAATCTGCATCTGTGTAGCTGATTAGATCGAAAGATGTGTGCTTAGGGTACCATAACCCTAAGTTAATTGTACCACTAAGATATCTAAGAATACGCTTAACTGCAATTAAATGTGATTCTTTTGGAGATGATTGAAAGCGTGCACATAAGCACACACTAAACATAATATCTGGTCTACTGGCTGTCAAATATAATAAGCTACCAATCATACCTCGATATACCTTCGAGTCAACTGGTTTACCGGTTTCATCTTTATCAAGTTTAGTGGATGGGCTCATTGGTGTTCCAGTTTCCTTAGCACCTTCCATCCCAAATTTCTTCAGCAATTCCTTAATATATTTCGATTGATTGATGAATGCCCCTTTTTTGCTTACTTAATTTGCAATCCGAGAAAAAATGTAAGCTCTCCCATCATGCTCATTTCAAATCCTTCCTGCATAGTCTTAGCAAAAACTTTGCACATATTTTCATTAGTAGCACCGAATATTATATCATCAACATAAATCTGAATCAAAAGAATATCATCATTTTCGTATTTAATGAAAAGAGTTGTATCAATTTTTCCTCTTGAAAAGCCTTTTTCAATCAAGAAACCACTAAGTCTCTCGTACCACACTCTAGGAGCTTGTTTGAGTCCATATAGTGCTTTTGTGAGTTTGAAAACACGATTTGGAGAAATATGATTTTCAAAACCTGGAGGTTGCTCAACATACACCTCTTCATTTATAAAACCGTTTAAGAAAGCACTTTTAACATCCATTTGAAAAAGTTTGAAATCTTTATAACAAGCATATGCAAGTAGTATTCGAATAGCTTCTAATCTTGTGACTGGTGCATATGGCTCATCATAATCGATTCCTTCTTCTTGATTGAAACATTGGGCTACAAGTCGAGCCTTATTTCTAGTAATGACTCCGGACTCATCTTTCTTGTTTCTAAAAACCCATTTTGTTCTAATAATAGTATGATTTTTGGGTCTACGAACAAGTGTCCAAACATCATTTCTTTCAAATTGATTAAGCTCTTCTTGCATAGCTAGAATCCAAAATTCATCAAGAAGTGCTTCATCAATATTTTTAGGTTCAATCTAAGATAGAAAAGCAGTATGATTGCAAATATGTCTAAGAGATGATCGAGTGCTTATACCTCGTGAAGGTTCCCCCAGAATTTGTTCCACTAGATGATCTTTCACAAATTTCCACTGTTTGGTTGCATCTTGTATTAAATTTTGATGATCTTTCCTGATATCTCCATGTTGGACTTCCTCTATTGTGTTCTCTTTGTTGAGATTGAGACTTTCCGTATTATTTATACCTCCTGTTTCTTCATCAATAGATTTCTTGGAGAGTAGAGAATTAGATTCATCAAATACTACATGCATAGATTCTTGTACAGTCAAAGTCTTTTTATTGAATACTCTATAAGTTTTACTATTAGTAGAATATCCGAGAAAGATACCTTCATCAGATTTTGTATCAAACTTGCCTAAATTATCCCTGTCATTTAAAATAAAACATTTGCATCCAAATACATGAAAGTAACCAATGTTGGGCTTTTTCTCATTCCAAAGCTCATAGGGGGTTTTATCTAATTTAGACCTTAGCATAACTCTATTTATAACATAACATGCAGTACTTACCGCTTCAGCCCAAAAATAACTAGGCAAGTTATTCTCATTGAGCATTGTTCTTACCATCTCTTGAAGAGATCTATTTTTCTTTTCTACTACCCTATTTTGTTGAGGAGTTCGAGGAGCAGAAAAATTATGCACAAAACCATTTTCATCACAAAATGTTTCAATATTTTTATTAACAAACTCTTTTCCCCTATCACTTCGGATACTTGAAATAGTATAACCCTTTTCATTTTGAATTCTCTTGCATAACTTGGTAAAAGCATTATGTGCCTCATCTTTATGAGTAAGAAAGATGACCTAAGTATATCTAGAGAAATCATCAACAATAACAAATGCATAATATTTTCCTCATAAACTTACAACTCTATTTGGTCCAAAAAGATCCATGTGTATCAGTTGCAGTGGTCTAGTAGTGGAAATATGTTTCTTGATTTTAAAAGAAGTTTTTGTTTGTTTACCAAATTGACATACATCACAAATTTTGTCTTTAAGAAAATTTGTCTTTGGTAAACCTCTCACAAGATCATTTTTTGAAAGTTTGGAAATAAGTTCCATGTTGGCATGACCTAGTCTTCTATGCCATAACCAATTAGTTTCATTTTGAGCTGAAAAACAAATCGCATCTTGTGAGGTAATTTCTTCAAAATCAATTGTATAAACATTGTTACTTCTAAAAGCAATAAAACAAATATTACAATCATAATCATTCAATATAATGCACTTATCCATTTTGAAAGTAACTGTAAATCTTTTATCACATAATTGACTTATGCTTAAAAGATTATGTTTTAAACTTTCAACAAGTAGAACATCTTCAATTATAAAAGAAGACTCATTACCAATTTTACCTATTCCCACGATCTTCCCTTTCGAGTTGTCTCCAAATGTCACGTGTCCTTCTTCTTTAGATCTAAGATCAAAGAACTTAGTCTTGTCTCCCGTCATGTGTCCTGAACATCCACTATCTAAAAACCATTTATTTTTGTTCGTGGAAGACTTCATGCACACCTATAAAAACAATTAAAATGATTTTTCTTGGTACCCAAGTTCTTTGGGTCCTTTATTTATTAGTATTAGAAGAAACAAGATTTTTAAGTACTCATATGGCCCTGATAGTCATTGTATGTTTTCTTCTAATAGGACAACCAAGACAATTATGATCATTTCTATTATAAAAGTTGCAAATAGCATGTGACATATATGAAGAACTTGAGTGATTATAATAGTATCCTTTTTTAACAAAATTATTTTTATGAAAAGAATTTTGAATATTGGACTTTGATGTAGAAGGATTATTAAAGAAGTTTTTATAAGGTTTTTATTTTTGTTTTGGCATATATCCCAAGCCTGCCTTATCAAAAACATATCCTTGACTACCAAGAAGTTTTTCAAAATTTCTTTTTCCATTCGTAAAGTTTTCAATAATATTTTCTAAATCAGTTTTCTTTTTTTTCAACTCAAAATTTTCATCTTTCAAAACAATATTTTCTTTTCTTAAAATATCAATTTCGTTTGTTAAAGAATGATTTTTCTTTTTCAAAACAGTATACTTGATACCCAATTTTTCAAATTCCTCATATACCTCTTCTAAAACATTTTGCAATTCTTCATATGAAGGATCTTCAATATTATCAAAATTTGTTATCTCAATATCATCTTTAGTCATAAGACAAAGATTTGCTGATTCTCCATTGCTTGCTTCACTATCTGAGCTACTTGAATCATCATTCCACGTAGCTTTCATTACTTTTTTGCCTTTGTTTCGATCTTTCTTTAGCAGGGGACAATCTGGCTTGATATGACCAGGTTTAATGCATTTATAACAAATTAAAGTGTCATTTTTACCTGAATCTTTCTTGGAAAACTTATTAAAGGATTTCCTTGGAGGAGATTTATTTTTCTTTAAAAACCTCTGAATTCTTCTTATTATCATCGCAACTTCTTCATCTTTGTCGTCATTTTCCTCATCTTCATCACTTTCACTTTCATGTGGAACAGCTTTAAGTGCCAAGCTCTTCTTTGACTTTCCTTCTTCTTCTCCTCTTTTCAATGTGTACTCATGGGTGATAAGTGACCCGATGAGTTCATTCACTTCGAGCTTCTTGAGGTCTCTAACTTTAAGAATCGCTGTCACTTTTGATTCCTAACGTTTTGGTAGAGAGTTGAGAATTTTTCTTACTATCTCCACTTTGGAATAAACTTTGCCAAGAGCTGTCAAGCTGTTTATGATGTTAGTAAAACGAGTGTACATACTAGAAATAGATTCATCATCATTCATCTTAAACATTTCATATTCATGAGTAAGAATATAAATTTTTGATTCCTTGACTTGAGAAGTTCCTTCATAAGTAACATCCAAGTTATCCCAAATTTCCTTTGCTGTAGCACAAGTCATTACTCTATTAAATTCATTACCATTTAGAGCATTATATAATAAATTCATAGCAGTTAAATTCAAAGTATAAAGTCTATCGTCTTCACGATCAAACTCTTCTTCTTCCTTTTTGACCTTTACTCCATCAACTACTTTTGTTGGAATATAAGGTCCATTTACAATGCATTTCCAGATTTCTCGACCTTGAGCCTGAAGGAATATTCTCATTCTAACTTTCCAGAATGAGTAATTGTCTCTGCAAAAGAGTGGAGGCCGACTGCTAGATTGACCTTCACCAAATGAAGCTGCAATATTAGCCATAAGATCTTAACTCAAAAGATAGTTAATCTTATAATTGAGCTCTAGCTCTGATACCAATTGTTGCCCAGATAACTAACACAAGAAGAGGGGTGAATTGAGTTGTATTTAAAAAAATAACAATTATAAATCAAATATATAATATAAAATATAAACAAAATATGAAACAACAATAAATATAAAGAGTAAGAGTAAGAGAGAAGCAAACTCAGTATGTTAACAAGATTCGGCCCCACTGCCTACGTCCTCGCCTCAAGCTACCTCTTGAGGATCCCCAAATCCACTATTCAATCTCCTTTAGGTGGAGATAGAAACCTATTACACTTTTGAGCAGGACCGCTCCAAAGAATCCGTGTAGAACACTCTCTACACTTCTAATCACCTTACACTTGGTTATTTAACTATTCCCCGTGTAGAACACCTTCTACACTTCCAATCACCTCACACTTGGTGATTTAACTATTTCCCGTGTAGAACACCTTCTACACACACAAGGGTTATACACACCCTTTTACAAATACAAGAATTGATAGTAGGTAGACTATCAAATTACACTCCTCAATGAGTGAGATAGAAACAATACAGCGCAACCTATATCTCTCTCAACAAAAACAAGAATTAAGGTTCAAAATTTTAGAAAACAGAGAATGAGAGCTTTGAAAAAATGATGCAAAACTTAGCAATAGATGTGTAAGCTCTTGTTGTATGTTTTGGAAAACTCAAGTGAGCTATTTATAGGCAAATGAGTTTTCAATTTCAAATTTGAAAAGATTCTCATGTCAAAAACATCATTATTCACTTTTCAAAAATTTCAAATCTAATTTTTTTACTTTTTGCATGTGACAAAAGGAGCACACTTTACTTTTCAAAAATTTCAAACATAATATTTTACTTTTTGCATATGACAAAAGGAGCACACTTTACTTTTCAAAATTTTCAAATAAAGATATCTACCTTTTGCATAAGTCAAGAAAAGCATCCATTACTTTTAAAAATATTCAAATAAAACATGCACATGTGAAAGATGACAATCAATCATCTTAATATTTTCAAAGTTCAAACCTTTAATCATATCATGCACATGTGAAAGATGACAATCAAGCATCTTAATATTTTCAAAATTCAAATATTTAATCATGTCATGCACATGTGAAAAATGACAATCAATCATCTTTCAAAATTTTCAAAGTTCAAACATTTAATCATGTCATGCACATGTGAAAGATGTATTTTAATGCTTTATGATAAAATATTAATTTTGAGCCTTAATCCTAATTTCGAATTTTTAAAAGATTTACAAAATTACTCTATGATTTTAATGTGAACTTGTTCCCTTCTTGCTCGTGCTTGGTTCCTTGATGTGCTTAATTATATTGTGTAGACAACTTGAGTTTGAGACTCCTTTATTTTTTGAATTCATTTGTTATCATCAAAATCCATGTGTAGATTTACATGAACCTTGAAACCTTGAGTTCAACAGTTTAAAGACAGTCAATAGAAACATTTATTTAAAATATTAAAATCTCATATGCTTATTAAAAATGTTTTATTATATGACAATCATAAAATTATACCTATCATAAATTGTCTAGACCTCTACGTCACCTCCCTAGGTCAAATTACGTTCTGGCGCATTCTCATAAACATCATCACCTGGTTGGTTTTCAAAAAGAAAATATAGAAAGATATAAAAAAAATGAGTCAAATACTCAATAAACAATACATTAGACAGTAAACATAATAATCATCTGCTTTCTTGAAAATAAGCATACTCATGATTACATATATAAATAATATGAACATGAACTTTTCATAAATGCATACATAATTAACATGAACATGAGCATGAGCTTATATTACTTATCATAGCATAAACCATTATGATCCACTGTTGATCTCCATGGGTTAAGTTTAGCAATCAAGCTAGAAAAATTCTGATTCTACCTGTGGTCACGAGTTGTGGAATCTATACATAAAGAAGATATACTAGTGGTACTGCCAACAAGTACGACCTAACAATATAATATACTCATATTATAGGTACCATCTTCATATCATACATAGATCGTTATATATTTTATTCATATCATACTTGCATCTTTGTCATATCCTAGATTTCAAAAGAAATCACATTTTTCTATAACATGTCGTGATACATGCCTCTTCGCATAAATATATGTTCTTTCATAAATAATTTTATGTATAACTCTCACATAAAATATTGACTTTTCATAAATGAATTTAGTGCATAAAATTATGACATTTCATAAATATTTTAATACATAAACTTTTACGTAAATCATGCATAAATTACCATAATTTTATCATAACATAGGTACATAGAAAGGGGCTCCAATGATAGGCATACATATATAATATTTTTATAAAAATTTCATTTACCATACATGCCTGTAAGGATATGGTCATGCTACTTATCCCTTGGCACTACTTCCTGGTTCTTACATTGTAGCTCATGACTTATTGATGTATGCGAAAGTGCACTCTAAATTTCTTATTAATGGATTAAAATGCTAAAATGTAAATAAAAATAATGAGATATAATTTATTTTATTGAATTTAATTTTTATTCACATTCAGATATGTTTAAACATATTTTTATAATATTTTATATCTCAAATATTACATTATTGTGGAACGAGTAGAAGATGATCAGATGAAGTGCATCCGCAACATTCATAAGCTGGAACATCGCACGTATTAGTTTTTTATTGATGGGCTGTTATTGTTTAAAAAAGAGCCGAATCGGTCCCTAGCTTATCCCATATATACATATGATTGCAGTGCCGGTGGACGAGTTTTAGGTACGTAGTAGACACACGAACACCGATAGAAAAGAATTGTGGCTCCGGTTGCTTATTTTTCTCTGGAGAATTTTATGTACTTGTCCATTATGTGTATGGGTAACTAAATTCTTAAGTAAGATTAAGGATGAACTTGCATATTTGATGGTACTTTTAATTTATTTTTGATTTATATATTTGATCTTAATTTATTCAGACCCTTTCGTTTAATCATTCTCAAATTATTGTTGATATTTCATCTTTGAATAATCAAAGAATTTATTCCCTTTATAAATTCAGTCACGTTTTTCCTAAGAAATAGTTGAAATCTTTGATTATGTTTGAATCAATTATCTATCTATATTACTTTAATTCTTTATTGCAATATCCCTAATTGAGAATATTGCCATTGTTGGGTTTTGTCAATAGAGATAATAATTTACATGGTTTAAAAGTGGTGAATAATTTTTCAAAATGTTACATTTGGTTTAATTTTGATTTGTAATTCTATTTTTTCCGATTGGAAATATTGGACTTAAGTTCTCAATTGTGTTATTCAGTGAATTAAGAATAATTAAAAATATTGAATTTGTACAAGAAATTCATGACGCTTTACTGTTCATAAAATTTGAGTAATCTTTTCATTAATCATTTTGTTCCAAATTAAATTAGTTTTTGTTCTTTTATTAATTATTTAATATATTTTTTTGTTTTTTTGTTCTCTTTTTTATTTTTTAATCTGTGTCACTGTAGAATCGACGCCCCAAAACTATGCTAAAATTATCGTGTTAGTCTTTGAGCGTAATCACCTATACAAGACATTCATTGTCACTAACTTTCTAGAAAATCATGTCATAGTGTTTTTAATTATTTAAAATCATAAATAGAGAATTAATAACAGACTAAAAATATACTTTAAAACCCTTAAAAAGACAGAAGCCCCAAAAAAGTTTTTGAAATTGTTACGAGTGTCAATCATTTACCTTTTGCCACTTATGCCATTTGAATGGCTTGAAGGGTTTATCCTATTCTTGTATTTTGAAGACATAGTTTAGGAGCATTTTGGAATTTGTCTACTCTTTGTATATAAGCTATGTGTACAACGTATTGTGGGCATCGATTTACTTGTAGAATAACATGGAATTGCAGAGAACGGAAGGGGCAAAACAAAGAGAGCTAGGATTAGGATTTTAGCAAAAGAAAATCGATGATAGCTCTTGTAATCGCATGTTCTTGATTATAAATCTCCATTGATAACAACAAATATGCTCAACAATGTTATTCCTACAGTGAATGTAGGCCATTAAGATCAAACCACGTAATCTCTGTGTTCTTATTTTTACCTTAGATTTGTTTCTATTTTCTTGTTTTAATTTATATGAATTGATATGTGAAAATCCTAACATGTTTGGCTAGTGTTTTCTGTGCTTATAATTGTAATAGAAACATTAAAGAATCGGCCCAACAATTTTACTTAAAAGAAAAGTAGGCCCAATATACTGAACTAAAAGCATTAGGTCGAAATGGGTTTAAGGCCCGAAGTCCTACTCAAAGTTTTAACAAGCTCATTGATTTGTGAGATGATGTTTGGAATAAGGCCAGCCTTGCATGGAAGCTGTCACCTACTAATGATAAAATAGAAGGTCCGAGTCTTTGAGGATCCATCCATCACTGCAAAAAATCATAATTTTTGAAGCTGAATTGCGTACATTTAAATTAATAAATATTTTTAAAATAAATTAATTATGTAAAATTAATTTTACAAATGGAAGTGATTTATATGCTTTGTCAAATTATAAAATTATTTTTATTATAAAATAAATTCAATAGATCACATAAAAATATGTCAATTTATAAAATTATTTTTATATAATTTCTTTATAATTATAGCAGTTTTATTAAATTATAGACTTTTTTTTAGTGTGCATACTATACGAAGGGGATAAACTCAAGTCAACGGCCAATAGGTTTTTTGCTCAATAGCAGGTCACCATTGTACATGTGGAGACATGCAGCTTTCAATTAAGAAGACCGAGTTAACTAGACTTTAAGGTTGTCATGCACCATTTAAAGGGTTAGAAAAATATAGATATTCTACTCAGTAGATAAACTCAAGTTGATGGCCAATAGGTTCTTTACCTTATAGCAGGGTCACTATCGTACGTGTGGAGACATGCATTTTTCAATTAAGAAAATCGAGCTAACTAGACTTTAAGGTTGCCGTGCACCATTTAAGGGGTTAGAAAAATGTAGATATTCTACGAAGTGGATAAACTCAAGTCGACGGCCAATAGGTTCTTTGTCCAATAGCAGGGTCACCATCGTACATGTGGAGACATGCAGTTTTCAATTAAGAAGACGAAGTTAACTAGACTTTAAGGTTGCCATGCACCATTTAAGGAGTTAGAAAAATGTAGATATTCCACTTAAAATCAACCACAAATTTTAATTAATGGGCCTGTCTTTTGCATTGACCAGAGGTCTAAAAATTAAGGGGTGCATGTAGTCACCATGAATTTGACAAAATGTTTATAACAAAGTTAATGTCTTGTATATTATTCCAGGAGGCTGTCACACAACTTCTATTTGAAAGAATTTGGGTGAATATCTAATAATAAAAGAAATATTAGAACATTTATCACTAGTCATCATTCATCAAGTATTTACATAAACCAATTGTTTTTTGATTATGAACCCTATAGGTTTCTTCTTTACGAAGAGTATTGAATAGGATTTTAAGTCTATCTTTCTTTTATGTTATGGACGTGACTCTTACTGTTAGGGAATTATAAGCCTTTATTTATAGATAAGCTAAAACTATTTTCTATTAAATGTTGCTTTCTTCTATTAAGGAATGTAACATTTGATTTTTAAATAAGTAATTGTTAATGCTATAAAAATCGGTCAACAGGCTGGGCCGGGAGAAAGAGTCTTTCCTGACCCATTGAGGCGATTCAGATTTCGTTCGGTGTCGTTTGGAGCTCCCGACAGTATTCTAGTATAATTGTACAATGATGGTACGTACATATGTATTAAATGAAATAAATAGAAATTAAATGTAATTTACGTGATTTAACATAATATCTATTTTACAAATATATGAGAAGGAAAATTTCCTATAATAAAAATTTTATAATTTCTTACATCTCTCTACAAGAAGGGAGAGAGCATTTTGTCATCTGATTTTGGACATTTTACACAGGACTTTTGGTCTGTGATGATGTGATAAATTAAAGTTATATCGTGTGTGTCAGTCTTTAAGACTTTTGGTCTGCGATGATGTGATAAATCTAAAGTTACCTCGTGAGTGTCAGTCTTTTATTTTTCCCTTCATCGTTTCCCTTCTTTCCTTGCCTTTATTTCCTAACATTGTGCCCATATCCTGACTCCCATCATGTCTCCTATCAATCACCCTATTACCTGCACTCATATTTCATTTGTCCCCCTTTAGCTCGTAGTGTTATGATTGGGGCTGGGCTCACTTTAATTTCTGCCTACATAATAATATCTTTATTTTTAATTATTTAAGATTTTTTAATATAAATATAAAATTATTAAAATAAATAAATATATATAAAATATATTTAAAAGAATGTAACATATTAGCCACCTTTAAGTTTTTTTACAAGGTGTATTCTTTCTTTCTCTCATTTGACTAACGTGATAATCATTTAAAATTATGTAGGTAACTAAAATTAAATATGGCTACATATAAATCTATTCAAACTATAACATTTAAAAAAAATATATCATATATGAATCATAACGGTTATGTTAATATATTAATATTTTATTTCATGTATTATATTATATTAAGCTTTTTAAATAATTTTTTTATATGTGAGACATCTTTTTATGAATGCATTATGGGTCTACACATTATAAAGTAGAAATAAATACTTTATGTACACAAATAAAATATTATTATTAATAATAAATATAGAATACAATGAACAAATGAATCATAAAATAAACTCATTAATTTTATAATTTTTAGATGTTTCAAAAATACTTTTATTTAGAATCCTTTTGTGAAGGCCGGGTCTGCTCATATTCAGGACAATGCTTGGGGATCTAAAATGCCTCGTGAATTGTAGGGAGTATAAATGTATTTTTTATTTATTTTTTTCAATCATTTTCTAAATCTTTATACATTTTGAAAAAATACAAATATCTTTTTTTAACTTTTAAGTAAAAGAATAAAAATCACAACTATCCGTTTTATCGGCATTTTTCATTTTTTATGAATCACAACTGTCCCACTTTATCGGCATAACTATCCATGCCCTAGCATCACTTATAATCATTTTGCTCGGCAGGGATGAATTCCGGGACTTGTACAGATACTAATTTTTTCAACCAGGATTGTTCAAAAGTAATTTGTGTATTTGTCTTTATGGTCCATTAAAAAGTTGGACACAGCTTAAGGGGGAGGAAAATTCAGAGGAAGTGCATGAGGGTTAACTGACACATTAGGTATAAGTCTTGAACCGAATGGATTTACGCTAATTTTGTCTTAAACCAGAACCCACATCGTCTCCTTTGAATATTCGTGTTGCCTGTTCTTTTTTTCTTCTTCCAAGTTTCGGTTATTTACACATTAACTCGTTTAATAGAATGAAATGCTTAAAATTTCTCTCTCTTCCCTGTGTCCATATCAGTTGTGTTGGCAATGTTTTTTTTCTTTTCAAAACTATAGAATTGTAACGCCGTATCTTGCATCAAATTGGAGAAAAAAGAAGGAAGAATTGTAGATTTCTTGATCAAAATTTGGGCACTGGTTTTTTGACTTTACCCTTGTTCAACGAGGAATTTAATGCAACATCATTATAATTGAATTAGACTGAGATGAATGTCTGGCATATAATCCTTTTAGGTAAAGCAACTCCTGAAGATCGTTTCTTTAGTTATTATGCTTGATATTCTACCACGAGTCTTCTGGAGAAAAACATTTGATGACAACTGATTTTCAATGTGTCGAGAAACCTTCATTTGCTTGATTTCTCAAGCAGGTGACCTATATACGACTTGGGCGTATTTGAAATGCAGATTTCATTTTGAGTTGAGAAATTATATTTGCAGTTATAAAATGCATAAATGTTGTGCACTTCTTTCAAAAAAATAAGAAAATATAAATTTGTAAAAAAAAATAATATTTTAATAATAAATTATACTCTCTTTAAAAAAAAAAACATATGATTCATCCCATACTCATGACTATATTTAATATTATTCTTTTAAATTTGCTTGAAAAGTCATTGATGATGTTTTTTTCAAAGGTAATGATACTCTTCCTTTCCTAATTCTAGTTGTTTACCATTCTTAGTTTATTTGAAAATTTTATTTTTTTATTATTTTCCTTTCAGTATTTTTTTAACATTCTTAGTTATTAATAAAAAATTTTAAAAAATATAAAACTTTACAAATAGTCACTTTTTTAACCATTAAGTAAAAAATAATTTTTTTAAAATTAAAAAGATTTAAACAAGTAGTAAAAGAATTATAAGACTATCATTATTCTTTAGTCCAATTTAACCATTGACAATAGTGTACTCATTAGATATCCAATAGCGCTATGAGCTGGGTTCTTTGTCTCTCTCTCTCTCTAAAAAATATTTTCCATCTTTCTTCTAGAAAACCAGAAAGAAATCTCTCTTGAGGGGGTAGGAGCTTTGGCTCCTCCCTCCCTTATTCCCTCCATTTCCTCCTCTTCTCCCTTCTTCCTTCCTTAACTTTTTTTTTTAGTGGTTTTTTGTGTTTTGGTGTTTTTTTTTAGGTTGAACAGGAGAAGTGGTGTCGGGACGGTTTCTGGTGGTCTTCGACCCCACGCGCCCCACCACGGGGTTCGTCTGCCGTCAATCTACCAGACTACTAAAATCTGTACCGAGAGAAGCGAAGTGTGGCTCACACATATGGGCTGAAGAGTGTTGGTGGCCTTCACGCGCATCCATTTTTGAGTGCTCTACCACCACAACACGCGGCGGTTTTGGGTTTTTTAGCGTTAAAAGCAATAGAATGGAGGTTTCGGCTTAACCCAGAGTGGCACGTGTTCCCCACGCGCCACGTCAGCCACTAGTTTCAGATTTTTCTTTTATTTTTTCAATATTTTTTCAGGTTTCTCCGAAATTGAAAATCAAAACTATATCTTTTAGATGTATTTTCGATTTTCTCATGTTGTTTGCTTTATGTTTTTGCGTTTGTTTAAGATAAATAAATTTTGTCTCTAAGACCTTCGGTCCATAAAGTTGTTTGGCAATCGTTCTTAAAATGAAATTCTATTTTGGATAGATGTGTTATTTTGTCTGGGATAGAGATGATTTATTTTGGGATTAGTTTGTGGTTATTTAGTCTTGAACAGAGGTGGGTGTTAGGGTAGTCTCTTAGATGGTGTTCTGGAGAGATGTGTAATTAAAGTTAGGCCATATCAATCATCTTTTGGGGTGTTGAGGAGCTATAAATTATAGATAGTAGCTTGTAATATATGTTTTAAGTTCAAATATAATGCATTCTTTTAATAAATGCAATTTAGCTTTTTTTCAAAAAAAAAAAAAAAACAGCACTATAAGCTTTTAACTACAGTAGCTAAATATGAGTGGCTCTATAGTTATTGCTGGAAGTCTTCTGTTAAATTGTCTTTTTTTTAATTTTTATATGTATTTTTTCAACATTATTAAATATTTAAAATGAAATAAAAAATATAATATTATTAGAAATATTTTCTTAACAAATTTCAGCAGTTACAACCCGTGGTAGTCATTAATAAAAAGAGAAGCATTTCCAACTAAAATATAGATGAAATCATGAAGATGAATAGTAATTGAGCAACAATATGGTCCTACGGGTGGGGCTGTCGGCGAAATTTATTTTATACTTTTTTACAATTTATTTTTTCTTTTCACAAAAATGATAAAAGTGGATGTCTAAACAAAATATATTTAATTTTTTTTCATTATTTTTTTAATTAAATAAACCTAAAAGACCGCAAAGGGGCCCAACTGTAAGGCCTCAAATCATTTTTTATAATAATTTAGACTAGTAATATACCGTCCTAAAATTATAAGTGATATAAAATCACTTTAAAAAAAAATATCATCTATTATTAAAAAAAGTTAACTTTTTTCATAAAAGTTTCATATCTATTCATCTTTCTTTAAAATGACTGCATGCGCTTATAAATCTATACTGTAAATATCATTTCTTTAAATATATATATTTTAAACATATTTTCTCTCTCTCCAATCAGTCTTTATTATTTTTGTCCTGATTTCTATCGTTTGCCGTGTAAAATTGATCAGGGCATTTACAAATTCTTCATTTTTCAGCCTTCATCTTCCAATACAAACGGGTATAAAATATTAACTTAGATTTTATTTAATGGTTTGCATTAGAAACATAAACAAAAAGTAATAATTTAATTTAAATGAGTTAGATAATCGTTACATTATTAATAATAAAACTATCGTTATAAGTTATCTTAACAAATTTTATTTGAAAAATAAATATAACTAATAGATATGTGAAGTGTGATGATTTTTTTAAAATAATATAAAATTTAAAATTTGTCAAATGAGGGCCTGGTTTGGATTGCAATACGAGTTAAACTCATCTCAACTTATCTCAAATTTATCATTATTCTTTTTTAAATTTTTATATAAAATACAAATTTCAATACAATTTTTTTCAAATTTCAATATACTTTTTTAAAATCTTAAAATAATAATAATATTAAAAAAATAATATTTTATTTAACTTTTAAAACTTATATCAACTTATTTCATCTAATATATTCTCTCAATCCAAACCATTCCTAAAAAGTTAATGTTAATGTGTGCTCTTGGAATCAGGATTCAAGCAAAGAGCTTAAGGCCCCATTATCCCATAATAATTAGGGCGGTTGCCAGTTGAGCTACAAATCATTGTTGGAAAGCTTGTTCAATTAATTGCTCCTATTGAATGGTATTCTTCTAGAAGTGAGCTCCAACGGAGAATGAGAGAAATTATATATAATTTCTATAATCGCATTTATTTCTTCTAAAAATGAATAAATGAATTCAGATTCCAATAATAAACCATATCAATTTAATTGGTTTGTTTGTTTTCATAAATTATTTTATTTTATCTCAAATATATTATTATATTTTTTCAAATTTTTATATAAAATAAAATAAATAATCCAATTTTTTCAAATTTTAAAATAAAAATAATATTAAAAATAATATTTTAATAATATTTTATTTTTTAAAACTTTTATTTCATCTTATTTCATCTCATCTTTAAAAATAAACAAGACTTAAATTACATCTCATGCAAGCTGTCTCTAAAAGAACTTCCAGCAAACCTACAACACTACAAAATTCTCATCGGTATATGACTGACAAATTCAAATGGTACTCATTTAATGGGATGGGTTGAAGAATTGCAATATCCTCGCCGTTTTAAAAAGGTTTAAAAAAAATAGTTCATGAATCTTTTAAAACATGTCATAAAATTATAAATAAAAAAAATAAAAAAATTCATGTCCTGGTCACGACGGCTTGTGTCTCGTCTTTAATTAAATGATGACAAGGTTGTGTTGATCACATGTCAATGGAGGTGGTCAATGCAAAACAAATGCCCATCAACTAAAAGTTGTGGTTGATTTTGAGTGAAATGTCTACAATTTAAAGTGAAATGTCTATAATTAATTAATAATCATTTAATTAGAATTAATTAATTATAAATAATCAGTTTTTTTTATAGTGACGTCTCCACATGTTACACGATGGTGACCCTACTATTAGCCAAACAACCTATTGGCCGTCGGCTTGAGTTTATTATCCACTTCGTGCGCACTCTAAAAAGTGTTTGATTTAATTGTTGACTTTTCAGCTTCAAAATTCATGATGTTTCGTAGTGATGGATGGATACACAAGGATTCGGATTTTCTGTCATTATCATTAGTCATGAGTGACAGCTTGTAACGCTGGCCTTTATCCGAAACATCATACAAATTAGTGAGCTTCCAATTCCAAAGCCCTCGGCTATTTTTTCCATTTAATGATGTGAATTTTATGTTGGTGCAGCTTGAGATGCTATCCAGTACTTAGTTGAGTTGGTTTATTATTGAGTTTATTCATATGTTCTTAAAGAATTGTTTTAAACGAATTTTAATTTTTTTTTATAAGAAGATTTCTATTTATAAAGCCATCATTGCATCAGAGTTTATCAAACCATAAAGCAATTTTAACAAATAAGGGATCATGATCCCACCGCACATTAATATCAGTAGTGTTTCATACATTTCGAGCAAGAGAATGTGCTACATTATTCTCCAGTCGATGAACATGTTGAACTCACACTTCAGAAAAATAATTAAGTAAACATTTGGCTTCATTTATCACATTTCCAGCAGTAGATAGCGATTGTTCCTGAGTTTGCAGCTCATTCACCACAATCAAACAATCAGGTTCCACAATTAATTTAGGAACACCCAAGGCAAACAAAGTTGTAGACCCCTCAAAACAACAATAGCTTCAATAGTTTCAGCTTCCACAACAGGTTCTTCATACTTGCTTGTTGGCATTATCACATTAGGTCATCAAAAATAGCACCATCTACATTAACTTTCAGAAAACCATCTTCTGGAGCCTTCCACTTCACTACCCGGTGCATGTCTTTGAATGTAGATGTCTTTACTTCATTGAAAGTTTTGCACAGAGACAGACCATCATCCATAACTCATTCGGGTTGTAATCTTTTATGTCCATCTGCCACTGGTTCTGTGACGCCCCCAACTCACATTTGGGATTTAACGTAAGTCAAAAAGTCAAAATAAGTAACATTAAATTACTCACTCTCGTACGTAACAATAATTTAGAGCATATCTCTTAACTTACTAGCATAAGTCATATATTTCACAACGGATTAGGTATATAAAAAAATTATAAAAATCACATATGGCAAAATTTAACTTCCAACTTCCACATTCTCCTCTCATTCATCAAACATTATATTATTATATATACATGCTCAAAATAGTTATCAGTGTCAACAAAATAACAATACATATTAAAAGATCATCCCTATGATCACTTGGGTTCCTTCTTAACTTCAGGAAATTCTCTCCCATAACGGAACATATCCAAACTAAGACAACGGTCTTGCTGAAGATACTTTCCCTGTGATGTCAAATAAATCCCACATACAGATAGGGAACCATCCAATCCCAAAGTTAAACAGCAACCTATACGCTGCTCCTCCTCGACAAAAGCAGGTGTATTGTGATACCACAACTCCACCGACTGATCATATATAGAAAGTTTCAAGGACGCAAAAGTAAAATTTACATAAGGACTGAAATTAAAAAGTCCCTTAGGACTCCTCGGAGTTTCCTGCATCATCAGGGCTTTTCCCATGTTGGCCATCATATCCTGTATATAATTTACACATACAAAAAAGAAACATAAAATCACAAAAGAGTGAGATTTCCTTAAAAATCTCAGTAAGTACATAATTAGCTTAATAAAGCATAGACACAGCCATCATTAATCTTTTTAGAAAAAGAAACTAACAAAACATGATCAAAAATATGTTTCATGCAACTTATCAATAACCTACACAGGTTTTCACTCTTATGAAACTTATGTTCCTTTTTCTTAACCGTCAATACCTTTTTAGAACTTATTTAATTATTATCCTCAATGGATGTTACGTATCGTTGTCCCTATCACAGATAACTCTTTTACAACATATTTATCTCTTATCACCAATGGGCGTTACGTATCGCCGTCCTATTGCATACAACTCATCAATCACTCGGACGTTACGTATTGCTATCTCCGTTATGATGAGTCTCGTGTCAATCTTCCGGGCATTACGTCTCACCGTCCCCGTCTTCACACAAAACACACTTAACATAGTGGACGTTACGTCTCACCGTCCCAACTAATCATATCATTTCTACGGGCGTTACGTCTCGCCGTCCCCGTAATAATACATATCAATCTTATCATACGACAAGCATTATATTTCGTCATCCCTGTCGGTACGTCAATCATCCGGGCGTTACGTCTCGCCGTCTCCGTCACGACGTGACTAACTTATCCATATCTCTTATTCTTAGTTGTCCTTTCTTATTTGTAGGAATTTATCAAGTACATGATGTATCACTCTTCTTAAATCTCACCACATATTAGAACATACATGTACTCTTAAACTATCACATACTCCCATATGTATGTATCTTAAATTCTGCCAAGTGTTTTACACATGCTATACACTTAGATAACACATATAATTCCTTCTTATTTCAATGTCCACTCTTTATTCAAGCAAAAGCCTTGAATTCAGCAAAACAGAGTATCTCGCTGGAGCGAGGTATCGAGCGATAATCGAGTGAAGTCTCGGGTTGGGACTCGCGCGAGCAAAATATCAAACGAATATTAGGCAAACTAGGTATCTCGCTTAAGCAAGGTATCGAGCGAGATTCAAGCGAGTTCTTGAGTTAGAACTCGCTTGAGCAAGACATTGAGCGAGTATTGAGCGAAGTCTCGGGTTGCACTTCGCTTGAACCAGACATTTAGTGAGAGTCAAACGAGACTTTACAGTTGTTCTTTGCTCGATCCTTCACTCGAGCGGGAGTCGAGCGAAGTTACAGAGCATAGACTTTTTAATCCAAAACTCGCAATCTTTTTACATAAACTTGATTTTTACTTATTACAACATAGTTTTTAAGTTCTTCTAACTTCATTTAACACATTTCCATTAACAAAACCACTTCAAACAACACTTAGATTTATTATAACACTTTAACAAAAATAGAAGGGTTCAATACTTAACATGTATAGTCCAACCTCTTAAATAACCATCTCCATACTAAATTTAAGCTAGAATATGAACTTACACACTCTCTAAGTCTGGTTGAAGATGATCAAACCAAATCTTTGCAAGTTTTTTCCTCAAAACTCTTATTAAGCTCACTTAAGATGTAGTTGGAGATTATGAGACTAGAGAAGAGCTTTCTTTGATTTCCTTCAAAAGGACTTCATGCTAGGCGTCTCCAAAAGATTTAGAAGACTCCAAAAAGTCTATTTATAGGGGTGATGGTCGACTCATGTGAAGGAAGGAAGAGGGATAAGTTGGTAAAAACCATAATTTCTGGTTTGCATGGGATGAGGTGTCCCTTCTAAATCTTTTTTCATGATTAAACTAAATCCCCAGAAATCCTAAACTTTGCAGCTGCATTGATCATCAAATGATCAGTATTTGAGATATTTTTACTAACCATTTTATCAATGGTTGGGGTAGAGGCTTATAGGATAAGGAATGAAGTGTCATCTCACTTACCCATGCATGTATCTTCCTTTCCAGCTTTCATCTGGTTAGCCAAGCCCCCTTAACCTTCCCCTAACTTATTTAGTTACTTTATAACCTCTTTAGAACTCTACTTAACAAGTTTTAGAAGGCCACTTCTTAGTTTGGTTAGGATAGAATCTCATTTTGATCCATATTCTCCAACTTGAGTTCTAGTTTAAGCTCAATCCAGAGTTATCTACTTGATTCTGAAATAAGTCATTGATACTGTCTAAATCTTCAAAAAAACTCATAACATAAAAGTTTTAAATCTGTCTCTTAGGATTCTATACGAATTAGAATCACCTCATTTGGATCTCATATGAGTAACTTATGATTATTACACTAAAACTCGACAGTTTAATCCGATAATGTACACCAAGTGTTTGATCTTTGGTTCAACCACTTCCTCTTGCATTTACACCCTAATTCTTGAAAATTCAACTCCTTCTAAGTTTAAAATGAATTTCTCTAGTTGATACTTTATCCCAAATCTCCAAGATTTCTCCATAATATTTTTCTCTAATACATGATTTCACTTATTCTAAACCCAATACTCTCATTTAGGTTTCCAACTTTATTATCTTAGAAAATAATACCCAAAATATAATTCTTTAAAGAAATCTAAATAAAACTTCATTTTAGAAATTTCGAGATATTACAGGTTCTGTCTGTATCACAAACTCCCAGCATATAATGAAAAATTTTAAAACATCATCATCATTACCATATTGCATTAGTAATCTTACTGTATCAAGGAAGTCTATAAAAGAATGGAAACATCAAGATACATGAAAATGCTTATACCATAATTGCTGGACAGAAACACACTTTGCAAGAGCATGGTTAAGATCTTCTTCTTGATTAAGGCAGGATCCACAAGTTGTCTCCACTTGAAGCTTCTTATTTCTCAAGTTAGCAAGTGTTAGCAAAATATTTTTACAAGCCTTCCATGCAAAAGTTTTAATCTTTCTACAAATTTTCATGCTCCAAAGTCTTCTCCACAAAATTGATCTTGTATATGCCCTGATGACTCACCTAGGGGGGAGCAGTGATCGGTCTGGACTGAAAAGACCGACTGGATCAGTAGTTTTGGACTGAATCGGGACCGATCCAAAAAATTAGGACCAAAATAGATTCGGTCTAGTCTCGATCTAGACATTTTTAGGCCTGGACCGGACCGGACCGAGTATAAATATAATATATTTTTTTTAAATTATATATATTATATAATTAACTATAGTTGTATTACTTGTATATGATTAATTATATAATATATATTATTTATTATTTATGTATATTGATGTATAGTTAAATCAACATGTTAGTATTAAAATAACATCTAGTATATTAGTAAATAGTACTAATACTAGTAGTCTAGTATAGAATCTCTAGAGTCTAGACTATATGTTATAGCCCAAATTTTTGATAAAGCATTTACTTGAGGAATATTTTAAAAGAATTTATTGAAAATATATTTTTTCATGAAAATAGAATTGGAGACTTAGATGATAATTGTGAGCTATGAAAATGTGAAATTATGCATTTTAAGATAAATTTTAGATTAACCTTTGGGAATTGTAATACTAGAGAAATTCAATTTGAACCTAGAAAGAGATAAAAATTTGAAATTTGAGGAAGAAATTCAATAAGAAGTAATAGAATCAAAGATCAAACACTTGGTGTACCCGGAATGAGCTCTCGAGCTAGTATGTCGGATTTTCGTGAAATGATCATAATTTCTTCATATAAGGTCCAAATGAGATCATTCTAATTCTTATAGAACCTTAAGAAGGAGATATAGAACTTTTATGTTTTGGGTTTTTGAAAATAAGGAATGCGTCAATAACTAAATCTAGTACAAAATGGACGGACGGGAATAGGAGTCAACAGGTAACTGACTTAGATGAGTTGTCTTGTGTTCGGCCATGTGACGAAAATTGTGATTAGTTACCAAACTTTCTAAGGTCTTAACATATGTTAGAATATGTGGAAAGTTGATAAGAATTGATCTAGAAGCCTTGGTGAGCAAGAAAACAAAGGAAAACAAATGGAGAACTCGGATTGGGTGTTCTCGGGTGGTCTTGACGTGTTTTGGTAAATTAATCATATCTCTCTCATATATCTCATAATGAAGTGATTTAAAATCCTATAGAACCTTAAAAGGATGATCCTAAACTTTCATGTTTGGAGTTTTCTAAAAATCGAATTGTATAAAGGACTTATTCTGACTGGAACGTAGCTGACCCTTAGGGGAGGCCAAGTGGCCAGATACACTTTATTGAAAGATACCATCATGCTATTTTGTTTTTACCCCACATGAGTTGGCTTTATTTGAGCCATTGATCAAGATGAGCTTGTAGGTGGATTAAAATTGACCATGAGATGAGATATTATCAAATAAACCTAAAGATTAGAGTGATCATGAGGGCTAAAGTGAGGGTAGACACCTCACCATACTCGACTAAGGGTATTGCTAAATACCCCTTGAGTTTTCACCATTAACCCACGCCTCCTACGCCTATTTATATGCATGTCTGTCTCTTTTCTCTTCCCTTTGGAGAGAACTTTCGGCCATAGTGAAAAAGAAACAAGAAAAAATCACTCAAACACACTCACTCTACCAAAACACCAAAGAGAGCTAGTTAAGAGCATTGGAGGGGAATTTGCACAAAATCTACCCCAAGCATCAAACCAAACTTAGAAGAAATTTTTTAGTGCATATATTAACTTAATCTTGGCATAGAATAAGTAGTTTGGTGATTGGATTATGTTTGATATTTATTTGAACTTAATCTTTGTTTATGGGTTAAATTGAAACATATGAAATTTTGGAGTAGTTTTTGTTATGTAATATACTAGAAAAATTATAAGACCTTAGAAATATATTTTATGATATAATATTAAGAGGATTATGTGAAAATATGAGTTCTTGATTTGGAATAAAATGATAAACCAACTCTAGGAAATCTCGTGCTTAATAGGGTATTATTGGTAGATTCAACATCCTTTAGTAAATCGGACATAACTTGTTAGTGTGATATCTGAATTGAATGATTTAAAAGCCTGTAGAAATCTAAGATAAAGATCTACAACTTTTGTATTTTAAGTTTTAAGAGATAAAGACTCAATAAGGGGAAAATTGGGATTTAAGTGGCAAAATAGAGTTTATCATGGTAGGCATGAACTTAGTGACTTAATTTTAATTATTTGATGATATTTTAAAAATTATGGTAATTTTAGAAACTCTAATTTACTTGAAAAGTTTTCAAGAATCATTTTGCTAAGAATTTATAGAAGAAATACTAAGAAAAACATTTTTATATGTATAAATTGACTAAGGAAAATTTGATATGTTAAATATGTGAAATTTGGCTTAAGTTTAATAAGCTAAATAAATAAATAAACAGATTTAGTTCTCCATGATATTTGGCCAGCTTTGGTTTTGATAATATTTTAATATTATATTTTATTGTTTAAGCATTATTCGTTAAGTTTTGACGTTACGAATTTATGTGACGTAAGTACATATATATGTGACGTATGTTTTTATGCTGTGTTTTATATATCACATGAATGGTGAAGACATGAAACATGCATGTCATAAGCTCAAGTTGTGTGTATATTGCATTCCATCAAATATGTGTGTCGTCATAAGTCACAATATCTATTTTAAAGAAAAATTTATGTTACATGTCGTCATGTAAATGTTGTCATGGATCATAACAAGCATTTAAGAAATAAGATAAGAAACTTTTATAAGAGAAAAGCTTTAAGAATCAGTCTCGTCATAACGAGGATGACGATATGTAACGCTCGTATGACGGATATGATAAAGCTCGTCACGACAGGAACGATGATACATAATGCCTGGACGACTGACGAGAATATGGATACGGCCCAACCAAGGGTAACAATACTGGATACGGCCCAACCAGGAGTAACAATACTGGATATGGCCCGACCACAAGTAATAATAGTGGCATGGTCTGACCACGGGTAATAATAGTGACATGGCCCGACCAAGGATAATAATAGTGACATGGCCCGACCACGGTTAATAATAATTGCATGGCCCGACCACGGGTAATAATAGTGGATATAAGTGAAAACTTATAAGAACAATAACTTTAAGATAAGAATAAAAAGTTCGTGCATGATATAAGTTTGTTTAGGCAAAAAAGACATCAGTATAAGTCTACATAAGAGATAAGTCTAAGTCATGCATGAGTCACATGAAGCATGCCATAAATGCACACTCTAATTGTCTGGCTTGTATATGATTATTTTATTATGTCTATATTTTTATTAAGTTGCGTGTGTACTTATTGAGGTTTCTAAGAAAATCTCATTTTTGTATGTTTCTTTTCTTTTTGAAAATTTAAAATTCACTGTAGCGTATCAGTATCGAGCATGGATAAGGCCCTAATTACTCGAGAGACTCGGAGGAACCCTGAAGAGCTCTCAGAGTACTCTCTCTCTATTTATAAGTTTTTAACCAGTTGATAGTAGTAGGGACCGACATTGGCACAGAGAAAAAGTTTCCCGAAGTGAAGAAGAAGCCTAGGCGGCCCTAAGTCGAAGTTTTGATAAGTTTGTTGTTGCCTAGATGACTAACACAAGAGGGGGGGTGAATTGGGTTATATTATAAAATTAATACTTATAAACTAAATATACAATATAAAATATAACCAAAATATAAAACAGTAGAAAATATAAAGAGTAGGATAAGAGAAAGCAAACTCAGTATTTTTACGAGGTTCAGCCCCACTGCCTACGTCCTCGCCTCAAGCTACCCCTTGAGGATTCCCAAATCCACTATTCAATCTCCTTTAGGTGGAGATAGAAACCTATTACACCTTTGAGCAGTACCGCTCCAAAGAATCCGTGTAGAACACCCTCTACACTTCCAATCACCTCACACTTGGTGATTCAACTATTCCCTGTGTAGAACACCTTCTACACACATAAGGGTTATACGCACCCTCTTACTTCCAATCACCTCACACTTGGTGATTTAACTATTCCCCGTGTAGAACACCTTCTACACACACAAGGGTTATACACACCCTCTTACTGATACAAGAATTGATAGTGGGTAGACTATCAGAAAACACTCCTCAATGAGTGAAATAAGAACAATACAGCACAAACTATATCTCTCTCAACAAGAACAAGAATTAAGACTCAAAACTTTAGAAAAGAGAGAATGAGAGCTTTGAAAGAATGATGCAAAATTTAGCAATAGATGTGTAAGCTCTTGTTGTAATTTTTGCAAAACTCAAGTGAGCTATTTATAGGTAAATGAGTTTTCAATTTCAAATTTGAAAAGATTCCCATGTTAAATAAGAGCACTATTCACTTTTCAAAAAATTCAAATAAAAACATTTCCTTTTTGCATTTGTCAAAGACAACTCCATTCATTTTTCAAAGAAATCAAACCTAATCTTTTGCTTTTCATACAAGACAAAATGAGCATGATTTATTTTTCAAACCAAATTATCTTCTTTTTGCATATGTCAAAAAAACACACAACCACCCTTTAAGATTTTCAAACAAATCATCTATCTTTTATATTTGTCAAAAAAACACACAACCACCCTTTAAGATTTTCAAACAAATCATCTATCTTTTATATTTGTCAAAAAAACACACAACCACCCTTTAAGATTCTCAAACAAAATCATCTACCTTTTGCATTAGTCAAAAAAACACACCACCTCCCTTCAAGACTTTCAACCAAAATATGCACATGTCAAATATGATAATCAATCATCTTATAAAATCAAGTTTATATAAAAAAATATAATTTTCGAAATTATTTTGTTTGATGGTGTTATGCACATGTGAAAAACATAATTTTCAAAACTAAGACATTTAAAATTGTCTTGCATATGTGGAAAAAGTAATTTGATGTTTTATGAGAAAAAAGAGTAATTTGGAGCCTTAATCCAATTTCTAATTTTATCAAGAGATTTACAAAATTACTCTATGATTTTAATGTGAACTTATTCCCTTCTTGCTCATGCTTGCTTCCTTGATGTGCTTAATTCTATTGTGTGGACAACTTGAGCTTGAAACTCCTTTATTCTTTGAATTCATTTGTTATCATCAAAATCCATTTGTAGATTTATATGAAACTTGAAACCTTGGGTTCAACATTTGTATATTGGCTGAGAACACTAACTGGGTTATGCATATAAGAATACAATATTATTATAAGAATGGATGATGTGGGTATTATGGTTTTATTTTACCATGTGATCAGTAAAAAAATTTTAGTCAGAATTTTTCTGCTACGATTTGCATTGCATTTACTAGTAAGTTTAAGTGCATGTATTAAATTTCGATAAGTACAAGAGTGAGTAGTCTAGTGTTATTTATCCTAACACTTCAATTTGCATTGAATTACGAAAGTAAATTGGGGGCGTTACACTATACTTATAACTTATAGTATTAGACTATTGGTACATGGTAGTAAGTATATAACTATATTATATATATATAATGTATTATTATATTCTTTAATGTGTAACTACTAACTATAATTTATAGTACTAGTATATATAAATATATTAACATATATTAAAAATGTAGTGTAAATTATAGTATATGTATATATTTATAATAGTATAATATATTAGTATAGTTAAATTAGCATGTTAGAATTCAAATAGCATCTAGTATATATTTTACAAGTTAAATAAATTTTTGCAAAAAAAAAAAAAAAATGGGCTACATCGTCCGAACCGTATGGATTGGACCAGACCAAAAGGGATCGGTCTGGTCCAATCCTATTTAAAGTTCGGTCCGATCTAGACTTGAAAAAGCCCAGACCGAATGTGTCTGGTTCAGTCCATCAAAGCCCTCTAAGATCGATCAGACCGGACCAATCTCCCCCCTAGACTCACCCAACACCACCTTGACCGAATTATGAATCACCTTGTAGGCACTTTTAACAAAGAATTTTTCACTAGTTTCTTTAACCCAAATCCATCTATCATTGCCTTATGTTGTTAACAACCTTATTTTTAGGATTTCATCAGCTATCTTTGGATTGAATGTTGATCTAATTAGCTGCCTATTCCAAGTCATCACAATATTATCAATCAAAGAATTCACCAAACTATTTTCATCAACAATTGCACCATCTCTGCAATCTAGCACAGGTTGTAAAACTCTTTCACTTAGAAGCCACGTATCCTTCCATGGCCTTACAACCTCACCACTCCCAATCCGCCACATACATCCCTGCATAAGCCATCTTCTTGCTTCAAAAATTCCTCTCCAGACATAAGAAGGGTTAACACCTATTTTAGCCTCAAAAAAGAAGAGTGGGGATGGTACTTGGCCTTAAAAATTCTAGGCAATAAGGAATTCTCATTCTATAACAATCTCCATCCTTGTTTCGCCAATAAAGTCATATTAAAAAAATGAAGGTCCCAAAATCCCATGTCTCCTCTAAATTTTGAGACACATAATTTCTTCCAACTCATCTAATGCATTCTTCTTTCATCATTTCTTTGACCCCACCAAAAACTTATCATCATCTCCTCTATATCTCGACACAAAGATAAAGGTAATTTGAAGCAAGTCATAGAATAAATTGGAATAGACAATGCAACTCCTTTAATAAGAATCTCCCGTCCTCCTTGCGAAAGTAATAAATGAATTTTGAATTTACACATGAAGTTTTAGTTGATTTATTCATTTTTAGAAGAAATAAACGTCATTATTGAAACTATATATATATATATATACATGGCCCTGCTACACGTCCCAATTTGGGATCTCAATTTGGACTTTTTTTTTAGTTTTTTACAAGATTTTTAAGTAAGTATTTGTAAGTAATGTTGCATTTTTTTTTGTATTTTTAAAAAATATTTTAAGATGTTACACAATTTTTTCTACATAATTTTTTTAACATCTTAAAATATTTTTTAAAAATATAAAAAAATCACAACATTATTTAGAAATGCTTACTTAAAAATTATATAAAAAATTAAAAAATATATATAAATCGGGATCCCAAATTGGGATCTCAAATAGGGACAAATAGCATTATATATATATATATATATATATATATATATAAAACTCTACCGTTTGTATTATTAACTAACTCTACCGTTTAATTAATTAGTTAGGACAAAAGTGTATAAAAGATAATTTTGAATATCAAGAATCAGTGAGTAGAGCACATAATAGTAAAATGCTTATATATTAAATATAATTTTATTTGAAAAATAAATTTTAAAATTTGAATTCTATAATTCAAATATTACCATTTAGGTGATAGGAATACGTACGTAAGCCGCCATAAAGTTTTTCGAAAAATTATATCAATTTGTCTTTTTATTTATTTAATGGTTAATAAAGTGGTTTTTAAAAAATTATTAAAATGATATAGAAAATGCTTAAAAAAACACACAAAAAAAGTTCAAAATGCGTTTGTGGGTGGGAACTCTTGAGACACCTCTCAATTCTCTAGTGATATAGATAATGTACTCTACTAGGTCGAGAATAAAGTACTATAACAAATCTGATATTTGTAATAATCAAACCATTTATAACCTTTTAAAAAGTTTTGATGAAGTAGGGAACTACTCTCGTCTTTCTATGCATAATTCAATATTGCAGATCAACTTAAATAGATGTTATGTAAATATAAAGATGAATACGAAGATGCATAAGCTATAGCTTTTGTTTTTATTTTTAGAAAAATAAAACTCTTTTGAAAAATGAGGAATATATAGCTTTTGTTTCAATTAATCTTTCAATTTGTTTTAATGGGCAATGTGACACTCAAATGAAATAAATTTTATTATGTTTGGTCATCAAGAACTAAATGATCCAATATTCTAAAACGCAAAAATAATAAAAAACAAGAGCCACTAGAAGCTCCAACTTAAAATAATAAAACACTCCAAACGAAGACAATACTGAACAGAGAAAATTATATGTCCCAATCTTGTATTGTGACCATCAATTAGATAATCGATGGCTAGGATCTGACAGAACCAAATGATTCAATATTGTATAAGGTTTTATTTGAGAAATTTGAGAAGTAAGATGAGTTGATAATTTTAAAATTTTTGTGAATATTGTGTTAAGATTTGTTTGTTAGTTAAAAAAATAATAATATGTAGGTTCCATGTAAGATATGTTTGAATGTAACGGTTAGACTTTTGTGATTATAGACTATTGTAAGTGCTTATACTACACGAAGTGGATCAACTCAGGCAGACGACCCATAGGTTATTTGCCCAATGGTAGGGTTACATCCAGTTTTCAACTAACAAGACTTAGTTAACTCCACTTTAAATTAAAGTTTCCGTGCACCATTTAAGGGTTAGAAAATGTAGATATTCCACTAAATTAGATATTAATTAAGGGTTGGTTTGGATTGGCAGTTGAGTTAAGATCTCAATTTATTTTAAATTTATTATTATGTTTTTTTAATTTTGATATAAAATATAATAAATAATTCAATTTTTTTAAATTTCAATTCAATTTTCTTAAATTTTAAAATAATAATAATATTAAAAAATAATATTTTATCTAATATTCAAAACTCATTTTAAATTATCTTATCTCATCTTTTTAATCCAAACCACCCGTCTCATGAATTTGACAAAATGGATATGACAGAGTTAATGGGTTGTACCATATTATACCTGGAGGCTGTCAAACAACCTCCATAGGCATGAGATCAACAATCTTATCATTATCTAATTAAAGGGACTACAAAATGTAGATATTTTAATAATAAATCAATCACAAGTTTTAAATTAATAGGCATGCCTTTTACATTGGCCAGAGGTCTAAAAATTTGTGATCTACCTGCATCGCGCGTTTAATTAAAGACGGCAGATCACAAGCTATCATGATCAAGGATAATATTTTTTTATAATTGAATAATTTAGATATTTTGAAATATTCAAAAAGTTCATTATAATAAAAAATAAATAATAATAATAAAATATTTACAACAAAAAATATTATTAACGATTAAAACATATTATTAATAATTATAATAAATTATTTACGATTAATAAATAATAATAAATAAATAATTTTCTTATAATAAAAATAGATAATTATATGTAGTTCACGACATTGAATATTAATACTCATAAATAATATGAATTTAAGATTAAATATAGTCTGGTCCATATATATATATATATATATATTATATCTCAAATTATAGAAAATCGGCCTCAAGTAACAAATGATCTCCGTTAATTTCTGGAAGATTATTCCAAAAATTGAATCTCTTTATAACCAACTTTGCCAAACGTCAATTGTACTAGAGCATGTGAACAGAATGTACCGCCACATGATTTTCTTATACTTAACGTATGAAAGAGGACAGAATTGTTTTTTTTTTTTTTTTCTGTGAAGGAAAGAGGACAGAATATGATAATTAAGAACCTGGTCATCAGCTTCTACAAATTAACTTATTTATTAGGTGGAGGTTTTTAACTTTACTGTAGCAATTAGAATATTGTTAACAAATTAAGGAAAAAATGAGATAGATTTTTAAATACGAATAATGATATATACTATCCAGCTAGCAGCAACATTTCATTCTTCATATCACTGAACGAATGTGACATCAATTATCAGGTTTTATTTTCAAAATTTTTAAAAAAATAATGGATTATTATAATATGCCCAGGTCATTAACGTAATTAGAAAAATCGAATGATTGTAATGCCATCGATATGGATTTTTCACCTCTTAATGTTTGCTTGTCTTTCTCAATCTGTAGTAAATTATCTAATTTAGATAGAAAATTGATGAAGAGTGTCTCGGCCAGCTTATTTTCCTAATTTATTACTGTTTTTAATTTATTTCCAAGCAAATCTATGCAAACTTCAAAATGTCTATATATCTACGTGGATATGTTTCCACAAAATGATGTGTTTTTTCTTAAAAACAGAGAGTACAAATTACGATCTGTTGTTTATGATAACTTTCTAGAAGCAGAAGAGAACAAATATCGATACAAAATTCCCATTCCTTCGATAAAAGGCAATAACTATAGGAATTATCTCGATATTTCTCTTATTTAAGATATTAAAATTCAGCCATTTAGAATTAGATAGAGAGAAACGAAACAAAGTCATGAGTATTATTCACGCTGTGATGGGGGAGAGTGCGTAGGTACGTAAAGCAATTGTCCACTGTTGGGATCGGCGGAAGCTCACAAATAATATGGAGACCAGAATTTAACGTGGTTCGGCCAATTTAACATACGTCCACACACACAAAGAGAAGAATTTGTATTAAACAATAAACCAATTATTTACAATGGTTTCTCTCTTCTAATCTCTCCAACGGATCTCACTTCCGACTCTCCTTCTCATTACAATCTTATATGTATTTATAGGATAAAGAAATAGTGTGAACATGTAAAAGACGGTGGAACTCCGGCCGCCGACTTTCTTGAATTTTCCGGCGGCGCCTACCTTCTAGCTGCTACTGACAGTGCCGTCTTCCAGAAGCCTCCAGCATCTTCATCACGTTGCGTGTTGATTTCCAACAATCTCCCCCTCAACACTAAACGGAGGATATCCTGGCACATTTTAATTCAAGGTACTTAACCTGGCTATGTTTTTACATAACTCAAGTTTTTCGTATGTGACTACCTTCGTTAGCATGTCCGCTGGATTCTCCTTTATATGGATCTTTACAAGCTTCAACAGTTGTTGCTCCATTACTTCACGTATCCAATGATACCGAATATCGATGTGTTTTGTTCGGGAGTGGTACATCGAGTTTTTACCCAGATCAAGAGCACTTTGACTATCACAATAGATTCTGTATTCTTTTTTATTGACTCCCATTTCTTGGAGGAACCGCTTTAGCCACAATATTTCCTTTCCTGCTTCTGCTATAGCAATGTACTCTGCTTCTGTTGTAGATAAAGCCACACATTTCTGCAGTTTGGACTGCCATGATATAGCTCCACCTGCAAATGTGTAAATATATCCTGATGTAGATTTTCTACCATCAAGATCACCTGCCATATCAGCATCTGTATAGCCATCCAAGACTAGGTTAGCTCCCCCGTAGCACAAGCACAACTTTGATGTACCTTTAAGGTACCTGAGAATCCACTGTACTGCTTTTCAGTATTTTTTTCCTAGATTTGAAAGAAAACGGCTCACAACTCCAACAGCGTGAGCGATGTCAGGTCTGGTACAAACCATGGCGTACATTAAACTTCCTACTACTGAGGAGTACGGTACTGTAGCCATTTCTTGAACCTTTTCTTGTGATGAGGGACATGAACTTTTGCTCAATTTGAAGTGATTAGCCAGTGGAGTACTGACTGGCTTTGCTTTCTCCATGTTGAACCTTCTTAGTATTTGTTCAACATACTTTTCCTGTGACAGCCATAGCTTCTTTTTCTTCCTGTCACGAGTGATCCTCATGCCCAAAATCTGCTGGGCAGGTCCTAAGTCTTTCATCTCAAAGACTTTGGAGAGATCCTTCTTTAGCTTCCTCATAATGGATGGATCTTTTCCAATAATCAGCATGTCGTCAACATAGAGCAGTAACATCACGAAGTCACTTTCTGAAAATCTTTGGATGTAAACGCACTGATCTGCAGCAGTTTTCTTGTAGTCATGACTCATCATGAATGAGTCAAACTTCTTATACCACTGTCTGGCAGCCTGCTTCAAACCGTAAAGGCTCTTTTCCAACTTGCAGACCAAATGTTCCTTTCCAGGAACTTGGAAGCCTTCTGGCTGCTCCATGTAAATTTCCTCATCAAGGTTGCCACATCCATCTGTTCAAACTCCAAGTCAAGACTTGCCACCAATCCGAGTATCACTCGAATTGAGGTCATCTTCACAACAGGTGAAAATACCTCATCAAAGTCGATTCCTTTCTTCTGCTGGAATCCTTTGACGACCAAGCGAGCTTTGTGCTTTACCTGCTTGCCATCATTTTTCAGCTTGAACACCCATTTGTTTCTCAGTGCTCTCTTATCGTTTGGAAGTTCCATCAGCTCATAAGTCTGATTCTTCTGTAACGAGTTCATCTCATCCTGCATAGCCTGCATCCATTTGTTGCTATCTGGATGAGATATTGCCTCCTGGAAGTTTTCTGGCTCCCCCTGATCTGTAAGAAGAATATAATCTGATTCCGGATATCTTCGTGACGGAATCAACAATCGCCCTCTAGAGGATCTGTCCTGCTGAGGTTGATCACCTGACAACTGTGGAAACTCTGCAGTTTCTGATGGAGAAGGCAACTGCTCCCCCTGCTCAGTGGTGGTTTCTCCGTTGTCAGTATCCTCTTCTTCTTCTAGGGAAACTTCCTGTCTATCTTCAGTGTTTGAAACAGACTGAAGTGGTAGTGAACTCGAAGCTGGTTCTGGAGCACTTGGAGTTATTTGTTCTGATCCAAACATCTGGTCTTCATGGAACACTACGTCCCTGCTTCTGATGACCTTCTTCGCTTTTGGATCCCATAATCTGTATCCAAACTCTTCATCTCCATAGCCGATGAAAAAACATGGAGTAGACTTTTCATCAAGTTTCTGTCTTTTCTCCTTGGATACATGTGCAAATGCTTTGCACCCAAATACTCTTAAATGAGAATATGAAATCTTGCGGCCTGACCACACCATCTCTGGGACTTCAAACTGCAGTAGAATTGACGGTGTTCTGTTGATCAGGTAACAGGCTGCTTTTACTGCTTCACCCCAGAATGGCTTAGGCAACTTTGCCATACTCAGCATGCATCTGGTTCGTTCCACAATGGTCCGGTTTATCCGTTCTGCTACACCATTGTGTTGTGGGGTGTAGGGGACACTCTTCTCGTGTCTGATGCCATGTCTGGAGCAATATTCTCTGAATTCTCGAGAAGTATATTCACCTCCATTGTCTGTCCGGAGGCATTTCAGCTTCTTGCCAGTTTCTCTTTCTACCATGGCATGAAAGTTTTTGAATTGCTCAAAAACTTGATCTTTCCTTTTTAGGAAATACACCCACACTTTTCGTGAAGCATCATCAATAAAAGTAACAAAATATTTGTTACCTCCAAGTGATTCAACTTCAAAAGGATCGCAAACATCAGAGTGTACCAAGCTTAATAACTCTGATCTTTTTCCAGCAGATGTCTGGAATGAAACTCTATGATGTTTACCAAATAAATAGTATTCACAAGGATTGAGGGCAATACCTTTGTTTACTGTAATCAATGCTTTCTTTGCAAGCATAAACACCCATTTTTCTCCCATGTGGCCAAGTCTCTGATGCCACAAGTTTGGTGATGTATCATCTTCAGCTACATTGAGACTGTTTGCACATATCTTAGCACTTGATTTGTACAAAGTGCCACAGACATGTCCCCGTGCAACAACCATTGCTCCTTTCTTCAATTTCCAAGCATTATTGCTGAAGATGCTCTCGTAACCCTGTTGATCAAGGGTTCTTATAGAAATTAGGTTGAGTCGAAGATCAGGTACATGCCGAACGTCATTTAGCACCATAGTATAGCCAACACTAATTTTTATTCTGACATCTCCGATGCCCACGATCTTTGAGAAACTCGAATTTCCCATCTTGACTGTACCGAAGTCTCCTGCCTTGTAAGTACTGAAGAAATCCTTACAAGGAGTGGCATGATAGGATGCTGCTGTATCTATTATCCACTCGGCTTCCTCGCTTGAAACGTGCAAGCAAGATTCTTCACCAGCGGAAAGGAGTACACAATCTCCAGAAAGCGTCACTACAGCTTCGCCTTCTTCGTGCTTTGACTGATTGCTTGGCTGATTTTGCTCCTTCTGCATCTTTCGGCATTCTCTTTTAAAGTGGCCTTCAATAAAAGCATTTTCCCTTCTTTCGCTGTTTACCGCGACTTTGGGATCTCCCTTTACTTTGATTTCTGTTCATTTCTCGACTTCTACCTCTACTATTTCTCTGATGCCTTCCTTCTGTTACAAAGGCATCTGTCTCGTCTCCTCCAATCTCCTTTCGTCTAGCCTCTTCATTAAACAAGGCGTCTATCACCATTGACATGGCGAGCTTTCCATCTGGAGCTGAATTACTAAGTGAGACCACTAGCGTTTCCCAACTATCTGGTAGGGAACTGAGAAGTAGTAGAGACTGCTCTTCATCTCCGAGCTTAAAATCTACGGATGCAAGTTGATTTACAAGATTCCGAAACTCGTTAGTGTGTGCAGCCACTGAGATGCCGCTTTTGAGTTTCAAGTTGACAAGGCGTCTCATTAGTAATGCCTTGTTCCGAGCAGTTTTTGCCTAGTAGATGCTTTCCAGCTTTTTCCATAGCTGATAGGCATCCGTTTCCTGTGCAACATGATGAAAAACACTATGGTCAATCCACTGCCGGATCTGACCAATAGTTTTCTTATTCAACTTATGCCAGTCTTTTTCCGCTACATCATCTGGCTTTACGCTTTTCTCTTCAATTGGATCGAAGAGATCTTTACAATTCAGGAGATCTTCCATTCGAGATCTCCATAGTGCGTAATTTGTAGATATTAACTTGATCATCGCACTTGCTCCCGAGTCCTCCATCAGTTCGACTTTAATCTTTGATTTGAGTGACCTTTTCTCAATGTTCGGAGTTGAATCTCAACAAACGGAGCTCACCGTTGCGTCCGGAACGGTGGAAAACCTTGGAAACGACTCTTGTCTCGTTCCAAAACAATCAAAATTGCGCCGAAAACCTGAAAAATAAGAAAAATGGAATATTCCCCACCATTCACTGGAATATTCTCTCCGGCCACCGGAATATTCCCTCCGGTCACCGGAATATTCTCCCAGTCACCGGAATATTCCTGCACCAGAATATTCTTGCCAGCAACGGAATATTCCTGTAGCGGGTCGGAAACCGAGTCAAACCGGTTCGGGTCGGATCACCCGGATTTAACAGGTCGGAACTTGTCTTCTTCACTGCGTGCGCGTGTGGCGCGTGGGTCTCGTGGCCGGCGCGTGGCCGTCGCCGAGTCGGCGCGTGTGGAGCGTGTAGCTTCGTCCAGTGTCCGTTTGAGACGAAATTTTCACCAAAATTTTCGTCTTGACCTGAGGAATCTGATGGTATCCTCCAAACTTGATTCCGATCAAGTTTATAAATGGGTCTTTTACGAAAATTCACAAATCCGGCCTCCTACCGGCTCTGATACCACTTGTTGGGATCGGCGGAAGCTCACAAATAATATGGAGACCAGAATTTAACGTGGTTCGGCCAATTTAGCCTACATCCACACACACAAAGAGAAGAATTTGTATTAAACAATAAACCAATTATTTACAATGGTTTCTCTCTTCTAATCTCTCCAACGGACCTCACCTCCGACTCTCCTTCTCATTACAATCTTATATGTATTTATAGGAGAAAACAATAGTGTGAACGTGTAAAAGACTGTGGAACTCCGGCGGCCGATTTTCTTGAATTTTTCGGCGGCGCCTACCTTCTAGCTGCTACTGACGGTGCCGTCTTCCAGAAGCCTCCAGCTTCTTCATCAAATAATATGGAGACCAGAATTTAACGTGGTTCGACCAATTTAGCCTACGTCCACACACACAAAGAGAAAAATTTGTATTAAACAACAAACCAATTATTTACAATGGTTTCTCTCTTCTAATCTCTCCAACGGACCTCACCTCCGACTCTCCTTCTCATTACAATCTTATATGTATTTATAGGAGAAAAAAATAGTGTGAACGTGTAAAAGACGGTGAAACTCCGGCGGCCGACTTTCTTGAATTTTCCGGCGGCGCCTACCTTCCAGCTGCTACTGACGGTGCCGTCTTCCAGAAGCCTCCAACTTCTTCATCACGTTACTTGTTGATTTTCAACATCCACAACGGTTATAAATTAATGATAACAATAATAATAATGATAACAAAATCATATTTATTGCACAAGTCATTCAAGAATTCAATGCACAAATTAACCGTATTCTCGACTCCTCTCTCTCTCTCTCTCTCTCTCTCTCTCTCTCTCTCTCTCTCTCTCTCTCTCTCTCTCTCTCTCTCTCTCTCTCTTTTTTAAATTTAAAAAAAAAATGCTCTGTTTTTATCTCTTCTGATCTGAATTAATTAATTCCAGTCTCCACAACCTCCATAAATATCAGCCTCACTTGTTCTTCGTTTGAGTACAAGTCCAACACAAACCCAGTACCTCAACCCACTTACAAACTCATGATGGCCAGCCCAGCAACTTGTTTTCTCATCCTCTACTTAATTACGTTATTTTTGGTACAATCTTGCATCTTTAACTTTGCCAGTCCTGCAATTCTCAATGTTAGCACTGATAAATATGCTCTTTTGGCCTTGAAAGATGGTATTTCTTATGATCCTCATCATGTTTTAACAAACAATTGGTCCACCTCTACTTCTGTTTGCAATTGGATCGGTGTCACTTGTGGTTCTAAACATCTCCGAGTCAAAGCTTTAAACCTTTCCTACATGGGCATTGTTGGTATCATTCCTCCGCACATTGGGAACCTTTCATTCCTTGTAAACCTAAACATGAGAAACAACAGTTTTCATGGTTCATTGCCAAATGAGTTGTCACGTCTTTATCGTTTGGAATACTTAACCTTTGGATTCAATGAATTGAGCGGAGTCATTCCTTCTTGGATTGGGTTGCTAACAAAACTTCAATTTTTGAGTCTATCTGGTAACAAATTCGTAGGTACCATTCCACCATCTCTATCCAACATAACTTCGTTGCAAAACCTTTCTCTTGGATATAACCAACTTTCAGGATCCATACCTTCCTCTATATTCAACATATTTGGCTGGCAAGAAATCAGTCTCAGAGAAAACAAACTTACGGGTCCGATGCCATCCATCTTGGTCAACATGTCTTCATTGCAATACATTGATCTAAGCTTTAACATGTTGGTTGGTACACTACCAATGTACATCTTTGATCATCTTCCTAACTTACAATTTTTCTCTGTGACTAACAATCAACTTCATGGTCAACTTCCGTCCACTTTGTACAAGTGTGAGCAGTTACAAGCAGGGGCGGACCCACGTTTGGAAGTTGGGGGGCTACGGCCCCCCAAAATTTTCCACAAAAATTATTTAGTATATATATTTAAATATATATAATATTAAATTACTCTTTAAATTATAAAAAAATTAAAAATTACCCCCCAAATTTTTATTAAAATTATTCTCTCAAATTTTAATATATATATAATTTTATTTTAACTTCTAACTTTATTGAAATTCAAATTTCAACTCACCTAATCTCATAATTACTTTAACAGTCTAATTCCAAAAAAAACTAATTATAAATTTATATAATTGTCAAAATTGATTAATTATATTTATTTATATAATCTCATTCTAACTTAATTATATAATTATGAGATATAGTTTGTTAAAAATTTAACAGCGGTATATCATTAGTCATTAAAAATTTCTTATGTTTATTTTTTATCTATAATTTTTTTTAATCATAAAAAAATATGAGAAGTTAAGAACAAATAATTTTTTTTTTAAATGTGGGTAATTCGAAGAATAATACGTTTAGAGAGTTTGATAACAACGGAATGTAATACTTCTATCACTAATGAGTATCCTTTTAAAATTTATATATAATACACATTTTATCGATTGCCCCCCAAACATAAAATCCTGGTTCCGCCCCTGGTTACAAGTTCTAGGCCTTTCCATGAATAATTTCAGTGGATGGATATCTCCGAAAATAGGGAACTTAACCATGCTGACAGGGTTATATCTTCAAGACAACAACTTTGAAGGTATGATTAGTACTTTTGTTTCAGTCGATTTTATATAATATAATATATATATATATATATATATATATATATATATATATATGAATACGACCATTGTTTTAGTAAATATATTCTATGACAGAATTAGCTGATTAATTAATTATGCACAAATTCGTTGTCACCCAAGTGGAAACTCGAAGATTTTAGTGAGTCTAATATTAAAAAAAATGTAGAGGATGGGAATAAATCAATTAACATTGAAAAGATTATTTCATATAGTCTTTAATATTATTTAATTTGGTATGATTATTAGTTTCCAATGCTGAAAAACTGAAATATTAACTTATGGTACTACCTCAAAAACTAAAAGTTCTAATTATCATTCCACTAATTATCATTGTACTCTGTAGAGGTGGCCATGACTTCAGGGCCAAGTTGTGGAGTTCAGCGAATTTTCCTTGTTAGGGCTTGGATTATTGGTGGGTTGGACAAGTCAAGTGGCTGAATGGAAATGGCTTTAGAAGGCTTGTCTAAGTAGGTTAGTGTGTTCAAATGATTAATTGTGCTGATTTGGAGGGAGGCGTGTGTGTGTTTATTTCTGTTGGAATGCGCATCAGAGCACTACAAGAGTAGGGCAATAAATCTCTTGGAGAGTGTTGCAATGTGTATTACTTGCCTCTTCAGCACAAGCATGATTTATATGGGAAAGAATTCAAGTATTATAGGTCATTAGAGTTGTTTGTGAAGTACACCAAGAAAATATAACGCTCACAAATGCTCTGAGTGGAGGGAACTTCTTGAGATTTTGCATCACGGTCACAGACCATTCACTACAACTAACGACACCTACATGGTATTTGAGGTCTTGGTTTTCTTACTAGTAACTTGTGTATGCTAACTTATTGAACCACTACTTCTTTTCTTTTCTAGTTCTCTTTGTTCTAATAGAAGTATAAATTCATATTTTGACAGGTTCAATACCAAGTGAAATTGGTAACCTTCAGAATCTAGAGTTGATTTTCATCGGACTTAATGGTTTTGTTGGTCCAATCCCATTCAAGATCTTCAATATCTCAACTATACAATCTATTTATATGTTGCTCAATAAATTTTCTGGCCATCTTCCATCAGATATGGGACTTTTCCTTCCAAACCTCAAAGAACTTGGTCTTGCAGGAAATAAACTGAGTGGAAGAATTCCCAGTTCCGTCTCCAATGCTTCACAGCTCACTACCCTAGACTTGAGTGAAAACTTATTGTCGGGCATAATTCCAGAAGCACTCGGTAATTTAAGGCTCCTCCAATGGCTCAGCCTGGCAGTGAATAATTTGACCATCAGAAATCAAGAATTGAATCTTTTCTCTTACTTGTCAAATTGCAAAGATCTTACATTTCTAGACTTTTCATTGATTTCCCTTCATGGCTTCCTTCCTAATGCCGTTGGTAACCTTTCTCTCTCTCTTCAAACACTTTACCTATCTTCTTGCCATATTAAGGGAAGCATTCCAGCAGAGATTGGGAATCTAAGTAATTTATTTATTTTGTCCCTAGATAATAACGAATTGGAAGGACCTATTCCAACTACATTAGGAAGACTGCGCAAGTTACAATCTTTGTCCCTTGAAGCTAATAAACTAGAGGGTCATATCTTGTCTGATCTTTGCCATCTGAAGAGCTTGTTTCTTTTGTCTCTATCTAAAAACACGCTTTTTGGACATATTCCAACATGCATAAGCAATTTAACTTCCCTAAGATATCTCTACTTAGGTTTCAACCAATTAACTTCCACGAATCCTTTGAGCTTGTGGAACCTTACAAATCTCTTGGAGGTTGACCTAGCATCCAATTCGTTAAATGGAAATCTTTCATTAGAAATTGGAGATATGAAGGTCCTGAGGATATTGAATCTATCAAGAAATCAACTATCAGGGAATATCCCAATAACAATTAGTGGCCTCATAGATCTAACTAGTCTCTCTTTAGCAGTCAATCAACTAGAAGGTTCAATTCCAGAGTCTTTTGGTACACTCTTAAGCTTTGAGAGTTTAGATCTTTCCCACAATAATTTGTCTGGAAGAATTCGTAAGTCTTTAGAAGCACTTTTATACCTCAAGTATCTAAATGTCTCTTTCAATAATCTACGAGGGAAAATTCCAACAGGAGGACCATTTGTACACTTTTGGTCTGCTTCATTTATCTCAAATGATGCGCTTTGTGGTGCACCCCGATTACAAGCTCCCCCATGCGAAGAAGATTCTCTACACAAAAAAAAGGCTAAAGTATCGCACTTACTAAAGTATTTGTTACCAGCAATTGGGTTAGCGATGCTAGTAGTGATCGCTTCATTAGCCTATAATAGATGCAAAACAAAGAACCCTGAATTTCCACCACAAACAGATTCATACAATTTACCTACATGGAGAAGAATTTCTCACCAAGAACTTGTACTAGCAACAGAAAGGTTCAACTCAAGCAACCTACTTGGTGAAGGGAGTTTTGGATCAGTATACAAGGGAACTCTTTCAGATGGGATGAGTATTGGAGTAAAAGTTATAAACTTGCAAGTAGAAGGGGCATTTAAGTTTTTTGATGCAGAGTGCGAGATACTACGGAATGCTCGTCATCGCAACTTGGTTAAAATCATTAGCGTTTGTAGCAACATCGACTTCAAGGCCCTTGTATTGGAATACATGCCAAATGAGAACTTAGAGAAGTGGTTATACTCTAATGATCGTTGTTTGAATTTCTTACAGAGGCTGAATATAATGATTGATGTCGCATCAGCATTAGAATACCTTCATTATGGTTATTCTGCAGCTATTGTTCACTGTGACTTGAAGCCAAGCAACGTCTTGTTAGATGTGAATATGGTTGCACATGTTGCTGATTTTGGCATTGCCAAACTTTTAGGTGATGAGAATTCTATGATTCAAACCATGACTCTTGCTACTTTGGGGTATATGGCACCAGGTATTTGTTTTTTAATTTACCACTAAAACTTTCGTAATCATTATTTTACTCAGATAGAATTTATCAATTTTGCTTCAATCCTTTTGTTTTTTGGTTTTTTTTGTTCGCTACAATCAAATATTGAAGTAAGTTCTAACAATAAATTGTAATGTTATGCACAGAATATGGATTAGGAGGAGTTGTTTCTACAAAAGGGGATGTGTATAGTTATGGCATTCTACTCATTGAGACTTTTACAAGAAAAAAACCTACAGATGACATATTTGCAGAAGAAATGAACATGAAGCGTTGGGTAAATGAAGCATTGCCCATTTCAACGATTGATATTGTTGATGCCAGTTTGTTGGGAAACGAAAGATATAATGTTTCCTTGGAGGAGTGCACATCTTCAATTATGAGATTGGCTTTAGATTGTTGTGCAGAGTTGCCCGAACAAAGAACTAACATGGAAATGGTTTTAACCATGCTAAAGAAGATCAGAACAAAGTTTTTAAGAAATGTTGAAGGACATTGACATTATGAAAATGACTTTCTACTTCAGCTATGCAAATTGATTGGCAAGCTTTGAAGGTGCTTCTTTTAACTTTAATTCTTAACGGTGATATCTTAATGTTTAGCTTTTGAATAAATAGTAATGCTTAGTAACTGACTAATTATGTTGTTTGTTTGAACCTGCAAAGTTTACAAACATTGTTGTACATGTAAGGGGTTAGATAAGGTTGTCGATCCAAAAGCTTGGAATTTAGGCAGTGCAATTTTCTTTCACTTTAGACTTGAGTCATTAATTTATTTAGTAATTAATGACTCAGCTTTGAAATGTCCGAACTCATGTAAGGAGGGAATGAAAATAATGGTAGAAAGTTTGTGGAAGTTCTTGTTTATTTAATGTTCTCCTAGATACTTTTCAGTAATCGAATAGAGCTTAAGAGTCAATACTAGCTCTTGGGAAGCTTTTTATGAAGCCTATGCGCTTTGGTTGGTCGGTGAGATTTTACTTGAATTAGAACTTTTTGATTCACGAGACTTGCACTAATCAAAATCTCTTTCCTAAATGAGACTAGATACAATATTATTCCCATAGTTCTATTAGTTATGTCTTCTGAAAGCGAAAAATGACAAGTATGGTCATGATTTTGTGCTATTTTTCAGTCTCCTAGGTAGTTTTCCTGAATAGTTTCACTCGATTAAACAGTCATTGGTTTCTTGGATTTAATACTTAATTATGTTCTCGTGCTACAACCTATTGCAAAATTTGATTCATGCATAGTTAATTAATGCTACTGTCTCTTGCAAAAATGGCCAGCTTAATCCAGGACTTGCCGGACAAATTCACCCTCGTGGAAAGAAAGCTTCATATGCTTAGAGTAGTTGTAATTTTTTTAAATCTTTTCTTAATGATTGAGAATGTTTAAAAAATATTTAGAAGAAAATAATAAAAAAAATACATATAATTAGAGTAGTAAACTAGAAGCAACGAGGTTGTAAGTGTATCACTGCCCTTAAAAATAATCTCTATCAAGTAACTACATTCCATTTAAAAAAATGTTTTAAAATAATTGTAAAAGACAGTATTGTAAAAGACACTTACATGAGCCTTGTGTTTGTTTATATGTTTTTATTATGGGAAATGCTTTTTGTCCCCGTTTGGATCCCGATTTCTTTTTTTTTTTAAAATAAAAATTACAACATTATTTAAAAACACTTGCAATATTGAGATTGCGAAGATGGGACAACTTGTACTACTAAAGTTACTGGTTTTGGTTTGCTTTTTGCGCTTGGAGACTTTCTTCCCTCAGGAAGGTATTGCTTTGTAGTTCAAAAGTTATTTGTTCTCTTCTCCCATCATGCACAAATTAAAAATATCAATCAATCTTTGTTTCTGTCGTTGACTATGCAGGTGTCTAGCCTCTACTAGTCTGTTGAGTTTGACTAGCATTAACATGGTTGAGGCTCCTCCTTTTCTTTCTATTTTATCTTAGCAAATGGCGTGCTCATTGCAGGTCTGCTACTTGCTTCTCAATAGTTAATTTTTGGTGTTACAACTTTGAGTTGTAGCTTGGGATCAAGGAGTCTCAATGGCATCTGTGATGGTGAGAATCTGACAAAACCCTGGTTTATGTTTGGAATTGAGACGATGTCATGTCACCATTGTGTCAAGTAATTGGTTTGGTGTTTTCCATCCGATATTTAGCAATTGTATTGTGGGATGCCATTTACTGAAGCCAGCTACAATTATTTATTTTTTTGTTGTTGTCTCTTTAAGACTTTGTTATTTATCCATTTCATTTCACTTACATGTTCGTGAAATTTTGCTTGTCTGGTCTCTTGAGACATTTATTTCACTTTTGTTTCTTCTCTTTTAATTCTTGTGTAATTTTGATGATCTTGAGGATTTTGAACAAACAAGACTTTGGTTAAAGGTGATTAATTAAATATTGAATACTTTCAAATTTAGACTCTTGTATTTTGTAATATATTGTTGTGTTGGTTTTTTTTTTAATGTTTGTATGATTCTGTTTTTCTATTAGAACCTAAAGTTTTATGTTTGTTTTGGTTGGACTCATATTATTCCTCAGATTTGTTCATCCAAGAATCATAAACAAGATATTTAACATCTCAAAAGACAATTACCTGTTGCCACGGAGAAAGAAATAAATTGGAGGTTAATTAGTAGATATTTAACTTTGATGTTATCTTTTTGGTGTTACTATACAATTTTCAAATGCATTTTTTGGCTCTAAAAATGCTTACATATTTTATGTTCGTGGGAAACTCGAGGGATTGCAGCGGTTCACTGGAGAGAGGGGGGACAACGAGTGAACTTTGTGGAGAAGATAGAGACGGGAGCTTCATTTTTTTAGGGATTTCGAGAGATTGAATTAGGAGAAAATAGAGCTTCGTTTTCGCAAGGATTAGGGATTGGATGATGGAGAAAAACAAAATTGAAGCATATGGCAAGTGGGGACAGATTTGAACGATGTTGTTCTAGTAACTGGTCCACGTAGGATGCAAAGTGGCGAAGGTGTTATGCCCGCAATTTTGTATACATTTTTCCAATAATAAAATACTCCAAACGAAGACGGTACTGAACAGAGAAAATTATATGTCCAAATTTTGTATTGTGACCATCAATCACATAATCGACGGCAAGGATCTGACAAAACCAAATGATTTAGTATTGTATAAGGTCTCATTTGAGAAAAGTAAGATGGGATAATAATTTTGAAAATTTTTTGTGAATATTGTGTTGAGATTTGTTTGTTAGTTTAAAAAAAATAATAATATGTGGGTTAGTGGGTCCCATGTAAGATAAGTTTGAATGTAAGGTCAGACTTTTGTGGCTATAGACTATTGTAAGTGCGTATACTACACGAAGTGGATCAACTCAAGCAGACGACCCATTGGTTATTTGCCCAATAGTAGGGTCACATCCAGTTTTCCACTCAGTTAACTCCACTTTAAATCAAAGTTTCCGTGCACCATTTAGGAGTTAGAAAATGTGGATATTTCACTAAATTAGATCATGAGCATGCCTTTTGCAATGACCAGAAGTCTAAAAATCAATGGAATTATTAATTAAGGGGTGGTTTGGATTTGTAGATGAGTTATTTTAATTTATTTTAAGTTTATTATTATATTTTTTAAAATTTTGATGTATAATATGATAAATAATTCAATTTTTTAAAATTTTAATTCAATTTTTTTAAAATTTAAAATAATAATAATATTAAAAAATAAAATTTTATTTAATATTTAAAATTTATCTCAATTTATTTTATTTCATCTACAAATTCAAATCACTCCGCCCCATAACTTTGACAAAATGGATACGACAGAGTTAATGCGTTGTATATTATTCCTGGTAGCTGTCAAACAATCTTATCATTATCTAATTAAAGGGACTAGAAAATGTAGATATTTTAGTAATAAATCAACCACAAGTTTTAAATTAAGAAAAATAATATATCTATAATTTATTTATTATCCATTTTATATCTATTTTGTATTTGTTATAAACGGAGTCGGCAGCCGCCCCCCTTGGCCCACCACTAAATTATGTGAATGACCCCACCACTATTATTTTAAATCTGCATAGTGACTTGCATAGTGACTTGCATAGTAACTTGCATAGTAATTTCAACGCCTATAAATATGGGCTTCAGTTGTAATGAAATTCATAAGAAAATATAGAAAGAGAAAGAAAGTTTCAGTTCTTAAGAGTTTCTTTTCTCTTATAGTAGTAGTTTTCTTTTTAGTTTTATAACACGTTATCAGCACGAGGTTCTACCGATACTGAAGCTAATGGTCTTCTACTTCAAGTAAGTTTTTCAATATATTATTTGCAGTCCTTGAGATAAATATTAAAGGTAATATTGCTGAATATTACTTGATAAAATTTTATTTTTATTCTCATGAGAATGTGAATATATTTATTAAATTCACTGATTTATTTTTGTAATATAATGTCAAATATTGAGATTTATTACTATTGACATTTCTGAAAAATATTATTTATCCAGATCCTTGATGAGATCTATTTGGATATGATGATGAACTTGAAAGATACAATCATAGAAGGAATTCATGTGTCCCTGAAGGACCGTGCTGTGTATCTCATGATGAAAGATCATCATACTGTGTGAAATAAATTAAGAGAGTGATATAAGCACCAGAAGATGTAATCCTCTCAAAGGATCATTATGATTTATTGCACCTGAAGTTGCAAGATTTTAAGAGTGGTATTGAATATTCTGCACTCTTTAAAACCAGCTCAATATTAAAATTATACAGTGAAAATGTCACTGATGATGATATATAAAAGAAGACATTATTTTTCATACCTCGAATGTGCTCCTGCAGTAGCAATATCGAGAGTGAAAGTTCAACAAATATTCTGAACTTTTATTTTGTCTTCCAGTGATTGAGCTAAATAATGAGTTTTTGTTACACCAGTTACGTCCTATTAATGATATCGAATTTACACAATTCCCAGAAGTGAACGGGAACTAAGGGCGTAGACGTGGTAGAAAAATTATAGAAGTGTTGGTCCCAAAAGCGACAACACTAAAAATGATAAAAATATATCGTATCACCAGAAGTGATCAAACTCAGAGAAGGGTAAAAGCTCTCAGAATAATTCTTCATAAAAGATGAAAATGTTTGTCATAGATGAAATATGACTAAACAGTAGTCACGTACCTGTTGTACGGTCAAGCATTTGATTTATTTATACTAAGTTTTTATATATAAGCTTATTAATATTTCATCATGTTTTGAAATAATGAAATATCGGTGCCTGAAGCACGACAAGAAATTACTTGGGATAAAGTCCTGTTTAAATTTGATCCTCTTACAAATAAATGTGAACCAGAAGTTCAGAGGATTATTTATCTGCAAAATGTTGCAAATCAATTACATGATGTATTTACTGACACTAAAGGTGTTGTAAAATCATATATTACTGCTGTTAATGCTTAAGCAGGAATTGAAGTCCCTGAAGGACGAGTTGTTAAAACAGAAATAAATGAGTCTAAGATACACCTGAAGCGTTGAAGACTTATTGGTGCACAAGAAAAATAAAAATCGGTGCTCATGAAGAGACCGTATTTTCTGTACAAAATATAATCCTCCTGAAGAGGAAACCTCCTGAAGAGGTAACTCCTGAAGAGTATAACTCCTGAAGAGAAAACTCCTGAAGAGTATAAACCTCCTGAAGAGGAACCTCCTGTAGAGGTGTTTCATGAAATGTTTTCCCCTGGAGAGGAACAAAGAGATCTCAATACATTTCATGAGTACTGAAAAATTTATGGATAGAACTAAAACTGTTGTCGACAACATATATGATAACACTTGATATTACCAGAAGTAATGAGCCAAAAACCGTCGAAGAATGTCGACGTAGAAATGATTGGCCAAAAATGGAAAGCAGTTATTAAAACTGAATTAAACTCGCTAGTGAAGCGAGATGCATTTGGACCTGTTGTCCAAACACCAAAGGGTGTAATATTTGTCAGATATAAGTGAGTATTTATACGAAAGCGTAATGCGAAATGAAATTATGCGGTATAATTTGTCGCACAAGGTTTCCTGTAGAAACCCGAGAGCAATTATGAGGAAACATATTTCCTTGTTATGAATGCAATCACATTCATATTTTTAATCGATTTGGTTATTGCAAAAGGATTAGATATGCAGTTAATGAATGTGGTCACTGCATATTTATAAGCATCATTAGATTATTACGATACTTGAAGCATCTAATCCAAGTACATTTAGGAGTATGTACTTTATAAAGCTTCAAAGATCTTTATATGGGTTAAAGCAATCCGGACACATGTTGTATAATTGAATCAACGAGTATTTATTGAAAGAAGGATTTAAGAATAATCCTATATGTTCATGTGTTTTATCAGAATCTGGATTCGTCATTATTGCAGTTTACGTTGATGATTTACCTTGTTAGAACTCTTGAAAAGATCACAAGGGTTGCTATAAATTCAAGGAATGCATTTGAAAAGGAAAAATCTTATTATTCAATTCATAGATGAGTTACAAGAATTTGAGACTTCTAGCCTCATCTCTCAAATGCATTTGCTTTTCATAAAGCAACGTACCATCCTTATCTAAAGGATTAGGCAGTCGAAATGAAGAGGCAAGTAAGGATTTTAAATCCTTATTCTCCTGCTTTAAGTCTGCAATTTTTTTGTCAGACTCTTGAACGAGTCGTTGAAGTACAGAAACCTTCTCGTTAAGCTCCTCAATCTCACGATTTTTGGATTGTAATCGGTTGGAAAATCCAACAATAGAGGAGGAGTATCGGGTGCCGAGAGTCACCAGCTCATAAACAGCTTCACGATCTGACTTATTAGCCAGATCATTTGCTTGCTGCAGCATTGCACTTGCGGAAGATGCAGGATCAACTTGTAATTGAGGTGAAGGATACCTCATATGTTGATTGTGAGAAATAGTAAAAGGAAATTGATGAGCCATTGGAAATTTGTAGAATAAGAATACAAATACAGATGAATTATAGATATGAGAAGAAGATTTGATGCGTACTAAATGAAACTAAAGACGGTTCTTATAGAATTGGAAATAAGAACAAGACAAACCATCATCTCTTCAAATCTCACTTTACAAGATATGCTGGATGCATAATTTCAAAAGCCAGCGAGATTAATTACAGCTATCCCTATTTTCTTGTAAACGCTGAACCTCTGCCGTTAGCTGCTGTTGTTGACTTTGTATCTGAGCTCTTTCTCGTTCCAGCTCTTCTACTCGTGTTTTCAGGTCAAGAGAATACCAGTCTACAAGTTTCTTCAGCTCCTTGTTATCTTGTTTTAAATCTTTATTTTTTCTATCTTTAGTTGCAAGCGTTTGATGCAACTCAGATATTTGATTTTTAAGATGATCAACCTCACTCGTTCTCGCCAATAGCCTCTGAGACATGGTTGTAAGAGAGGCAGCATATTGAGCACTGAGGGTTCTTGATGCTGCAACAATTTCAGGATCAGATTTACTAGATAGATATATCTCTGCTCCTATCATGGTGTTTACAGCCTCAGGAGAAAATATAAGTGGTTGAGGTATAAAAGGTTCATGGTTTAAATCTGGGACATTAGAATTTCTATCAGACATAATATTGTTCTGGATGAACAACAACTGAATCTATGAGGAATACGAGATCTTTTTGCTGGAGTAAACCAATGGTAAAATTGGTTATATTTAAAACAACAACCCGAAGTCTTCAAATCTCTTCAATATCTCGTTTGTCCACAAATGTCAAGCGGATTTGATTTTCCGCCGAACCGATAATATTAAATCCCAAAACTTTTACAGCTTTTATCATACATAGATGGTTTCCAATATTATTTCCGCCGTATATAAACAAGTTCTTCCTAATAACGCCGAATGAGGGGGAGAAAATTTTACATGAAAATATTATCATACTCTCTCTAATGCATTATTTAGTTGGAGATCATGTTTGAATTCTTAACTTGTTATATATACTGAAATCATATTTGCTTATTACTTGAAACACTAACGCATATTATCAAGGGGGAATTTAAGTATTACTGCAGGTATCAGATTTCTATTAAGTTTGTCAACCAGATATTATTTTTCATCTTCAAATCACTCAGAGATTATTGCAATTCATGAAACAAGTCAAGAGTATATTTGGCTGAAATCAATGACTCAACAATTTTATATGAAGATAATGCTACTTGTATCGCTCAAATCAAAGGAGGATATATCAAATATACGATCAAGTGATAATCTGGCAGATTTATTCATGAAGACATCACCAACTGCGACATTCAAGAAAATTGTGCAGAATATTAAAATGTGAAGACTCAAAAACTATTGTCATGCACTTTCCAGGGGGAGTAAAAGTCCTGAAGACTTGTGCTGATTGTACTCTTTTTCCTTCGCTAAGGTTTTATCCCATTGGGTTTTCCTTTGCAAGGTTTTAATGAGGCAATCTTAAAGCACTTGTGGATACATAAAGAGACTGTACTCTTTTTCCTTCGCCATTGGTTTTTCTTCCCACTGGGTTTTTCCTTGGCAAGGTTTTAACGAGGCAGATTCTTTATGGGTGGTCATTCAAGGGGGAGTGTTATAAACGGAGTCGGCAGCCGCCCCCCTTGGCCCACCACTAAATTATGTGAATGACCCCACCACTATTATTTTAAATCTGCATAGTGACTTGCATAGTGACTTGCATAGTAACTTGCATAGTAATTTCAACGCCTATAAATATGGGCTTCAGTTGTAATGAAATTCATAAGAAAATATAGAAAGAGAAAGAAAGTTTCAGTTCTTAAGAGTTTCTTTTCTCTTATAGTAGTAGTTTTCTTTTTAGTTTTATAACAGTATTAGAATTTTTTTTAGATTTTTAATTTTACTTAATAATTAAGAAAACAATTATTAGTAAAATTATATATTTTTTAAATAATGATTAAAGATGTTAAAATAATACTTTAAAAAAATTGATTAAAAAATTAAAAAAAATTAATTATAAAAAAAATAAAAAATTTAATTATAAAATTAAAATTAAAAAAATTAATAATAATAAATGACCCTTAAATTAAAAGACATGCCTTTTTACATTCGGCAGAGGACTAAAAATTCGTGATCTATCCGCATCACGTGTTTAATTAAAGACGGCAAATCACAAGCTATTATGATCATGGACAATATATTTTTATAATTTAGATATTTTGAAATATTTAAAAAAATTTATTACAAAAAAAAAAGTAGATAATAATGATTAAATATTTACGATGGAAAAGATTTTTAATGACTAAAACAGATTATTAATAATTATAATAAATTATTTACGATTAATAAATAATAATAAATAAATAATTTTTTTATAATGAAAATAGATAATTATATGTAGTTCACGACATTGAATATTAATACTCATAAATAATATTGAATTTAAGATTAAACATAGTGTGGTCCATATATAAATATTATATCTGTCTCAATTCAAATTATAGAAAATCGGCCTCAAGTAACAAATGATCTCCGTTAATTTCTGGAAGTTTATTCCGAAAATTGAATTTCTTTATAACCAACTTTGCCAAACGTCAATTGTACTAGCTAGAGCATGTGAACAGAATCTACCGCCACATGATTTTCTTATACTTGACGTTTGAAAGAGGAAAGAATATGATAATTAAGAAGTACCTGGTCATGATCGATCAGCTTGTAAAGAATTTATTTTTCAGATGGAGTTCTTTTCACATTACTGTAGCAATAAGAATATTGTTAACAAATTAAGGAAAAAATGAGATAGATTTTTTAATACGAATAATGATATATAGAACAAAAATATAGTACAAATTACGATCTGTTGTTTATGATAACTTTCTAGAAGCAGACGAGAACAAATATCGATACATCCCTTCGATAAAAGGCAATAACTATAGGAATTATCTCGATATTTCTCTTATTTAAGATACTAAAATTCAGCCATTTAGAATTTGATAGAGAGAAACGAAACAAAGTCATGAGTATTATTCACGCTGTGATAGGGGAGAGTGCGTGGGTACGTAATTCAATTGTCCAGAACGGTTATAAATTTAACAATAATAATAAAATCGCTTTTTATTGCACAAGTCATTCAAGAATTCAATGCACAAATTAACCGTATTCTCGACTCCTCTCTCTCTCTCTCTCTCTCTCTCTCTTTTAATTTTAGAAAAAAAATACTCTGTTTTTATTTCTTCTGATCTGAATTAATTAATTCCAGAGTCCCAGACTCCACAACCTCTATAAATATCAGCCTCACTTGTTCTTCGTTTGAGTACCTCAACCCACTTACAAGCTCATGATGACCAGCGGAGCAACTCGTTTTCTCATCCTCTACTTTATTATGTTATTTTTGGTACAATCTTGCATGTTTAACTTTGCGAATCCTGCAATTCTCAACGTTACCACTGATCAATCTGCTCTTTTGGCCTTGAAAGATCGTATTTCTTATGATCCTCATCATGTTTTAACAAACAATTGGTCCACCTCTGCTTCTGTTTGCAATTGGGTCGGTGTCACTTGTGGTTCCAAACATCTCCGAGTCAAAGCTTTAAACCTTTCCTACATGGGCCTTGTTGGTACCATTCCTCCGCACATTGGGAACCTCTCGTTCCTTGTTTACATAAACATGAAAAACAACAGTTTTCATGGTTCATTACCAAATGAGTTGTCACGTCTTTATCGCTTGGAATACTCTACTTTTAGATACAACGAATTGAGCGGAGAAGTTCCATCTTGGATTGGGTTCCTGACAAAACTTCAATTTTTGAGTCTATCTGGTAACAAATTCATAGGTACCATTCCACCATCTCTATCTAACATAACTTCGTTGCAAGAAATTAGTCTCAGAGAAAACAAACTTACGGGTCGGATGCCATCCATCTTGGTCAACATGTCTTCATTGCAATACATTGATCTAAGTTTTAACATGTTGGTTGGTACAATACCAATGTACATGTTTGATCATCTTCTTAACTTACAAATTCTCTCTTTGGAAAGCAATCGACTTCAAGGTCAACTTCCATCCACTCTGTACAAGTGTGAGCAGTTACAATATCTAACCCTTTCCAGCAATAATTTTAGTGGAAGGATATCTCCAAAAATAGGGAACTTAACCATGCTTACAGGTTTATATCTTGACGAAAACAACTTTGAAGGTACGATTAGTACTTTTATTTTAGTCAATTATACACATACATTTATATATATGGATATGAGGGCATGCATTGTTCTAATAAATATGTTCTATGATAGTATCTGATTAATTAGGCACAAATTTGTTGTCAACGGCAAGTGGAAACTCAAATAAGTTAGTTTTTGTTAGTCAAAGACTAAACCATTCACACTGATACATAAAAACTAAAGTATAATGTTCTCTACTAACGGAATTTTCTAGGTATTCATTTGACACTCGATTAAAAACAAAACAAAACAAAAAAAAAAGAGTTTCAATTATCATTCCTCTAGTTTGTGGTTAGTGCTCTTGGTATAAGACTTAAATTGATGATATTTCACTTCTTCCTTTAATAATGTCTTCCATCTCTTTTAAGTGTCATAGTTGCACAAAAGTTATGAAGCATTACCTTTTTGTTTTAGAAAATGCTAGTTAGCAAGCAACTTTTTACCCCACCACATTTTTTCATTATTTATTTATTTTTCATTTTTCATTTTTCATTTTTCAGTTTTCAATTTTCGAGTTTCTTGTTTCTTGTTTCTTGTTAATGAAAATAAGTTTATCTAATTTCTTGTCATTTATAATTCACCACAAAAAAATTTGCCTCTTTCCACGAATTTTTTCCCATAGCACACCATGGTAGAAAATAAAAGATTGATCATGCAAAGGATATCAGTAAAAATGAATCAGGCGGTTGCAGTGAAATCACTTCCAATGATCAAAAATTCGCTAATAAAAGTGGCCTTTTTGCGAAAACTCTTTGTAGATGTTTCAGAAAAGGGCCATAAATCCTAACTTTATTAGATGTTGCAACGAGAATGAATCCCGACAAATACTTCGATTTGATTCAACCCCAAATGTAGGGTTAACATTTAATTTCCCATCTCTTCACTCTCTTCTCTTCTTTCTTTCCTCCCCCTCCCACTACGACATCCTCTCCCTCCCTTCTCTTGCACCAATCACAAACAACGACTGCCTCACTCTTAGAACCCCCCCTCTCTAGATTTCTATCTTTCCCTCGCGATCTCCTAGGCACAGAATGCCCCCTGCAAACGACTGCTTCATTCTTAACGTCGTTGCTGCAAATTCGACAGCCATACTATTTTAACTTGGTTTACAATCAACCGTTGCAATTATGTCATTTCATTAAAATTGGATTTTAATTTTACAATAATACCAACCATTTTATATATAATTGTAAGATTGTTATAAAAGAGTTGCTATAAGATCATTATCCCTTGACAATTAATGGGGATAGTTCACCTTAACTATCCAAAACCGACGAAAAAAGATCAAGAGAATATATTAGAATCGACTAATAAATATAATACAATATTCTAGCTTAAGATAATTAGTTATTCTCTTTAGTCACTTACCAAAATATAAATTTATTTCTAAGTTTTAAACTTTTTACAGGTGCCATCCCATCCACCTTGTTCAAGTGCAAAGACCTACAACTGTTATATTTGACTACAAATAAATTCACTGGAAGAATACTCCCAAGCATAGGAAACTTAACCATGCTTACTAGCCTATATCTTGCTCAGAATAACTTTGAAGGTACGTATAAGGACTCTTATTTTAGTTAAGTATATATGTGGATATATTACTGCTATGGATTTTGTATACATGTTCTCTCACCCACTCAGACTAAATACCTTTCAATTGAAAATATATACAAAAGGATCGGAAGTACCTTCAGAAATATACATGGAACTAATTAATAAGGCTAATAGTGTTTGAATTTACCCACAACTTCGAAGCTGGGATGTTTAGGGCACGTTTGAACATATATTAGGAGTATTAGAGAAATTTGAGGATTAAAGCAAAATGGCTTGAGTGAAATAAAGCATTGGGATTTGGAAAATAATTTTTATTTTAAAGTTGGCAAAAATTGTATTGATTTCATTTGTATTTGTTTTGAGGTTTAGAAAAGTATTGATCTTTATAAAGTATTCCACCATCTCTATCCAACATAACTTCGTTGCAACAATGTAATCTTGCATCTAACCAACTTTTAGGATCCATACCGTCCACTTTGTACAAGTTTAAGCAGTACTTACGAGTTCTATCCTTTTTCATGAATAATTTCAATGGAAGGAACTTAACGATGCTTACAGAGTTATATCTTAACGAATACAACTTTGAAGGTTTCATTAGTTTTGTTTCAGTCAATTTATATATATATATATATGAATATGACCATTATTTTAGTAAATATGTTCTATGATAGTATATGATTATAGGCACAGATTCGTTGTCAACCTGCAAGTCAAAACTCGAAGATTTTAGTGAGTCTAATATTCCAAAAACTAAACTAGCGAGCAGTTTTCTGGATAAGATTAATTGGCATTTTGGCATTTTGGGAGTTTGGTCGGGAGGCGCATGTATGTCCATGGCCTTCGGAGCATACATCGCCCAAGACAAAACAAGCCTAGCTTGAAAACCTACAATACAAAAAAAAAAAAAAAAAAAAGAAACAGAGAGAATGAGGGAGATGAGGGGGGAGGAAAACTGCAGCTAGCCACCAAAAACAAAGAGAAAGCCTAGTTGCTGGCCATCATCCATCACCGAAACCTAGTTGATCCCCCCACCCCAAACAAAAATGGAAAAAACAATGAAAATATAATAAAATAAAGAGGGTGCAAGGGATGAGAGAAAAGGGGGAAAGGAAGGGGCAGGGAGGGGGAGCCGAAGCTCCCACCTACCCCCATGATACTATCTTAAAAATTGTCTTCTTAGGATATTTTGAGAGCTCATTTTTTAGAGAAAGGGAAGGGGCCAATCATCACCGTCATTTATTATTCTAATTATTATTGGTGGATTGGACAAGTCAACTGGCTGGAAAAGGTCTTTTATATGGCTTGTCTAAGTAGGTTAGTGTGTTAAAATGTTTAATTGTCTTTAGCACGGGTATGACTTATATGGGAACTTGTTGAGATTTTGCATCGTAGTCACTATCATTCGCTACAACTAATAATACCTCCATGGCCCACATAACAAAATGGTAAGCAATAACTAAATCAGTAACTATTTGAGGTCTTGTTTTTCTCACTGCTAATTTGTGTAAGCTAAATTATAATCTTTTCTTCTTTTTGTTCTAATAGAAGTACGTATAAATTCATATTTTGACAGGCTCAATACCAAGTGAAGTTGGTAACCTCCAGAATCTAGAGTCTTTTAACATTGCACTTAATGGTTTTGTTGGTCCAATTCCATTCAAGATCTTCAATATCTCAACAATACAAAATATTTATATGACATCCAATGAATTTTCAAGTCTTCTTCCATCAGATATGGGCCTCTACCTTCCTAAGCTCAAAGAACTTGGCCTTTCTGGAAATGAACTGAGCGGAAGAATTCCGAACTCCATCTCCAATGCTTCACAACTCACTCATCTAGACTTGAGTAATAACTTATTGTCGAGCATAATTCCAGAAGCACTCGGTAATTTAAGACTCCTCCAGCGGCTCAACCTAGAATTAAATAATTTGATCATGGGAAGTCATGAATTGAATCTTTTCTCTTACTTGTCAAATTGCAAAGATCTTGGATTCGTAAGTTTTTCATTCAATCCCCTCGATGGCTTCCTTCCCAATTCCATTGGTAACCTTTCTTTCTCTCTTCAAGGACTTTACCTATTTTCTTGCAATATTAAGGGAAGCATTCCAGCAGAGATTGGTAATCTAAGTAGTCTGATTATTGTGTCCCTAGGCATGAACAAATTGGAAGGACCTATTCCAACTACATTAGGAAGATTGCACATGCTACAACTTTTGCGCCTTGAAGCTAATAAACTAGACGGTCATATTCCGTCTGATCTTTGTCATCTAAAGATATTGTATATGTTGTCTCTAAATAGCAATAAGCTTTTTGGACATATTCCAACATGCATAAGCAATCTAACTTCCCTAAGACAGCTCTACTTAAGTTTCAACCAATTAACTTCCACAATTCCTTTGAGCTTGTGGAGCCTTACAGATCTCCTGGAGGTTGACCTGTCATCCAATTCATTAACTGGGAATCTTTCATTAAAGATTGGAGATATGAAGGTCCTGAGGCAATTGAATCTATCAAGAAATCAACTATCAGGAAACATCCCAATAACAATTGGTGGCCTCATAGATCTAAATAATCTATCTTTAGCAGTGAATCAATTAGAAGGTTCAATTCCAGATTCTTTTGGTGCACTATTAAGCTTGGAGATCTTAGATCTTTGCTACAACAATTTATCTGGAAGGATTCCCCAGTCCTTAGAAGCACTTTCACACCTCAAGTATTTAAATGTCTCTTTCAATAATCTACAAGGAAAAATCCCAACAGGAGGACCATTTGTACACTTCTGGTCTGCTTCATTTATTTCAAATGATGCGCTTTGTGGTGCACCCCGTTTACAAGTTCCCCCATGTGAAGAAGATTCTCCTCACAAAAAAAAGGCTAAACTATCGCAACTAATGAAGTATCTGTTACCAGCAATTGGGTTAGCAATGCTAATAGTGATCACTTCATTAGCCTATAAAAGATGCAAAACAAAGAATTCTGAATTTCCACAACAGACACACTCATACAATTTACCTGCATGGAGAAGAATTTCTCATCAAGAACTTGTACTAGCAACACAAGGGTTCAGCTCAAGCAACTTACTTGGTGAAGGGAGTTTTGGATCAGTATACAAGGGAATACTTTTAGATGGGATGAATATTGCCGTAAAAGTTATAAACTTGCAAGTAGAAGGGGCATTTAAGAGTTTTGACGCAGAGTGCGAGGTATTAAGGAATGTTCGTCATCGCAATTTGGTCAAGATCATTAGCGTTTGTATCAACATCGACTTCAAGGCCCTTGTATTGGAATACATGCCAAATGAGAACTTAGAGAAGTGGTTATACTCTAATGATCGTTGTTTGAATTTCTTACAGAGGTTGAATATAATGATTGATGTCGCATCGGCATTGGAATACCTTCATTATGGTTATTCAGCAACTATTGTTCACTGTGACTTGAAGCCAAGCAACGTCTTGTTAGATGTGGATATGGTTGCACATGTTGCTGATTTTGGCATCGCCAAACTTTTAGGTGATGAGAATTCTATGATTCAAACCATGACTCTTGCTACTTTGGGGTATATGGCACCAGGTATTTGTTTTTTAATTTACCACTAAAACTTTCATAATCATTATTTTACTCATGTAGAATTTATCAACTTTGCTTCAATCCTTTTGTTTTTTTTTTTTTTTCACTACAATCAAATATTAAAGTAAGTTCTAACAATAAATTGTAATGTTATGCACAGAATATGGATTAGGAGGAGTTGTTTCTACAAGAGGGGATGTGTATAGTTATGGCATTCTAGTCATTGAGACTTTTACAAGAAAAAAACCTACAGATAACATATTTGCAGGAGAAATGAACATGAAACGTTGGGTAAATGAAGCATTGCCCATTTCAACGATTGATATTGTTGATGCCAGTTTGTTGGGAAACGAAAGATATAATGTTTCCTTGGTGGAGTGCACATCTTCAATTATGGGATTGGCTTTAGATTGTTGTGCAGAGTTGCCCGAACAAAGAAATAACATGGAAATGGTTTTAGCCATGCTAAAGAAGATCAGAACAAAGTTTTTGAGAGATGTCGAAGGACACTGACATTATGAAAACGACCTTCTACTTCAGCTATGCAAATTGATTGGCAAGCTTTTGAAGGTGCTTCTTTTAACTTTAATTCTTAATGGTGATATCTTAATGTCTTCCTTTAAAATAAATAGTAACGCTTGGTGACTGACTAATTATGTTGTTTGTTTGAACCTGCAAAGTTTACAAACATTGTTGTACATGTAAGGGGTTAGATAAGGTTGTCGATCCAAAAGCTTGGAATTTAAGCCGTCCAATTTTCATTGACTTTAGACTTGAGTCATTAATTTATTTAGTAATTAATGACTCAGCTTCGAAATGTCCAAACTTATGTACGGAGGGAATGAAAATAATGGGAGAAAGTTTGTGGAAGTTCTTTTTCATTTAATGTTCTCCAAGATACTTTTCAATAATCGAATAAAGCTTAAGAGTCAATACTAGTTCTTGGGAAGCTTTTTATGAAGCCTATGCTTTGGTTATTTGTTGAGATTTTACTTGAATTAGAAATTTTTGACTCACGAGACTTGCACTAATCAAATTCTCTTGCCTAAATGAGACTAGATATAATATTATTCCCATAGTTCTATTAGTTGTGTCTTCTGAAAGCGAAAAATGACAAGTACGGTCATGATTTTGTGCTATTTTTCAGTCTCCTAGGTAGTTTTCCTGAATAGTTTCACTCGATTAAACAGTCATTGGTTTCTTGGATTTAATACTTAATTATGTTCTCGTGCTACAACCTATTGAAAATTTGATTCATTCATAGTTAATTAATGCTACTGTCTCTTGCAAAAATGGTACGACAACATAAAAGGCCTTTTGCGGCGACTATCAGTCGCCGCAACAAGCTTCAAAATCGCAGCAAAAACACATTTGCCAAGTTTTGAAGATCGCAGATAAACCGCTGGTATTTGAGCGCGACAAAAGCTCAAATTTTTGCATATGATACATCAGTCAGCTTACTACTATTATATGCATTAGTCTGGTCCTCTGTTATTACATTAATAAAACTAGCATAGCTGCAGTTCCCCTAACCTCAGTAGTGCAGCACCATGAAACACTAAAAACAGAAATTAGATGGCAAGTATCCAACTATAAATTTTAATCATCAATTCTTCCACTACATGTTTCATAAAATAGATCGCACAAGTAACATAAACAGAGGAACTCCATATATAATTCCAGAATGTTATAAATAAACATGCTATCATGTAATCATCTTCCAGCCACATATACTTCATACAACATTAACAGTACAATTACCATCAAATATAAAACTAAATATATAAGGTGACATTACAATGGCCTATATACATTCAGAAACCCAATAAGCCAACATCATGCATTTGGTCAAATTTCACCAGTTTCTCAGGCATTACATAATATTCACCTGGCATAAATAGATAAACAGAAAGTTACACAGAGTAATAAGAGCAAACCACAAACCTGCAACATATACATCAGCCTTCACAGATTGCTTGTTGGTAGCCTGTGATAAAGGCAAATATAGGCATTAACCCTTGATAAAGAATCCAGCATTCTGATTTACACCCCTCACAGATAAAAACCTAAGTGGATATAAATGCAACGCAGTGCCAGAATAGAATTATTGGAATCTTAAATAGTAGAAAAGCTGAAATATTTTCAACCCTAAAGTAGCACAATTTAGTAATGTCTAAATGTATGAATAGCATGAAAGCTTCTTTAAGATTTTTAAAGCAAATCACCTTAGACATAGCAATTCATGTAACATATGTGTCTCCATCAGCGAATTTATCACTACCTCTATCTGTCTACAACCCCACCTGAGATGGAACCTATTCTACAATAGGAGGAGAGGAAGAAATCACTACCATAGGACAAAACAGATTAAGAACCACCAAATTTGTTAGGATAGTAGTTCTAAAATAGTTTTTTTCCCTTAATTTATTGTATCTTATTTACTTATGAAAAGATCGTTGTATTTTATTAAGTTGTATACGGAGGTGACAAACATAGACCATTTATCATGGAGATCAATCAGTCCTCAACGTGACCCTAATCATAGTGTTTTAGAGTTTTGTCAGTTACAAAAATTAATTCCTAATAGCAGTAGCAAAGTTAGCAAACCAATGATAGATAAATGAATTAAAACACGTTTTCCACTACCATGTCAGTTCACACTACCTCTATGTGACAAACCTGGGCTGCTTTACACTACCTCTACATGACAAATTGCCACAGAAATCACAGCATGAAAATTTCAAGAAATGCGAAGCATATTCCGTAAACACAAAACAGGGGCATGCCGATATGCTTTCCAAAACCAAAAAATACAGAGAGAAAAGCTATGAGAACATCAACTCAAAGAGCAAAAACTCAAGCACTGTTACTGATGAACCCACACAAACTTAACCCTAAACTCAAATGGCTCTTGTCCGTCGTGTGTAGTCTGATTAAACCCTACAAATTTAACCCTAAAAAATCGAACGAAGAAAATTAGTGAAATCGAGAGCGAAAGGAAGAAGTTAGGGTTTGTGTATCAATGGATCTGAATTGAGGCTATGAATTCGGGAGGGAGAAAGCCATCTTCAACCCCTGACCCAATCACACACAAACGAACCCTTGAGAGAGGGAATGGGAGTCGAACGGAGAGAGACATACTCACTTGCTAGGAGAGGCGGCGACGGTGTGGGAAGGGCGGCAGTCCATGGCGAGCGGGCGGGAGACAGAGAGAGAGAGAGATAGAGAGCGAGCGAGCTAGGGATCGGGAAATTGGGGGAATATCGAGCGAAGTGGGGCAGGGTGCTTTGAATTTGTTAAAAACATGTTTTTATTTTAACGGCGCAAATAGCACCGTACTAACCATTTATTTATGTCGCAATTGACTCAAAATAATATGAATAGTTCGGAATGCTCTGTTAGTGTGCGACAAAGTACCGCTATAAGCCTATAAGCTATATTCCCGTCAGTTTTTACTGCGGCAATATAAAAAGTGCCGCAATAACTATTATTCTTGTAACTAGTTATAACTGCATCTCTGTTTCTTGCCGCAAATTCTGCAATGGGAAGAAGATTGGCTTCTCGACGCCGCCAACTCACCTTGCAGTAAAGAAAAATGCAGCAAATGCTCTTATGTGTTGTAGTGCAGCCAGCTTAATCCAGGACTAGCAGGACAAATTCACCCTCTTGTGGAAAGAAAGCTTCATATACTTAGTGTAGTTGTAATTTTTTTTTTTTTTGTTTTTCTTAATGATTGAGAATTTTAAAAAAATATTTAAAAGAAAAAAAAGTACATATGCTTAGAGTATTAAACTAGAAGCAATGAGGTTGTAAGCGTGTCACTACCCTTAAAAATAATCTCTATCAAGTAACTACATTCCATTTAAAAAAATGTTATTAAAATAATTGTAAAAGATAGTATTGTAAAGGACACTGACACGAGCCTTGTGTTTGTTTATACGTTTTTGTTATGGGAAATGTTTTTTGTCCCCCATTTGGGATTTCGATTTCCATTTTTTTATTAGTTTGTTTTTACATGATTTTTAAGTAAGTCATATATTTCTTTTATGTGATTTTTTTAACATCTTAAAATATGTTTTAAAAATACAAAAGAAAATCAAAATATTATTTAAAAGCACTTACAATATTGAGATTGCAAAGAAGGGACAACTTGTACTACTAAGGTTACTGGTTTTGGTTTGTTTTTTGCGCTTGGAGACTTTCTTCACTCAGGAAGGTATTGCTTCGTACTTCAAAAGTTATTTGTTCTCTTCTCCCATTATGCACAAATTAGAAATATCAATCAATGTTTGTTTCTGTCGTTGACTATGGTGTCTAGCCTCTACTAGTCTGTTGAGTTTGACTAGCATTAACATGGTTGAGGCTCCTCCTTTTCTTTCTATTTTATCTAAGCAAATGGCGTGCTCAAATTAGGTCTGCTACTTGCTTCTCTATTGTTAATTTTTGGTATTACAACTTTAAGTTGCAGCTTGGGATTAAGGAGTCTCAATGGCCTCTGTGACGGTGAAAATCTGACAAAACCCTGGTTTATGTTTGGAATTGAGATGATGTCATGTCACCATTGTGTTAAGTAATTGGTTTGGTGTTTTCCAACCGATATTTAGCAATTGTATTGTGAGATGCCATTTATTGAAGCCAGATACAATTATTGATTTTTTTGTTGTTGTCTCTTAAGACTTTGTTATTTATCCATTTCATTTCACTTATATGTTCGTGAAATTTTGCTTGTCTGATCTCTTGAGACATTCATTTCACTTTTGTTTCTTCTCTTTTAATTCTTGTGTAATTTTGATGATCTTGAGGATTTTGAACAAACAAGACTTTGGTTAAAGGTGACTTAATTAAATATTGAATACATTCAAATTTAGACTCTGTATTTTGTAATATATTGTTGTGTTGGTTTTTTTTTTTTAATGTTTGTATGATTCTGTTTTTCTATTAGAACCTAAAGTTTTATGTTTGTTTTGGTTGGAATCATATTATTCTCTCAGATTTTTTCATCCAAGAATCATAAACAAGATATTTAACATCTCAAAAGACAATTACTTATTGCCACGGAGAAAGAAATTAATAAAACTAGAGGTTAATTAGTAGATATCAGAACTTTGATGTTTTCTTTTTGGTTACTATACAATTTTCAAATGCATTTTTTGGCTCTGAAAATGCTTACATATTTTATGTTGTCGTGGCTGTATGTGAAACCTATACGTGCACATTATAGCTTTGATTTTGTTTCTTTTATTAATCTCTTGCATTTGTTTACATAGAAAGCATGCAGAGCAGATACTTATAAACCATCAACTAATGGAGAAAATTCAACCATAAGCAAAACTTATCGAAGAAATCCCGGAAAGGCTTGGTGAATATATTGGGAACATATCTATATATAAGACTATATATGAGGATGTTTTGTCAATGATATAGGTCAAATCCATGTGTCATATTTGCATCCTTAACTCTTTTTATGGTGTTTACCTATTAGAGGACATTTGTTTTTATTCTTTTGGTTAAATCTTATCGTGCTTGGATTTTTATTGATTTTCCTCAAAAATATTCGATTTTTATTGACCTTGGATTTCTTGGCTTGAATTTTTACTAATACAGTTTTATTCTTTTATGTTCTTTGTTTTTGGGGATAATTTTTATTTGCAGCGAATCAGGACTCGCTGCATATATTTTTGAACTATTGAATCGTTGATCATTATTTTTACGGCGGGACTATTCCCCGGAAATAATTCCCGGAGAACAACCTTGCGGCAAAAATGTTGATGGCTTGCGTGAAGACTAGTATTTCTGATGAAATGTCTTGGCGGCAAAAGATATATTTAGTGACCTACCATGAAGTCATTTTGATATTATAGACCTCTGTGTATATTATATTGTACGTCCACTTTTTGTCTTAGAATGCGGCAATGCCCTTGTAATTTTCAGTTCAATAATCGTTCCAAGTAATTAAAAGTATCTTATTTTTGTGTTTTAAACTCACTAACATTCTATTAGACTATTATACGTGGGTGAAATAGGAATGGTTTTGACTAGCTCCTATATCTATTCATTTTGGTCATTTTTCCATATTATGATCCGAAATCTTTTCTTTCTTTTTTTTTCTTTTTTTAAATAAACCACATTCATTCAAAGAAATCATTAATTACAAACCATATTAGCAGAAACCAAACTTGAAATGAAATCTGGACAATCCTCAACCCAACACATGAAATTATTTAAATACAAAGCAAACTTTGCCAAATAATATGCAATAGAATTGCCCTCTCTGCGAACAAAAGATATTTTCGAGTGTATCATTTTTTGTAGGCTCTTTTCCACATCTTCCACAACTTGACCATACCATGTCCAACATTCAGATTTGTCTTTTACTACATTGATTTACAAGCGCATCACCTTCAAAACTACCCTATTTGAAAGGGTGTCCAGCTCACCCAAACCCGAGCCCACAAGGGTATGAGGCCCAAGGCCCGTTATCTGCACCTACTACCACGCAGCGTCCGAATTGGACTAGGAAGACTGAATCCGGGGACGATCCAAGTCCCTGGTTATCCCGATCTCGGCAGAATGAGATCAAATCGGCTTCGAAGACACGCTAAAGCCAGAACTTCGGTTCACGTACTGATATGTCTCCTGGATCCACCTCACATCAAGATCACTCCCGCATTTATGAACGACAGACAACCGCCGGCCTACAGATCTCCCCTCTTAAATGCGGAGACGCTATAAATACACATCATTAATTGCTAGATTGGCGAAAGAGACGGCGGCATTTAATGACCCTTTCCAAAAGGATCAAATTGAGCATTAAATGAAGGGATATTCAATTAATGCGATGAGACCGACCTAGTCGGATCAGTGTTTTTCCTATCGAGGATGACGAACGAGTGATGTCCCGATTTCCAGCTCTTTTATCACAGGAATTCTCCTTCAAAGGGAACTCCAATAAATAACACCAGATAAAAGACGAAAGGGGGTACATTCTCAAATTCTCTCAAGTAAACGTCCATATATTTTCTCCCTAAAAACTAACTTAAGCATCGGAGCGGTCTCGGACCCCGATCCCTAAGGATAGCTTCCCTCTGCCGCGCATCGACCTCATTGTAGATTCAACTGCAGGACACTCTCTCCTCAGCTTCATGGATGCCTATTCGGGTTATAATCAGATCAAAATGAGCACAGACGATGAGGATAAAACAGCGTTCATTACAGATCGCGGACTCTATTGCTACACTGCCATGCCTTTCGGACTCAAGAACGCGGGGGCTACTTATCAACGGTTGGTCAATCGTATGCTTAAAAACCAAATCGGGAGAAATATGGAAGTTTACGTCGATGACCTCCTATTCAAGAGCCGCTCCCCTAATGACCATATGGCGGACCTAAGAGAGGCCTTCTCTGTCCTGCGACATTATCAGATGAAGCTCAACCCTGCCAAGTGCACCTTTGGGGTCGAATCCAGGAAGTTCTTAGGGTACATGGTCTCTGAACGAGGAATTGAAGCCAACCCCGAGAAAATACAGGCTATCCTCGAAATGGCATCCCCGAGGAACCTGCATGAAGTTCAACGATTGGCTGGTCGAATTGCCGCTCTTAGCCGATTCATAGCAAGGTCAACCGATCGATGCCTTCCCTTTTTCCAAGTCCTCCAGAAAGCACACGAGTGGGACGCATCGTGCGAGCAGGCATTCGAACAACTCAAAAGCTACCTGACATGTCCTCCGTTACTCAGCCAGACGACTCCCGGAGAAACCCTTGTGGCTTATTTGGCGGTCTCACCTCACGCAACATCTGCAGTCCTAGTTAGAGAAACCAATCAGGGTCAGAAGCCTGTATACTATGTTAGCAGGGCGCTTCAGGGAGCAGAAGCCCGGTACCCCCGTACAGAAATGATGGTATTCGCCTTACTGACAGCCGCGCGTCGGCTGCGTCCCTACTTCCAAGCCCATACCATAAGAGTAATGACCGATCAGCCCCTCGGAACTATTCTTCAGAAGCCTGATACCTCCGGTCGATTGGCCAAGTGGGCGATCGAGCTGAGCGAGTTTGATTTAACGTTCCAACCCAGAACAGCAATGAAAGCACAAACACTGGCGAATTTTGTAGCAGAGTACACTGGGTTTCCAGAAGATATCCCCGATGAACCTCAGGGACAGGCATGGCAGCTGTATGTGGACGGGTCCTCATGTCGGGCAGGGGGCGGAGCAGGCGTACGCATCATCACCGACCAGGGCGTCCGACACAACTACGGTATAGGCCTGACTTTCAAAGTAACCAACAACGAAGCAGAATACGAGGCCCTCATAGCCGAAATGACAATTGCTAGGGTCCTTGGGGCAACAGAGCTGGAGGCCCGAACTGATTCTCAAATAGTGTTTCATCAAGTACTTGGCCAATACATCACCAAGAGCAAAAAATTGAAAAAATATCTGGAGCTAGTATGCATCAAGAGACATCGATTCAAATACTTCCGTTTGCTGCGGATCCCAAGGGAAGAAAATCATATAGCAGATCGGCTGGCAAAAATAGCATTAGGAAAAGATGAACACCCGCCCCCAGAAAACACAGAGATCAGAACGGTAGATACTCCCTCTACGGGCAGCGAAGTCAAAGTAGTGGCTGTTGCAGATCCCCACTGGGCAACCGATATCACAGCATACCTCCGAACAGGCACATTACCTCCTGACCTAGGTCAGGCCCGCAAGATAAAGAATAGATCAGCCAGATTCACGCTAATTGACGGAGCGCTGTACAGAAAGGGATTCTCTGAACCACTGCTCAGGTGTATAACGAAAGAAGAAGGGCAATATATACTGGCCGAAATCCATGAAGGAATCTGCGGGGCTCACACAGGATCTAGAGCATTAGTCGCCCGCACCACCCGTGCAGGGTATTACTGGCCGTGTTTGTTCCAGGAAGCAAAAGAGTTCATTAAAAGATGCCCGAAATGTCAAGAATATAGCCCAACGTTACATTCCCCGTCGGAGGAACTCACTTCAATAACATCCCCCTGGCCCTTTGATCAATGGGGACTAGATCTTATAGGACCATTCCCAATAGGGTGGGGTGGAACTAAATTCATTATAGTAGCAGTGGATTATTTCACGAAGTGGGTAGAAGCGGAAGCCCTCGTCAGCATCATTTCTCAAGCCATCACAAAGTTCTTATGGAAATCGATTGTTTGCCGGTTCGGGATACCTCAGAGCTTTATATCAGACAACAGGAAGCAGTTCAATTGCAGTCATTACCGAGAATGGTGCTCCGAGTTGAAAATCAAAGTGAAGTAATCTTCTCCCGGTCACCCGCAGGCTAACGGGCAAGCCGAGGCAACCAACAAAACCATCCTCAATGCGCTGAAGAAAAGACTCGGAATGCACAAAGGGGCTTGGGCCGATGAGTTGCCAGGAGTCCTATGGGCATATCGCACAATAGTTCGAACCCCCACGGGCGAGACACCGTTTGCCCTAACATATGGCTGCGAGGCTGTAATTTCGGTCGAAGTCGGGATGCCTACGCTACGAATCCAGCACTATGACGTTGCTACTAATGATGCCAAGATGATGGAACGCCTAGACTCCTTAGAAGAACACAGAGAAGAGGCTGGTATCCGACTTGCCAACAACAAACGCAAGACAGAACAATACTTCAACAAAAGAGTAAAGTCACGCAACTTCAAAATCGGGGACTTAGTGCTAAGGCAAAAGGGCATTACGACTCCAGCACAATGGAAACTAGGACCAAAGTGGGAAGGGCCTTACATAGTGACGGCAACAAACAGGCCCGGATCTTACCGACTCAAAGACAGTTCTGGAACCGACCTACCCTACCCCTGGAACAGTGAGAGGCTTAAGAGGTACTATGTGTAACATTTACTAATGTAATTTGCTTCTACTGATGTAAGTTTCTTCTTTAAATTATAAAAAGCCCGATGTTATTCATATCCAACGCATTATGAAGTTCTCGACAAACATACACAACCTCCCGCCTCGGAATCCCACGGGGTCGGTCTACCCACCCACGCGATGTATCCGCCTCGGAATCCCGCGGGGTCGGTCTACCCACCTACGCGAAGTAAACACCCTTAGAATCCCGCGGGGTCGGTCTACCCACCCACGCGATGTATCCGCCTCGGAATCCCGCGGGGTCGGTCTACCCACCTACGCGAAGTAAACACCCTCGGAATCCCGCGGGGTCGGTCTACCCACCTACGAGATGTATCCGCCTCGGAATCCCGCGGGGTCAGTCTACCCACCCAAGCGATGTATCCGCCTCGGAATCCCGCGGGGTCGGTCTACCCACCTACGCGAAGTAAACACTCTCAGAATCCCGCGGGGTCGATCTACCCACCCACGCGAATTAAACACTCTCGGAATCCCGAGGGGTCGGTCTACCCACCCACGCGAAGTAAACACTCTCGGAGTCCCGCGGGGTCGGTCCACCCACCCACGCGAAATAATTCACAACTCCTAAACCCCGATCTTAAGAACACCCAGTATGCTTGGAATTTTTTTTTAAAGTTTACACTTAACCAAAAAATTTCGCGGGGTAAAGACAGAACGAACAAAGTATCTAAAGGGTAGAGACAGAACGAACAAAGCATCTAAAAGGTAGAGACAGAACGAACAAAGCATCTAAAGAAAGATTAAATTCGAGTGTCATATATATTCAGTCATACAAACTCGCTCGAATCGAACTCGAACGTCATGTTCAAAAAAAAAAAACAAACAAACAACACAACTCGTACATCGACCAGGTCAAGCCTCAGGAGGGGGAGGAGGAGGATTCAGGTTGTCAAAAGGAGGGTAGCCACGCTTCCAGATCCTCTTGACAAATCTCTTCACAGCCCGGTCTGGACGAAGAGACTTCGTACTTATCTTCCGAGGATCGAGCTGAGGGTCCACCAGAAGCTGAGCTCCTATTCGGCGGAGGCCCTCGGCATAATCGTGCCCCCAGGCGGAGTTTCAAATCGCCACCACTCGAGATATCTGCTGCTCGAAATCAGCAATCCTCGAATGAGCCTCTTCTAAGGCATGGCGAGCCCCCATCAGCTCGGACTCTCGAGCAGCCCGGATTTCCTCAGACTGTGCCAGCTCCGCTCCCAAAGCCTATCGGGCGCGCTCCGAACCGGCCAATTCCTCCTCCCGAGCAACCCGAGCCTGCTCGGAAATTGCTAACTCTTCTTCCTGCAGTAAGAGGATCTGGGAAGAAGCAGTTAGTTCTGCCGTCCGAGCAGTTAGCTCAGACTGAAGGAGGATCTTGTCCTGCTCAGTAGCCGATCTCGCGTCTACAAGGCGGGCGTTCCTCCGATGGGTCGCCTCCAATTCGGACCGAAGAGAGGAGTTGGCCTTCTCCAGCCTGCTATTGTCCGCCCCCAACTCCTTGACCGTCTTGATTAGCCCCTTGCAGGTTTCCTACGACAGCTCGAGCTGGTCCTGCGCCTGCTGCAACTTGTACAGCCCGAACTTGCAGATAGTTCCGAGCTCACTGTTGAATTCAGCGAGCTCGGCCAACTCGAAACCCACAGCCCGAGATATCTCCTTGGCAACCTGAACACCAGGAAAAAAACTTAGCAACTCGAAAAGAAAAGACTATGCACAATTCGACAAAGTTTACCGGCCAAACCTGAGTCAGTAGAGGCTCCAGCATCGAGGCCACTCGGTCTGAAGCATCTGCCTTGGCTTGTTCAAATCGAGAGGGCCACTCTGAACCAGCTCCACCGGCTTGACGTCCTCCTTCCGAATCCGACTCGAAGAACCGACCGAGCACCGCGACCCCACTTCGAAATCGAAAAGGGGATGAAGGTCGAGGAGGAACTTCCGAGTCCAGGGATGGACGCACATCCTCGACGTGAACCCCCGAAGTCGACCCCCTCTCGAAAGTCAGGGGTGGGCGTTCAGGAGACTCATCAGGCTCAACGGCAGGTCGACCGCCCTCGTCTGAGGCCTCCACATGGCTCCCTTCCACGGGAATATCAAACCCGCTCGATCTCTCGGGGATGGCCTCGTCCCGATTTTCTTCCTCCGGAGCCCCTTGCTAACCAAGTCCCTCACGGACGCCCTCGGAGTCAGCCTCTTCGCCAAATACTTCATCTTCCCCCTCGGAAGCATCCGAGTGACGCTTGGAAGATGAAGGGGGGGTGGGCAATTGATTCGCCCTAGCGACTTGCTCTTCCGACTCCTGCCGGAAGATTTGGGCGAAAGGCATGGCCCCCGGAGTTAAGTCAGCAGCACGATCCAAAGCCTCCTGGAAGGCACGATCTATCTCCTTTCCGTCTGAGGAGTCGACCCCGACCAGATCAGTCGCTTCGATCTGGGCTTCCATGACCAACCTCCCGGCCTCAGCCCTTATTCCCTCGGTCTGCAGGAACCGGAGCCCATCCGAGGACGACGATGAGGAACCCGACTCGGGACACCGAACGGGAGAGTCTGCGGGGGCAACACATCCGTCCGAATCCTCAGTCCGTGGACCCTTCCCTTTCTTCTGTTTCTTGGGACGGACACCACGGCTCGGAGTGGCTTCGCCGGCCCGACTCTTAGTGCGCCTCTCTTTTTCTACCTCCCGATCAGAGGCCCGCTTGCGAGAGGAGGTAGGAGGCTCTTCCGGAACGTTGAAGAAGCTTTGACCCTCGGCGTAGGACCGATCTGGTCGGGTCAGAAACTCCTCAATGTTCTCCTCGGTGAGGAGATTGTCGAACCATAGCCGGTCGGGATCCTCTGCCCCCCAGGAGAGGACCGCCTTCACCCTCTCAGCCTCTTGGGCCGAGAGAGTAATCTCCATATGTGTCTGAGAGGGCAGGAAGCCCCAATCTTTCTGAACAGGGAAATCACTCCCCTCTCCCTCCGGGAATTCCCACTCCTTACCCGAGACAAAGAAAAACCTTTTGTGATAGTCTCAGGCACTCGAATGTCTCTCATCCATTCGAATCAGCTTACACTTCGGCTTTATCTGGAAGCTAGCAACGTTCCCGTCCCGACGGAGGAGCCGGTACAGCGAAAAGAACTCCCGAGCAGTCAAGTCGGGGTAAGGATCGTTCTTCCCAGACAGAACGATCCGAAACGCCACGCAAGTGGCCAACAAGATACGCCACCCGTTCGGCATGAGCTGGGTAGGGGCCAAACCCAAGAAGTGTAGGACTTCCCGAACGGGCCGGATGAAGGGGAGGCGGAAACCCTTCGAAAACATAAGGGAGAAGAGCACAACCTTCTGTGCCCTCCCATCGCGCTCACAGGCCCTAACTCCATCCCTCGGGGCCTCCAAGGTGTGCCGCCAAGAAACGCGATGTTTCTTCCTAAGCGTATCCACATCGGAGGACTGCATTGAGGACATCCAACCATTGCCGGCGAAGAAAGGGCATGGGTCAAAAGAAGCCATGGGGGCAAGTGGAAAGAAAAGCAACAAAAGAACAGAGAAAGCAACGAAAGAACAGAGAAAACAGCGAAGAACAAAAGCAAGAAAGAAGGGCAACAGAATAACAGGGAAGCAAGCGACGGAGCAAGGACAGTGAGAAGACCCCTGGGTAATTTATACCCAGAAGCCAAAATTTATCACCATTTAATCGCAGATCACTGACGGTTCGGGAATCGAAACGACGGCACAATTAAATTTTGAACTGCAGTAAATGCCTGACACGGAATATGACAAATCACGATTCAGCATTAATTAATCAGAATTCAAATCGTCCCTTTGAAGTCCGGTCGGTAAACGAAACGACATACCAACAGGAACCACCCGAGTACATCCAACCTCGTATTTCCGCTCGGAAGGAGAATTAAAAGAATACTGCCCAGTATCGAAGGATAGTGCAAAAAAAAAAAAAGAAGACCCTAACTCTAAAACGTTTGGAGTTTCCATCGAAGTACCTTCGATAAAAACTCGCAGGGTACTGAAAGGGTGTCCAACTCACCCAGACCCGAGCCCACAAGGGTATGAGGCCCAAGGCCCGTTATCTGCACCCACCACCACGCAGCGTCCGAATTGGACTAGGAAGACTGAATCTGGGAACGGTCCCAAGTCCCTGGTTATCCCGATCTCGGCAGAATGAGATCAAATCGGCTTCGAAGACACGCTAAGGCCAGAACGACGGTTCACGTACTGATATGTCTCCTGGATCCACCTCACATCAAGATCACTCCCGCATTTATGAACGACAGACAACCGCCGGCCTACAGATCTCCCCTCTTAAATGCGGAGACGCTATAAATACACATCATTAATTGCTAGATTGGCGGAAGAGACGGCGACATTTAATGACCCTTTCCAAAAGGGTCAAATTGAGCATTAAATGAAGGGATATTCAATTAATGCGATGAGACTGACCCAGTCGGATCAGTGTTTTTCCTATCGAGGATGACGAACGAGTGATGTCCTGATTTCCAGTTCTTTTATCACAGGAATTCTCCTTCAAAGGGAACCCCTATAAATAACACCAGACAAAAGACGAAAGGGGGTACATTATCAAATTCTCTCAAGTAAACGTCCATACATTTTCTCCCTAAAAACTAACTTAAGCATCGGAGCGGTCTCGGATCTCGATCCCCCTTTTTGTTCTTGTTTTGCAGGTTTACGATCGTTCGGGATTTGATAAACCAGACTGCAGAATACGTCCTTAACACTATTAAAACCCATTTCTATACAGAGTTCAACAGATCTTCACATGGCAATGGCTTCAACTTCCACAGCTTTAGCTTTCATTCTTAAAGGTTCACTATATGCAGCCAAAATCTGCCCCTTTGTTGTTCCTGATTATGATCCCCAGCCCCCCAATACAGTTTTGTTCATCTATTGCCGCATCAAAGTTGGCTGAACTTTCCTCATGTTTCTTCCACTGTTTGATAGCAAATTCTGAACTATAAATGTATTTTTTACATTTAGGGAGTATAAATATAATTTTTATTTATTTTTTTCAACCATTTTCTAAATCTTTATACATTTTTTAAAAATAAAAAATATCACTTCGTTAATATATATATTTTTTTAACTATTACGTAAAAAGTAAAAATTACATTAATCAATCCGTTTAACTTTAATCGATCTAAGTGGCACTTTTCATTTTTTAAGTCCATGCCCCAACATCAAACATTCATTAATTTGCTGGGCAGGGATGAATTCTGGGACTTGTACTGGTACTAATATTTTCACCCAGGATGAGTAAGCGATCTATACTAAAGCTTTCTATCTCGCCAACACCACACACTATGTGGATACTTTTTATTATTATTATTTTGCTACAGTAAAACACACCCGTTTTACTCTCTGATTCACTTTCCCCCAATTCATTTCATTCTATTCAATTCACTCTCTGAAGCCCACCTCCTAACTCAGACTTAGACTGAAATTGGAGGTAATTTTGGGCTTCGATTCCGACTCTTATAGGAGTTAGGCTGGCCCAGGGTTCAATTTTTGTTCATGTTAGCCCATTTCCAATAAACCTGTTAAAGAATAAATTTTTTTCCAAAAACCAATATCAGCCCAGTGGACTTCAGTTTCTTCCCATTGAAGAAAATTTTGTGAAAGAAATTAAAAAAAAAACAGCAAAGCTTCGGCCCATTCTAGAAAAATGCTGTAAAAAAATTATAAAAATAAACATAACGAGGAAACTACATTTATTACTAAAAAAAAGAGAGACAAAAAATGCACAATGACAATCACTAGGAAATTACCTACATGACGCCCCTGCACTACAATCACAATCACAACCTAAATTAAAAATGTAATATTCCAGCAGGACAATCACAACTAAATTCTTGATATCATAAAATTGAAGATTTGGGTGATCTTTGAGATCTTGTTTCTAGCATAAGATTTTTCAGTTAGAGTTAGATTATTAGAATAACTATAAAACTAAATGAGTTGAAAATTTAGGTGTCAATAATGTTAAAAATTAGAATGAAACTAGATGAATATTGAGATTTGAAAGGATAATCTCAATAAAAATTTTTGGGATGGGAGGGATTTTTTTTAATTTTATTTTATAATCTAAGGGGGGAATTTTAATTATATAAATAAATAAATAAATAAATTTTTTTGAAAAATCTTGGGAGATGGTAGCCCCCCTATGCCCCACTTGGATCCACTCTTGACTATGTATATTCGAATTGCACCTCCCCAATGCCAATTACACCTCTCCAATGCACTAAGATGAGCCTTCAATATAGACTTAAAATTAATGCTGATTTTAATTATCCATCCATCATTAGATATATCGAGCTTTTAAGTTTTAACTGGAGATGTCTTTAGGCTCAGTTTGAAAATCATATTGTTTGTATCACGCAAATCAAATAACCATATCAAATATGATAAAACCAAACATATTTCGTCGAAATTCTTTTGTATATGTGCTCCAAAAGAGTAATGATATTGATGTTAAAGAAATACAATCATATGATAATTTGGTGAATGTATTTAGTAACACATTGGAATGCATCAACTCAAGGATCTATCAATGTAAACCATTGAAGCTCTACATGCTTTTGAAAGGGAGAAAGTCAATTGGATTACACTCTTTTTCATTATCTAAAGTTTTTTTCAATCGAGTTTTCTTTTGGAATGTTTTAACAAGACAATTTTAGAACAATCCAAGATACACAATAATGTTATACTCTTTTTCTTTAGTAGTTGGTTTTTTCCCATCGGAATTTTTTTTGGTAATATTTTAACAAGACATGTTAAACTTTCACCAAATTAATATATGAAATGTATCCCTAGTGTCTTGACATCCTCCATAAAATGCGTTCAATCTCAGACTTACACTACATAATATTTCTTGATGCTTGAATTTGATGATAAATTCATATCAGAAAGTCGAACTCCTTCCTGTATATCATCATCAGAAGGTAGCAAACACTACCCTTGCAATTCCATAGTTAGGGATAAATACACTGGTGAGCTCTAAAAGAATGAAATTATGGCTAAAATCTTAAAAATACAATGAAATCATTGATTCGAATCCATATAATACAAAATTGCCGAAAAACCATAAACTCTAAATATTGAAATTCCATAGTTAGGAAACTCTCAAACAACAAAATAAACTCCATAAATAATTAAATCAACTCAATGAAATCAACTGAAACACAAAATAATTGAAAAGGCTTAAAAGATTTCAAACCCTAAAAGTCAAAATCAATGGTGAAAAATAATAATAATTCAAATGAATAGAGTGAAATCTACTTAGGTGTCGCATTGAAAACTAGACTATGTGATGGATCTGTGTTCGCAATGGCATCACGACAATGGTTACACAATGCATGGGGCATAGAGAAACAAAGAGGAGAGAAGAGGATTTGAGAAAGAGTGAGGGAGAAGAGGATTTGAGAAAGAGTGAGGGGGAGAAGAGGGGTCCTCAGTTTTAGACCACCAAACGACATCATTCCACTTGAAATGGATAGACGTTGTTTCAGTTGATTGGTTTAACCATTTTAGATTTGATTTTAAAAAATTAGTCAGAGTCGAAGTTCAACCAAAAAAAAAATGGAGCAACTTAGACTCTAACTTCACACTACAACTTTTCCAACTTCGTCAAAGTCAAAATTAGAATGGACATCGGCAAAAGTTGTAGATGTGAAGGTTTTGCCTAGACCTATATTCTTCTATAGTTGTGAAAGCCAATTGCTCTTGAATATGACTCCTCCCATTGAAAAAGCATGGATATCCATTTTATAGGATTTGTATATAGTATGGAGCTTATATAAGTATTTAATATGATGTCTATCTTTCCATACATTGATAACTAGAGAGGATCTAAATTCATTGAAAATAGAGTGAGTGCTAGAATATGCAATGTCATTTGTTTCTCATTCGTTGACGTATGGGTGTGCATGTGGATTGAGATTTATCTAGTTCTAACCAGATATTTAAGGCATGTATGAATGCATGGAGTATTTTGGATTTTTGCAAATAGTTTAAGTGAAGATGTTTTAATGAATTTTAGAAGAGAGAAAAAGTTGAATAAAAATATTATAAAGTTAAAAAATAATTTTTTAATATAATTTTTGTTTTTAAGTATGTAAAAGTTCTCTTGATTTTTGTGTTTATGATTAGGTAATGACTAGCTAAAAATTGTAGATAAAAAATGTTTTGTGTTTGACAAGAAGTTATGAGAAGGTTTGAGAATGGAAAAGTGTTTAGACATCCTTGACACCTGAGTTGGTAACTGGTATACCTTGTATAGAGTGGATATTCATATTTGATATTCGCTTTACACCTAGCCTCTATCCATTTATTTGATAGTTTTTTTTTTAAATGAAAAATATAGATATAATTCAATATTGGAAGGAGAAAAAACGCCACCCACAAGTTAGTGGCCCTTGGAAGTCCCCCAAGTGGGTGGCCATTATTAGCTAACAAGATTGGCTACTCGTGGAAGCCTCTAGTGGGCCATTGCGGGGTGGTCGATGGTGGCTAACCACAATGTGTGTCTCTTATGGGAGTGTTTGATCTCCTCTTTTTTTTTCTCCTAATTTTTTTTTTTATCTTTGTTTTAAATAAAAGGTTAAATAAGCTTGAAAAATATATTGCAACAACATGTATGATGACTGTGCCGCAAGGGCATATACCACAAACCGAGTGTGAGTGGCAAAGATGAGTCACTCTATTGGTTTGGTAAAAACTAGATGTAGGCACTGCAAAGTGCAGCTAGTCCATCTTGTGGATGAGCAACACTATGTACTATGCTTGCAAAATCGTAATTGTATTCGGAATCGAATAAAGACCAATTCAATAAATCGAGCGATTCAATGAATCGAATAGGGTGATTCATGACTATATTGTATCATTCTTTTTTAAAAATCAACTTCACAATGTTGCTTGAAAGGTGAGTGTGTTTGTTTGAATCCATGAGTTTAGTGAGTACATGAGAATGAATTTATGTTTCATAAACCTACATGTGTGAAAGTTTTGACCATATCACGGAAAGTGGAAGTTGAAGGCTAGAATTAATAAATAAAAAGTATTAAGAAGAAGTTAGGTATATATAATTGTTTTGGAAGCAGATGTGGGACTAGGGGTACTACCTACCCTTATGGACCCCTATGGGGCGGGGCTACCCCTTCTCTGCAGTTTGCTCCTGTCTATATAGAGGCGGGGTATTCTGTTTGCCTAACAGGTTTGTGGGTAGACCCCATCAGTCCGCCGCTACACCCCCATGCCCCCTTCTCCTCCACTTCAAATCGAATCGGGTCCTTGGGAATCTAGCATATCGATACTTACTTTCGTGGCTTACACTTCTTATCATGAACCCCCTAAAGTGGTCCCCAAACGTAAAAGCAAGACATAAAAGGAGGAACAAACATTGAAGGCTAAGAAAATGAAAAAAAAAAAAATAGAGTGCAACTTACTTGATCTGAATCAAAACTATGTAAGGATATTTGAGTCTTTAAGGAATAAAAAATAGACTCTTGGTTCCACTACTTTGGTCCTCGCTTTTTCTTTGAAGAAAGGAAATCATCACCAGTATGCATCCATGTACAAGTTTGTACAATGTCTACATTTGCAGAAGAACAATCACAGGTGGGTGCTTGAGAGAGAGAAAGAACAAAGGAAAAAGAGTGAGGAAAAATCAAAACTCCCAAATTGAATATATAGTATTGTAGAGAAATAACGTTAACAAGATGCAGCAACGGCAGCTTGAGAGGACAATCGGCAATACAGGCAGCTTGCGATTGGAGATGGCATTTCACAACGAGGAGAGGCTATTGGACAGTTTCATGGCAACAGGTAAGAAGAATCAATGAGAGAGAGAGAGAGAGAGATTCAGAAAATATGAGGTTGAGGGGGATGAGATCGAGATCCAATGAATTAGATTTAAAATATTACCCAAACATAAAATGACACTAGGTTTTTTTAACATATAATATATATTATAAAAAAAATATTATATATGTGTGTAGTGGGGGCGAGGTGGGGGTCCACCCCATCTTGCTCCCACCCCGCAATTGGGCGCCAACATAAGGCAGGGCCCCTCTCCCTATAACAAGCGGGTGTACAGGAGGATAGGGTCCCACCCTTATGTGGGACAATGAGAGTAGGAAATAACAAAGTTCTTAGGCAAATGAACAAAATGAGTTGCAATTGCTTGATTAGATTAAGGTTAAATGGCCAGCCAAAACAATATGCTTATATTTTGCACGAGTTCTTCTACTTAGCATCTGTATGCCACAAATACTAAGGAAAAAATGTAAAAGAAAAAAGGAAAAAAAAAAGGAAAAAAAGAAAAGTAGGTGTATAGTATAGGGATGATGACTAGATTTTTTTTTGGTATTATTTACACAACATAGTTGATAAATACAAAGATACACAGTTACAAAACTTTTATACAATTGTTTGTTAAAATATTAAAATTCTAATTTTTTATTTATGTATTTTAATTTATAAAATTGAAAAAATAGATCTCTAATTTTTTTTTTATAAAACTAAATTCATTAGTTGATGATGTGAAATGTTTTATTTTATTTTTATATCAAAAATGACGTGGGAAATAAGATTAGAGTCAGATTCCCACCAGACATTAGTATCCTCAACATTCCATGTATTTCTACCAAGTTTATAAGCTGCATTGTTGCCCATCCTCCTCTACATGTTGGGAAGTGGGAACCTATTCATTAGCTGCTAAATGGTCATTGTGAGATTACCATTAGTGATGTTAATGGTACCTTTCCTTAGATAGCTTGAACAACAAGAAAACTAGAGTCAGTTTCTACAATAAGTTCTTGCAATTTCATATGGATACACAAATGTAGTTCTCTTAGCAAAGCGATAAAATCAATATTTGATGGCTCGTTGAAAATGTGTTCTCTTTTACTGGCTGCTATTATTATATTTAGGGGTGTTCATCCGGGTTCTGGATTCCCAAATCCGGAACCTGGATTCGAAATTTTCTTAAACATTTTTTTAAAAAAATTTAAAAGTGTTAAGATATAAATAAAATTTTAAATTGGGTCGGGTTGTACCCGGCCCGGATGAACATGCCTAATTACATTCCCATGACTATTGTGAAGGATGAGTCCAACTCTTGCACCTTGTTGATGATGGAATATGGCCTTATTTACATTCAGTTTTATAGCATCCTATGGTGGAGGTGCCCATGAGCAGAAATTCTTAATATTTCTCAATAGTTCCTTTTTTATGCTTGTGAAAGCTTTCTATGCAGAGAGAGGATTTATGATCACATAGTCAACATGCAAAAGCTTGTATTCAGATATCAACTGATTTTTTCTGATTGCTTGAGCAATCAGAAAAACACTTCTAGACTCTCCATATTGCCTTTTTCACATATCTTTCTAGCAAAATCTACAAAGACGAGTTAATTAGCAATACTACTCAAATCAAATAAGTTTATGATCCAACTTTTCTTCAATCTTGGATAGTAAATTAAGGCATGTGTTATGTCTTTTATTGCATTGGAACTGAATTTACAATTCTCCTATCCTCATTGAGTACCTTCCTCTTCTTAAGATTAGATTTTGTAGATAGCCTATTCATGCATGCTCTCAAGGAAAATACCTTCATTTTGTGCATAATATTCATTTTCCAGATTGCCTTCCATATTCGATGTTTACTAACATTTGAATACTCCCCTTTCACTCTGTGCCTTTCTAGTTCTTAAAATAAACTACAAGCACTTCCATCCTTCTCATATACCCCAACTTGTGCATCTTCATGTTCTCTCAAATTAAGAACTATCTCCATAACTTTAGGACTATAGCTACGACTGTCTGAAATCAAGAATCCAGATATCATTCCACCATCTTATTTGGTTATCAATTAATTCTGCCACCTTAGCCTTCTTATTCTCAATCTTATCCTCATTTATGGATTGCTTCAACCGTCTGAAACCAAGAATCCAGATATCATTCCATATTTGAATTACTTTTCTATTCCTCACCCTCCATCTACACCCTTGAGCTAGCTTATCCTTAACTTCCCATATACCTTTCCAGACATAGGATTAATTGATACCCATTTTGAATTGAAGAAACTTCCCTAAAAAAAATATCTTGCTTTGAATATTTTTGTGTATCAAAAGAGTCTTCATATTGCATTAATCGCATCCATGCTTAGCAAGTAAAGTTTAGTTGAAAATTCTGAAATCCTTAAAACCCATCCCTCCCTTTTGTTTAGGAATGCACATTTTCTTTTAGCTCACCTAATGGATCTTCTTTTCCTCTCTTCTCTGTTTCCACCAGAACTTGGCCAAATTATGTGAAATGTTAGATTTTATTAAAGATAACTTTTATTAGGTATATGTAAATACGAAGTAATTGTGAATGAGTAATCCTGAATATAGTAATAAAGTGTGCAAGCATCGCTCTCTTTGAAACAAAATATAGTTCATTATTAAAAAATAATTTTATATGTAGGTTGTTAAAATATGAACAACACTTGTCAAGAAAGCATCATACATCAGATAGTAAGGCCACGACTGATTGCAACTCAGCAAGACCACTCTAGCTCAATGAGGAAACACAGGATCTATGAGCTGCCATTCCATTAGCATTCCTTGTATAAAGTTGTCTTGACATTATTTGTTTTATTCATATGCGTGTATAGGTCTTTATATATGGACACATTCCATTGCACTATAAAGTAGAGAAATCAATTAACAGAAATACATTTGTCCTCATTTTTCTCAGTTTTCTATTCTGCTACTCTACATTTCCAACTTTCTACATTTCCGCATTTGTGAATCTGGTAACAGAAATGCTTTCCTATTCCGCTACTACGCATCTCGAGCTTTACATACTCCATTTGAAAAAAAAAAAAAGAATCTACTATTAAAAAATGATTTTTTTTATGTGAGTCTTAAATATATCTAATTTTTAAAAATGAAATGGACGGAACTTGTACTTGATCATAGGATTACAAATATTATTTTTCTTATGTAAATTAAAAAAATATTAAAAAATCATAAAATCATAAAAATATATCTACAAACTATTTTTCACATAGATATCAACTTTAAATAATTTTATTTGTATTTACACTTTGGATTCTATATTAAAAAATCTAATATTATATAATTAAAAACTTTGGGATCTATATTAATAAGATTTATCTTAAACTTAATCTTAATTTTGAAACTATATTCTTGAAAATAGATAATATATAGAAATTAAACAAAATTTTGAAACTATAAAAAAAAATTTGGAGAGAAACATTTCTAAGTATATTGAAATTTAAAAAAAAAAATCGAGTGCTTATAAAAATTATAAATTTTTTGGAAAGCTATTTTCTATATTTATAAAATTATATATAAAATTTAAAGATTAATTTTAATTTCCAAGAGTTTTGGGCCATGGCCATCGACTGGCTCTCCGTCAGTGCATCGAGTGTGAGAAAAACTCCAAGTAGTAGAAGGAAGAAGTAGGTAAAAAGAAAAAGATTATTAATGATATTGTAAAAACTATTGTCTGCTGCACTTCAGTTATTTTAGGGAATTCTTCCTCTCTACATTGACCAACTATTTTTATTTTTTTTTTTAAGGAAAAGATTGTCATTCATATCAATTATTGAAGTTTATAGTTGAGATTAATAAGGCAGATAAAATCCGTATTACAAGCCTATTTAAATATCGATTTATAACATTCCCGCACACGAGTGTGATAGATTTTATCTTAACTTTTAATCTCTCAAGAGACAAAACAATCCTAAAAATGATTTGTCTGAGAGATCGCAACGGAAAACAAATCTTTATCCTCCAAAAAGGAAGCTGGATCATCACCTCCATTCTTCACTGGAGAATAGGAAATTCTACCCCCGTCCTCCAAAAAAGGAACGAGGGACAAAAGGAATAAACATATTCTAAATTATTAAACCAATACAATCAAATAAAGTAGAGAACAAAAAAACAATAGCATAAATCAAAGACGAAACCCAAAAAAGGCTCAGCAAGAGCAGTCACTGTAGCACGGCGGTGAGAGGCGCATGACGGACACACACCACCGAGTGACGTCCGGCCGGTCGATCCTTGAGCCACCGAGATCTCTAGGTCTAGCGCCACCGCGCGTGCCTGACATAAATCTCACAATGTGCGGCATTTAGCTGAGCCGCGCAAGATTGGCTGCCCGCGCGTGTGGTGAAACATCGTCTCTTCCGGATGAAAGTTTTGGTAGCCAGGGTGATCGGCGGCAGGGGAGCCTCCTTATGGGGCGCGTGTTGGGTGGTCGGCTACCAGAAAATTACGAACCTTTACCTACACTAGGCGCTGAAACTAGAGGGGAAAAACAGCCACGACCAAAGAGAAAACATGGGACGCAGAGGAGATCAAAGAGAGGGAGGAGGGCGTCGTAGCGACTCCCCCCCTTTTATTCTCTTAGAAAGTGGATGGCAACTAGGATTTTTGGTTAAGAGCTTCTCGAGCGAGAGCAACAATACTCGTTACATGTAGACTAACTATTAGCATTGGTTTGGATTCATCTCATTTTATTATTATAATTTTTTTTTAAATTTTATAAAAAAAATATAATAAATAATATAATTTTTTAAAATTCTAAAATAATAATAATATTAAAAAAGAATATTATAATAATATTTTATTTTAATTATAATTTTTATTTAAAATTATCTCATTTCACCTCATTATTCAAATAAAAATTAAATATAAGCAACATAAAAAAAAAAAAAAAAAAAAGCCAATTACATGCCCAGGTAATATATTAAATGTCTTGTTTAAGTGGGCCTTGTAGTAATCCAACCACGCAGACTAATTCCGATCTGGCAGACTGGTGTGAAAGCCCAAGCCCGTAGCTAGCCCACGTCTCCCTTCTAGTCGAGAAATTCTTGATACAGTCCCGAAGTGGGACTGCTCACGTACGAAAAAAATGAAACGATACGTTTCATTCGTTTCAGCCCAGATGACTTGTTTGTCCCTTCCTAAAAGAATAATTCTTTTTATAATTGATCAAATATCGATTATATTACAGTCTATATAAAAAATATTTTAATTTTATAATTAAATAAAATGAATTATTTAATTTTTTAAAGTTTATTATTTATAAATAAATTTATTTTAATTAATTTTATTTTAAAATATAAATTTATTTATTTATTTATTATTTAGATTCAAAAATTACTCTTTACTCTTTAGTTTGACGGTTTTGATCTTCTAAAATTTTTAAAATTAGATAAAAATCAAATTTTAAAAAGTATTTTTATAAAATATATTATATAAAAAATTAATATTTATTTTTTTAAATTTTATTTTATAAATTGATCATTTCAAACTAAATTTTTTAATTTTACTTTTATTTAAACTGTAAAAAAATTTAATTTTTTAAACTGAACGCAGTATTACCTTTTAACAAAGTCTAATCCGTATGCGTGTAATCGATTGATCTCTACCTTTCCTCTCTCTCTAAAATCTCTCTTCTATAGGTGTAAAAAGATCGAATCGGACCGGGACCGGACCGGACTGGTTGGAGTTCGGTCCGGTCCGGTCCAAAAAATATATGGATCGGAAAATTCCGGTCCGGTCCCGGTCCAGGGAGTTCATCCCCCTGGACCGGACCGGATCGGACCGAATCCCTTTTTTTTTTTTAATTTTTTTTAAAAAATATATGTATATATAAATAATAATATATAAATTTTAATATTAATATTAATATATATTAATATATAATATATACTCTTATAATATTAACATATAAATAATAAGTGTATTATTATTATTTAATATATTATTACTAATTTATTACTATTTACTAACATATAAATATATAATATACTAATGTAAATTATAATAATGTTATTACTTATTAGTTATAGTTTATTAACATATACTAATGTAATAATATTATTAGACTATTAGATTATTAGTTATAGTTTACTAATATACTTAATATTTAATATTAACTAATATATTAATAGATAATATATACTCTTATATATTAATATATAAATAATAAGTGTATTATTATTATTTAATATATTATTAATAATTTATCACTATTTACTAACATATAAATATATAATATACTAATGTAAATTGTAATAATGTTATTACTTATTAGTTATAGTTTATTAACATATACTAATGTGAAAGTGTTATTAGACTATTAGACTATTAGTTATAATTTACTAACATACTTAATATATAATATATACTAACATATTAATATATAATATATACTTTTATAATATTAACATATTATAATTTATAGTAATTAAATTTGGACAAAAAAAATATTTGATTATTGTAGAATTATATATTAAATTTAGCCCATTAAATTATATGGGGCACTCCTGGACCGGACCGGACCGTCCCTAGATCGAATTGGACTGGACCGGTATGGACCGAACTCCTGTTCGGTCCGGTCCAGGGTGAGAGAATTCTTGGACTGAATGAAATCGGTCCACAAATTTCCCGGTCTGGACCGGACTGGACCGGACCATTTACACCCCCACTCTCTTCATCTTGTCTGTTGTGAAGACCGGTACCTGGGGTGCGCCTTGTGAACGGCCTCGCTGATGCCTTGCTTGATAGCGTCCCACTTGTTGCCATCACCGGCCAGTATGAGTTTGCTTTCTGATTGTTATTGAAGCTGTTCAACTCACTCAGTATACTAGAAAAGGTGAATGACTTGGTTAGGATATTTCATATTTCCTGACAATTTCTTTCGTTTAACAGGGTTGTAATTGCCACTATCAATTAGGCTTTCTTTACTTTCCAATCCACACGATTTGATTTTGAGTATATTGTTGATACAAGCCATCAATCATGATGGTAAGATGGGAACTAGAAAAGACACCATAAACTTAAACCAGAAGCGGCATTGGCTCTTTCGCTGGGATCTGATCTATTGCTAATTTGCTAGAGGGAGGGAAAGCTGGAGGGAGGGAAGGATCGCGGGATTTTCTGGAGTTAGGATCTATAGGGATCTTTTTGACATTTTACCACAATTTGAGAATTATATTACTATCAAGTCCCCACTCGTCCGCACGAAGGCCCCAACGGGATTGTACCTGGCAGTTCTCAGTCTAGTCATTCTCCCACCCGCGACTTCATTTCCGTTCCTCAACTCCTCAGATCTCAGTTCCAGTCCCTGCAGTTCGTGACGTTGTACAGCTGCCTCACGTGGCAGACCATCTTCGCTGCACCATTGAACACCTTTCGGACCGGACCTTCTCTCTCTCTCTCTCTCTCTCTCTAATGGATTCAAAAGGAAATTGAGATCCATTAGAAATTCCTGTAAGCTTCGGTTTAAGCTTCCGGGAGGATCACGCCACCGACCATGGACAAGTCGAGCGCGCTGGAATACATCAACCAGATGTTCCCTACAGGTTTACTCTTTCTCCTGCTATTTTATGTTAATTTTATCTTATGTGGTGCTTATTAAGATGTTGGCGTTATGTGGTGAATATCCAGAGGCATCGTTATCTGGTGTTGAGCCACTCATGCAAAAGATACACAGCGAGATTCGTCGCGTGGATGCTGGAATATTAGCCGCTGTTCGCCAACAGGTAATGATATTTGGCTACTCGTAGTTTGATGTCTTCATCTCAATTCTCAATGTTGTATAGACTGTGTTACGGTCTTTGTGTGGGCTTTTTCATTTGTAACGCCCTGGGATGAGGCTTTGGATGTCACTAGTTTTCTATAAAATCCGGAACTTACGAAAAAAAAGATAAATGGCAGGGTATTTACAAATCATTCGTTTATGCTAGCACAATTAGTAGAACAATGTTCTTATATAAAAATAAAAAAAATTAGTAGGACAATGAACATGCTTGGGCTTTCAAAAGTAATGCTTCATACCATCCTCTTTAGATTTTTGATGCCTCAGCTTCTGTGACTTCAGAGTAATTCAGGAACCAAAGCTAAGGAGGATCTTGCTGCTGCTACAGGTGCTGTGGAGGTCTGTCTGGTCTTGAGATGAAATTCTAAGCATCTATTCATATTATCGTCAAAACCATTCGTTTGGATTTAGTTTGTCCACCTTAAGCATTTTGCATTACTCATATGATTAAGCCTCTTAATGCTGTATTTGGCATTTCTAGTCTTTATTTGGAGTTATCATTTTTGGACATTTTTTTCTGCTAATGCAGGAACTCATGTATAAGATCCGAGAAATAAAAAGCAAAGCTGAGCAAAGTGAAATGATGGTTCAGGAAATATGTCGTGACATTAAAAAGTTGGACTTTGCGAAGAAGCATGTAACGACTACAATTACAGCTCTTCATCGTCTTACAATGCTAGGTTTGTTTATGTTACCCTACTGTATTTATTGTTAGGCATGAAAGTCAAAAGGCAGTCACTTAAAGTTTGATTTGGAACTAATTTTGTCCTGGATGCCTATTTATGATCATAAACACTTAAATAACATACATTCTCCCTCACTTGAGAACAATCTTATGCCACTACTTGGTCTTCAATTCAAAACAGAGATATAGTTTGAAGGTGGCTGTGTTTTCGAGCATTGCCATTCCTGCTTTGTTCCACAGCAGAGCAGATGGCCGGTTACCTGACTAAGACATTTAACTGTCATACTAAGGAAAGTCAATTTGTTAAGCCTTTTGAACTCATTGAGAATCCTAGCTTTTAATACATGTGATGGGAGCTTTGTTTTGGATATGAGTGTCGGTTATTTGATCTCCTCATTTCTTATTATGTTCGGACCAATATCACTTGTTATATCTTTTTTTCCCTTTTCCTCACTCAAGATGTTCTGTTGATCTGATGGTTTATTTATTTGAGCTTTTAGTCTCATGAACTTGTAGACTTACCACTTTGACCTCTAGTTTGGTTTTAACTACTTTAAAAATTATTGGTTTCATGCTGCATGATATTTATGAATTAGAAAGTGATATGATTTGTGATACCACACGAAAAGCAGTTAAAATGAGAGTCTAGATGTAACATTCTCATTCTCTAGGGTTAGGAATACTACTAACATTTAAAACGATTTTGGTACAAACCAGGTATAAAAGATTCTATAAAAAAGAAAACAATTGAAACTGTATTAATTAAATAGTCATAATTGCACTTCCAAAAAACTTTTCCAAGTCTTGTGCTTATTCACAAAATCTGCCTCTAATAATGAAAAGCATAAACTTAAAATCTCTTAAAAAGCCATAAAGTTGTAAGATTATCATCCCCACAAAATATGCTTGCTTGTGCAACTGTGTTTTCATAGTCTTGTGGTTATTCACAAAAATGTACGACTAATTACGAAAATCATACACTTAAAATCTCTTCACAAGCCATAAAGTTCTAAGATTATCATCCCCACAAGGTTTGTTTTTGCAACTTCGTTGTCATAACTTTCTTCATTTGGGACGGTTAAAACAGAAGAACAAATTTGAGTGGAATACTCTATAAGTAATCACATGAAACAATTAGCAGCATAAAAACATGGTGTTCCCTTTTTCAACAAAATTTGGTTAATAAAACTTTTTTCCACATACATAATGTAGAGGTGTAAATTGGTCCGGTCTAGTCCAGTTCAGTTTGGGAGGGTGATGGACTAAACATTTTTTGTCCATCATTTCTCAAACCAAACACCCATAGGGACCGAACTGGTAGGTAGCTATCAGTCTGGTCCGATCGGTCCATTCGGTCTGGCCCAATAATTTTATTGTTTTGTTTCATCTTCTTTTTTTATAAATTAATAAAAAAATTATCTAATTATTAAAATTAATTAAGTGAATTATTAATGTAGATCATGTAACTAACTCATTAAATAAAATATTTAACTATGATTATATTTACAATATTGATAGATACTACATATTTACATATGCTGCATTAACTATTTACATATAACGACATAAATTATCATATGATTTATATGCTATCATAATGATAAGTGATCATCTCTTTTTTACATCATTAACTTATATAGTTATATATAAAAGGAGTATATTATATAATTAAAACTATTTTTAAGATATATATATATATATATAGGGGTCCGGTCCAGTCCGGTCCAAAATTAATAGACCCTGTGATTGGACCAAATTTCTTCAGTCCACAATTTGTGGGATGAGATTGACAGGTCTCAACTTTATAGTCTGTTCCGGTCGATTTTTTTAGTTTGGGCTGAACTCCTTGCACCCCTCCATATGTTCATGCATTCATATGCACGTAGTTCCACTTTCTGAAGGTTAGTACCCATTATTGATACCGATTTAGTGATCCTTGTGATCTTGCTTCTACCTATGGCCATAGGTTAGGAATCCATACATGAGGAAGGCCATCAATAGGTGCACTACTAGCATGTGTCACGCCTCAAATGATGGCCCAAACCACATGGCTTATGCTTTAAAAGGATTAGTCAATTATACAATTTGAGCCCTATTAGAACCTTATAAAGTACAATAATTTTTCATTTTCAAGCAATGTAGGATCTCATACACCACCTACCATTTTTCCTATCTTATTCTTATCATATGAGGTATCATGATTTTCTTCCTTAAATTTTCGATGTTCTCGTTAGACCAGTCCATTGTGAGTGGTATGGCTCAAGTCTGACATTTCTGGTTGGGATAGGTTTAAATACAATTTGTAACGCCCCATATGATAGCCCAAACCACATACATATACTCCAAAAGGACTAGTAAATGATACATTGGAGCCCCATTAAAATCTTATAAAGCAATAACTTCTCATTTTCAAGCAATGTGAGATCCCATACACCATTTATCCTTATATTTATCTTATCCTTATCATATGGGATATCATGGTATGCCTATCCAAGCATTGCAATTTGTCCTTATTTTATGGTACTAAATATATTTATCATATAGAGGCCATTACCTATCTTACATATCATACATTCAGTCACGAACCTACTTCCTTGTCTTACTGTATCTTATCATGTTCTTGTCATGCCTTATCCTCATCGTGTTCTTATCCTTCTTTCGTTCATGACATTGCATAAATAGACATAATATCACATGCGGAAGTAGTCTTACAGTTTTTTTGTATAAATAGTTCTCATAAATTAATTACATGGGTGCATGTAACATGGGCTACCAAAGAATAAGCCATACATCAAAGCATGCACTTATCACAGAAAAAAGATGATCACTTTGTTTGGCAAAAGAGAGTTATCATAACAAAAAGAGTATGTGGGGGCAGTCAACTTCTACTTTAACTAAAAAATCATGCTTTTATGGTGTTTTATGGATGTGAGCATGGTGCTGTCAAAGTCATAACAGTGGGTTGACATATCCTTGAATTTTTTTTAACATATGTGGAGCTCTTGAGTGCTTAACTTGACTTTTAGCATGTCTGTCGAGAGAAAAAAAAATGATTTGGTGGCTTTTTAGGGCTGAAAAAGAGGAATTTTGATGCGTAGATGAGTTTTGGGCTTGCTGACAGCAACCCCTTGTTGTGGTTTGATGGAAACATGGCGTGTTTACAAGGCTTTTTGGTGAGAGCTCAGCATATGGCTCTCGTAAATGCTATCAGGAAACTTTAGACAGGTATATGATGCAATGTAAACATGTCTTGGCATAAAATTGATGGTTTTCAAATTTAAAGTCTTTTGAAGAGGGTTCTAACCTAAGTCTGTTGGCTACCTGGTGGAATTATGCAGAAACTATAATTTGATTCTTATTATAAAGACATAAAGAGTTGCTGCTTATGACTATAAGGGGTGCAGAAGGTTGGAGGCTTATCAAGAGTGACAGCAATGACAGAATTTATGCTGGCTGGAGTTGTATTTGGCTTAAGTCTTGGAAAAGGGAAAGCCTGGTCTTTCATTAACTTGAACTGCTGGCACCAATCATATATTTTAGGGCTGAACTTCTGGAACAATTTCTAGGCTCTAAGAAGAATGGGACAGCGACCTAGTGGTGCGGTATGGTTTGGATCTTAGGTCTTGTCAGGAATTAGGACTCTTAGATTGCAAGTTTCTTGTGTTTAATTACAACTTGCAGCAGCTAAGGGATAATTCCTTGAGATAAGGGCGTGGCAGCTTGGGGTTCTAGGGCTGTTAGGACTCCAACCAGTGGCTGCGATTGTGTCTCTGTGCAGTAGATGTCGTTTATGGTTTGTTTTAAACAACTGGTGTGTGTTTTACTGTGTCTAGGTTCTTGTGGCAAATTAATAAGGAGTGGTAGATCTGTGGTTTAGATATTCTTGGCATATCTTTGATTCCTTACAGAATTAGGATTCCTTGTTTGGTTAGGAGTCTCAGGAGTTGCCATGTAGGGTTCTCCCAGTAGGATTTGGAGTCCTATTAGAGGATCGTATCGGTAAGTCAGCTGAGGTTTCTACATTTCTTGACTTGTAATTGGACTAGGGCTCGAGTGTGACACTGGATGACAGTCTAGCGACCATGCATTATATTATTTTATTTACTGCCTGGATATTGCCCTGCCAAGTTTCAGATACCCACTGACAAAGTTTTATTTTCTTCTACTACCTTGCATATCTACCATGTTGGGCGTATTCTCCACATAGTACACACGTGTGCACACACATAGGTATGTAGGTGTACTTTTGTAATCGCATTAAAATATGCCTGTTAACATTTTGATGTATGCGCAATTAACCTCGCTGATTGTCTTTGATTTGGGGTACTTAAGATGCACACCTTGTATATATATATTTTCTTGATTCTTTTTCTATGCTATGGCAGTATCTGCTGTTGAGCAGCTTCAAATTATGGCTTCAAAACGACAATATAAGGAGGCAGCTGCACAGCTGGAGGTAACTCATCTGTCAATGGTCATATATAGTCATTTAGTAATTTTTTATTTGGGTCAAGGATTTTTTGCTTTTATAGTTCTATTTTTTCCCGGGGTACTATAGCTTGGCAGTTTTGCTCTTTAATGGCGGATATATTTTGCCACACTAGAATGCTAACACCTTATGCTGAAGGTATATCCTGTGCCTGTTCCATTAAAAAGGAGAGGCACATTGTGTCTTGGAACCAACAACCATCTTTTGACTAAATTGGGCTATAGAAATATTCTTATCAAAAGTGCACTCTACCACTAAGCCAATAGTGCATTGTATGGGCCTCCCTTAAGTGCCCACTAACTAAAAGAAAGAGAAACCTGAAACTCCATTACTCTTTCTTTTCACATCACCATGTCTACCAGTGTTACAACGTGGGCATGAAGAAGGGGATTCCATCAAGTACTTTTGACCAAGGAAAATAAGCTCACGAGCTTAGTCTTACTTCATTGTTGAGGAATGAAGAAGACTCGTAAGTTTATCCTTGGTGCAGCTTCTTTTTTTTTTTTTTTTTTTTTTTATGTGAAACTAAACAACAAGCGTTGACTTTCTTTAGAAGTCGATCATCATGCACTTTCCAGTATGGTTACCTATTACAACTTCACTCCAGTCCCAAGCTCTACATTTAACATCTCCTTCCTTGCCATTATCAAATCACTTTTTTGGATTTTTTATCAATCTGTAACTAACTCAATGATGCAGCGCAAACGGCACTTTTTCTGATCTTACACTGGATATATGCATTTCATCATTGTACTAGAAATAGTTGATTTCTTTTAATACTGGTTTAAGGTTGTATTTGGTATAATGCAAATTCTAGTCATAGATTCTTTCCTTAACACTCCTCAAGTTGGTCATTTATGTGGGTCATATACGCCTAGCTTGGAACACAGAAAATGTAACTAATTACAATTTAGAGGCTTTGCATTTGTATATGCTCCATGGTAACTAATTTAGAACCAATAGTTTCATTCGAGGGTTTGCAAAGTTTAACAATGAGTTTTTGTTTCCGAATGTTTAGTGATCAAGGAGAGACTAATGAGAAGAGTGGGGTTTCAAAAACAGTTACAACTCGATGCTAAAGTTTTTACATTAACAGTGGAGGCCAACTCCATTGTATAATTAAGAGGAGCTGGAAGGTCATGAAGGAGATGATTATTGGGATGTACATGTTGAACTGGTTCACTAAAATGCTGGAGGATTTTTCACCAGTTGTTAAAAGAGAATTCTATGCTATTTCAAGGGATGGTGGTAGAAGTTCATTGTGCAGATATGCACTAATGCCCACGGGCGATTCATGGCCCTAGTCGAGTATGGAGGTGGTCATAGGAAATTTTTTATCTTCATACTTGAAGAAATGGAGGGTAACAGATGGAAGAAACTGGCTGTTGCTTTGAGAGAATTCGAGACAACTTAGAGGTTGGAGGTAAAGTGGGTCATTACCGAGAGAGGTTGGGTTTTGGCTGATAGGAGGAAGTTACTAGAGGAATGAGGTCGATAGGTGAGGTGAGCCAAGGGATATAAACATTCATATTAGGAAGTGCTGCAACAGTCAATGTTCTCTTTGTCATCCTGACCTCAAAATAGAGGAGAAGGTAAAGCGGAATTGGTGGGTATGGGAGGAGCTACTATTGGTCATAGCAAAGGTCATGGTCTTGGGAAAGCTCGATGTACGGCATGCCCCTTAGTTTCTCAGTTAGAAATGGGTAGTGACAGGCTCGATGTGGGCTTGGTAGAGGGTGGCGTGTATTGGATTGTACAGGATGTGAGGAAGCAAATGATGGATTTATAGGAGAAACTGAATAGTATAATACAAAGTGTGGAGAAGGAAGTGGGAATGGGCTTGGACTTTGATGAAAGGTGTGGCCTGGGTATAAGAATGGGTGACGTCGTATGAAGCAAAGGGTTAACGTCCCTTATTAGATGTGCTACTTTCGTGGGCCTTAAGCATTGGGTTAGGATAAAAAAAAAGAATAGAATAGGGCTCAATGTTGAGACAGGCTGATTTGTGTGGAGGGCCAGAGGTGGCTACGAGAGTACAGTAGGCCCTTCTAATGTTGGGTGCTGAGCAATCATGCCAGAAATTGTTCTGATGGACTTGCGACAGACCAACGATCCATTGCCTGTGGTCCAAATGGAGCAAATGTTAGAGGAGAAGTTGATAGAGAAGCTCGTGATGGAGATTGGTTTGGGCCAATCTGAAAACTCTCCATCGGGCATTGAATTGTTTGCCTAGAATGAACAGGACACATTGATGGACTGCAGGGGTCCTTTTCCATTGGAGTTATTGGCGGTGTCATTAACTGGGGGGGACCTTTTCCATTTGAATTATAGGCAGCATCATGCCATCATCGCCGGAGGAGCTGCAGCAGAATGAAGGCGTAAGGGTGGTTGGGATATTCTTGGTGGGATGGACTATGGTGTATTGGGGGGATTTTAATATCACTCGCTTTCTGAGAGAAAGGTCGAGAGATTCTTGTATTAGCCCAGCTATGATGGAATTTTCTGATCTTATTTTTTAGTTGGATATAGTTGATATACCTTGGCAGGGAGGGGGGAATTTACAAGCAAATGGGAGGGTTTGGTCAAGATTGGACAGATTTCTTGTATCTTCATCTTGGGAGCTGCATTTTTCCCATTTATGCCAAAAAATACTCCCAAGATTATGTTCGGACCATTTCCTCATCTTCTTAGATTGTGGGGGTCTTCATAAGGGACGTAGATATTTTAAATTTGAAAATATGTAGTTAAAAGCTGATGACTTTGTGGACAAGGCGAAATTGTGGTGGTCCTCATATAAGTTTCCTGGTATGCCTAGTTGTGTTGGTTGGAAAGCTCACAGTTCTGGAACGATCTGAAAAAACAGAATGATGAAGAATTTGGGAAGATTGATGATCATAGGAAGGTTCTTTTTTATGAGCTATCTTGCTTTGATGAAAAGGAGACTGTCGGGGCTCTTTTGGATGAGGAGAAGGCAAGGAAGAATGCTGTTGCGGCTGATTTGGAAAGACTTACACTCATGGAAGAGATTTGTTGCAGACAAAAGTCTCGGGCCCTTGGTTGAAGGGGATAAGCGCAACGGATTTTTCATAGAGTGGCTAATTCTCTTAGAAGATTTGAGGTGCTGCATTCGAATGGTAATGTTCATTTGGTCTATAATTAAGGAACATACTGTACAATTTTTTGAGAAACTTATTATGGAGCAATTCCCTTGAGGATGATGGGTTGGCTTTTGACTCAATCAATCAGTTGTGTATTGATTGGTTGGTGAGGATGTTTGAAGAGGATGAGGTGCTTAATGTGTTAAGAGGCATGGGCAGCGAAAAAGCGCTGAGATGAGATGGATTTTTAATGGCTTTTTACAGGTTTGTTGGGTCATTATTAAGGAGGATGTTATGAAGGTTTCTGTTGAATATCACTCATATATGAAATTTGAGAAAAGCCTTAATGCAAATTTCATAGCTTTTATTCCGAAGAAGGCCAAGTTTGTGGAGGTGAAAGGTTTTCATCCCATCAGTCTTGTGAGTGGAGTGTACAAAATCATCTTCAAGTTTTTGCCAATCATATGAGCACAGTTATGAAGAAGATTATTTCGAAGCCACAAAATGCTTTTGTTAAATACTTGATTCGGTTCTCATTGCAAATGAATGTTTGGATAATAGAATCAGATTTGGTGTTCCTGGTATTCTCTATAAACAAAATATGGAGGATGCCTTTGATCATGTTAATTGGGACTTTTGGGTTCATATTCTTGGTGGATATGATTTTGGAGCGAGGTGGTGCAATTGGATGAAGCATTGCATCACTACTGCTGGATTCTCGGTGTTGATACCCATGAGGGTTTCTTCAACAGCTACCGTGGTTTGAGAACAGGACATCTTTTATCTCCTTCTCTCTTTGTTTTAGTTATGGATGTGTTGAGCAGAATTTGGAGGCAGCAGTGGATGGGTCTTTTTTGTCTGGTTTTTCATTGGGTGGTTCTTCATTTGGGAGTGTCAATGCATCTCATCTTCTCTTCGCTGATAATACTTTAATTCTTTGTGAGTTGGATCCTAATTTGATTTGTTCATTGAGAGCTCTTTTGCTTTCTTTGAAGCTATTTCTGGCCTTAAGGTAACTTTTCTATATCTAAAAGGGTTCCGGTTGGCTTGGTACATCACATTGGAGACTTGGCTGAAATCTTGGGTTTTATCGTGTCGTCTTTGCCTATGAAGTACCTTGTCTTTTCCTGGGGCCCCCTCATAATTCCAAGGTAACATGGGATGGTGTTATTGAATAGATTAAGAATAGATTGGCTAGTTGGAGATTAGTGTATTTGTCTAAAGGGGGAAGAATAACTTCAATTAAGAGTACTCTTTCTAATCTCTCTACATATTTTCTATCTTTATTCCCGATGATTGCTGGCATGGCTAATATAATGGAAATGATCTTTCATGCTTTCTTGTGGGGATGATTGGGGGATGAGAAAAGTTTCATTTGAGTAAATTGGACAAAAATTTGTACCCCTCTATCTTGTGGAGGTTTGGGGTAAGAAAACTGGGCATTTTCAATAAGGCATTACTTGGAGGATTGTTGTGACGGTGCCATCAAGAAAGAGAAGCTTTATGGAGGATTGTTGATGCTAAATTTGGGATCGTTTGGGGAGATTGGAGCTCAAATGAGGTGAGAAGAGTGTACGGTTGGCAGTATGGACATTTATTAGGAATGGTTGTGAGGATTACATTTGCAATATCAGATTTGTGGTGGGTTGAGGAACCAGTGTCAGATTTTGATATGATGTTTGGTGTGGAGACGATGCTTTAAAGGATGCTTTCCCTTCTCTTTTCAGGGTTACTTTGAATAAAGAAGCTTCTATAGCTGAATACATGGACATCACGAAAGGCCTTGGTGCATTGGAATAGATTCATTAGAGCTGTTCAGTACTAGGAAGTGGGGGATATTTATGATTTTTACAACACCTTGTATGCATTACACTTGGAGTGTGATGGGGAGGAAAAATTGCTGTGGATTCATCCCGGGGACAAGAATTTCTCAATCCTTATATAATATTATGTCAACCCATTCATCTATTGGTTTTCTTTGGAAGCACATTTGGAAAAGCAAATTGTCTCTAAAGGTTGCTTTTTTTGGTTGGCTGGCCTCTCATGGCAAACTTTTGACTGTTGATAAGTTGAGGAAGTGTGGTATTTTTTTTTTTTTTTGATGAGTAAATGAGTATCATTAATCAAAGAATTGGCATAAAGCCAACTTACAAGTTACAAGAACAAACGCCCTGACTAGGTAGGGGCATTAGCTGAAAGAAAATCATGTAAGTCCATGCCATTAAAGTCCACGGCAATGGCCCACGTATAAAGAGTTTTAAAAAAGAAAACTTTTAGCTGTTCCCTTGATCTCTCCTTATCCTTGAACGTCCGTTCATTGCGCTCCTGCCACAGACACCACATGATGTATATGAGAATTATCTTCCAAATTGCTTTAATCTATTGAGGGCCACGGATAGAGGTCCATGACGCCATAGTTGCCACCACTGACTCTGGCATGACCCATGCTAAGTACAGTTTGCCGAATAGCTCATCCCATAGAACTCTGGCTGTGTCGCAGTGTAGAAGCAAATGATTCATCGACTCACCACCACTTTTACACGTGCAACACCAATCAGCAATAATGACCCTCCTTTTCCGCAGGTTATCCGTGATGAGAATTTTGCCTAACGAAACTGTCCACACAAAAAAAGAAGCTTTGGGGGGAGTCTTATGTTGCCAAGTCTGTCTCCATGGGAACTGAGTGTCGTGTTCTTGTGTAAGGACTCTGTAGAAAGAGCGTATTATAAAAACCCCTTTCTTTGATGGTGTCCACCATAATGCATTTTCATGTTGGTTGTTTGGACGGATAGAGTATAAGAGGCTATAAAAGTCTTCAAAAATGCTTAACTCCCAGTCTTGTATCGCTCGGTTGAAGTTTATGTTCCAGAGTAACTTGTCACTTGTGAACCCCATAACCTCCTCCACCCTTGCATCTTTTGTGCTCGCGATTTGGAAGAGTGACGGGAAAGAATCTTGCAAAGTATTAGCACTGCACCATAAGCATGGTATTTTTATTATGAGTTGGTGCTTTATGTGTAAAAGGAATGGTGAATCGGTAGGTCTTGTCCTCCATTGTGATGTGGTGAACACTTAATGAGATGAGATCTTTGTTAGGCTATTGGATTGGTGATGCCTAGGAGGGTGGTGGATCTTTTGGCTTGTTGAAGTGCAATTTAGGGCGATTGTCAAATAGCGGCTATTTGGAAGATGGTGTCATTATGTCTTATGGGGTGATATGGAATCAGAGGAGTGGTCATTGTCTTGAAAATAGAGAATGCTCATTGGGGTAGAGATTTATTTTTCCATTCTTTCTTACTTTGGGCTAAGGCTAATGTATTCGAGGGGGCTAACTTTAATGGTTTTTATGCTGCTTTCTTTAGCTCGTAGGCTGTGATTAGCAATTTTTCTCTTGTATACTACATGTGTACTTGGATTTTGGTAATTATGAGGATCAATGAATTTTCTAACTTATTAAAACAAAAAAATTCCAGCAAATGTGGCGATCTGAATTGAGAAACTCTTCCTTTAGAGTGGGCTAGGAGATAAATTTAAACCATCTGGTTAAGTGGGATAAAGAATGCTTTCCAATCTCTATCGGTGGGCTGGGAAGTAGAAACCTGAGGGTCTTCAATCGGGAAATGGTTGTGGCATTATAATATGGAAAGGGATTCTTAATGGAAGTTGGTGATTGACTTCAGGTAGGGGGTTTGTGAAGGGTTGGGGGGGGGGGGTGGAACACTAGGGAGGTACAAGGGGTTTATGAAGTGGGAGTCTGGAAGCACATCAGATGAGGTTAAAGGGTTTTTGCTTGACACACTGAATTGTGATGGGATATGGATCTAGAATAAAATTCTGATATTACTTATGGCGTGGAGATAGAGCTCACAAGGACATGTTCCCTATAGTTTTCAGGATTGTGTGTGAAAAAGAAGTGTCAATGGCTGACCTCATGGAGATGTCTGGGGGCTTAGTCCAATGAAATGTGAGCTTTATAAGGGGAGTCCATGATTGTTAACTTGGCAGCTTGTCGAGTTTTTTTTAGACTCTTGTACTCCATGAGATTAAGTAATTAGGCAATTGACAGTTTGTGGCCGGACTTGCTAGTAAAGATACATTTTTTGTTCGTTCCTTGTTTAAGTCCCTCACACATCTGCAGAAAAATCACTTTCCATAGAAAAGGATTTGGAGAAATAAGGCACCTCCAAAAAGTGGTATTTTTTGTTTGGATAGCTTTTTTGAGTAAGATTTTGACAATAGATAATTTATGAAAACGCAGGGTGATTATAGTGAATTGGTGTTTTATGTGTAGAAAAAGTGGAGAGACTATGGGTCATTTTCTACTATGAGGTTGCTAGTGTTATGGGATGATGTCTTCAAAAGGTTACTACTAGTCTTGGCTATGGCTGCTACTATGGTCGAGCTTTTGTCTAGTTGGAAGAATCTGGACATTTTACAAATCACAGTTGTGTGGAAGATGGTTCCTATATGTATTCTATGGTGCCTATGGAAGGAATGAATTGATTTTACTTTTGAAGATAAGGAGTGCTTATTGGAAGAGATTAGGGACTTGTTTGTTTTCATATATGAGAGGAGATAAGATGAGATAAAAGTTGAAAAAATAAAAAAATATTATTATAATATATTTTTTAATATTTGTTTTTTTTTGGGATTTGAAAAAGTTGAATTGTTTATATTGTTTTGTATGAGAATTTGAAAAAATATAATGATGAATTTGAGATGAGATGAGATGAGATAAGATGGTTTGGGAAAACAAACAAGGCCTAGATTACTCTTTGTTAAAACTCCATTCCTATGGGCTAAAGCTGTAGACTTCAATAGCTTAGTTTTCCATGATATTCTTGTTTCCATTTCTTCCTCTTAACTAGGCGTTATCTCTATGTAGACCCCTCATGTACTAGGGTTATGCCTATCCTTATTAATACAATCATTTGTTTGGATAGTGGGATCAGATAAGGTGGTTTTATCTAAAAGTTGAAAGTTGAATAAAGTATTATTAGAATTTTAGTTTTTAATATTATTATTATTTTGGAATTTGAAAAAATTGAATTGAGATTTGAAAAAGTTGATTTGTTTATTATATTTTGTGTAGGAATTTGAAAAAACTATAATGATGAAATGAGTTTTGATGGTTTCTCAATCCAAATGGAGCCTTACTTTAATGGTTCCAGTTGAAATTCTAGTCATAGAGCTAGATGTTTTTTGGGGTTTAATTTAATGGTTCCAGTTGTTGGTTGTGGCATCTGGAAAAAGTGGTCTAGTTGATTTTGTTTGTCATAACGATTACATTCTTTTTCCATTTATGCAATACATTAGTATTATCCATGTGTAGTTGCATTCTTTTTTAAAATTTTGTCAATGATGTATTCCAGGCTGTGAATCAATTATGTAGTCACTTTGAAGCCTATAGGGATGTTCCAAAGATCACGGAACTCAGGGAGAAGTTCAAAAATATCAGAAAAATCCTCAAGTCGCATGTGTTTTCAGATTTCTCCGGGTAAGTTTTTGCTATATTTGAAACCCACTCTACCTACCAACTAAAGTGCTAATTTTCTGATTTATTTCTTCCTTGTCATTTGGCTATGTTTCTAAGATTTGTGGAAAGGACGGCAATTTAGTTTTTTTTTTTTCACTTTTTTTTTGGGTTCTTCAAATGCATGTCACTTTTTATATAATCTTTATCTAGTCAACAAACTATTGATGCTGGACTTTGTGTATACCCGGGGTTTAAGTGGGTAAAAGAAATGTTGCATTTGCATGGTTGCCTTAAGTTCATTTCATTCTTTTAGATGTGTCTTTAGAACTTAAGACGTAGACTGGTATAATTTGTTTGGCATTGCCGAAATTGATATTCCATAAAAGTTGTCAACGCAAGAAAGCATTGCTAGTTCATTTTCAAGTCCATGGACATCTACCACAGTTGGGATTAGCTTAGTAATAAGGATTATCTCGTGAGGTTGGAGGTTAAGAGATCGTGGGTTCAGTTACATTGGCGATGATGCTTAGGAGATAAGGATCATGCTTTCTAGTGCGTTGGTGAAAATGCAATGCAGGAGTGCATACCTTATTGAAGTAAAGTGCACATTTCCTGTTTGTATCTCAGCTTAGGTACTGGAAAAGAAACGGAAGAAACTAATCTACTGCAGCAGTTATCTGATGCTTGCTTGGTTGTTGATGCTTTGGAGCCATCTGTGAGGGAAGAGTTAGTAAATAATTTTTGCAGCCGGGAGCTTACTTCGTATGAACAAATTTTTGATGGAGCCGGTATGTGTAACTTCCTACTTTTCTTGTGATTTTGCAAAAGAAAAAAATAATGAAAAGATCAGTTCAGATGACATTGAATTTAAACCTGCCTTTTGTACTATCATTAGAACTGGCCAAGTTGGACAAAACGGAAAGGAGATATGCATGGATCAAACGTCGAATGAGAACAAATGAGGAAATATGGAAGATCTTTCCTCCTTCTTGGCATGTTCCTTATCGACTCTGTATCCAGTTTTGTAAGAAAACGAGGTATGCTGTCTAGCTGCCTTTTGACATTGGGATGAAAACTAAATGCTTTGTGCGCTATAAGTATTTACTTTTGAAGGTTTAACTGGTAATGCAGTGTGCATCTTTCTGTATTTCATTTTTCGTTTTTATCGTTAAATTTTTTGTTTTCTGTATAAATAGGACCCTATTTTAATAACAAGTTTCATATCCAGTGTGCATCTTTCTGGATGGCAAGTACTCCTTTTTCTTCCATGTTATATTTCCTCATTAATCTTGAAAAAATAAAGAAAAGGCTGAAAATTAAATAGGGCACATGGCACGATTGGATGCTTAAGGTAACTTAAATTTTTTTGAATAGGAGTGAAATGCTTTGAATGAACATGTTTTATTAGGTTTTGGGAAATGAGAGAAAAAGTCGAATAAAAATATTTTTAAAAATAAGTGTTGTATTGGAGTTTATTGAAGTGAATAGTTGTTTGAATATAAATTTTAATATTATTTTTGTTTTGAAGTCTGTAAAGGTTGTATTGATTTTTGTGCAAGTAAAATAAGTAATGATTAGATGAAAGATTTAAAAATTTAAAAATTTGAAATAGAGAAGTATTTTGTGTTTGAGTGATATTTGTGAATGAAATGAGAAATTCTGGGAATTTTGGGATGTTTGATGTCACTCAAGCATGCCCCTGTTTACTTTCATGCTGTTAAGATATTAACCACTTCAAGGTTTTTCAGGGTTTGCCATATAAGAATTCTATTCCAGGTTAATTTGTGCAAAGCCTTAGATTGTGAGGTATGGTTTTGTGTTTACAGGAAACAACTCGAGGAGATCCTTGATAATCTGAAAGAAAAACCAGATGTTGGGACGTTACTGATGGTGAGCCATGTTTTTAGCCAAGTTTTGATGCATTTGATGACCTATTTGGTTTGGATTTTGTGTTTTTTGATTTATTGAGTAATAAGTTATTGCATCTGTGGGTTTATTGTCTGTTTATTTCAAATTATTTTAAGTTTGTTATATCATATTAATACTGTGTTGTGCTGAAAAGAAAACAGGCTTAGTCAATTTTCTAGATTTAATCCTCTTTAAAATCCAACTTAAGATCTCTCTGCTTCTTCACTATCAACTGGAAGACATCAACAAAACTGCCTTTACTGGCACTATTTCATAATTTTCATGCATACATGAGGAGTGAAATAGGTGTAGGACTGTATTATCTTTAGTTAAATTCAAATCGATGAATGCATTCAAATTTATAGACGTGACATTTTAACTAACTTGGTACAGATCACTCTAATGTGTCTAAGGAAGTTCTTTATTGCCAAGCACTATCCTATTTCCCTTGAAGTGGTGCTACTTGAGGCATCTCTTGGTTGATAGGTTTTTGATGCAATAATCTTCTTGATATCTCTTCCACCGTTTAACAATGTAGACAATTCTTCAATGCAATATTCCCCCTTATCTCTCTTCCACCAATTAAAAATATAGTTGATGCTTCATGGGATTGGGTTCTGAAAAAGTTTAACGAGATATAACAGTTTGTGGGGATTACTTGCAGAGGATTTGAGGATCAATTCATAGCACTACTCACTGCAATAGAGGTGGGTCACGTACTTGTAGCAAAATCAAGATGTAAGAAGAGCAAAGAGTTAAAGTATCTTACTTGGGCAATCAACGATGACGCTAAGGGAGGTAGTCTAGTCGAGAGAGGATCACAGGAAAGACAAAACCAATTGTATATTTCTAGTAGGCTCCTTCGGAGTTTACAAATATTGAGGAGTGTATTCGGGATTTTACATCGGCTTCACGTATGGGAAAAACCTGGTTTGGTGGGATAGGCATTGGTGCACTGGTGGTGGTTTGGTGAGAGCTAAAGGTACAATGGAAGGTCCAAGCCATATGGCTTATACTCTAAAAAGACTAGTCGATATAATTGAAGCCCTATTAGAACATTTTAAAGAGCAAAAACTTCTCATTCCCAAGCAATGTAGGATCTCATTGGATAATGCCTAAAGGGGTGGTGGATCTCCTAGCTAACTGGAATAGATATCATCAGTGCAAGCATTTGGCTGCATTGTGGAGGACGATTCCTTTGTGTCTACTGTGGTGTCTTTGGATGGAAAGAAATGAGAAATGCTTCAATAATAAGGACAAGACCATGGGAGAAATTTGGGACTTTTTTGTATCCTCTTTGGTATAATGGTTTTCTGCAATTGCACTAAAGGGAGGGGAGGTTCATGAGTTTTTGAATTTTTTTCAGTTCAATAGAATGTAATTAGGTCTATCTTTTGTATACTTCCTGTGTACTTGGGTTTTGCCAGTTGCATTTAATCAATAAAGGTTATTACTTATCAAAAAAAAAAAAATTATAGGATCTCATGCACCACCTACCTTTTTCACTTATCAGAATGGTGTATCACACACGTCTTTGGACTTAGGCTTTCTTAGGATCTTTTTTCTAGATGCGCTTAATGATCTTTTTTTTAATGGTACCTTTTTTGCACCCCAACTAGGTGTTTTCTCTTGTATACATCTAGTGTACTTGGTTACGTCTATTAGTATTAAAACTCTTATAGAAAAAGGTTTTTGATGCAATATTTATAAATTGGTTAACAAAAAACACAAGTTATTTTGGAATGAAACTCAAGAAAGACCATAGGCGGACTCTTATGCTATGAATCTTATCAATTTTTAGCAGCCATCCATTGGTTTAACTAGGCCAAACACTCACAATGGCATTGGCAACTACCTTAGGTGTTGAACTGCACATTTTAGTTTGATGGTAAAGAATATTCTTAAGAGTAATGAGGTGATTTTGTGAGGTATTTGTGTAAAACTCTAGTCTCCCATTGGGAAAAGGAATAGCTAACATTGGTCATGGAAGCTAGTTCTAGGTCATGGATGCTAAATCTCCCATTAGCTACTTATTAGGTGAAACAAGGTTTTATGTCTAATTATTTACTGATAAAAAAAACCAAGATTTTATCGTCGATTACAGAGAAACTTTAAATTGACTAGTCTTTTTGGCTAGCGTTTCCTTGGGGTGGTTCTATATTGAATCAGAGCTACGTACTAAGGCCTACCATGTGATATTGGAGCATCGTATGAGATGACTACGACAGGGATAGTAGGAATTTTTTTTTTTTTTTATATACGTAAAATTATATTAATAATAAATGAATGGGTAAAAGCCAATTACAAAACACTGTCTATCCACTTGGGACATTTGAAGTGAGAAAAGCGTGAAGGTCCATGCCATTAAACACAGCAATGGACCATGTACATAAAGTTCTAAAAAATAATTCAGTCAGCTCCTCCTGTGATCTTTCTTTGTCTTCAAAAATCCGTTCGTTGCACTCTTGCCAAATACACCACATAATGCAAACGAGAATCATTTTCCAAATAGTTTTGATTTGTCTCGTGCCTTGTATAGTTATCCAACTTGCCATTGTAACTTCCACGGTTGCTGGCATAACCCATGCAAAATTCAATCTGTTAAAAACCTCATTCCAAAGCACCCTAACAATCTCGCAATGTAGGAGTAGGTGATTAGCCGACTCACCTTTGCTACGGTACATACAACACCAATCCGCTGTGATAATTCCCCTTCTCCTTAGATTATCCGTGGTGAGAATCTTGCCTAACACAGCTGTCCACGCAAAGAACGCTGTTTTCGGGGGTGCCTGATGACGCCATATCTTCCTCCAAGGAAATTGAGTACCAGGTGTATTCAATAGAGCCTTGTAAAAAGAGTGGATAGTGAAAGACCCTCTCCTCACAGGGTCCACCACAATCCACAAGGGACACTAGGAAATTAAGAGGAGTTTGTTACACCCCCTGTCTCACTTTTGTCCCATTTTGGGAGTAACTTGCATTGAGTTAGTTATAAAGGTAGTCATGAGTCCTAAGTCCCATATTGATTGCTTACTAGGTGAAACTGGGCTTTATAGTGCATGTGTAGCTAGCACTTTCCTTGGATTTTTCAGACCAACCTGGTAAGGGAAGTGATGTGATACTAAAACTTTGTATGACATGGCCTTGACGAGGGCGTCGTAAATTTAAGAGAAAATTTTTTAATACTCTTGTCTCACATTGTGAAAAGGAATAACACGCTTATAGTATGTTATGAGTGATAGTACCCATAAAGAAAAGCGGTAGTCAAGAGTGTTAAGTATCAAATTGGCTTATCTATGAGGGGAAAATTGGCTTTGATATCATATTTAATGACCTTGGAATGCACCGGTCACATCTGCACTATAACTCCAAAAGGATTAGTTAATTTGAAGCTTCCGATGAATACACTTAAAATGATGCAAGTAGCTATTGAGTTGCTCTAACCCTAACTTTGCAACTCTTGAGTACTTCCCTATGTAGCAATTTAATATTGTAAAAGCATTTTGCTATGGTGGTATTTTTAAAAAACTTAAACTTGATTTTTAAGATTAAGGTGGAATCCCCCTCTCACCCTTTTGTTCTAGCCTTTTTATCCTCTTGGTCTTCAAGACTCATTCTATCCTCAAGTTTTCTTCAGTTTTACTCTGTCCACCAGTTATTTGTGCACCTTAAAAAATCCCAAACATTTCAAACACACTGCTGTGAAAATTGAATTGAGAGCTTAGAACGAGGAGTCGTTTGCCAATCTGGGGAGACAAAAAGGCTTTGTCTTTGGAAACCATGAATTCAATAAAGAGGGGGAGGGTGTTAGGTGATGCAGAGAAACCGGGGAAGGTTTTCACTAGAAATGAGGTGGAAGACTTGCCTTTTTGAAAGAGATTTTTTGGAGACAAAAAATCAAGGTCCTTGCAGTTAAGGAAAGAGAGATATGTAGAAATTGTTTAACATGATTGCTATAACAGTGAATATTAGATGAAATATTCATGATATAGTTGGTATGTTGTGTCCTGCCAAATGACCAATATATTTATGTATGCCTGTTCTTTCTTCCAATAATGTATCACTTGCTTGGTGGCTTTTTAAGGCGCTACAACGAACTCTGGAATTCGAGGATGAATTGGCTGAGAAATTTGGAGGGGGCACTCGAAGCAGGGAGAATGGTAGTGAGATTGAGGAAATTGGTGAAAATACTGGTCAAAGTGTTTCAGATATTCGAAAGAAGTATGAGAGAAAGCTTGCTGCACATCAAGGAAGTGGGACTGAAGTATGTATATAAATTGCTTCCATCGTTTGGTAAAGTTTGTGTAAGATTTTGTCACCCACTGTTCCATTTGTTCTCTTTGACAGGAAAAGGATGAAAATAAAGATTTGTCTGCACCTGGAGCTGGGGTATCTCATCTGTTTATGGTTATTCTTGCATATAATATATTTCTTGCATATAATTTATTGATGGTATAAACAGTTCTATATAGCTGCGAAATATGTAAAATCTCCAGATGTATGTGTATTGGATATTCACCTCTTTGGTTTGTCTGCCTTGTCAACTTGAAATTATTGGGCATTTTTACAGAAATTCTTTTATTGATTACTGATAGAATTGTCTATCAAACCACTTTTATTCCAAGTTATGCATGATATTTAGTCGTTTTAGTCCTTCCAGTTACAAAGCTGTGGTAATTTCATCAGTTAAAGTGCTTCAATGTATGATGCTGAAATTTGTAGTTGTTGGCATTTGTCATGAAAAAGGATTTTATACATGATAATATTTTTGAACAATAGAGCTCGTGCAAGCGAGATCTAGGTTGGGTCTTTTACATGAAATTTGCTATTATAATGCTGTTCTTTTATGGCATTTTTTTGTAGGTCTCTTCTAATAAGGGACTTTGGAGATGATCGGTGGCAGATCTAGAAATTTATCTTTGGGGCGAATTATTATTAAAATGTTGAAACTATCTATATACATTATCATAATGTATATTGTAATATATAAATACATAATATTATAAACATAACTTGGTTTATTAATAATACATGATCTCTCATAATTCCAAGAGATAAGAGTTTGTTTTCCTTCTTTAACAATTTATAAGTTTATCATTAACTAGAAGGAAAAATGTTTGAAGGGATATGCAGAAAAGGATAAATTCTAAAATAATAAGAAAAAGGAGACCTAAAGAATAATTAAAATGATTACCTGCTATGAGTTTTTTTAATATATAAATTTTACATTTTGATCTTAGAGCCAAAACTTGAAGTTTTTAAGAAAAATTTAAATTTTATTAAGATTTGGAGCTATAGAATGAATTCTTTAAAAAAAAAAAATCTATTTAAACTTTTGTACAAAATAATACGATTATTATAATTTTTTGGATGGTTGATTTTTTTTTTAATTTTTTAAAGGGTAGTGAACAAAATAATTTTTTTTTTTCAGAACTTTTGGGGGGCATTGACCGTCCCCCTTCCCCAAAAAGTTAAAACCAATCCATAATTGGAGACAATAGTTTGTCCTTCTTTCTGGCTTTTGCTTGTAGAAGTAAACATAGCTTCTAAGAATTTTTTTTTATAAGTAACATAGCTTCTAAGAATTATCTGCACTATTTGATTTGGCAGTTCAATTTTCGTGGAATCATTTCATCTAGCTTTGAAATTCACTTAACGGTTTACGTAGAATTGGAAGAGAAGACATTGATGGAGAATCTTGAAAAACTTATTCAGGTAGTTGACCGCATTATTTTTTACTACATTGTTTGTACCTTTTATATTTGTCATTATAGTAATTCTTTTTGTGCATTTTTTTTAGGAGGAAACATGGGATATCGAGGAAGGAAGTCAGAATAATGTTTTAGCTAGTAGCATGCAGGTAATAATGGAGACATTTTTCTATTATTATGAGAAATATGGAATCTGCCCAGGATTTGGATCATCTATAAAATGCTTTTGATAACTCTGTTGTCTGCTGAAAGCTTGATAAGCTATAATTATTGTCTTCTTTTAAGAGTAATAAATTCATTGAACATAGAAAAAGTATCGTTCCGATCATACTTATAAAAAAAATATAATCTTCCGATCTTAGGAGTTAAAGTTCCATCTTATTGGCCGAGACAAGGTTTGTTCTCCGATTACTGGCAGCAGGTTGGGATTCATAACTTTGAGGCATTCAAGAAGGCTCTCCAAGGGAAGTGGTTGCTGCGTTATAATTATGTGAGGGAAGCCTTATGGAAAGTTGTGATAGATTACAAGTATGGAGGTGCTAGGGTGTACTTGGGCGTACTTGGGCTATGCCTATTTCAGTATTAATAAAAATATCTTTCTACTCATAAAAAAATTATGGAGTTACTAGGGGTGGTGTTTTAATGAGGTCTGAGGGACATAAAGTGAGGCCATGGAAAAATATCCTGTTAGGTTTGGGAGCTTTTCTAGCCATAACAGATTGGTGGTGGGTGATGTCTTCGGACTTAGTTTTTGATGTGATATATGGTGTGGGGATATGGCCCTTAAGGATGCTTATTCTACAGTTTTAAGATTGCAGAGGAGCATGAGGCCTCATTTGGGTAGGCAGTGAAGAGTTGGACAAGTTAATTTGGATGCCTTCTAGCGAGGAAAATTCTCCAAATGCTTCTTCTATGGGGCTCACACTACTCAAGGTAGCATCACTTCCCTCGGAAGAGTCTCTGGGGGAGCAAGGTGCCCCTTAAGGTCACGTTTTTTGTCTGGAAGGCTTCCACGGGAAGATTCTGCCACGGACAATCTAAGGACGATTATTGCTATTGACTGGTGTTATATATGCAAAAAATAGTGGTGAAACGGTAGATCACTTTCTCCAATGAATTTTTCAGTAGAGTCAAGTTAGCATGGGTCATGCTTGGAAAGGTGGTAGATCTTTTAGCTAGTTGGAAAGGTCTTAAGGGTATCACCGGTATTGCAGCAGTGTGGAAGATGGCACCCATTTCCCTTCTGTGGAGCATTTAGAGGGAAAGAAATAACTGGAACTTTTAGGATCCGGTGCATTCTCTGGAAGATCTTAAAAAATTCTTCTTCAAGACTTTATTTATGGGCTATAGCTATAGATTTCAATGTTATTAGTTTCCATGATTTCCTTGTATCTGTCTATAGTTCTTAATTAGGTGCATTCTTTGTAAAAGTGTAATTGGGTTATGCCTATTTTCGTATTAATAAATTTCTTTTACTTAAAAATGAAAGAGTTGCAGTTCTATAACAAAACTCAAAAAGCGTGCCATCCAATCTTTGAGCAGTGTTCTAGGAAGCCTTCATTGTAATTTTCATAGGACTTTCTTTTTTTAATCAATGTTGTAAGAGCTAGGTGAAGTCTTGGTATACAGTCTGATACTTAACTTGTTCTTTGGATTGTTTAATTCCTTAATAAACAGAGTAAATGCTGGCATTTCTGGTGGTAATTATCTGTAGTTCAATTACTGCAATTAAAGGGCTTCGTGGTTGATATGTTAATGGATGGGAAGATTCATTGAATTTTGGATTGTTAAAATAAGCAATTTAAAGCTACTACTGGGTTGGTCCTTGTATTTTTTCTGGAGAATATTTAGACTTGATTGCTAGCATTACATAATTCCTTTTGTTTGGCCTGCAACCATATAAGGCTGTTCTGTTTGTAATTTTCTTTTTCTTGCATTTTTTTAGTCTACCTTCGTTATGTTTTGTAGTTGTTTCTTATAATCAAGAGGAGCTTAAAGAGATGCAGCGCTCTAACAAAGAATCAGACGTTATTTAATTTGTTCAAGGTGCATTCTTGAAATCCATTTCTTATATCCTTTTCTGTTAGGTTCTCCATCACAATGAGGTTAATGATGTGCATTTTTATATTGAATTGTTTTCTGTGAATTAGTTATTCTGCTTTTGCCAAGTATGACCAGGAATAAAGGGTGAGAAGAGGGTGCATGTGTAGGGTGCATTACGTGGTTTCTATAGGAAATAATGCTGAGCCCCTTTCCCCTATAGGTGTTTCAAAGAATTCTCAAAGCATATGCAACAAAACTTTTTGCAAGACTTCCTAGGGGTGGAACAGGGATAGTTGCAGCAGCCACCGGTATGGATGGACAAATAAAGGTATTAGCTGACCATGTTTATTTTCATGATTGCTTTGAGCATTGTTTATTCTGTATGAGATACTAATTTTTTCTTTGTTGCCTTGTAAATATTTTGAGCAGACTTCTGACAGGGATGAAAGGGTGATTTGTTATATTGTGAATTCAGCCGAATATTGTCATAAAACGGTTGGTTTCAAAATTCATGGTATTTGGTGTTGGTTGTTAACTTTTAGCTTAATCTATGCATGTTGGAAGACGGTGAAAGAGTCTAAATTGCAGCATTCAGACACATGACACATTTATTTTATGGAAAAAACAAAAGGATGAGATGGTTCCATGTTGATCTCTGCTTTCAAATTCTTTATTTATTAAGGAGCTTAATTAGCTACTTGGTTGCTCATCCTGTTATTTCTATTTTTGAAAAGTTATATATTTTAAATTTTAGTTAAGAGTAATGCTAGATGGAGTCCTAGGGTGTGCAAGCCGCACCCCTTCGAAAAAAGTGGCATCTACCATGAAAAAGTTTGTTTTTTCATGTGGGTCCCATAGTTCCCCTAATTTTTTCGAAGGGAGTGTGTGGGGTTTGCTTACTCTAGGAATGTATAATCATGTCCCTTTAGTTAAAACCTTGCCAGATTAATGAAGTGCAACAAAAAGCATTTTCTGTGCTAATACTAATTAGATGTTGTTGATATCTATTTCGGTTTACCTAAAGGTTAATGATATCTCTTGTCCATACAACATAAGTTGGTTATAATTACAAGTTTGTAAACGCATGCAACGATCCTTCTTGAGCACATATGTATGATGTATCCTCCAAGGATTAGAGACCACATGGGCTGGATATGGTGGTACTTAATTGTATATGTTTCCATATATTTCTATCATAGTTTTTAGCTCAAATTGAACACTGATGTGCAGTCTTTAAAACTTGGGATTTTTTTTTTTTACAGTCTGGTGAATTGGCAGAAAGTGTATCAAAAATTATCGAGACTCAATTAGCAGATGGAGTGGATATGTCAGAAGTGCAGGTATTGACTACCACTTTTAATAATGCCATGGTTAGTCTTCTCTTCTTTTCTAGGGGAGTAATGATATTATGCAGGATGAGTTTTCGGCAGTGATCACAAAAGCTTTAGTAACCCTAGTGCATGGCCTTGAAAGTAAATTTGATGCTGAAATGGCTGCCATGACACGTGTCCCATGGGGTACTCTTGAAAGTGTTGGTGACCAATCAGAGTGAGCACATATATTTGAAATTTTTAACCATAAGTTCTAGTGCCTGACACGACTTTCCACAGTTGATCACCTATACCTTCTTGCAGGTATGTTAATGGCATAAATATGATCCTTACTAGTAGCATTCCTGTACTTGGAAGCCTTCTTTCACCTGTTTACTTCCAGTTCTTCTTGGACAAGGTGATTCTAAAGAGGATGATGTTATCTTAGGATTTGCTTCTCAGCATAGATCTTGGTCTGAGTTTCAAGAATCTTGCATATGGGTTTGTTATTTATTTGGATTTGTTTTCTATTACTGATCCCTTTATGAATACGTTTACTAATATGAAAGGGGCTTTGGCATATTTAATGGCTAATGTTAGACTATTCTATGCTCAATTAAATATATATGTGGTTATTGTTCTTTCAAAGATCATGCGTCTTGTACTTGCCCAAAAATAATTATCCCTCCATAGAATATGGGCATCCTTATCTGTGCAAAATCTAGTTAACTTCTAAATTTTTGAAGTAGTTAGTGACGTACTAAGATTCTTTCAGGTTTTATTCAGCTAGGCTAAATATCCTAATGTCTTTCTCATTCTATGCAGCTCGCATCTTCTCTTGGTCCTCGCTTTTATGCAAACATTTTCAAATGCAAGCACATATCAGAAACTGGAGCCCAACAAGTATTATCTTTTTTTGTTGTTTATTTTTATTCCTTTCTAGATTATTTTTGGCATCAAGAAAGGAGTTGTTTGAATTAGTGTAAAGGTTTATAACTTTTGGCTTGTGGGATACTTAGTAAGGATCCTCTTTAGTTTTAAAAGCTATGGCACTTTTTATGTCATGGCAAGGGTGTATAGTGTTCACAAGTCACGTATGTGCACATTGAAATGACTCAATATTTAGTATAAATACCTTGCATCCAATTTTCTCAGGCTTAGACGAAATTCAAGAAGATGCAACACCTACGGTAAAAGAAAATCCCTGGAAAATTAATGTATATAACCATGCACATTGATGAACAGTGTAGAAATACAAGTCACTCTGTAGTCTGTTTGTCAAATTTGTAGAAGTGTATACTTGCCATTTATACATGTGAAGACTCTAGACCATCCTTCTAGTTGTTTTTTTCTTGAATGTAATCTTTATGGTTGATTCTCTATAAACAAATTGTTTGATGCTTTTGCAGATGCTATTGGACACTCAAGCAGTAAAGACAATTCTTCTGGACATTCCTTCACTTGGCCGACAAGTGAGTTACTGATTTAAAAAAGATACATGTTATCTTTAATTGATGCCTCTTTCCTTAAGAGTTAACTGTAATGGGTGGCTTGAAGTTTGATGAGAAAGCTTATGTTTATTACCCTTCTATTTTCCTCTTTTCCAAAATATGTGTACTCTTTTTGAGGGAGAAGTCTTTTTGAGGGAGAAGTGTTAAGTCGATTTCAGACACAAAAACTCCCATGATGTTTATTTCCCTTGATTAATATTCCAATTTAAGTTTGCTTTGATTATATCCATTACAAAATTTGACTTCTGTGGACAACATATGGTATTCCACATTTTTTTCATCAGTAATCAATAAAGTGTTATTAATTGAAAAAAATAGGCATAGAATAAAGAAATGCCACCCATCTGGCCACCACAGGCAGCCCAGATCAGACGCCACTGCCAGCACGATCTGGGCTGCCATGGGTCTATACGGGGTAGCTGCTATTTTTCTTATATATTTTTTTGTTTAAAATATTATTTAGAAAAGAATTCTTTCAATTTTTGGTATTTTTTAAAAGCTTTGTTTGGTGCTCTATGGAGGTAAGTGCAGTTGGAGGGGGTATGTGGAAGTACATCAGACGAGGGTGGGAAGTGTTTGTCTGTCATACCAGAATTTTGATGGGAGATGGCACAAGTATTAAATTCTTGCATGACATATGGTGTGGAGATAGTGCCCTCAAGCACTCATTTTCTAGCGTGTTCACACTTGTGCGTGAGAAAGAAGCTTCAGTGGCGGACCTCATGGAGATGGATGGTAACTTATTTCAATTGGATGTGAGCTTCATTCGGGTGACCCAATATTGGGAAGTAATTTGTAAACTTCTTCCAACTCCTATATTCCATGAGACCAAGCATACGACGAGCTGATGCATTGTGGTGGACACCTGCCAGAAAAAGAATTTTCACTTCATTCGTTCTGTAAGGCCCTCACACAACCGCATAATAATCGTTTCCCATGGCTAAGAATTTGGAGAAACAAGGCCCCTCCTAGGGCAGCATTTTTTGCATGGATAGCGTCTCTAGAAAAGATCTTGATGATGAATATTATATGGAGATGCACGGTGATAGTGGTGGAATGGTGCTGCATGTGCAAGGTGGTGACACAATAGACCACCTTCACTACATTGTGAGATCACTAGAGCGTCATGGATTGATGTATTCAGAAGGGTAGAATTAGCCTCGGTTATGCCTACAATGGTGGTTGAACTTTTGGCACGTTAGTTGAGTATGGGCGGTGTTTCACAAATCTCAATTGTGTTGAAGATGATTCCTATATGTATTCTGTGGTGCATTTGGCAAAAGCGCAATGATCGAGTTAGGGCTGTTCAACCGACCCGACCCGAAAAATTTTCCATTTCCGATTACCCCTTCCCCGATTAGCCAATTACCTGAATTTTTTGGGTGAGATTTCTAAACTAGCTCCAAATCACTCAAGAACTTCAGAAAACAAAAGCTTCACAGGAAAACCCTAACTTGAAAACAAAAATCCCTACATTCATAAACCAAAAATCAGAACAATCAAACCCTAAACTGAAAACAAAAATTTCACATCAAAACAAAAACACCCAAGATGGACCAATATATTTTACAGTAAAATATATACGTATGATATATTTTTTTGATAAGTAAAGTTTTATTAATCAAAAGAAGGCAAAAGCCAATTACAAAAGAAACAAAAAAGAAACAAAAGGCCCATCAAGATAGCGCATTGGATACAAGAAAATTATAAAGGTCCGTGTCATGAAAGTCCAAGCAATGACCCATGTACATAGAGTTCTAAAAAAGAAAACTATCAGCTCCTCTTGAGATCTCTCCTTATCTTCAAACGTTCGTTTGTTGTGCTCCTGTCAAATACACCATAAAATGCAAATGTGAATCATCTTCCACATAGCTTTGATCTGTCTCCCTCCTCACATAGGGGGGCCAACTTGCCACGGCTGCCCTCATCATCTCTGGCATGACCCAAGCAATGTTCAATCTATTAAAAATCTCATTCCAAAGTACCCTAGCAATCTCGCAGTGTAACAGAAGATGGTTAACTGACTTGCCCCCATTATGGCACATGTAGCACTAGTCTGTTATGATAACCCTTTTTTTTCTTAGATTATTTGTTGTGAGAATCTTCCTTAGCGAAGCTGTCCACATGAAGGACGCTTTCGTAGGTGATTTGTGACGCCATATCTGTCTCTACGGATATTGAATCTCGGGTCCTTGAGTGAGAACGTTATAGAAAGAACGAATAGTGAAACTTCCTCTACCTCTAGGTGTCCATCTCAAACCGTCTTCATTCTGCAAGTTTGGTCGTTAAGTGTAAATGAGGCTATGGAATTCCACAAAAGAGCTCTGTTCTCAATCCTGTGCCGCCCAGTTAAAACTAATGTTCCAAACCAAAATCCCCCCGATTAACCTCATGACCTCCGCCACAGTGATATCTTTGGCACTTACAATCTGATACAGAGCAGGGAACATATTGCCTAGGGCCCTGTCTCCACACCAATCCTTCCAGAATCTGATTCTTGAACCGACGCCCAAACGTAGCTTAGTGTGCCACTGAAAAGCCCTCTATTCGCTTCTGATGTTTTTCCACAACCCCACACCGCTAGTGCCCCTGACTTCATTGTTACACCAGCCCTACCCCCATACTTGTGATCGATCACCACTTTCCAAAAGTCTTCTGGTTCTTGATGGTACCCACAACCACTTACCATGTAAAGCCCGGTTGAACATTCTCAGGTTTCGAATGCCTAGACCACCACTTGCTAAGGGACGACAAACCGTCTCCCACTTTACCAAATGAAATTTGAATTCCTTCCCCAAACCACCTTACAAGAAGTCTCTTTGCAGCTTCTCAAGACGATCTGCCACATTAGCCGGAATAGGAAAAAGTGATAAAAAATATGTGGGTAAATTAGAAAGAGTACTCTTTATCAAGATGACATGTCTCCCTTTAGATAAGTACATCCTCTTCCATCCTGATAGCTTCCTCTCCACTCTTTTGATTACTGTGTCCCAAATCCGATCGGCTCTTGAAACTGTACCCAACGGGAATCCCAAGTATGTCATAGGGAGCGAAGAAGGCTTGCATCCAAGTGTACCTGCCAACTCCCGCAAATTGTAACCATCTCCAATCGGCACCATTTCAGATTTTTCGTAGTTAACTTTCAAACCTGACACCGCTTCAAAACAGAGGAAACCTGGCCTCTGATTAAGTGGCTTTGTGATCAAGCATGTGTTGCAGACTGGAGACCGGAGAAAGTTTGATATTTTCACGTGATTAGGATTTATAATTTGCAGTTTCTGAATGTAATAATAGTAAGCGGACAAGAAAAAGGCATTGCCTGCCATTTGTAAATAACTTGAAGCAATAAGCTTCACTTGCTATATTAGCATCACGCTATTGCATGAATTTCCCAAGATTTATATGAGATGATTTTTTACAGGGGCTTATAGTGGTCTCTGATTGCATAAAACAAACCTCTTTCACATATCATTTTCTTCTTTTTTGAAACAGACAACTGGTGCTGCTAGCTATTCAAAATTTGTGAGTCGTGAAATGAGCAAAGCTGAAGCACTTTTGAAGGTTTATGATCATAGTTTGTCTACATTTTGCTAAGTTTGGTTTTATTTTCTTATCATGATTATACTAAAAAAATCGTGCTCAAGTTTATGTGTATTTATTATTCAGGTTATACTGTCCCCATTTGATTCTGTGGCGGATACATATCGAGCATTGCTACCAGAGGGCACACCAATGGAGTTTCAGCGAATTTTGGAGCTTAAGGTTGTGGTCTATTCTTTCTGTTTGATATAGGGTTTAGTCATACTGTAGTTAGTGCATGATGGGTTAAATGCCAAGCTCAAAAACATCGGATGGATATAGATCAAGACTTTGAGATGTGGCTCTATAAATCTACTAATGGACTGGTGAAATTGTTGAGGTTTTCTGAAGCATCGAGTCTAAGATAAATGAAAGTTGTTATGCAAACCTGTTTTCGACACTTGAAATTGTATGCCCGTTATCTGCTAATGATGCTGGATAGGCACTTTGGATACGATGTCTGTTATATTCTCATGTCAGTCTTCTTTTTAGTTCTCACTGACCACATGACATCTAGCATTGCCACTTCAGAGAAGGAGTGCCTTTGAAACGTTCATTATAGCTGCCCAATAGTGTCATGGGTTTGTCCATTATTCCTACATGTTTTCTGAGGAATTGAGCAGGTTAATCATGGATAATGGCTGAATCTTGGCATCTTATGAATTACATGAAAGAACATATGCTTTGACTGTTAAGTGCATAGTTTGACTTCTTGATTATATTTCGACTCAGGCATGACACTAACAGGGTACTTACTACTATTTCAACAAAGGTTACTCGGCTAATATTGTGATTTATATGTGCAGGGTCTAAAAAAAGCTGATCAGCAAAGTGTACTAGATGACTTTAACAAACATGGGCCAGGGATCACACAACCCTCTATCATACCACCAGTAGTCCCGGCGGCAGCTCCTGCGATACCAAGTCCGGCTTCAATTGGACTAGTTGCTTCCCGAGAGGATGTGTTAACTAGAGCAGCTGCACTTGGAAGAGGTGCTGCTACAACAGGGTTCAAGAGGTTCCTTGCTTTAACAGAAGCTGCAAAAGATCGCAAAGATGGGCCCTTTAGAAAGCTCTTTAATCCATGACTGCATTCGAATCCCAATTTTACATGTAGTTTTGGTATTGGTGTCATTGGTTAAAAGTACACCCTGCAGTGCTCGCGCACGGGGCAGGGAGCGGGAGGATTAGTTTCTCAATGATTCATGTGAGGGGTTTTAACAGAATTGATATGGACACTGGCCGCGTACATGGATCCCTAATTTGAACAGTTTTTTACGGTTTGCATTAACTATAAAGCTACTGTTTATGTGAGGGGTTCGTTCGAAGACTCTCCCTAACATTACTTTTGAGTTAAAATAAACAGATGAAACTTGAGAGACAGAGATGGGAATTTATTTCAGAAAACTTTGCGTAATAACAATAATAATAATAATAACTACGACAATAATGACAATGATAACAATAATGACAATGATAACAGACCATTTGGACAGTGAGTTGAGATGAGATGAAATGAGTTGAGATAAAAGTTGAAAGTTTAATAGAATATTATTTTTTAATAATAATATTATTTAAAATTTAAAAAAAATATTATTTATTATATTTTGTGAAAATTTCATAAAGTTAAATGATCAGGGTCTAAATGGGACAGCAGCTGCCGCCATCAAAGAAGCACATTCATATGCATAGTGGAATCCGCCCAGCCCTATGAACCCATACAACTCCATTCATTTTCCATTTTACATTCTCAAGCTCACTATTTCTTCTCTCCCTTCTTGGCCCACCATCGCTTCCCATTTTCCCTGTGATAAAAGGTGTAAGAATAGGATTGATGTTTGAATGCTATGGTTTATTGAAAATATACGGTTTCCGGCCCATTAGGATTTAGAGGAAGGATTTTGGTTTAATCAAAGTGTTAAAATAAGGTTTTGTAATGCTTGAGAAAAGATTTAGGTTTCCTCTAGAGGGATAATAGAGGTAGGAAGGTGAAAACATCATGACATAATATAAAATGTGATGTCCCCAATCTTCTTGTGATTTGATTGATTTTCGTGATGTTGGGACGTGCAGCACCAGATTACACATCTAATTTATTAATGATACAAATATGCATGTTATGATGAGTAGGCAGCAAAAAGATGTTTAGACTTAAATTATTAGTACCAAAGGGAATTTTATAAACCCCAAACATGGCATTAAATACAAGCCATAAGTCACCAAAAGACTAATAGTTAACTTAAGTTGTTGCAAGACAATAAATTGTTCAAATTTCAAATAAAGGTCCGCGCCATGGAGTAAAACAGAACATAGAATATATAGATAGGGTGACCAAGAAGTGGTCCGCTAACAAAACATATACTCTCCAAATGATTATCTTGCTCGAAGATACTCTAATTGTACTAGTCTGCAAAATCTACGATAATGATAATCGATACTGTAGTGGAACTATTAGAGTGAGAATTCTAAATCTCGGCAAGATCTCAACAAGTTATTTCTATGACAAGTCTTATCAAAGAATGCAATGACAGTTATAATAATGGATGCATGATTATGAAAAGAATCTCAGAGAAAATTTCTCTAGATTCCTAATCATAATTGTTCCCAAAATATCATATTGTCCATATTAAGAGTACGTAGCCTAATCCTTCGCACATCCTAGTTCCCTTAGTCACAACTACAAGCAATATTTGTCAATGCAATCGTGGCGCGCTATTTCTAATGAAGATCTAGGCGTGGATCCATGGTAACTAAGAGGCATTTATTATAGGCATGTATTGTTATAGAGGGAAACTACACACGTGTACTATATAACAAAGTCACAACAAAAATAGGAAGAAACATTGGAGTTGCAACTAGTACAAAATTACTAATTCCACGTTGGAGTTGCAACTTGTACAAAATTACTAATTTCACGATTGGTAAGTGACTTACTCAAAAATAAGCAGCACAAAAGCTATTCCAAGTGTAGAAGAGTATTGCATAATAACTAAGATTAAATTCATAGATCGTCTCCTTGAAAAAAATTGTTCTAAAATCAATCTTGTATAAACTACTAAAGATATTTACAAAGAAACAATAAAAATAATGATATGTGTAATGGATAGAAGAGAATAACAAAAATAAAAGAGTACTGGTCGTAGACCAGATTCATGATTTTAGAATTGAATGTTGTGAGAAAATATGAAATATTGAAATGCAAAACAGTAAATTAAATTTGCTGAAATTAATTAACATAAATTTTAAGGAGCAAGAAAAATAAATGGCATTAAATTAAATGAACAAAGAATTAAAAGTTGTAAATAGAGATTACAAGTGAATGAAGAAAGTTAGGTAGCAGTTAGGCTTGAGGGCTCTACAACTTGTTGCCATGCTTTCGAGACTACAAGTGAAGGAAGAAAGCCAAACAACAGTTGGACTTGAGGGCTCTATAAGAGCATTTACAACCCACTAGTTAAATGACATTTTTAACTAAATTTTCGTTAAAAAATATTAAAAACCTACTTTAACAAGCTCTTCAAAACTAAAATAAATTTAGTTTTCTCTCTTCTTTCTTCTTGTTACTTGCATATGATTGTTCTTGAATAATAAACTAATATTCAAATTATAATTGGAATTAAAATAAATAAAAAATAAAAAATTAATATTTTAATAAAATAACTATTGATTTGTTGAGCATGTTATTTGATATAGTAAAAAGTGGCTAAATAAAATTTATAAAAGTGAAATTTTAAGCTAAAATTCAGATAAACTTTAACCACTAGGTTGTGAATGCTCTAACTTGCTGTCATGCTTACTCTCCACTTGAGTTTATTACAAACATTACAAAAAGAATAAAACTAGACAAAAAAGTAAGTTATACTACTCCTATTTCTACTCTAACCATAAAACTAAGGGCCAATTTTTTTGGGAAAGAAATTAAAAGTTTCAAACTCATCTCAAATTCATCATTATATTTTTTTTAAATTTCTTTACAAAATATAATAAAAAATCTTATTTTTTCAAATTTTTATAAAAAAATTAATATTAAAAAAATATTTTATTATTTTATTATTTTTTTAATTTTTATCTTATTTTATTTTATTTTTAAAAATAAATAAGGTCTAAATAAAAATAGATAAATAAAAGTAGAGACGATAACTATAGATTGCAGCAGCAATAATCTGGGCTCCATATAAAAGACTATCTTGCGTGTTTTAAAGGCAAACCGAGAGCCCTCAACACCCTCTCGGCACGAGTCTTTATGTTTCCTAAAAAAAAAGGCCTGCTGCTCTCTGTACATGAGAAAACAATTTCTCTGCTAGCGTTTTGCGGACTCTAATTGATAAAAGCATGCATGGCGCACTGCTGCTCGTTGAAATCCCCCTTTCTGCTAGCGTGCTGTACCAAAACCACATTTCTCTTGAATTTATCGTTCTTCCAAACTAGTTGTCCTTCTCTGTTGCGATCGTCGGAGAAAGGAAACAACTACCCTCTGCGTGTTGTAAAATCGAGAGAGGACCAAGTCTGTCTGATCTCCCTTCTTCAACCCAGCGGACAAAGAAGTTAAGAACCAGATTTTAGCTCATTGCGTGTTGCATTGAACCTTTCAACAGACTTCCTATTGCTTTGGTATAAAGCCTGCTGTCATGAAGAAACCGGAGGACAAAAGTCACCCTCTTATTGCGTGGAGTACTGCAGCCCCTTTTCTTCCCAACGGACAAAAGCTCACCCTTGCTTAATCCCCTGCCGTTACTGCATGTATTCTTGCTCAAGAGGCTGCCCCAGTGTACCCTTGTCAATAAAATAGACGTTAAGCCGGCCGCTTGCTTTGAAAAAGCAAAAGCACACCTTCTATCATCTTTTCTTTTGCTTCATGTGTGCGTGTCTTGTTTTCAAAAGTCAATCACTTGTTTTAAAAATAAAGCCAAGGTCAACCAAATCAAAACTCATTTTTTTATCCCAATAAATGGATGAGGAATCTTGGAGTTCAGTCTGACCGAAACCTCTCCCATTGCAGCTCCCGTTGTCTTCGACGGCGGTGGGCGACACCATCCAACCTATCGAAATCGAAAGACATACTTATTTTTAGGTTTAAGGCCTCTGGGAGCATACCGAAAATTGTTGGGGCTCGTTGTCGGATGGGTAGGGTCGCCGGCTTCCTTCGGTCTGGATGGGTTGGGCGGTATCGCCTACCGCTACCGGCGGCGGTGGGGGCTGGGCTGAAATCGAATTCCCTTAAAAATTCATCTTTATTTTATTTTTTTATTGTGTTTTTTATTTTATTTTCTTCATTTTATTATTTTATTGTATTTTTTTATTGTATTTTCTAAATTTTATGTTTTTATTATATTTTTTAATATTTTTTATTATATTTTTATACAAATTCTATGAGTTTAAGAAGATTTAGAGAATGAGCTGCAAAGACACTAAATAAATCTATCTTCTTGTAAGTTGCCACTCCATGCGTAGATTTGGTTATTTTGATTATCTTTAGTTGGTGGCGAGTGGATGGAAGTGCGTATTTCAATTTTGATTTATTTTTCTGATCTTTTTTCTTTAAAAATGGAAACATAAATAAAAAATGAAATATCAATGTATTGTACATTGAAGAAATACTATTTAAATAAATCACAAATTATAAAATTAAACATAAATTATACTATTTATCAATTTTAACCTAAATTTAAATTTACACCTTATAACCAGTTTTTCATCTAAAACTAATAGTAATATCATTTAATAATTAAAAAATATATTGATTCTAAATGTATTAATAATAATTCAGGTCAATCACACATTCTAACTAGTTTTTTGTTAATCCTTTAGCAAAATAGTAAAAATTAATTGAGATGAATATTGTATAAAAATTGAAATCCAAACAAAAGCAATCAATTACAATTCTAAATTCTTACAAATTGTGACATATTACTATTCAATTTCGGGAGCTATAATATACCAAAATTATTTTAAAAATATTTTACATAGAACTAATATCTAAAAACTCATATGTATGTGTGACTACACAGTTGTGTGTTTCCTATTAACAGTTATGATTTATCTTAAAATTTTGAACCTTAAAATTAATTATTAATGATTCTAATTATGTCAAAGCCTAAAAGATTAATAATTTTTACGCCAACTCTATTATTTTATGATATGCAATGCTTCCCGTTCAATATATATATATATATATATATATATATATATAATCTAATCTTTTTGAACCTTTTAAAATATGTAGATTATAAAATGATAAAAAAAAATAATTGTCGATCGTGATCATGACAGCTTGTCTGCCGCCTTTAATTAGGCGATGATAGATCACATGCCAATAGAGGTTGTGCCAGAGTAATCTGTCAGATTAATGGTGTTAGATTTATCTTTGAATTCATAAAATATAATTTTAGTTTTATTTAAAATAATTTTATATTAGATTTATCAAATTTCACCTGAATTTAAATTATAATAATTATTCATTATTTTTTAGATTTAAAAAATTATTATTCATTTATTAAAATATTTTTTTATTATTTTTTAATATCTTTTTTAAATAAATAAATTATAAATAAATTTTTCTTAATTTTATAAATTTATATTATTATTCTCATGAATTTAATATAAAATTTAATATGAAATTATAAATATAAAAATATTAATCTTTTATCAAATTTATATTTTTATTAAATTTAAAATAAAATTTTAATATAGCCAATGTTAATACTGTCATATGCATTTTATCAAAACTCATTGGACTAGACTAGTATTTGCTCTGACGCAGAAAACATAATTCCCTGTTTGATTTTTCATTGAAATATCTAGTTTTTCTAGCCCATTAAATGGTGCACATACGGAAATCTTTTATTTTTTTTAATTGAAAACTGCGTGTTAACTCGATCTTCATTGTTAATAAAAACTGCATGTTAGTTTCTACATGTTGGTCACCCTGATATTGGGCAAAGAACCTATTGAGTCATTGATAGTCGGCTTGAGTTTATCAACTTCGTGTAGTAAACTCACTGAAATACAATCTTTCTTTCCATCTCATAGAAGTACAATTCCTCATTTAGTTATAATTAGTCTCAAATTTTCATGTCAAAAAAATCACGAAGAACCAAAACCATTTTATCACAAGAATAATTCACTTCCGACTATATATATAGACTAGTGAAGCAGTACGTGATGCACGTCTGCCTAATTTTTTTAACATAATTACTAAATTTTAAATAATTATCAGAGTATAGATTAAAACAAATATGATTTTACAACGATGTATATTTATTTTTAATTCGTCATAAGAAATGACAACCAATAAGTAGTTTACAATAACAATAAGAAATACATACATTTCACTGAAACCGGTAAGATTCATATTTGAATAATATTTTATTTTAGACATTTCAATTAATTATATGTTTAACATAATTTTTTTGTTTTATGTAGAGATAACTTTGCAGAATATTTTGAATGAGATTGATTAATCAAAAAGAAGCATGGAATTGTATCGGTAAGGATTTTTTTTAACCTTTCTTTTATCATTTGTGTATGTGTTTACAGAATTTGTGTATCTTTATGTAGCTTGCTTATTAGTTATTAGTTATTATAGAATCTAAGATTGTATTTGTGTTTAAAGAATTTGTTTTAATCTCTCATTATACAAAGTTAGAGTCTTGGCGAGCTGCTGAAATTAGCACCAGACATTTAGACTTGGAATTCTGTTCATTAATTAGTTTAAGTCGTTTGGGTAGTCCAGGACTGATGAAACTAAACAACGGCTGGATACAAAATTTTTTTTTATATTAGTTAGTATATTAGTTATAGTTAGTATATTAGGTAGTATATTCAAATATTTTCAATATCTAAAATTCAAATGCAATTAAAGCTAAACATATATTTGTGGGAATAGAGAATATGCTAGCTGAGTACGTTGGGTAATGGGTTCCTGAGGATATTTACAGGCTAGCTTTATTTGTGTCTGCTAAAGAATTTTGTGGCTGATCTGGAAATTCAGACAGCGTTCAAAATCAGAACCAATCAGAATTAGCTCATGTTCTTGGTTATAATATAGTGCTTTATCTCGAAAAGCTTTTTGCACATTGTGTGGTCAAATTAGTGCAATCCAATTAGGAAGATTTTGATGTTTGCTTAAAGTCATAACATCGTATCATTAGGCATATGATGCCCACTTTAAAGTTTACCATTTCACATGAGAGAGAGAGAGAGAGAGAGAGATTTGAGTATATTTAGCTGTGGTCCATTGCCGTACGTACTCCCAACTGGCTGGTGAGGACTGAAGGTTACAGTAATTTCACTGCTACTGGTAGCAGAGAGTTAGGTTTGGAGCATAGACAAAGTTAGCATCTTCCATAAAATAACCATGTTAATGTTAGACTAATTAAAATATTCTTAATCCCGACCAGGATTAGATTCCAATGGTGGAGGACACGGCAATATAATTTGTCATTTCTCACGTCCTAATTTGCCTTCGTTTTCAAGACTGTAATTTCATTAATTAAAACATTACTACTGCTTACAAAATTTTATTTAGACTTGTTGGCATATTTTGATTTCACTTTTAGTTGGAAATCATTTCACCGTGTTAAAGCTTGTGAAAGTGTTGATCTAAGACTAGGGGCAGCACCAGATGGGGTCCAGAGGGTTAGAAAGACATAATTATCTTATAAAACAAATTTAGGACAGCATAGTTGTCATTAAAATTTAGATTAAACTTCAACAAGTGCTTGGTCAAATAGTTGGAACTGATTCATTGTGGTATCATTCCACAGGTACTGCATATGTGTTGCAAACAGTAAGTTTCTTTTTCATATCAAGGAGACATAGAGCATGGCAAAAGTGGCTTGGAAGAAGAGCTCAACCAGAGCTGAGGATTGAACCGTTACTCATGGGGTCCTTGAGATTGGCCTTGAGATTTTGGCATGACTAGAGCTGTATTATTATTCTCTACTAACTTTTTTTTGCTTTTCCAGTCACTTTCGCTTTGTAAAGTTTCCATTAGCCAAACACTTTCCACGGCAAAGACGTATAAGACTATTACCACAAGCAGACATTTGCAAGTAAAGACCAAACTGCAACACTTGTCGTTACAATGATTTATTAGAAGGGCTGATTTCTTCAGCCAGCTTAAGATCGATCAGATACAAGAGCCGTTTTCTTAAAAAAAAAATAATTTTTTTTTATTTTTATTTTTTATGTATATTCATTAAGTAATTATTATTTTTTAAGAAAAATATGAGAAAATCGTGACTGCAGCCAATCCACAGCCGTTTTCTAATTCTTACTGTAAAAAAAAAAAAAAAAAAAAAAAAAAAAAATTAACGGTATACCGATTACCCGATTACCCGATAAGGGTATCGGGTTCGGCTAATCGGCCAAACGGGCTAACGGGCTAATGGTAGAGGTTGATATCGGGTCGGGTCGGAACTGTGTCAATCGGGTCGGGTCGGGTCGGAAGTTCACCCCTAAATTTCAGAGAGAAAAAAAAAAAAGGAAATACAAACAAGCTGTTGGGCGTTAACAAGTTATAATTTTTTTTAATATAATTGCTAAATATAATTTGTTTAATACAATTTTACAACAATCTATATTTTTTATTATTATTGTAAATCAATAATACATTAATTTAAACTCAAATGAATTAAATAATTCATATCCCTCTTTGTTTATATATTTTTGTTCTTGTACTTAACTTCTTGCTCGCCTTTTTTCTTTAATTGAATAAGAGTCCGTGGGGTCAAGTAGCATGTGACGAAGGTGGAAGTGGTGTCAGCAATGCATGTGAGAAGGGGTGTGTTCCGACTCCAATTTTGACGATGTCAAAGTTCGGAGTTTCTGACTCCGACTATTGTCGGAGTCAAAAAAAGCTTCTGACTCCAACTCCGACACCGAGATTGAGTCGAAGTTTAACTCCGATCAAAGTTCGGAGGAGTTTTGCCGTTCAGAGCAGAAACCCGATCAAGCTATTGTTTTCCAGCTCTCTAAGTACGTCAATTTATCAAGTTTTCCAAACACCAAAGAAGGAATTGGCCCATCAAGAGAAGAGAAGAGAGAAGAGAGACGTGCTGCGTTACCTACGTAGACGCCATAGAGAAAGCCAAAAGCCGTTGTGCGTACATCTTCAAGCCAAATCCTCATCGAGTTAGAGATCAAACAACCTCGTGGATTGTCCTCCACATCTTTAACCGAGGCTTGGATTTTTCTTAGTAACCTTCCCAGATTTTTCATCTCTTTTTCGACACCATAGAGTTGTTGATACTTCTCTTTGGTAAAAGAAAACAACTTCTGTAGACACGAGTCGATAATAGGATCGACAAAGATTGAAATTATTGCCTCAGCCATGGAGCTTCTAATTTGCTCTAGTTAGAAAATCTGGGACCCAAATTATAGAAGATCAAATAAAAATGGTTTAAGAAGGAAAGAAAAAACGGTATGATAGGTTTTCTTATCAAAGAGGAATGACAGGTAAGAAAATAAGATCTGCTTCGTTCCTTTTGAAGTTGAAGAATACAGGCGAATTGCTGGAGATTATCAAGTAAATATATGTCTTCTGCATAGAAGTTTTCTGTTTAGCCATGGAGCTTCTTAAATTTTGCATGGCTACAAATAATGCATTCCAGGACCAATTACCATGTAGGTCAACTTAGGGCTTTGATTTTGAAGTTGAAGATAACGTTGTCGTTTATTAAGGCTGCTTATATTAAAAAGGAAATTGCAACACATATGGACGACGCGAGGACTCGAACTCAAGTTGTCCTTTTCCAGCTACCTCTTGTTCGACAAACGAAACAAGCAATGTAAGAATTAATCTCTAAATGGAAGGAGGAAGTCCCAAACTTTCCTCATGTCCCAACTTTAATAGCTACTCTTCGTATAGTGACGCTGCCATAGGAGATAATGTTTTCCCCATATCTATAATGTTTAAATTGCTAGTATTTAATAGTAAAATATCCATTTAGTTATTAGCATTTTATTTTCTGAACTCATATAGATCCGACATTATATTTGTTAGATATGATTTTATTTTATTTTATTTTGTTTTATATCTGTAATGTTTTTTTAGCTGCAATAAATTTTGTGATTTTATTTCCATACCCAAGGCCAATTCTTTGAGTTTTGTTCGAGTTCCATACCCAAGGTCAAACCGTTTAAGTTTATCCATATTTACTGTGCTGGATATGATTTAGTGAATGTTTGTTTGAACTTTGGTAGAATTTGTCTTTGTAAAACTCTGGTTGTTGGAAGAAAATACAAATGTTATAATCTCAACTCGTTTTTGATCTATAGCTGTTTTGGTGATTTTTTGTGTGTTTGGCCTTTGGGGTTCCTCATCTCGTTCTGATCTCTTTCGTGTTGATGTTTTTATTCCATGCATATGTGTATGTATCTCAACCAACTTAGAAGTTAAATCTGATTATTTCTGCGATCTGATAGGATTTGGGTTATTTATTGGTTTTTATTTATCTGTTTGTGATCATTTTTTCAGATATGAGAATTTCAATTTTTTCGGTGGTGTTGTATATTGGGTTTCGTTATTTCATAATTCCCTCTTATTTATAAATTTTTTTAAATAAAATTTCTCACTTATCAACACAAAAATAAATAGTTCCCTCTGTAGAATTATTGATACAAACTGGGAAGATAAAGAACCAATAACAACAGTACAAGTAAAAATGCATTATAATTTATCGGAGGAATTTTTATTATTTATTGTTAAGAGTACTTTTGCATGTAAATAGATAACTGAATAAACAATCAGAAATATATAATTCAAAAGACGATTGAGCATGAGAAAACTTTACGTGAAAAAGTGTAGATGATAGATCTAAGAAACCAAGAAAGAAGTTTTAAACTGAGGCAGAAAGAAGCAGAGATAGGAAAGGTGAAACAATTTGAGGGCTGATTATTTTTACGAGATAGGATTTGGTAAAAGGTGAAGAGAAATTCTTTTATAATAAACAGCTAAGAGCAAATGAAATTTACGATGAACTAATAGAAGCGGTGGAAAGAGTTAAAAATGGCACCTATTGTAAAAGTAACAGATGTCTGTTTGAATTAAGAAAAAATGTTAGGAATTTTTATTTTTGAATTTCTATTTAGGAATTTTTATTTGGGATTTTTTTTTTAGTTTTTTATTTTATATGATTTTTATACAAGTGTTTTAAAATAATATTATGATATTTTTTTTTATATTTTTTAAAAATATTTTAAAATATTAAAAAAATTATATAAAAAACTTAGAAATTTAAGTGTTTTAAAATATATATTTTATTTATATGATTTTTTTAAAATTTTAAATCATTTTTAAAAAATATAAAAAAAATCATAACATTGTTTTAAAATACTTATATAAAAATTATATAAAATTAAAAATTTAAAAAATATTTCAAATAAAAATCTCTAAGTAAAGATTCAAAAATAAGAATCTAAAAATAAAAATTCCTAATATTACTCTTGAATTAATTCCATTTAAACACATCCTATAAACATACGGTGAAACTTGTAACGCAGCAAATGCAAAATAAGCGCAAAAGGAAGGGTAAAATGGGATAATAAATAAAAGTGCAGGGGCGAAATTGTTAGGAAAGCATATCTGAGGCAGAATCTGAACACTGTAAACAGTCTGCAAAAGTGGGAGTAAAATTAGAAAGAAATGTGGCGAACACATGTAAACGGTCTGTTTATAATCAACGTTAAACATAATATATACACTATTGGAAAAGAAAGAAAAAAAAAAAATCAGAACATCTTCTTTCCAAAAATACTACCTCGGCCTTCCCACCTTAACAAAGAAAAAGTATATTATAAAATAATTGCTAAAAACTGACGTATTGGATTTGGGAAATTATAGTTATACTATTTATTTATTAATTTATTTATTTTTTTAAAACTTTTTTTTTATATTTAATGTTAAAAAAGTGATTATTCATAAAATTATAATTTTTTTAAATTTTTTTAATGACTAAAAATATTAAAAAATATTTATAAAAAAATAAATATAGTAAAAATAATAAATAAATAGTAAACTAATTATAACTGTATCATTGCTCATTAAATTTAACTTGATAATTTGTAATTAAACTCTACGATGTGATGGCAGTGATGCAGTTCAACAGTTCTACACGACACACGTGATGAAGTAGTACTTTTTATCGGTTGATGTGAAGTGTCTAGGAACTCTACGTGATGACTGGTCTACGATGTGATGCAGTTTAACAGTACTGCACGTGATGACTGGCTTACAAATTTAGGACTGGTTTGAAATTGTGTTTTTAAGCATAAAAAAATATTTTTAATTGTTTAAAATTATTTTTTGAAAAAAATAATATATTTAATAAATTTATAAAAAAAAATTAATTACTTTAAAAATGTTAAAAGTAATTTTTGTTTAAATATTAAATTAAAACTTTTATAAATAAAAAAATTATTATAATTAATTTTAAAAACTCTTTAATATATATATATCAAATTATAAGTTATAAATTCTAAAATTCTAAATTATATTTTTTATTATAATCTCATATTTTCATATTTTTTATTCTTATTTTTTACCGGTGGATGTGAAAGTGGTACTTTTTGTCCGTGGATGTTGAAGTACTAACTACGGCAACACCACAGTCTGGAAAATTCTTGAGCAGTGCTCCCGAGAAGAACAATATATATATATATATATATATATATATATATATTCTTTTCTTTTGATTTTTTTCTCATTATTTATTAACCAAAAAAATTTGTATCTAGATAAATCCTCTAAAAAGAATCCTCTAGACGTATAGAATTTCTCTAAGAGCGGTTCTACAGATACAAACGCAAAATTCCAAGGGAAATAAAAAGATTTTTTTTAATCTTTTCATGTATTTTTTAAAAGTTTTTAATGATTTTTAAAAAAAAATCAAAACATAATTAAAAAAATACATTTTTCATCATCATGTAAAAATTAAAAATTAAAAATTAAAAATTAAAAATTAAAAAAATAAAAACACCAAATCTAAATTGTGAAATGTAACTTTAACATTTTTCTTTAAATTTTTTTGGAGAAGGTCATGTGACTGTTTATATATTTATATATATATATATTAGAGAAATTCTTCTCCTCAGCCGGTCCATTACTCTAACTCCATACACCGTAACGTGACAAATTCGGTCTGGTTGCCATATCACGGCTCTTCACCCTTTGCTCGAATCTACTCCTCACTGTAACATTTACATGGGTCGTTATCTAGACTTGACTTCAACGCATGCAGCATGAATTGCGGTCTTTCCACGGCACAAGTCAATGATGATAAACAACGCGCAAACCACGCTCTCCCTCCCTCTTTGGCCGCAATCTGTTTTAAACATCAGTCTCTCTTGTTCATCCTCAATTTGAGTGCCTTAAACGACGTACAAATCACATGGCTGCCCCAACAAGTTTCCTGATGCTTTATTTTGTGTGCGGCTTTAGCATTGCCTTCGCAGCAACTCCCAATATTACCACGGATCAATCTGCTCTTCTCGCCTTGAAAGCTCAAATTTCTATTGATCCCCAAAATCATTTGACAAACAATTGGTCCACTAATACTTCCGTTTGCAATTGGGTTGGTGTCATATGTGGCTCTAGACATTACCGAATCATGGCCTTAAACCTTTCTTTCATGGGCCTTGTAGGTACCATTCCTCCGCATATCGGAAACCTTTCATTTCTTGTGAGCCTAAGCATCGTAAACAATGGTTTTCAGGGCACAATTCCAATTGAATTGTCTCGTCTTACTCGGTTGAAATTCTTTGATTTTGGATACAATCAATTCAATGGGCCAATTCCGTCACATATGGGATTGCTAACTAAACTTAGAATATTGGATCTTGTCTATAACAATTTCACTGGTACTATTCCACCATCTCTGTCTAACTTATCTTCATTGCAAGTTATTGATCTTGGATACAATCAGCTTTCAGGCACCATACCTTCCTCTATCTTCAAGATCTCTTCCTTGCAAGAAATTTATCTTGGAATGAACAAGCTTTCAGGACCGATGTCCTCCATTTTCTTCAACATATCTTCACTACAAGTCATTGAACTCGGCTCCAATATGCTATATGGTGGACTATCTACACATATGTTTGATCATCTTCCCAATCTCCGGTATCTTGGTATTTCTCGTAATCAATTGTCAGGTGAACTCCCGAAAATAGGGAATTTAACCATGCTTAGAGAGCTATACCTTGGTGTCAACTACTTTGAAGGTATATATGTTTAGTCAGCTATCAACCTCCAATATATAGTTCTCCTTTTTGTTCAAATACAAACATTAGCTAATTCTATATTTATTGATTAATAAATTTACAGGAAGACTACCCCGAGAGATAGGAAACTTAACGATGCTTGAGAAGTTATTCCTTTCCGAAAACAATTTTGAAGGTACGTACGTATTCTTAGTCTTATTTGAATCAATTTACATAGATAAGGTATTGATTTAGTAGACATGTTTTCTGATCGTACTTTGAAGATATGCGTATAATATAGTCTTAAATGAGTCAATTACATGAATACATTATTGATTTAGTATACATGTTCTATGATCATCTCTGATATTTTTGAACAATTAATTTCAATTTGAAGTACAAAATACTTTGTTCAAAATATATTTAAACTAGAAGATATCAACAAGTCTAGTAACAAAACCGCAAGAGGAGCGACCAAACATTCATAACTATTTGTGAAACTTCCATGGCATAATTTGAACTGGGAGAGGATCAGCCAGAATTCAACTTGAAATGTGCTAGCCCCATGCATGATATTTGAGGTCGTGGTTATTTTTTACTGCTAATGAGTATTGTAGGTTCATTATATCTTGTTTATCATATTGAATAGAAAATACCGATGACTATCCATATTGTGACAGGTTTAATACCAAATCAAATTGGTAATCTGCAAAATCTAGAGGTTCTCAATATTGGAGTCAATGGTTTTTTTGGCACAATTCCATTTGGGATCTTCAATATCACAACAATAAGATGGATTGGAATGACGCTAAATAACCTATCAGGCCATCTTCCATCAAATATGGGTCTCTTCCTTCCAAATCTTCAACTACTTTTTGTTGGGGGAAATCAATTGAGCGGAACAATTCCCAACTCTATCTCTAATGCTTCACAGCTCACTTTCATAGACTTAGCTTCGAACTCATTCTCGGGCTTAATTCCAGAAACGCTTGGGAATCTAAGATTCCTCCAGATTCTCAACCTAGAATCCAATGATTTGACAGTTGAATCTCCAGAATTGAGTATTTTCTCCTATTTGTCCAATTGTATAAATCTCGTTGAGTTTTCTCTAAGGGAAAATCACTTGAATGGCTTCCTTCCCAAGTCCATTGGAAACCTCTCACTTTCTCTTGAAAAACTTCACCTAGATAATTGCAAACTTAAGGGTAGCATTCCGATAGAGATTGGGAATTTAAGTGGTTTGACTACGTTGACTTTATCCAGTAACGAATTGAGAGGAGTTGTTCCAACCACAATAGGAAGTTTGCGCATGCTTCAAGGTTTGGACCTTGATGGTAATAGACTAAAAGGAACCATACCAACAAAACTATGTTATCTAAGGAGATTGTTTGAATTATTTTTAGTTGGCAATGATCTATCTGGACACATTCCTAGATGCATAGATAATCTGACTTCGCTAAGAACTCTATACTTAGGCTTCAATCAATTAACTTCTGTGATTCCATTGAACCTGTGGAGGCTTACAGATCTCTTGGAGGTTGACTTCTCATCCAATTCTTTAAATGGCTCTCTTTCATCTGAGATTGAGAAAATGAAGGTCTTGAGGATATTGAATTTGTCAAGAAATCAACTATCAGGTGATATCCCCAAAACAATTGGTGGTCTCAAAGATTTGACTAATCTCTCCTTGGCAATGAATCAACTAGAAGGTTCAATTCCTGCATCTTTTGGTGAATCGGTAAGCTTGGAGTTCTTGGATCTTTCTGATAACAATTTATCCGGAGAGATTCCCAAGTCCTTAGAAGGACTCTCTTACCTCAAATATCTAAATCTCTCATTCAATAAACTACAAGGAGAAATTCCTACAAGAGGACCATTTATAAACTTCTCAGCTGCATCATTTATGTCAAATAATGCACTTTGTGGTGCAACTCGATTGAAAGTTCCCCCATGTAAAAAAGGTGATCATCCTCGCAAAAAGAAGACAACATGGCCACATATGCTAAGGTATGTATTGCCACCAATTGGGTTTATAATGCTTTCAATGACCCTTGCATTCGCTTGGAAAAGATGGAAAAAGAGGAATCCAAAATCTCTTGCTCAAACAGACTTGAATCCTCTTGCTACCTGGAGAAGAATTTCTCACCAACAGCTTGTACAAGCAACAAATGGATTTAGCTTTAATAATTTACTTGGTGAAGGAAGTTTTGGGTCGGTATACCATGGAACACTTTCAGATGGGATGAATATTGCAATCAAAATTATGAACTTGCAAGTGAAAGGGGCACTCAAAAGTTTTGATGCAGAGTGTGAGGTGCTACGAAATATTCGTCATCGAAATCTTGTCAAAATCATCAGCACTTGTAGCAATATGGACTTCAAAGCCCTTGTATTGGAATACATGCCTAATGGAAACTTAGAGAAATGGTTGCACTCTCAAGATCACTATCTGAATGTCTTACAAAGGCTGAATATAATGATTGATGTTGCATCAGCATTAGAATACCTTCATCATGGTTATTCCACAGCAATTATTCATTGTGATCTGAAACCTAGCAATGTCTTATTAGATGAAGAAATGGTTGCACATGTTGCCGATTTTGGCCTGGCCAAACTCTTGGATGATAGAGACTCTATGATGCAGACCATAACTCTTGCTACTTTTGGATACATGGCACCAGGTAAATTTCCAAACTTTTCCATTTCAAATTGCATGTTCATCCTTCTACTCATTCACATGCAATTAAATATGTTTTGAGTCCAGAGCAATATAATATATATATATATATATAGTCTTGATCTACAAGTAGTTTTTGTCATATTTGTTAGTCCAATATTATAAAATAAGAAAGTATATATGATGAGTTAGAATGTTATCCACAGAGTATGGATTAGAAGGAGTCGTTTCTACAAGAGGCGATGTGTATAGTTATGGCATTCTACTAATGGAAACTTTCACAAGAAAGAAGCCTACGGATGGCATGTTTACTGGAGAAATGACCTTGAAACATTGGGTAGATGAATCACTGCTCACTTCAGTACTCAATACTGTTGATGCCAATTTGTTGAGAAATGAAAGAGAACATGTTGCCATAGAGGACTGCATATCTTCAATTATGAGATTGGCTTTGGATTGTTGTGCAGAGTCGCCTACACAAAGAATTGACATGAAAAGTGTTGCAGCGACACTCAATAAGATCAAATTAAAGTATGCTAATGATAGTAGAAGAAGCTAAGCTGAGGGTCAAGTTTGGTTACAACTCCCTCATGTTCGTGCCTCTTATGTTTGGGAATTAGGAGTTATATTGCTTCATTGTACTATTAGTTTTTTCGCAATATTATTGTGTAACTATCTGAGTTATGAATGTTATTTCTCGTATATCTAGATAATAGAAAAACTAGATCAGTCATTTATTAGAAAATCTGATGTTTGTCATTGGGGTTGGGTCCGCCAATTTGGGTAAGTCCTTTCTATTACAAGTAAGAGCTAGTTTGGGAAAACATGTATTTTTAATATTTTCAAATTTCATATATATATATATATATATTATTTCTTCTCAAATATCGCTCAAATGTCAAAACTTTTCCGTTTCAATTTTTCCCTTTTTTTTTTATTTAATCATCACAAGGACTTTCCCAAATTTTTGAAATAAAATATAAAAATAGTACCACTTATTAAAAATTTAAAACAATAATAATATGAAAAACTATATTAAAATAAAATTAAATAATATTTTTTGTTGATCAATTTTTAAATCCCTCTCATTTTTTAAAATTCAATAAAATATTTTAACTCAAATTATTTTATTACTATTCACAAACGATTTGACTAATATTTACGGATGGTCTAAAATATTAAGTGTACAAAGTAGGCCTTTTACTGGGTGTCGACTTTATAATTTATGTTTTGGATGAGTTTTTAATTTATCCAGTTTGATCCAAAATATCAACTATTTATAATGCTGGGAACATTTAAAGTACACGAATCATCTTGTTTTCTCTGATAGTTTGATGGGGAAGAATAACATGCTTACTGTAGATATAATATTATTCATTTTATTTTTGTGTTTTTTTTTTTAATAGTGCTGAACCTATTAAACACGGTAACATATATAACACAATTTGACCCGGCTGGCTAGTTTATGTACAAAAGATCAGAAGAAACTGCGTTCTTGGATTTTACTGGAACTGGGCTGTCAACTGACTAAAAAGAAACCATACCGCAGGTTTAGAATTATAACTTTAGAAGTGAAATCAATTGAGATGAATCTAATTAAAAACGGAATACTAGTTTGGAGATTTTTCCTGTTACAAAGTCTGTCTTTTTTTTTTCAGAGTTTTTTGATTATGAAAAATGCTTGATTTATAAAAAAATAAAATAAAAAAGTCTTATAAAAAAGTTATAATTTTATAAATTGATATAATTTTTATAATGTAAAATTTATATTATTAAATACTTTTTATTATAAATATAATGTATCACCTTAAATTAGATAAATAAATTTCTTTCTCGATCTAACACACCTCATATAATTGTATTATTCCTTCTTTTTTGTAGTACTTGTGTCATTTTCATTAGAGATAGCAATATATGATACGATACGTTAATATGAAACAAGCACTATACGATAAAAGTAGGTTAGCGTTTAGCCTTAACGAATTTTGAGTCAAATCATGTCAACCCATTAAGATACGATTTGATAATGGGTCATAACGGGTCAAACTCGTTATGACTCGTTAAGACCTGTTAAGATACGTTAAGAAATTTGAATTTACTTTATACCCTTGACCTAAATTTCAAAAAATCCTAATTTAAAATTAACTTTATACTCTTAAACACTTAGTTAGCCCATTTAAGTATTTATTAAAAAATCATTAACGAGTTAACCCATTGTTATTTAATATATTTGGGTTATAATTTTAATATTTTATAATATGTAGATCATATTTGTATGTTTATTATATTTTATAGTGTATTACTTATTGAATTGTAATTTTAAGATTATAATTTTTAATTAATTTTTTATATTTTAAAACTATTATTTAAGTTTTAATATTTGTATAAAATCAATTAGGTTAAACTCAAACGAGTTACTAATGGGTTTGTGGGTTAAAACGTGTTAGGTCGTATTGTGTCATATAGTGTCAAAAGTTTTACCGAATCGTATTGTATCAACCTATTATCTTAATGAATCGTGTTATCTTAACGAATCGTATTAGGGTTGAAGTTTTTTACATGAAATCCTTAATGGGTCGTATTCGTGTTGACCCTTTAAACATTATGTATACGTTTTGACACGATACGAACACAATTCATTAACACGTTTGGACACTCCTAACTTTCATGTAGCAGTCTCCGACATTGTCGGATAGTGGGTAGGACTATTCATCTGACCCAATATGTTAAGAATGTTTCCAACTCGACCCAATTTCAGCCAATACCGATTAGTAGATATCCAAAAACCCGATTATCCAACCTGATATTGTTTTTGGAAGAAACGGGTATTCTACCCCCTTTTTTCTGTTTCTGTTTTTAATATTTTTGGCTCAAGTGAAGTCAATTAAAAAAGGAAAACTAGTTTGGATATTTTTCCTATTACAGAGTGTTAAGGAAGTATTTTGCAGTCTGATTTATCAATTCTCAATCGACCGGAACCTGCAAAAATAAGAACAAGGATGATCGGGATCCAGAATCACTCCGACGATCAAGTTAGTTAAAGAGAATATGATAAAAGAAATTTGTTGAGGGAATTGTCAGAATGTATCTCGTTTCGGCTTTGGTCCAATCTTATTTATAGGTGTTTCTCCTTAGGGGTGGTTTTATGATAAAAGATCTATTAATCGAGACATCACTCGATCGTCATCCTTGAGAAGAAAGACCTGATCTGATCCTGTCTGTCTCATCGCATTAATTGGATATTTCCTTAATTAATACTCAATCAGACCCTTTTGGAGAGGGACATTAAATGCTGCCCTATACTCATTCAATCTAGCAATTAATGATGCGTGTTTACAACATTTGTGCATTTAAGAGGGGAAATCCGTAGATCGGCGATTATCTGGTTGTTCATAAATGCGGAAATGATCATGATGTGAGATAGATCCACAAGATATACCAATAAATGAATCGTTGTTCCTGACATTAGCGTATCCTTGAAGCCGGTTTATTTTCTTCTTCTCTATTTGGAATAGCCAGTGACTCGGATTGTCTCTAATTCCGGTATTTCATTATTGAATTCGGACACATGTCATCTAGGTTCAGATCACGGGCCTCGGGCCCAACTTTTTTAGGCTTGGGTTTGTTGCCAACTATCATTTCACAGAGTCTGTCTTTTTTCTTTTTTCTTTTTTCTTTTTTCTCTCTTACTGTTACAGAGTCTTTTGATAATGAAAAATGCTTGATTTATAAAAAATATTAAAAAAAAAATCTTATAGAAAATATAAAAAAACTTATAAATTGATATAATTTTTATAATATATAATTTTTATTTTTAAATAATTTTTATTATAAATATAATGTATAATGTATCACCTTAAATAATTAGATAAATAAATTTATTTGTAGATCTAACAGTCGTATTATTCCCTCTTCCTTGTAGTTGTGTCTCTTTCATGTCGCATGCAGTCTCCGTTGCCGGGCAGTGGGTTGGAGTGTTCACCCGACTTGGGCCGTTCAGCATGTACTGATCACCAGATATTCGATAACCCGATTATCCAACCCGATATTGTTCTTGGAAGAGACGGGTATTCTACCCTTTCTTTTTTTTTTTTTAAATATTCTGTGCAAAAGTTGTTCATGTAACCCAACATATCACCTGCCGCATATCTTAAAGTGCTTTTACAGAAAATCAAACTTTGACAAATATTGTTGGCCATGATTAAGTTTGGGGTTGCGAATTTATTGGTTAATTTTGTATCATTTTTTATTTTGTATCATGTTTCACTATATTGTCTTAATAGGCGCCTGCATGTCTCGTTTAAACCATGCATCTATATATAATGTAATCTCCTAGCTTGTTCAATTTTAATGAAGTACTTGACTCAGGAATGTCTAATAAAGTAATACTAATTTAACCCATCACAATGTCTTCAAATTCCCACTTCGTTTCTCCACTTTTTATGTTTATGAATGCAGCAAAACCAAACACTTTAGTTCGTCATGTGCACATGCATGATTTCATTTCAAAACACAAACACTTGATTATATAAATATTTTTTGTTAATTATGGTTGACTTGTCACAATTTGAAGCAAAATTTTGAGTATAACCCATTTTAGCTTATTCCAAATTCTGTCAAGTATGTTTGCTACTTACATTGCCTTTTCATATTGATTTAAACATATAGACATTTTTCATATTCATACACTTACACATGTATACAAATATTTTGGAGTCATTGGACTGAGTTTAGGCTTTGGTGTATGAATTGGACTAGAACAACTGGACAGTTTTATGTTAGCTTAACAAATGTTTTGCCCATCATGGTTGTTGAAACTCTTGACATTTCTGGTGTGTGAAGAGAGGTAAAGAATATTTTTTTGATTTTTCTAGTTTCTGTTGATGAAACTCTTGACATGATGACATTTTGTGTTGTCATTATTCATTAGTATTTAATATTGAAGCCCCTCTTTCTTTTGGATGTAATGCAGGCTAGGCATGGGAGTTGTAGCTGGCAAAGGATGACATAACAAAACCTTATCACAATAATTTCAGAAGACTTTGAGCTCATTGGAATCGTCATCAATTCTCATATAGTATTGTCATACATTTGATCTACCTCTTCTTATTATAAGAGGGCAAACTTCAGGACTAATTGTTGAGGGAGAGCCATCCAAAGTTAGAGATAGAGTTTCATCCAAATGAATCACATTGTGTATTAATTCAAACCCAGATGAAGGCATAGCACCACCAAGCTCCATAGAATTCAGCTGCAATTTGTGATAAGTTATGTTACATGTAGACTAAAAAGTTTATATTATAGATAGAGAAATTTTGAAAAGAAATTAATGTATTATGAAAGCAAAGCAGCCTGGAGGACAGCACACTTCTATATAAACTTCTTATAATACCTCTATTGAAATTGAGGGCGTGCATTTAGAAATCCTAAATCCAATGAACATAGTTTAGTTACAAACACATTTACAACAAACAGATAGTAGGCAACACAAAATTCAAAATGGCAGTACATATGATTTGTTCATTTTCAATAAATTTCCTGTTATTTTCCCTACTTTTTTCAACAAAGGAAAATTAACCTAAAAAGGAAATGAACCCAACTAAATCATTCGGTATTCATTTAAAATTCCTTTAGATGCGACTGTGAGAGTGCTACGAGGGAGAGAATGAAGCTGCGATGGAGAGATTGATTGAGAGCTGCAAGTCAGAGAGAGGAGAGTAGGGTACTGGTATCGGGTATATGGCAAGAGCACTTGGGACTAATTTTACATGAAAGCAGTTAACGAATATTACTCTTTTTGAGAAAGCTAAGCGATTCAGTTAACCGACACCGATTATGCACATCACAAGTCAAGTTTTTTAGGTCTGGTCGGAAAATTGGATAGCTTTTTTCAACAGTCTTAGTAGTGGCTATTATCCTGATCTACTTTCTTAGCTTTTGTGGTCTTTTCTCTTTCAGAAGAATAGAAGATGCTTTCTCCTTTTATTGCTTGGTCTTTATTACACCCATCTGGGCTTCAGGAATCTCGTATCGGGTTGTGGTCTATTTGGCCCAATCCTTCCTCACCTACTTTTCAACTAAATAATAAGGATGACAAAATCGAAAGAATAATTATTACAGCTTTATGAATTCCAAGAAATCTGTAAGCAAAGCAATGCATGGCAAACTCTTAAGAGTTACGTAAAAAAAGAATTCTGGAAACATTGTGGAGTTGCTTCACAAAACAGGCATCCACTTAGAAGCAATTTTGGCAATGAGATTCATTTTAAAACGCAACTAATTAGATGCACCCATTTTCTGTTTCTGTTTCTCTATCTTCTCCTCTTTCTTTATGTAAAGCATGAACCTTTTGCATGTGTCTGTTTCTTTTATTTTATATCTTTGAATAAATTATTTTTTCAATCACGTCAATCTTTCACGGGGCTACGCCGACATGCCATAGGTGATAAACGGAAATCATATGATTTTATTATTGCCTATTATTTTTTCAATCTCGTCAATCTTTCACGTGTCTGCGTTTTATTGCCTATTTAGAACTGAGTTTATTTTTATTTTATTTTTATATTTTTATAACTTTTTATATAAAATATATATTTTTATATATTTTTTTCAAATTTTAATATTTTTTTTTTAAATTTTAATACATTCTTTTTAAATTTTAAAATAATAATAATATTAAAAAATAAATTAAATTCATATCAACTTATCTCATCTCCAAATCTAAACGAACTTAAGGCAAAAATAAAATGATTCATTAAAGTCTTGTTTGTATTTGTGAGTGAATTCAATTTATTTTAACTCATTTTAAATTTTTTATTATATTTTTTATTTTTTTATAAAATATAAATTTTAATACAAAATTTTCAAATTTAAATATAATTTTTTAATTTTCAAGATAATTTTTTTAAATTTATTTTACCTCATCTCTAAATTCAAATAAAATCTAAAAAATTGTTAATTAGATAATGTTATAGTGAGATAATGAAATAATTTTAGATAAAAATAAAAAAATATTATTTTTTAATATTATTATTATTATAATATTTAAAAAATTATACTAAATTTTAAAGAACTAAATTATTTATTATATTTTATATAAGAATTTATAAATTTATAATAATTAAATATGATGAGTTGAAATTAATCTCAATTCAAATAATCCTAAGTTTGACCAACTTGAACACATGACCAGTTAACGGTTGCATCCTATGACCAGTCAGAGTAGTAGGAACAAGTATCTACCCTTCGGATGCGGGATTATTGATTGAGAATTGCATCCCTAATTACTGCCGTTTTGGAGGGTATGTTTATTGTTCGGCCCCAGGCCCCTAGTTGAGGTCCGGTTTGGATTTAAATTAGAGTTGATGTTATTTTAACTCATTTTTAATTTATTCTTATATTTTTATATAAAATATAATAAATTATTTTATTTTTTAAAATTTTAATTTAATTTTTTAAATTCTCAACACAATAATAATATTTCAATAATATTTTATTCAACTTTCAAAATTTATATAAACTAATCTTATCTCATCTTCCAAAACAAACTATCCCATTCTCACCAACTCACCCCCTAAAAATTTGAAAAGAAATAATAATATGTATTAATGTTTTATAATTTAATAAAAGGATATTAATTTCATGATCTTGTATTAATCCATTTTCTAAAAAATTATATTAATCCCTCTCTACAAAATTATTTTGATTGTATAAATTAATTACTTATAAATCTAATTTAAAAATAAAATTAATCTAATTTAAAAATAAAATAAATAAAATACATAGAGTGTATTAACGTATTTTATTTTTATCTAGATTTTACTATCAAATTATTTGTTCTATACCATAAAATATATATATATATAAATAGAACAATTTTTTTTTTTTTTATAAATTTAACTTTGCTTGACCCCTAAAATAAATTCCTAGTTTGTCACTGCCACTCCAGAGAATTATCGAATCAATGCCAATGAACCTTGTTTGAGATGATACTCATATAATACGATTCAATATAAAACCTATTTGATGATCAAAACTTTTGTTACAAATTTCTTGTTTAATATAGTAAAGAGTTTGTATACCGTATCTCCTTCAAATTATAGAAGATCTCCGACACGGACGGGCATTACACAAACAGACATTACATGATCAAGATCGATGAAACTCAACTTTTATAAAAGTCTTGTATAGACTCCATGAGTCAATTACTTCTAAATAATAATTAGTATTTGAATGGAAAGATTATTAAATAATCTTATTATCCTAAAAAACTAGGTTAATGTCCAACCAGACATGCTTTGTTTTCTAGTGTCTTTCCGATGGTCCTTCAGCATTAGAGAAAGCCATATTCGGAGCCATGGATGGTTGTGTCATGCCCTTTTCAAAAGAACCGTACCTTACTCAACCAAGCTACAGAGCCATGTTCGCTTTTACAATAAGATAAGATAAAATTAAATGAGATAAGTTGAGCTTAAGAAATTAAATTAATTATTTTTAATATTATTATTGTTTTGAGATTGAGAAAAATAAATTGTTATTTTATTTTATATAAAAATTTAAAATAACAATAACAATAAAATAAGATAAGATTTATTGCGAAAATAAACCAAACTTACTCTCCCTTTTGTGTTCTTAGTTTTCTCCTTCTTGTTTTGGTAGATACCCTCTCAAAGGGCCATTTTGCTCCCTAGTTTTGTGTTCTTAGCTAGCTTTATCCTTACAGTTTTGTTAAGAGTTTTAAATGTAGTTTAGATAGTGAGATGAGATCAGATGTAAGTTAAAAATTTAATAAAATATTTTTAAGATATTATTTTTTAATATTATTATTATTCTAAAATATTAGAAAAAATTAAATTATTTATTATATTGTGTGAAAATTTATAAAAATTATATGAATAAAATAAGATGAATCAATGGTTTTGATATCAAACAAGGCAAGTAACCAAAGTTAATTGTACAACTTTTTTTGAATAGATGCTCATGCATTTCCCTCGTGCATTACAGAACCGGATTCATGTGAACTTTGTGAGTTTCAGACCACCACCATGATACATACCATTGGTCACAAACCTTATCCTTATCATGAGAATTAAAAGTCTGCGTGCGTGCAGCCAGGGTTTTCCTAGAGTCATCTTTTTTCCTCTCTCTCTCACTTATCCCTTTCTCTTTCCTCAAAATCCTTTACGTAATTATATATATATATATATATATTCATATATATGACCCCAATTACAACAAGGAAAACAAGCATAGTGCTTACATTTGTAGAGTTAGATATATATATATATATTATTTGGTAACACAAAACATCTGGACTCCTAGTAAGTACTACCTGGCAATCACCAAAACATGTAATACAAGTACTACTCTTCTTAATTTCTCTGTCCTTCTTTCCTCAAAAGTCTCAGATGGAGCCGTTACTCTTCGACGCTCTTAGGAAGGAGCTACTCTTGGTGATCTCGCGCAAGGGCTTATCCGTGAACCGGATTAAATTATAGACCAATGCACCTGATACAGCCCCAAGAATCGGTCCTGCTATGTATGCCCATATCCCCCTGAATTCATTGTGCACAAAGGCTGGCCCCAAGCTTCTGGCTGGATTCATTGAGGCACCCGAAATCGGCCTGCCCAAAGACAATTACTCATCATAATCATATGCAATATGGGAGAAGTTCTCTTATATAAATTATACAAAAGTAATTCCATAAACTAATCTAGCTTAGTGAAATCTATTAGGTCTAGTTTATAATTAACATAACTTTATAATATAACGAATCACATCAAGTTACGTCAGTTTATAATATTTTTCATATGAAAATAATGTCCAAAAATTAAAGTGTATTGTGAACACATACTTTTCATGAAAGATATTAAAAAATAAGGCTAGATTAAGTTATTACCCTGCAAACATCACGTTGAGTAAGACCGTGGAGCCGACAGCAAGTCCAGCAAGTTCTCCGATCTGCACGGACCAAAAATATATTAAAATTATATGGTCTTAAGAATTCATACGTAATTTTCAAAAGGGACGGGCTTAAAAATAATTTTAGCATTACATCTCAAACACGTTATTTGATATGGAAAGATAGATTGTGGATGGAATAGGTCAAAGACTTCGAAACAAAACTAATCACCATCATCACATGATTAACAAGTTTGGATGCTTTTATTGGAAATCTGAGGCCAATGTAAAAGGTGAGGAACTAACAGCTCTGTTGTCGGTAGCAACACCAGATATTACAAACATGAGGAAGAACGTGATTATGAATTCCAGAACAAAAGACTGCACTTCGGTCCCCGACGGCAATGTTCCTGGAAAAAAGTTCTGGTGCCCATTGAATAAGAGCCGAAGGGTTCCGCTTGCCATTGTTGCTCCAAGGACTTGAGCAAATACGTAAGCTGGCACCTGAATATATAATTTGAAAAAAGAATGAGACAACAAGAAAATTCTAATGAGAGACAAATTTGTTTAATATATCCATGCCGTTGTAAGCGTGGCATTATCTGCAGAACATTATGAGTAGTTGAATAATCTCTTTTTGTCGGTTGAAGTGTGTGGGATAAGTGACAGTTTAATATCAGAGGTGCTGAATTTGAACCCATATTTTTCAAAGTTGAGGCATCAGGGGTTTATATTAAGCTTGAAACAGAGACATTAAGATACTGAAATTCCCTAAAATTAAACCCCATTTTTGGGTAGAGATGGCTTACAAAAATGTAAGTTGCAATCTTCCTGAAAATTGTATTGTTAATATCATGCCTTTTGAAACAAAGTTAACAGGCCAAATGATAATGTTCCTCCGAAGTAATTTTCGTTACTTACAAACCACCGAAAGGGTTGAATGCATTCCCTTTAAGTGCACCCAAGACCTTTTTTTTCTTAATTAAAGGAGAGATGGAAGCCCCTCATTGATATGAAACCCCTTACAATATGGAAGATTCGGTTTGAATCATAACTACTATCGGATGGGGATGGGCAAGCTCGTCACCACAACACCACTAATTTGTCAACTAGTCCAAATACCATCCTATGATCCAAAGGTCAAGTGGTTTTAACTTATGTCCTGCTCAAAATCATGACTTCGAGACTATAAAATATTAGCTCGTACCAATTGAGCTAACACTTTGGTGGTTAGTGCACCCAATACCTAAGTTTGTGTTATATATATATATATATATATATATTAGGTTTATCCATTATTTGAGTTGAAGAGATGGGAAGGAATGGTCAAGATGGAGTTATACGGTACCTGTTTCCATGGAAATCTCTTGCAAGTGGCAAAGGCAATGGTAACGGCGGGATTAAAATGGGCACCGGAGATGTGGCCAACGGAGTAAACCAAAACCATCACAGTCAGTCCCCAAACGATTGAAATTCCGGGCACAGTCACCACTTTGTCATTGCCCATATTCACCACCACCGCCGCACATCCGGCGAATATCAAGAAGTACGTACCTATCATCTCTGCTATCAGCTGTCATCAATACAAAATTTCCATCTCCATGTTAAGTAGATTCATAGTTTTAGAACCAATTGAAACTGGCTAAAACAGAGCTGAACAAAATGACCCGAAAACACACTCATGTAGTACATTGTTTTTTATGAAACAACTTTCAAATTCTCATATATGATGAAATAAATCAAAAGAAGAAAACGAGATGGCGATGCTCACGAGAATAAAAGAATTTGAACGGAATTCAGAAGATAGTGTTTATTATGAAAGGGTTCAGAATAATCGGGAGGAAGAAGAGGAGTGCTAACCTTCTGAAGAAAAGGGACAGAGATACAGAAGCCTCCTTCATGGTTGGTTTTGGAGGCAGAGGAGGTGTGATTAGCATCACCTTCTTTAACATTTAAAACAACCGCATGGTTTCCATTACTTACTGCTGCTTCAGCCATCACTTTTGACACCAAAAGAAGCTAAGAGACAAGAAGGAGCAGAGACAGAGAAAGAGAAAGAAATTGCTCAGCTTTGGCTCTCAACCTCGAACCGGGCAAGAACAGAGCTGAACAACACCAATTTATGGATGCCAAAAGGTCCAAAAAAGGGAAGAGAGAGAAAGGGGTGGACTTTTCACAGAGAGAGAGAGAGAGAGAGAGAGAGAGCCAGATCAAACAGGTAACTCTTAATTGTAATTTACTACCTTTATAGGAGATATCGTCGAAAAATGTGACTTTTATCGGTTGTGAACTGGGAAAAGTATTGCCTTTGTAAGGAAACGAAAAAAATAAAAAAGAAAAGAGAAAAGCATTGAAGGTTGATTCAACTACCAACCGGTAAAACAGAGGGACATGAATGCCACATTTAAAGTCTTGTAAATACCATTAATTGCTTATACGGGCACCCATGTGATCTCGTTAGTATAATATCATGCACTTCGGTGCCATTGGACTTCACTCCTCATCAATCTCGACTCAAGAATACCTACTCACTAACTCATGGTTTTAATCTAACTAACCGTGAACACGTCTAGGCAGGATGGATTATAGAATAATTCAATTTCTTTAAGTAGAAGGGAGATAGGCACATAAAATATATAATAAGAACTACAACATATATAATATATAGCTACACTAATGGCTGATGGCATATAGATCGACTTTTCAAATAAATAAAGAAAATGTGAATTAAAAACCCTCACGACCATATAAAAAACAAATATAACTCGTTGTGTTCGGTTATTAATTACTAAATTAAGATAATTTTTTGCATTATGATGTGAATTTCGTCAGCTACTCTTTCACAAAGGGTTTGAACTTGTAAGAGAGGGACATAGTAATTTTTAACATTTTTCCCAGTTTCAAGTTTTGATGCCGGAATCAAGACCATTTGTCATCAAGCTTGGCAGCTAGAGAAGTGTAGAAACTCCTCCCATGCAACAATAATGGCCGCCTGCAAAAAAACACCAGCATCACCCGTAACCTATCGAAATTCCTAAACTGTTGGGATCGGCGAAAGCTCACAAATAATATGGAGACTAGAATTTAACGTGGTTCGGCCAAGATTGCCTACGTCCACACAGAGAAAAGAAAATTCCACTAATAACCAGTGAAATACAGAAAATATTTAGGGAGGAGATCACACCCTCTCAACTCGCCTCTCACTTCTCTCAGAGCTCAACAAGCTCTCTCTTTCTCTCTTTACATTTCTCATTGTTGCCCAGATGACTAACACAAGAGGGGGAGTGAATTGAGTTGTATTTAAAAAAATAACAATTATAAATCAAATATATAATATAAAATATAAACAACAATATGAAACAACAATAAATATAAATAGTAAGAGTAAGAGAGAAGCAAACTCAGTATGTTAACGAGGTTCGGCCCCACTGCCTACGTCCTCGCCTCAAGCTACCTCTTGAGGATCCCCAAATCCACTATTCAATCTCCTTTAGGTGGAGATAGAAACCTATTACACCTTTGAGCAGCACCGCTCCAAAGAATCCGTGTAGAACACCCTCTACACTTCCAATCACCTTACACTTGGTGATTTAACTATTCCCCGTGTAGAACACCTTCTACACTTCCAATCACCTCACACTTGGTGATTTAACTATTCCCCGTGTAGAACACCTTCTACACACACAAGGGTTATACACACCCTTTTATAAATACAAGAGTTGATAGTAGGTAGACTATCAAAGTACACTCCTCAATGAGTGAGATAGAAACAATACAGCGCAACCTATATCTCTCTCAACAAGAACAAGAATCAAGGCTCAAAACTTTATAAAAGAGAGAATGAGAGCTTTGAAGAAATGATGCAAAACTTAGCAATAGATGTGTAAGCTCTTGTTGTCAATTTTACAAAACTCAAGTGAGCTATTTATAGGCAAATGAGTTTTCAATTTCAAATTTGAAAAGATTCCCATGTCAAAAACATCATCATTCACTTTTCAAAAATTTCAAATCTAATATTTTTACTTTTTGCATGTGACAAAAGGAGCACACTTTACTTTTCAAAAATTTCAAATATAATCTTTTACTTTTTGCATATGACAAAAGGAGCACACTTTACTTTTCAAAATTTTCAAATAAAGACATCTACCTTTTGCATAAGTCAAGAAAAGCATCCACCACTTTTAAAAATATTTAAATAAAACATGCACATGTGAAAGATGACAATCAATCATCTTAATATTTTTAAAATTCAAACCTTTAATCATGTCATGCACATGTGAAAGATGATAATCAATCATCTTTCAAAATTTTCAAATTTAATTTTCAAAATATCATGCACATGTGGAAAATGTATTTTAATGTTTTATGATAAAATATTAATTTTGAGCCTTAATCCTAATTTTGAATTTTTAAGAGATTTACAACATTACTCTATGATTTTAATCTGAACTTATTCCCTTCTTGCTCATGCTTGCTTCCTTGATGTGCTTGATTATATTGTGTGGACAACTTGAGCTTGAGACTCCTTTATTCTTTGGATTCATTTGTTATCATCAAAATCCATTTGTAGATTTACATGAAACTTAAAACCTTGAGTTCAACAATCTCCCCCTTTTTGATGATGACAAATACTTAATAGAACTTGAAACCTGTATGAATACTTAAGCTCCCCCTGAGAATGTGCGTTAGTTTTTCAAGCAAAAATATAAATATAATTCCAAGCATATATAACACGTTTAGCAAATTAAACAATGTTAATATTCTAGTCTAAAACTTCTCCTCCTTTTGGCATCGTTAAAAAGGAATCATAATTAGTTCAATAAAATATATTCTTATAATAACCAATAGACAAATAAAACGCTGCGTTAGTAGAGACTGTAGAGAATTCGGTGCGTAGCCACACGTGTTCGACAAAACCTGCAAAGGCTGGAGGCCTAGTTTCGATAATTCGGTGCGGAAGGAAATTTTGTAAAGAGCTGAATAATTGAAACCACCCGTGCCCGACAAAACCTGCAAAGGCTGGAGGCGTAGCTCTGGCAATTCGGTGTAGAGATTTGATCCGCTTGATGTTGCTGAAAATTGAGATATCATCATGATTTATAAGTTTGTCTTGTTCTTATTTCCGTTTCTATAAGAGCAATCCTTATTTTTATCTATTTTGCATCAAGCTTTCTTTTCATCTTTGTAATTTGCTTGCATTCTCATTCTACAATTTTTCAATGGCTCGTAGAATTTCCTTCAGTGCTTCTCTTGATCAAGATTTGAGGTATCCTTCACCTCAGTCTCAATCTATTTCTGCATCTGTCGTGGGTGCCATGAAGCAACAAGAGACTGATTTAGCTAATAAATCAGATCATGACGCCATTTACGAGCTTGTGGGTCTCAGAACTCGATACTCATCATCTATCGTCGCGTTTTCTGCTCGATTGCAGTCTAAAACTCGCGAAATTGAGAAGCTTAACGAGACTGTATCTGTATTTCAACGACTTGTTTATGAGTCAAACAAAAAAATAGTAGAGTTAAAGCAACAGAATAAGGATTTGAAATCCTTGTTTACCTCTTCATTTCGATTGCCTAATCCTTTAGACAAGGATGGCATGATGATTTATGAGGAGCAAATGCATTTGAATGATGAGGCTAAACGTCTCAAGTTTCTGTAGGTCATTTAAGATAATGAAATAAAAGTATCTAGCAGATATCCATGGCATGCATCATTCATATTTCTCTTCTAATCATGCATAGTCTATCTTCTGGTAGGGGTTTTGTGAAAATGTCTGCCAATTGATCATGTGTACTAGTGAATTCTAATACAATATCGCCCTTTTGCACATGATCTCTAAGAAAATGATATCTAATTTCAATATGTTTGGTCCGAGAATGTTGTATTGGATTCTTTGAAAGATTTATAGCATTTGTATTATCACATTTGATTGGAATGTGATTGTACATAAGTTTAAAATCCTCAAGTTGTTGCTTCATGTAAAGAACTTGAGCACAACAACTACCCGCAGCAATATATTCTGCCTCAGCAGTAGATAGTGCAACAGAATTTTATTTTTTACTAAACCAGGAAACTAGTGCACGACCTAAGAAGTGACATGCTCCACTAGTGCTTTTTCGATCTATTTTACAGCCAGCATAATCTGCATCTGTGTAGCTGATTAGATCGAAAGATGTGTGCTTAGGGTACCATAACCCTAAATTAATTGTACCATTAAGATATCTAAGAATGCGCTTAACTGCAATTAAATGTGATTCTTTTGGAGATGATTGAAAGCGTGCACATAAGTACACACTAAACATAATATCTGGTCTACTGGCTGTCAAATATAATAAGCTACCAATCATACCTCGACATACTTTCGAGTCAACTGGTTTACCGGTTTCATCTTTATCAAGTTTAGTGGATGGGCTCATTGGTGTTCCAGTTTCCTTAGCACCTTCCATCCCAAACTTCTTTAGCAATTCCTTAATATATTTCGATTGATTGATGAATGTCCCACTTTTTACTTGCTTAATTTGCAATCCGAGAAAGAATGTAAGCTCTCCCATCATGCTCATTTCAAATTCTTCCTGCATAGTCTTAGCAAAAACTTGGCATATATTTTCATTAGTAGCACCGAATATTATATCATCAACATAAATCTGAATAAAAAGAATATCATCATTTTCGTATTTAATGAAAAGAGTTGTATCAATTTTTCCTCTTGAAAAGCATTTTTTAATCAAGAAACCACTAAATCTCTCGTACCACGCTCTAGGAGCTTGTTTGAGTCCATATAGTGCTTTTGTGAGTTTGAAAACATGATTTGGAGAAATATGATTTTCAAAACCTGGAGGTTGCTCAACATATACCTCTTCATTTATAAAACCGTTTAAGAAAACACTTTTAACATCCAATTGAAAAAGTTTGAAATCTTTATAACAAGCATATGCAAGTAGCATTCGAATAACTTCTAATCTTGCGACTGGTGCATATGTCTCATCATAATCGATTCCTTCTTCTTGATTGAAATCTTGGGCTACAAGTTGAGCCTTATTTCTAGCAATGACTCCAGACTCATCTTTCTTGTTTCTAAAAACCCATTTTGTTCCAATAATAGTATGATTTTTTTGGTCTAGGAACAAGTGTCCAAACATCATTTCTTTCAAATTGATTAAGCTCTTCTTGCATAGCTAGAATCCAAGATTCATCAAGAAGTGCTTCATCAATATTTTTAGGTTCAATCTAAGATAGAAAAGCAGTATGATTGCAAATATTTCTAAAAGATGATCGAGTGCTTACACCTCGTGAAGGTTCCCCCAGAATTTGTTCCACTGGATGATCTTTCACAAATTTCCACTGTTTGGTTGCATCTTATATTAAATTTTGATGATCTTTCCTGATATCTCCATGTTGGACTTCCTCTATTGTGTTCTTTTTGTTGAGATTGAGACTTTCCGTATTATTTATACCTCTTGTTTCTTCATCAATAGATTTCTTGGAGAGTAGAGAATTAGATTCATCAAATACTACATTTATAGATTCTTGTACAGTCAAAGTCTTTTTATTGAATACTCTATAAGCTTTACTATTAGTAGAATACCCGAGAAAGATACCTTCATCAGATTTTGTATCAAACTTGCCTAAATTATCTCTGTCATTTAAAATAAAACATTTGCATCCAAATACATGAAAGTAACAAATGTTAGGCTTTTTCTCATTCCAAAACTCATAGGGGGTTTTATCTAATTTATACCTTAGCATAACTCTATTTATAACATAACATGCAGTACTTACCGCTTCAGCCCAAAAATAACTAGGCAAGTTATTCTCATTGAGCATTGTTCTTGCCATCTTTTGAAGAGATCTATTTTTCCTTTCTACTACCCCATTTTGTTGAGGAGTTCGAGGAGCAGAAAAATTATGCACAAAACTATTTTCATCACAAAATGTTTCAATATTTTTATTAACAAACTCTTTTCTCCTATCACTTCGGATACTTGAAATAGTATAACCCTTTTCATTTTGAATTCTCTTGCATAACTTGGTAAAAGCATTATGTGCCTCATCTTTATGAGTAAGAAAGATGACCCAAGTATATCTAGAGAAGTCATCAACAACAACAAATGCATAATATTTTCCTCCTAAACTTGCAACTCTATTTGGTCCAAAAAGATCCATATGTATCAGTTGCAGTGGTCTAGTAGTGGAAATATGTTTCTTGATTTTAAAAGAAATTTTTGTTTGTTTACCAAATTGGCATGCATCACAAATTTTGTCTTTAAGAAAATTTACCTTTGGTAAACCTCTCACAAGATCATTTTTTGAAAGTTTGGAAATAAGTTCCATATTGGCATGACCTAGTCTTCTATGCCATAACCAATTAGTTTCATTTTGAGCTGAAAAACAAATCGCATCTTGTGAGGTAATTTCTTCAAAATCAATTGTATAAACATTGTTACTTCTAAAAGCAATAAAACAAATATTACAATCATAATCATTTAATATAATGCACTTATCCATTTTTAAAGTAACTGTAAATCCTTTATCATATAATTGACTTATGCTTAAAAGATTATGTTTTAAACCTTCAACAAATAGAACATTTTCAATTATAAGAGAAGACTCATTACCAATTTTACCTATTCCCACGATCTTCCCTTACGAGTTGTCTCCAAATGTCACGTGTCCTTCTTCTTTAGATCTAAGATCAAAGAATTTAGTCTTGTCTCCCGTCATGTGTCTTGAACATCCACTATCTAAAAACCATTTATTTTTGTTCGTGGAAGACGTCATGCACACCTCAATGTCATCTTTAGCCATAAGACAAAGATTTGCTGATTCTCCATTGCTTGCTTCACTATCTGAGCTACTTGAATCATCATCCCATGTAGCTTTCATTGCTTTTTTGCCTTTGTTTCGATCTTTCTTTAGCAGAGGACAATCTGACTTGATTGACCAGATTTATTGCATTTATAACAAATTAAAGTGTCATTTTTACCTGAATCTTTCTTGGAAAACTTTTTGAAAGATTTCCTTGGAGGAGTTTTATTTTTCTTTAAGAACCTCTGAATTCTTTTTGTTATCATCGCAACTTCTTCATCTTTGTCGTCATTTTCCTCATCTTCATCACTTTCACTTTCATGTGGAACAGCTTTAAGTGCCAAGCTCTCCTTTGACTTTCCTTCTTCTTCTCCTCTTTTCAATGTGTACTCATGGGTGATAAGTGACCCGATGAGTTTATTCACTTCGAGTTTCTTGAGGTCTCTAGCTTCAAGAATCGCTGTCACTTTTGATTCCCAACGTTTTGGTAGAGAGTTGAGAATTTTTCTTATTATCTCCACTTTGGAATAAACTTTGCCAAGAGCTGTCAAGCTGTTTATGATGTTAGTAAAACGAGTGTACATACTAGAAATAGATTCATCATCATTCATCTTAAACATTTCATATTCATGAGTAAGAATATAAATTTTTGATTCCTTGACTTGAGAAGTTCCTTCATAAGTAACTTCCAAATTATCCCAAATTTCCTTTGCTGTAGCACAAGTCATTACTCTATTAAATTCATTACCATTGAGAGCATTATATAATAAATTCATAGCAGTTAAATTCAAAATATAAAGTCTATCGTCTTCACGATTAAACTCTTCTTCTTCATTTTTGACCTTTACTCCATCAACTACTTTTGTTGGAATATAAGGTCCATTTACAATGCATTTCCAGATTTCTCGACCTTGAGCCTGAAGGAATATTCTCATTCTAACTTTCCAGAATGAGTAATTGTCTCCACAAAAGAGTGGAGGCCGACTGCTAGATTGACCTTCACCAAATGAAGCTGCAATGTTAGCCATAAGATCTTAACTCAAAAGATAGTTAATCTTATAATAGACCTCTAGCTTTGATACCAATTGTTACTGATCATAGGCCGCACCTATATCACCTAACAACTGTACCTACCAGACTAGCCGGCCACCGTCTCTACCGGTGCACCGTCACCCATGGTCGGAGAGTCTTGCTTCGGTGACACAGTCACAAGCGAGAGTTCCCATGAGTGATTTGCCTGTATGAACAGTACAGATCAACTAGCTCTGATACCAATAGTTGCCCAGATGACTAACACAAGAGGGGGGGTGAATTGAGTTGTATTTAAAAAAAACAATTATAAATCAAATATATAATATAAAATATAAACAAAATATGAAACAACAATAAATATAAATAGTAAGAGTAAGAGAGAAGCAAACTCAGTATGTTAACGAGGTTTGGCCCCACTGCCTACGTCCTCGCCTCAAGCTACCTCTTGAGGATCCCCAAATCCACTATTCAATCTCCTTTAGGTGGAGATAGAAACCTATTACACCTTTGAGCAGCACCGCTCCAAAGAATCCGTGTAAAACACCCTCTACACTTCCAATCACCTTACACTTGGTGATTTAACTATTCCCCGTGTAGAACACCTTCTACACTTCCAATCACCTCACACTTGGTGATTTAACTATTCCCCGTGTAGAACACCTTCTACACACACAAGGGTTATACACACCCTTTTACAAATACAAGAGTTGATAGTAAGTAGACTATCAAAGTACACTCCTCAATGAGTGAGATAGAAACAATACAGCGCAACTTATATCTCTCTCAACAAGAACAAGAATCAAGGCTCAAAACTTTAGAAAAGAGAGAATGAGAGCTTTGAAAAAATGATGCAAAATTTAGCAATAGATGTGTAAGCTCTTGTTGTCAATTTTTTCAAAACTCAAGTGAGCTATTTATAGGCAAATGAGTTTTCAATTTCAAATTTGAAAAGATTCCCATGTCAAAAACATCATCATTCACTTTTCAAAAATTTCAAATCTAATATTTTTACTTTTTGCATGTGACAAAAGGAGCACACTTTACTTTTCAAAAATTTTAAATATAATTTTTTACTTTTTACATATGACAAAAGGAACACACTTTACTTTTCAAAATTTTCAAATAAAGACATCTACCTTTTGCATAAGTCAAGAAAAACATCCACCACTTTTGAAAATATTCAAATAAAACATGCACATGTGAAAGATGACAATCAACCATCTTAATATTTTCAAAATTCAAACCTTTAATCATGTCATGCACATGTGAAAGACGACAATCAATCATCTTTCAAAATTTTCAAATTTAATTTTCAAAATATCATGCACATGTGGAAAATGTATTTTAATGTTTTATGATAAAATATTAATTTTGAGCCTTAATCCTAATTTTGAATTTTTAAGAGATTTACAACATTACTCTATAATTTTAATGTGAACTTATTCCCTTCTTGCTCATGCTTGCTTCCTTGATGTGCTTGATTATATTGTGTGGACAACTTGAGCTTGAGGCTCCTTTATTCTTTGGATTCATTTGTTATCATCAAAATCCATTTGTAGATTTACATGAAACTTGAAACCTTGAGTTCAACACTCATTCACGCCCCCTGTTTGTTTCAACCCTCGTGTCATGTATTTATAGGCAAACAAATAAGTGTGAACGTGTAGTGGAATTCTGGCAGAGATTCCGGCGCCTCCATCCAGCTCCTTCCATTCGGCGCCTGCCACTCTAGAAGCCTCCAGCTTCTCATCACGTTGCATAATTTTGGTGTTGACATGACTATTCCAACAATCTCCCCCTCAACACCAAATGGAGGATGTTCTGACATCTTTTAATTCAAGGTATCTATTCAAACTATGTCTTCACATAGCTCTTGTGAGATTACCTTTGTTAGCATGTCGTCAAATTCTCTTTCTCATGGATCTTCACAAGCTTCAATAGCTACTGATCCATCACCTCATATATCCAATGATGACGAATCACATTGTGACCCAAGTCAAAAGCTCTTTTGACTTTCACAATACACTTTGTACTCCTTGGTTGAACCATGTCTCTTGGAGAAACCGCTTTAATCACAACATCTCTTCCGTTGTGAATAAAGCCACACATGCCTACAGTCTGGACTGTCTTAATACAGCTCCCCTTGTAAATGTGTAAATGAATCTTGATATAGATCTTCCATCAAGATCACCAGCCGTATCAGCATCTGTATAGCCATCCAAGACTGGGTTAGCTCCCCCGTAGCACAAGCACAACTTTGATGTACCCTTAAGGTACTTGAGAATCCACTGTACTACTTTCCAGTGTTCTTTCCCTGAATTTGAAAGAAAACGGCTCACAACTCCAACAGCGTGAGCGATGTCAGGTCTGGTACAAACCATAGCGTACATTAAACTTCCTACTGCTGAAGAGTACGGTACTATAACCATTTCTTGAATCTTTCCTAACTCCCCTTATCTGCCAATTGTGCAGATTCTAATGGAAAAGGAAACTGCTCCCCTTGCTCAATGTTTATTCCTCCATCAGTTCGGCTTTAATCTTTAATTTGAGTGACCGTTTCTCAACGTTCGGAGTTGAATCTCAACAAACGGAGCTCACCGTTGCGTCCGGAACAGTGGAAAACCTTGGAAACGACTCTTATCTCGTTCCAAACCGATCAAAATTACGCCGAAAACCTGAAAAATAAGAAAAAACAGAATATTCCTTTGTCTGCCGGAATATTCCCCACTGTCCACCGGAATATTCTCTCAGTCACCGGAATATTCCTGCACCAGAATATTCTTGCCGGCGACAGAATATTCTTTCCAGTGACGGAATATTCTTCCGGCGACGGAATATACCGACGGAATATTCTTTATCCGTTGGGTTACTGTAGCGGGTCGGAAACCGAGTCAAACCGGTTCGGGTCAGATCACCCGGATTTAACGGGTCGAAGCTTGTCTTCTTCACTGCGCGTGCGCGTGTGGCACGTAGGTCCCGTGGCCGGCGCGTGGCCATTGCCGAGTCGGCGCGTGTGGAGCGTGTAGCTTCGTCCGGTGTCCGTTTGAGACGAAATTTTCACCAAAATTTTCGTCTTGACCTGAGGAATCTGATAGTATCCTATAAACTTGATTTCGATCAAGTTTAAAAATGGGTCTCTCACAAAAATTCACAAATCCGGCCTCCTACCGGCTCTGATACCACTTGTTGGGATCGGCGGAAGCTCACAAATAATATGGAGACCAGAATTTAACGTGGTTCGGCCAAGATTGCCTATGTCCACACAGAGAAAAGAAAATTCCACTAATAACCAGTGAAATACAGAGAATATTTAGGGAGGAGATCACACCCTCTCTACTCGCCTCTCACTTCTCTCAGAGCTCAACAAGCTCTCTTTCTCTCCTTACATCTCTCATTCACGCCCCCTGTTTGTTTCAACCCTCGTTTCATGTATTTATAGGCAAACAAATAAGTGTGAACGTATAGTGGAATTCTGGCGGAGATTCCGGCGCCTCTATCCAGCTCCTTCCATTTGGCGCCTGCCACTCTGGAAGCCTCCAGCTTCTCATCACGTTGCATAATTTTGGTGTTGACATGACTATTCCAACATAAACAAGTTCCAAAACGACCTCTGCTCCACAAAGCCAGTCTTCCCCCCATGTTTTCCCTGTCTACCAGTCGTCACGAAAAAATTATTGTCTAATTTAATCGGCTGATGGTGTTTCAAAAAACATCGTTTACTTCAAAGATACTCATTTATATCATTGTAATTGTGCCACCCACTATGCGGCGCAGACCCGTTCTTACTACTTTCAACTTCGGCGCTAATTGTCTGGTAAATTGGTTTCACAACGCAGTTCAAGAACGCGTTCTCGCCCGAAATCGAGGGCATAAATGGCTGGCCGGTGTTCTCGTCTATGTAATCTTCTAGGATTTTGTTCAATTCCATGGCCATGTTATGGAAAATAAAGCAAATGCATTCGGGGAAGAAGCAGACATTAGTGGACTCACCCCAGACGAGGAGGTAAAGTGAGACATAGAGTAACTCGCGACGGTGTTCGGAGTAGGCCTGGCCGCGATCAGAGATCTAGATAATGGATTTCTTGCCGAGGTAGGACCACCAGGCGGTGTAGTTAAGGAGGAGCTTCTTCCGAAACCGACTCAAAACGGTCGAGTCCAGGTGCTCACACTGCTTCCGGACGTTGTCGCTCTGGAAACCGAAGAAAAGGGCGAGCCAGTCCAGGACGTCCAAGTGCGGGGCCCATTGAGAGTAAGGGGGCTTGCGTAGATCCCCAGCGGCTCGAAGAGCGGTGGTGACGGCGCGAACCTCCGGGAAAGGGAGGGAATGGTGGTCGACAATGAGGTTGTGAATGGGGATGATATTGTAGATCTAACATTCGGAGGGTGGTCGTGGAGTGTGCCGGCTTTGGCCCAAAGACGGCCGCTGCTGGGGACTCATCGCATGTGGAGAGATAAGAAGTTGAGCTTCTTGAGACGGGGAGAGAAGGGATAGAGGGAGGCTATGGGAGAAGGCAACGAGAAGAAACAAGATTCGTGAGAGCCGAGGAAGGGAAAGAGATATAAATAAGAAACGAGAAGAAACGAGATCGTGTGAGTCCACGTAGCAAACACTTTAGTTCCTCATTCGCACGTGCATGATTTCATTTCAAAATACAAGCACTTGATTATATAAATATGTTTTGTTAATTATGGTTGACTTGTCACAATTTGAAGCAAGATTTTGAGTATAACCCATTTTAGCTTATTCCAAATTCTGTCAAGTATGTTTGCTACTTACATTGCCTTTTCATATTGATTTAAACGTATAGACATTTTTCATATCCATACGCTTACAAATGTATACAAATATTTTGGAGTCATTGGACTCAGTTTAGGCTTTGGTGTATGAATTGGACTACAACAACTGAACAGTTTTGTGTTAGCTTAACAAATATTTTGCCCATCAATTATCATGGTTGTTGAAACTCTTGACATTTCTGATGTGTGAAGAGGTAAAGAATTATTTTTAGATTTTTCTAGTTTCTGTCGATGAAACTCTTTGACATGATGGCATTGTGTGTTGTCATTATTCATTAGTATTTAGTATTGAGGCCCCTCTTTCTTTTGGATGTAATGCAGGCTAGGCATGAGAGTGGTAGCTGGCAAGAATGACATAACAAAACCTTATCATAATATTTACATAGGACTTTGGGCTCATTGAAATCGTTATCAATTCTCTTAAAGTGTTGCCATACATTTTATCTGCCCCTTTTTCTTGTTATAAGAGGGCAAACTTCAGAACTAATTGTTGAGGGAGAGCCATCCAAAATTAGAGAGAGTTTCATCCAAATGAATTACGTATACATTGTGCATTAATTCAAACCCAGATGAAGGCATAGAAGCACCAGCCACCAGGCTCCATAGAATTCAGCAGCAATTTGAGATAAGTTATGTTACATGTAGACCAACAAGTTTATATTATAGATAGAGAAATTTTGAAAAGGAATTAACGTATTGTGAAAGCAAAGCAGCCTGGAGGACAGCATACTTCTATATAAACTTCTTATAATATCTCTATTGAAATTGAGGGCGTTCGTTTAGAAATCCTAAATCCAACGAACATAGATTAGTTATAAACACATTTACAACAACCAGATAGTAGGCAACACAATTCGAAATGGCAGGACAAATGATTTGTTCATTTTCAATAAATTTCCTACTATTTTCCCTACTTTTTTCAATAAAGAAAAATCAACCCAAAAAGGAAATGAATCCAACTAAATCATTCAGTATTCATTTAAAATTCGTTCAGATGCGACTGTGAGAGTGCTGTGAGGGAGAGAATGAAGCTGCGATGGAGAGAGTGATTGAGAGCTGCAAGTCACAGAGAGAGAGAGAGAGAGAGAGAGAGAGAGAGAGAGAGAGAGAGAGAGAGAGAGAGAGAGAGAGAGAGAGAGAGAGAGAGAGAGAGAGAGAGAGAGAGAGAGAGAGAGAGAGAGTAGGGTACTAGTATCTAGAGGTGTTCATTCGGATTCCGGATTCCTAAATCCGGAATCCAAATTTAAAATTTTCTTATACATTTTAAAAAAAAAATCAAAAATATTAAGAAATCAATAAAATTTTAAACTGTCCTAGTAGTATCGGGTATAAGACAAAAGCATTTGGGACTAATTTTACATGAAAGCAGTTAACGAATATTACCCTTTTTGAGAAAGCTAAGCGATTCAGTTAATCGACACCGATTATGCACATCACAAGTCGAGTTTTTTAGGTCTGGTCGGAAAATTGGATGGGACGAGTGAACTTCTTTTTTTTTAACAGTCCTAGTAGTGGCTATTATCCTGATCTACTTTCGAACTTTTGTGGTCTTTCCCCTTTCAGAATAATAGAATATGCTTTCTCCTTTCATTGGTTGGGCTTTATTACACCCATCTGGGCTTCAGGAATCTCGCATCGCAAAGCAACGCATGGCAAACTCTTAGGAGTTACGTATAAAAAGAATCCTGGAAACATTGTGGAGTTGCTTCACAAAACAGGCATCCATGGAGAAGCAATTTTGGCAATGAGATTCATTTTAAAACGCAACTAATTAGATGCACCCTCTTTCTCTTTCTCTTTCTCTTTCTTATGTAAAGCATGAAGCTTTTGCATGTGTCTGTTTCTTTTATTTTATATCTTTGAATAAATTACAAAAAAATAATATATACAATCACAAAATGTGCAAATGTCATATATTATATTTTTTTAATGAGTAATTAATATAAGAGTACTATAAAAAAAATTAATTAATTTTTTAATAATAAACATTATTTAACATTACTCAAGTTATAAAGTTGACTCATCCTTGTGCATCGACTACACACGTATCACATAATGGAGACAACACCTGCGTATTATTAATTATATTAGTCAACAAGTTAGCGGACATGATGAGTGTATCCCAACCTTTATATTTATTTGGGTTTTGGCCCATTATTCAAGCCGCAAGGTAATGCGATTTGACCTTTATATAACGCAAAATTATTAAAAGAAAATTGTCTGCGTTCTATTGCCTATTCAGGCAAAAACAAAGTGATTCATTAAGAGATTCTTAATTAGATAATATCATAAGATTAAATAATTTTAGATTAAAATTAAAAATTAAATAAAACTTTATTAAATTTTATTTTATATAAAATAAAATTTAATCTAAAATTAAAAATTAAATAAAACTTTATTAAATTTTATTTTATATAAAATAAAATTTTTTATTTTATATAAATTTTTTATGGCTAGTCAAAAGGTCAAAATTTTTTATTTTATTTTATATAAAAATTTATAAAAATTATAAAAATTAAATAAGATGAATTAAAATTATTCTCAATTCAAATAATCTAATAAGTTTGACCAACTTGAACACATGGCCAGTAACGGTTGCGTCCTATGACTAGTCAGATTAGTAGGATCAAGTATCTACCCCTGGGATGCGGGATTGTTGATTGAGAATACTCAGAATAGTATCCCTAATTACTGCTAGTAACTAGGGTATGTTTATTGTTATTGTTTGGCCCTAGGCCCCTAGTAACTCATTCTCACCAACCCACCCCTTAAAAATTAAATAATAATAATAATATGTATTAATGTTTTATAATTTAATATAATGATATTAATTTCATGATCTTGTATTAATCTTTTTTCAAATAATTATATTAATCTTCCTCTAAAAAATTATTTTGATTGTATAAATTAATTACTTATAAGTCTTTTTTTTATAAATAAAATATATAAAATATATAAATTACATTAAATATATTTTATTTTTATCTTAAATCTTATTATCAAATTATTCTATATCATAAAAAAATTATATAAAAATTAAAAAAATAATTAATTTTTTTATTTATTTTGACTCCCTAAAATAAATTCATGGTTCGCCACTGCCAGTCCTAGACTCCAGAAAATTATGGAACTATTTGAGGATCAAAACTTTGTTACAAATTTCTTGTTCAAATATAGTAAGAGTTTGTGTACCGTATCTCCTTCAAATTATAGTAGAGCTCTCACACAGATGGACATTACATGATCAAGATCGATGAAACTCAACTTTTATAAAAATCTTGTATGGAATCCATGAGTCAATTACTTCTAAATAATAATTAGTATTTGAATGGAAAGATTATTAAATAATCTTATTATCCTAAAAATCTAGGTTAATGTCCAGCCAGACATGCTCAGGTTTCTAGTGTCTTTCCCATGGTCCTTCAGCATTAGAGAAAGTCATATTTGTTAGAAAATTTGTATACGTATAGAGATTGAAAAAAAAGAATAGTGAGACGATTATTAATCTATCTCTCAGACAAATATTGTCTTACACTCGTATAAATTCTGCAAAAGAGAATCATAAGCAATTATGTTTTTAGGATACAACACTGTTTATGTAATGTGCAGATTATAAATTCTAAACACTAACCTTTTGAACGAAAAGATGTAATAGCAACAGACATGACGTTTCAGTTAAAATAAAAATATGATAGTTATTGTCTGAAGAGTTACAAAAATAACTGTAATTGATAGTTAATTAAAACTGTCAAAATAGTATTCAGACACATCATTTCGCTTAGCAAAAGAATTCTGTCACTTGCGACGATGTGTAAGTGCTAAATGCTAAGTGTTAAGTGCGTCTAAAGCGTCAATACGTCTATGTATCACGCACGTGCGTGCATGCGTGCGTGCGATCAGTGCTTCGCACTGGGTGACGCTTCTAGACTGTCTACCCTTTTATTTATTTTATGTATAGTAAAATACATTCACTTGTAAATCATTAAATATTTTACTGTTTAACTAATGTGGGATTAAAAAAAACATTAGAGAAATTTTAAAAAAATAGATAATTTAAAATTTGAAATAATATTTGAAAATCAAATTTGAAATATAATTTGAAATAATCTAACATTCCCCCACTTATTTCAAATAATGTATATATTTTTTAAATACTGCTATTATAATTATATATTGACACATAAATATAAGTACCTTTTGGGTTTGAACTTCCATGTAGCATCTAATTCTCAAAGTTTTATCAATATGATAGTAGACATAATATCTTTGAACTATCACATCGTGTGATAAAACCGGAAAATCAATGCATGTCAACACATATTTCCATTGTTCTTAATAATCGCGCATTAAAGGTCATGCGCGTTATCCCGACTTCATGTGTGCTATAGGCGGTTTACCAAACCCCGACAAAAGTGGTCTGACTTTACACTCATATAGGTAGAGTTCTTTTAGGTGCTCCTGCATAAAAACACCCTTTATATGAACTCACTAAGAGTCATCCTTAACCTTTCCTTTTTCACTGCAAGGCTAGCACTAAATCATAAAATATATAAATATATATTTTTCATAAATGACGGTCTAATTCAGTGTTATTATCATCACTAATAAGACTTTATTTTTTCCATTGAACCTAGAATTTAGAACTCTAAATCTAGGTTGGGTTGCCATCTTTTAGTGATCTATTCCATAGGTTTTAGACTCATCGCAAGCGATGTTTTACGAATCATATCTTTATTTAGGCATTTTGTTAGAGGATCTGCCAAGTTCGTACTTGACTTTATATAATCTACTATGATTATGTCTTCTTCCAAAAATCGTCTCACAGTATTATGTCGAAGACTTATATGTCTTAATTTTCCATTGTATGACTTGCTATACACTCTTGACAATGTAGCTTGACTATCACAACATAAGGAAATATGAGGTATTGGACTTGACCACATAGGCAAGTCTATTAGGAGGTTTCTCAACCATTCAGCCTCTTTTCCAACAGCTCATAAAGCCATTAATTCAGACTCCATTGTTGAGTGAGTTATGCAAGTTTGTTTCTTGGATCCCCATGAGATGGTCGCGCCACCAAGGATGAACACCCACCCATTTGTGGATTTAGATCCATCATCTACACAATTCCAATTAGCGTCACTAAAACCTCCAATTACAGATGGATAACCTCCATAATATAGAGCATAGGACTTAGTTCCTTTCAAATAACCCAAAATAATGGAAATTGCTTTCCAATGTTCCATGCCCGGACAACTTATGTATCTACTCAATTTGCCCACGACAAAAGTTATATCTGGACGTGTGCAATATATTGCATACATCAGACTTCCAATAACACTAGAATATTCTAGTTGTGATACACATCGATATTTGTTTGGTCCAAACTTTAAAGCAAGGTTGTATGGAACTCGAGATATTTTCTCATGTAAATAATTAAATTTACTCAAAATTTTATCAATGTAATGATTTTGTGATATAGCATAAGTATTATCATTCCTATATATTTTAATACCAAGTATAGTATTCGTAACACTAAAATCTTTCATATCAAAATGAGATGACATGAATAATTTTGTATTTTTAATGCGTGAACTATTATCACTGAATATCATCATATCATCTACATATAAGCATATTATCACAAAATGATTATCACATGCTTTAGAATAGATGCATTTGTCTGCTTCATTCAAACAAAAACCATTAGACAAAACTACATTATCAAATCTTTCATGCCATTGTTTAAAAGCTTGTTTTAAACCATACAAAAATTTGACTAATTTAGAAACCTTATTTTCATGACCTGGAACAATGAAACTCTCTGGTTACTTCATATATACTTTTTCATCCAAATAACCATTTAAGAATGCTATTTTCACATCCATTTGATGGATTTCAAGATTAAATATAGAGGCCAAAGATATCAAAGTTCTAATTGATGAAATCCTAGCTATAGGTGGATATGTATCAAAGTAATCTATGCCCTTAGATTGTCTAAACTCTTTGGCTACTAATCTAGCCTTATACTTATCAATGAATCCATCAATTTTTAATTTTCTCTTGAAAATCCATTTACAATCTATAGGTTTAGAACCGGAAGACAAATCTACAAGGATCCACGTCTTATTAGACATTATAGATTTCATTTCATCATCAATAGCCTCATTCTAGAAAATAGCATCCCTAGATTTCAAAGCTTCTTGTAAAGTAGAAGGGTCATTTTTCAAATTATAATACAAACCAAACTCCTGTAAGATTGTTTTAGAATTTCCTTGTATAAGATATGTTACAAAATTAGAACCAAAACTTTTTTCTTTTCTTATTCTTTTGGATTTTTTGATTTCTAAATTCTTTTTATTTTCAAAATAAGTCTTTTCAAGATTACTATTTTTATAGGAAGTGTTACCTTTAAAAGATTTTTTTAAAAAGTTATTTGCAAAAAATTATGCATCCCTTTATTCAAGAATTACATTAGATTCTTGATCTAGAAAACGATAAGTTTTACTATGAGAAGCATATCCAACAAAAATACATTTTGAAGTTCTTGGTCCTAATTTAGATCTTTTGAGATCAGGTAATCTTACATATGCTAGACACTCCCACACTTTAAGATAATTTAAGTTAGGTTTACGTTTAAACCATAACTCATATGGTGACATATTATTCTTTTTAAAAGGCACACTATTTAAAATATGAATTGTAGAAAATATAGCTTCTCCCCAAAGATTATCAGGTAGGCCTGATTGTTCAAGCATGGCATTGACCATATCTATAAGTGTTCTATTTTTTCTTTCTGCTATACCATTTTGTTGTGATGTATAAGGTGCTGTACATTGGTGTATAATACTACTATCTTCACAAAAATGATCAAAATCATTATTAAAATATTCACCTCCTGTATCACTTCGCAAAATCTTAATGTTACAATTAAGAAAATTTTCTACATCTGCCTTAAATATTTTGAATTTATCTAAAACTTCATATTTAGTTCTAAGTAGATAAATGTAAGCATATTTTGAAAAATCATCTATGTAAGTAATAAAATATCTTTTTCTGCCCCTTATTAATTTACCATGTAAATCACATATATCTATCTGTATGTATCAACTCAAGCAAAGTTGAAGATGATTTATTAATATTTTGAAAGGATTTTCTTGTTAATTTAGTCTTAACACAAGTCTCACATTTATTTCTATCATCATGTAAATTTGAAAACAATAAACCTAATTTTGTCATACGAAGTAGATAATTATAATTTACATGACCTAATCTAGCAAGCCATAATGAAAAAGAATCAACAAAATAAACAGAAATATTATCCTTTATTAAATTAAGTCTGAACATCCCATCAACAGCGTATCATTTGCCCACAAACATGCCATTCTTTGCCAATACAAATTTATCAGACTCAAATACAAGCTTATAGCTATCTTTGGACAAAAGACTGCCAAAAACCAGATTCTTATGAATTTCTGGTGTACGAAATACATCAAGTAAAGTGACTATTTTTCCAAAAGTAAACTTCAACTCGACGGTGTCTTTTCCAACCACTTTCGTGGTAGAAGAATTTCCTATGTATAGTTCGATCTCGTCACCAATCTTCTCATATTTTTTGAAGAGATTTTTGTCTCTACAAATATGGGGAGTTGCACCGGTATCAATTCACCAACCAAAAGTATCGAATACCATGTTGACTTCAGACAGTACAACAATGAGATTCTCTTCAATATTGTTTGCTTGCTCTTACTTCTTTCGAAATCTACATTCTTTGATATAGTGTGCTTTCTTTTTGCAGAAATGACAAGTTCCTTTTATTTTGAAATTACCCTTACTCTGTTTGTTAAGAACACGAATATCAATTCTAGACTTCTTTCATTTCTTATTGTCTGTTTCAATAACATGAATTGATTTATTCATTTCAGCACTTTCTTCAATTTTATCCCGCAATCTCGACTCCTATTCAATTTGGAGTTTGAGTCGTAGGAAGAACTGGACAAGGGGTATCCAATACATACCGCACATTCAAAGTAATAAGTAAGAACTCAACTTTCTCCTTATAACGTCTGAAATTGTTTCCATCAAATCGATCCAACTTTAAAAGATCTTGTGGTACAATGCTTAAAGAAGTGATCGCAGGGTTTGCAGAAGAAGATGCCATAATATTTGTCTGAGAATTGTTAGAAAATTTGTATACGTATAGAGATTGAAAGAAAAGAACAGTGAAGCAATTGTTAATCTGTCTCTCAGACAAATATTGCCTCCCACTCGTATAGAGTTCTGCAAAAGGGAATCATAAGCAATTATGTCTTCAGGATACAATACTGTTTATATAGTGTGCAGATTACAAATTCTGAATACTAACCTTTTGAAAGAAAAGATACAATAGCAGCAGGCATGACGTTTCAGTTAAAATAAAAATATGACAGTTATTGTCTAAAGAATTACAAAAATAAATGTAATTGACAGTTAATTAAAACTGTCAAAATAATGTTCAGACACATCATTTCAGTTAGTAAAAAAATTCCGTCACTTGCGACAATGCGTAAGTGCTAAGTACTAAGTGCGTCTAAAGCGTCAATGCGTCGCGCGCGCGCGTACATGCGTGCGTGCGATCAGTGCTTCGCACTGGGTGACGCTTCACTTATAAATCATTAAATATTTCACTATCTAACCAATGAGGGATTAAAAAAAAATACATTACAGAAATTTTAAAAAAATAGATAATTTAAAACTTGAAATAATATTTGAAAATCAAATTTGAAATATAATTTGAAATAATCTAACAATATTCGAGAGCCATGCATGGATGGTTGTGTCATACCCTTTTCAGAAGAACCGTACCTTACTCAACCAAGCTATATAGTTTCCATCGGTTTTATAGATGAAATGATATAAATTGAATTGAGATTAAAAAATTGATTTTTTTTAATATTATTATTATTTTGAACTTGACAAAAATAAATTATTACTTTATTTTGTGTGAAAATTTTAAAAAAATAACATTGATGAAATAAAATAAGATTTGTTGTGAAAACAAACAAAGCTCTCCCTTTTGTGTTCTTAGTTTTCTCCTTGTTTAGGTAGATATCCTCTCAAAGCCTCAAAGGGCCATACCCTGCTCCCTAGTTTTGTGTTCTTAGTTAGCTTTGTCCTTGCAGTCATGTTAGAAGTTTTGTTTTGTGTAAAAATTTTTAAAAGTTATAATAATAAAATAGAATAAAATGATTTTGATATCCAAACAAGTTAATTGTACAACTTTTTTGAACAGATGCTCATGCATTCGCCTCGTGCATTACAGAACAGGATTCATGTGAACTAAGTTTTGAGTTTCAGAAACACCACCATAATACTTACCATTGGTCACAAACCTCATCCATATCACTAGAATGCATGCGTGCAGCCAAGGTTTTCCCAGCGTCATCTCTTTCCTCTCTCTCTCTCTTTCTCTCTCTCTCTCTCTCTCTCTCTCTCTCTCTCTCACTTATCCTTTTCCATTTCTTCGAAATCTTTTACGTAATTATATATATTCATATATATGACACCAATTACAAGAAGGAAAGCAAGCATAGTGCCTACATTTGTAGAGTTAGACATATATATTATTTGGTAACACAAAACATCTGGACTCCTAGTAAGTACTACCTAGCAATCACCAAAACATGTAATACAAGTACTACTGTTCTTAATTTCTCTGTCCTTCTTTCCTCAAAAGTCTCAGATGGAGCCGTTACTCTTCGACACTCTTAGGAAGGAGCTACTCTTGGTGATCTCGCGCAAGGGCTTATCCGTGAACCGGATTAAATTATAGACCAATGCACCTGATACAGCCCCAAGAATCGGTCCTGCTATGTATGCCCATATCCCCCTGAATTCATTGTGCACAAAGGCTGGCCCCAAGCTTCTTGCTGGATTCATTGATGCACCCGTAATCGGCCTAATCAAGACAATCACTCATCATAACCATACCCAACATGTAAGGAGTACTGTTAAATTCACAAAAAAATTACATAAAAATAATCTCAAAAACTGACCTGACTTCGTGAAATCAGTTAGATCTAATTTATAATAAAAATAATTTTATAATGCAACGAACCAATTTATAATATTTTGCATATGGAAATAATGTCTAAAAATATAAGTGTCAGAGTGAACACATACTTTTCATGAAAGATTTAAAAAAAAAAGGCTAGATTAAGTTATTACCCTGCAAACATCACGTTGAGTAAGATCGTGGAGCCAATAGCAAGGCCAGCAAGTTCTCCGATCTGCAGAGACCAAAAATATATTAAATTAAATGGTCTTAAAAATTCATACGTAATTTTCAAAAGGGACAGACTTAAAAATTATTTTAGCATTACATCTAAAACACTTTAGTTGATATGGAAAGATTGTGGATGGAATAGGTCAGAGAGTTGGAAAGAAAACTAATTATCTCATCACACTAAACAGTTCGGTTACTTTGATTGGAAATCTCAGACCAGCGTAAAAGGTGAGGAACTAACAGCTCTGTTGTCCGTAGCAACACCAGATATTACAAACATGAGGAAGAATGTGATTATGAATTCCAGAACAAATGACTGCACTTCTGTCCCCGACGGCGTTGTTCCTGCAAAAAAGTTCTCGTGCCCATTGAATAAGAGCCGAAGGGTTCCGCTTGCCATTGTTGCTCCAAGGACTTGAGCAAATACGTAACCTGGCACCTGCATATATAATTTGAAAAAAGAAAGAGACAACAAGAAAATTCTAATGAGAAAGACAAATTTGTTTTAACATATCCACTCGGTTCTGAGCGTGGCATTATCTGCAGAACATTATGTTGTGTTAAGATATAATATAAGTAGTTGAAGAAATCTCTTTCCGTCGGTTTAAGTTTTTGGGACAAGTGAAAGTTTAATATCGGGGGTGCTTAATTAGAACCCATATTTTTTGAAAGTTGAGGCATCAGAGGTTTATATTAAGCTTGAAACAGAGACATGAAGACACATAAATTCCCCAAAATTAAACCCCTTTTTTGGTATAGATGGCTTACAAAATGTAAGTTGCAAACTGATAATGTTAAAGGCCAAATGATAATGTTCCTCCGAAAGAAATTTCTTATTTACAAATATATATATACATATATTAGGTTTATCCATTATTTGAGTTAAAGAGATGGGAAGGAATGGTCAAGATGGAGTTATACGGTACCTGTTTCCATGGAAATCTCTTGCAAGTGGCAAAGGCAATGGTAACGGCGGGATTAAAATGGGCACCGGAGATGTGGCCAACGGAGTAAACCAAAACCATCACAGTCAGTCCCCAAACGATTGAAATTCCGGGCTGAGTTACCACTTTGCCATTGCCCTTATCCACCACCACCGCCGCACATCCGGCGAATATCAAGAAGTACGTACCTATCGTCTCCGCAATCAGCTGTCATCAATACAAAATTTCCATCTCCATGTTAAGTAGATTCATAGTTTTAGAACGAATTGAAACTGGCAAAAACAGAGCTGAATAAAATGACCCGAAAACACACTCAAGTAGTACATTGTTTTTTATGTAACAACTTTCAAATTCTCATATATGATGAATTAAATCAAAATAAGAAAACGAGATGAACAATTTGCTTTTAGCGACTGAGAAAAACGACATGGGGATGATCACGAGAATAAAAGAATTTGAACGGATTCCAGAAGATACTGTTTATTATGAGTGGTTCAAAATAATTGGAGGAAGAAGAGGTGTGCTCACCTTCTGAAGGAAAGGGACAGAGATACAGAAGCCTCCTTCATGATTGGTTCTGGAGGCAGAGGAGGTGTGATTAGCATCACCTTCTTTAACATTCAGAACAACCGTATGGTTTCCATTACTTACTGCTGCTTCAGCCATCACTTCCGGCACCAAAAGAAGCTAAGAACAAGGAGGAGCAGAGACAGAGAGAAAGAGAGAGAAATTGCTCAGCTTTGGCTCTCAACCTCGAACTGGGCAAGAACCGAGCTGAACAACTCCAATTTATGGGTGCCAAAAGGTTCAAAAAAGGGAAGAGAGAGAAAGGGGTGGACTTTTCACAGAGAGAGAGAGAGAGAGCGAGAGAGCCAGATCAAACGGGTAACTCTTAATTGTAATTTACCATCTTTTTAGGAGATATCGTCGAAAAAAGTGACTTTTATCGGTTGTGAACTGGGAAAAGTATTGCCTTTGTAAAGAAATGAAAAAAATAAAACAGAAAACAGAAAAGCATTGAAGGTCGATTCAACTACCAACCGGAAAAACAGATGGACATGAATGCCACATTTAAAGTCTTGTAAATACCATTAATTGCTTATACGGGCACCCATGTCTCGTGAGTATAGTATAATATCATACACTTCGGTGTCATTGGACTTACTCCTCATCAATCTCGACTCAAGAATACCTACTCACTAACTCAGGGTTTTAATCTAATTAACCGTGAACACGTCTAGGCAGGATGGATTATAGAATAATTCAATTTCTTTAAGTAGAAGGGAGATAGGCACATAAAATATATAATAAGAACTACAACATATATAATATATAGCTACCCTAATGGCTGATGGGATATAGATCGATTTTTCAAATTAAATAAAAAAATGTGGATTAAAAACCCTCACCACCTTATAAAAAACAAATATAGCTCGTTGTGTTCGGTTATTGGTTACTAAATTAAGATAATCTTTTCCATTATAATGTGAATCTCGTCAGCTAATCTTCCACAAAGGGTTTGATTAACTGATTGCGCCTATGAAACACTAATAAATTACTACTCTATTTGGACAGACTCTTTATCTGTCTTATATGAAAGAAAGGCTGAGTCAAGAAGTCAGTAGAATAGCGGAGCTATTTTAGAGAGAAATACATCACTGAAACAGTATTTGCACCTTACTTGATTCATTCCTTCATTCGAAGCCCCTGAACTTGTAAGAGAGGGACATAGTAATTTTTAACATTTTTCCCAGTTTCAAGTTTTGATGCCGGAATCAAGACCATTTGTCTTCAAGCTTGGCTAGAGAAGTGTTGAAATTGATTTTAAAACCTATTTTAAAAGCAAACATCCAGCTCATTCTATTAGATGTTTAAAATTTGAACCATCCCTGAACTCGCAAAGGCGGAGCTACCAACGGGACTTTCAAACAGGTTTGGGTATATTTAAGCTTTTACAAATTATGGATTTTGTTTAATTGAATAACAAATAAATTGTAGAAATTTGTAGAAACTAATTAAATATTTTCGTTTTTAAGAGTAATCAATCAAGTGAATCTTTTTTTTTTCTTTTTTGATAGATCAAGTGATGAATCCATTTTAAGAGCTATGATCATTAAAAATTTTGTTCTTTCACTAAAAATTAATTTATTTACTAAAATAATTTTTAATTAGTGATGATCCATATATACGATCCCGGACCACCATGCATAATTCATTCAAGACACCCATTATTTAAAAATGAGTGCTAAACGCACAAATTAATTAAGAATATATAAAAATGAATTTAGAAATTGGCATAATTTTATGTGATTTATCATATTTACTTTATAATAAAAATAACTTTATAATATAACAAATTATATCAAATAAGATCAATTTGTGTGATTATTATTATATATCACTTTTTGAATATAGTATTTCTCTTAATTAAAAAAAAATCATATACTAAAAGGCCAAGAAGGTAGTACTATGATCATCAAAACCAAACAAAGAAATCATAACAATAAATTGTGCTGCCTTATCTAAAAGACTCTGATTAAGAGTGTTCATCCGAGTTTTGGATTCCCAAATCCGGAACCCGGATTCAAAATTTCATTAAACATTTTTAAAAAAAAAATCAAAAATGGTAAGAAATAAATAAAATTTTGTACCCGGCCCGGATGAACACCCCTAACTCTGATCACTTAATCAATATTATTGTTTACTCTTTACTTTTTTGGCTTTATTATATTGTCGAGAAAATCTGTTTAACAAATATTTTTAACACACAATATGTCCTTAATTTCTTTGTATCATAAAGTAATAATTAATATATTCTCATAAAAGCTACGTCTATAAAATGATATCTTCTGAAATCTGATTATAATGTAAAACAAAAAGAGAAAAACCTAAACATAGGATTTATATATTTATTCACGAAACGGGGCGTAATTGTTGTTGTTGGTATCTCTTTTAATGATCACTTGACTGCTTTCAAAGAAACGTGTTGATCTGTTGTGCATGCATTAAAAAATAGGGGTGAAAAAGACAAAAAGAAAAAAACTAAAAGGGTTGTTTTGCATGCAGCATTAAAATAAAAGTCGATGTCAAAATGTAATAACCCATGTTCTTGGGGTTTATCGAACCATTAACCCAATGTATATTCCCTCTGAATAGGTTAAATTCATGACAATATGGCTTATTTAAAGTTTTGCTGTACTGCGTTCCAATATACTACTTCTGATCATATTGTTTAAGAATTTCCCACAATTTCATTTGTCATGTAGATGTTAATTACGACAAGCTCATGTCATTTTCAACCATACGTTAACCAATTCAACAAAAACCGGCATCTTCATTTCCGCTGTGAAACCAATATTTAAACAAATATTCATAGCTAGTAGACAAAATAGTAATTAAGAGTAGTCATGATATACATGTCTCTATTATTTTACTATTATAATAAAATAAAAATAAGTATTTGTAATATTTTAATTATAATTAAAAAGATTATTTGTGATTAAAATAGATTATTTTCATTGCAAATAATCTTTCTGATTGTAATTAAAATATTATAAATATCTCTTTTTCTTGTAATGTATCCATAATATTTTATATATATTATTAAATAATAATCTCATTCTATCAGTGTGTTTTTTTAATTTGACAAATTTATAATTTTAAATTCTTTACTATTTTCACTGGCTAACATATCAGCACATAAGGTTATCGTCTAATTAAAATTATAACTATAGATATCAATTTGCAAAATAGTTGATTATCTGCAAATTAATGGGATGGCTCAGGCCGTATGACTTTCTAGTCTGAACTTATAATCATAGTTTCCACATTACAGCAAGTGAAATCCACGTTTAAAAATAAAATTAAAAAATCACTGAAGATAAAGCATAATGAGACTGCTTTTTTTTGCTTCCATTAACGGCCCAAATGATTTGATTAATAGAGGTGAATAATACCGAACATAATCATTACCTATTAAGTTCAATTCCAAGTACACTATATATGCTTTCCCACCCTCCACACGTGTACAGCTTAGAAGTATGCATTTGATATAATTTTGTAATTTAACATACTACATCAATTAAAACATGTTAGTATGTGGGTTTATCCTTATAAAATTTCTTTATAATTAAACCATTTTTCTTGTGTATAATATAAGCATGCACGGCATAAAACTATAAGTAATTAGAGTGACAGTGTAAAGTTTGTCTTTTAAATTAAATTAGATTTGTTCATCTGGACCAGGTTATACCTAGTCCCATTCTAATTTTTTTTAGTTTTTTCAATAATTTTGAATTTTCTTTTAAAAAAAATTAAGAAAATTATTCATCCAAATTTTAAATTTTCGGCCTAAATTAATCTCTCCAGCCAGCCAGGATTGTAAATTTCATGTTATTCATTGCAAAAGATATCATGTGGGGAACAAAATCCATTATCCAGCTATCATTAGTCCTATGCACATGCACTCGCGTGTTCGATTAAATTGGAGACCAAATCATTATTTCAATTTTCGTACCATACGGTATGATTGAAATATGTCATGCCGGCTGACAGACCAGTACCAAAAATTTGTTATCTTGAGTTGCTGAAAATTTCGACCGTTTCGGTTTCTTTGGGTCGGATAGGCTAGCGATAAACTATTCCAAACATTCGACCAAATCCTGGCCTTGGCGACTGTAATTGGTCGTTGACGGAAATTATCAATACATACTGTCATATGTATAATTTATAAAGAGAGTCTGAGCGTGTCTGCAGTTTATTTCCTCCGTGGAAGTAATTAAAGGTGAAGAGTCAGTTTTGACGTTCGAGAGTAGGATATATATTGGCCATGCAAAGACATCAGATGGCCCACGTACGTTTGAAATATGTTTTTCGTGGGGTATAGGCATTTCTCATAAAAACACGAAAAAGTACCATACGATTCTGTAGACGGACTGGATATTCTTGCCTCTTTATTCTTTGCTAAGATTTATTTTCACATGAACATTAGTAGTACTGTATCTGAATCTATCCAAAAGTAAAAAATTAAGTACAATATGATATCACCTTCTGTCATAGATTACGTATACATATATAGAATGAGTACTACTTTTACTATTTATCCACTTTAGTGTACTTAATACAATTTATATTTTTCTACTTTGTTACTTTTTATTTTAAATATTTTTTTAAACATATTTAAATATTTTTAAAAAATATAAAAGAAATATCTATCCACTAATATAAAAGAAATACCTTTTACATAATCGATAATGTCAGTCGAAATATTAAAAAAAAAATATATATATATATATATATATATACAAAAGATAAAAACAGAATAAGAGAAAAAAAAAATGCAAATAGTTAAATTAAAGGATGTATAAAAATAATATTTTTATACGATGTATATGCAAAAGATATATAAATCATATATAAATAATATTTTTGTTAATAATTATTTTTTTAATTATTAAATAACATTTTTTAAAAATAAATAAATATATCAACGGTCAAAATAGAGAGCAAATAAGTGAGGTGAAATAATAAAATTTCTCATAGAAAAAAAGCATGATATAATTTGTAAGGGAGGTAAAGAATCCGCCGAGGGATCCATGGACAATGAGCTTGCGGTTTGATAACTGGGCTGGATATTGAAATGATTTCACTATAATAAAAATTGTCTTTTTCTGCATGTTTTTTCATGATTAATATTATATATTTTTATCAGAATGTAATTTATGTCACCAAATTAGATCATAGCAGACTCGCAAAAATAGATTAGTAACTGTAAGGGCTTAAAGCTAACAACGTAAAAATGGTAAGAAATACTCTTATTTCTGACGATTCTTTTCCTTACAAAAGTGTAAAATTTCATTGCAAAAAATGTGTTAACCATAGTTAACAGGGGTCGAAAATACTTATAGGACACGATGAAAATCACGAAAAATAAGCATTTGCGACCAAAAAAAATATTTCCGATGATTTGTGATCATTGGAAATAATCTTTTTATGAAATAAAAAAATACTAAAACATAACAATAACCTTATACCTAAAATAAGATAAATGTAAATAATGTATTACCAATACACTAAGGTCATAGATTAAAAAAAAAATACTAGTAAAACAAAATCCTAATATCCCCATCTAAAACAGATCAAGAATTATGTGAATAATATATTACAAATATACTAAGCTTAATAAACAATAAAAAATAGTACATTACAAACATAGGAAAACTTACAGATATAACCTCAAACTTAATAAGTTGCTAAAATTAAGGCAAGCACAGATATTTGTTACAAACAATATAACTGAAAATACCAAGTGGCTACTAACCTTGTTGAAGCCAAAGTTAAAATTGAGATGAAGTTCTTCAATACTTGAACTTTCTCTTTTTGTATTCATAACCAACAACCTTTGACTCTTCATGTAAACTAAGACCATCCTAAACAATAGTCTGTCTTAGTCGGTCTCTTCAACACAACACTCTTATTACTCATACTACTGAGAAAATACCCAATAGTAAGAGTACTCTTACTACTTCATTGGTGTCTTCAACACTTTCAATAAAAACAACCAAATATCCATGAACCAATTACATATAATTAACTCAAATTGGGAAAATATCCCCCAACACATCCAAGAGAATGTAAAAACAAACAATTGAGCAAATTTCAAACATGGAAGTTCAACTAAACTCAATAGAAAAGTAAAAGCAAAATAATATAATAAAACATCTACTATTAGAGGATATTAAAACCTTGAGCCAAGAAATCAGTAATCTATAAACAAGTCATGGTAGATATCAATTACTATTAATAGAATGGAAATTAAAATGGCAGAGAAGACTTAGAATTTCTCACCTCCATTCCCCATTAATCTGCATGACATTTGGTGCTTCTTGAAAAGCTGGAAGACGTATCGAGATCACAATTTACTATAATTTGCAGGGTGAAGAAAGAAGAAAGGTAACTTATGTTAGAACTCAAAACTCGAGATGAAAAGCATTTCTATATTTCCATTGACAACCCAAGATGGCAACTAGATCAAAGAAAAATAAATTTATAAAAAATAAACAGAAGAAAATTATTCTTAATGAAATAAAGCACAAAACTAGTCAAAGCTTATAGATGTACTCCCTTACTCATATTATACATATGATCAACTCATTTCGCCTTTATCTTGATCGTAGATACCTCATAAATTTTATCCATCTTTCGATGTTGTACAATATCACAGAGATCTAACCTGGACATTAAGTCAAAAGTATGTTTCTTCCTCGGTATATAAAAGTTCTACTGGAATTCAAGGGATGGAGGACTTAAAGCTTGAAGTCATTTTGATGACAAGTAAATGGATAACAATATCAATCAAAACCAATGCTAGAATTAAGAACTATCTAAGTATTAAAGGCATCTACTTATAAAAAAAAAGTACCCCAATAACAATTACTTACCTAGTCACATACGAGTAAGCCAATACGTGGTAGATGGAACATGCTTCTACAGTAACTAAATATATGTCAAAATATATGATAGAGTACACATATCAACCATAAAATAAAGACCAATCAAAACAAATATGTGTATGCATATATATTGGTAGATTGAATATATACCAAAACAATTTACCAAAACAATATATATCACATCAATCCAATGTGGTTTTTGGGACATTAATTAGTGTATGTCAAATCATCCAGTTAATGACTATTGTCTAATACAATACAAAATGATTAAATATAAGAAGTTAATTCAGAAAAAATGAGCTAACTAAACTAATAACAAGCTGATAATGCAAGTAGTCACCAAAAGTACATGTTGATTACCATATTTCTTTAATGAAATAAATTAATGTCAAGTAAAAAATAAAACCAACGAGATAAAGTAATAAAAGCCATGGCAAAGCAAGAAAGTGAAGTTATAAGAAGAGTTCTCCCTATTTGAAGCAGCCTTGTTCCAAATAAGTTCTAGATTCTAGAAAACTTCAGAGACACTAATATAGAGATACTTAATTTGATTATCTATAATTCAACAATAAACTAGATTTACAAGAAAATATGGGAATAATGATAGCAGCAGACAAATATTTAACTACTTTTTTCTCCACAGCTCTACTTGATTATAACAAACTTGTTGGTACCGTGTCTCGCCCAATGGTCCTTCAAGTCAATTGAATGAGTAAGATCATGACCCTCATTATGCTTCAGCTCTGTAAAAGTTAACAAGGGAATATTGAGTGCGGCAAAAGTAAAAGTATGTCACAAAAAGAATCTTGATTGAAAGCATAGTATATAACAAGTTAAATAATAAGGAAAACCAAACATCTAGATCATTGAAAGTATTAGAAACTGAGAATTGCACTGAAATAAGGGGAAAAAATAAAAATCAGCAGGAACAACGAACTCCACTGATCCAATGTGAAAGATTCTATTGATGAATATTTAACATGTAAATAGAATACCTAGTATTAGAGTATATTAAATAAAACACCTTATAAAAGCTACAAGTATCTCATGGCATCATAACTTGTAACAAAACACCTAGTATTAGAGGATATTCAAATCTTGAGTCAAGAAATCCCTAATCTGTAAGCAAGTCGTGGTGGCCATTAATTACTATTGATAGATGAAAATTAAAATGGTAGAAAAGACATGGAATTTCTCACCTTTATTCCCAATGAATTTGTCTAACATTTGGTGCCACTTGAAGAGCAGGAAGAGGTACCGAGATCAGAACACTTCACAGATCAAACATTGACGAAGTTTCATATTTAATCAGACATACGTATCAATTCTAGACTATAGAGGACTAGGAGTTTACTACACATAAGATGACTCGATTAATTATAGTACAAGATAAAATTAATATAATAGGAAGACAAGAAGGGTAAGATTTGAACCCTTGAATCTAAACATTAGTATCGTAAGCAAAATATTGAAAGGAACTAAAACTTGGTCAAATTTCTGGGCTAAACCTACAAAAGAACACAGATCAAATATAAAAAAAAAAACGACCCAGATTGCCATAGAGGTGGGGGGTTGGACAAGCTCCAATTGTGATAGTTGGCATGAGTGGCGGCAAGATACTCATGGGTTGCAGAATAGAGAGAGAGAGAGAGAGAGAGAGAGTTACAGGAAGAGGAAAGAGGACAAGGCAGCGGCATACGGCGCTGGGCAGTGGGATGAGGCAACGACGCGAGATTCATTGCAACAAGATGAAGAAGAAAGGGAAGAGATTATTAGGGGTGAAAGAGAATGGGGCACTTGTTGGAGTGTAGCGTTGTGAAAGGGGAAAGAAAAGGAAAAAAGATTTTTAACTAATATCCCTAAGAGGGGGGGGGGGGTGCACAAACACACAGTACTAATCTGGAAAACCTTTTCCTGATTATTTTTATTTTGTGAGAAAAAATATTTAATTTTCACATATTCTAATTCGTGACAAATAAATTTATACAATATAATTATTTCAGACATTACATTTTGTGACCATGTGAATTGGATAGGTAAAAACAAGTATTTGCTCCCAAAGACAAAATTGAAAAATGTATTTCATTTATCACATGATAATACTGTCAGTAATAATTTTACAGGTCGTAAAAAAAATATATTATCTGCTAAGTTTTTCTAAAGATTCTAAATTTATTGGAAAAAGTAATTATTATTCACATATTTTATATCGTAGGAAATAAAATGGTCAATTATAATTATTTCTAACAGAATGTTTCTGACAGATAGTTTTTGGTGACAAAATGTCATTATTTGCTAATGAATTGTATTTGCAAGAAAAAAATTTGTCCCAAAAACTGCTTTTTTTTTTTTTTTTTGTAGTGAGGTATTCATCCCAGTTAAAGGTTAAAAACATTTGTTTTAAATGACTCTCATGCCCATTTATAGCGAGGTATTCATCGACCCATAAATGAGGGGAGAAATCAACACAAAAGAAAGATGTTTATTGCTTAAAAGGAAAAAATAAATGAACTATCGATTATTCTCTATGTATAAGCACTCACGAAGTAGAGAATTTAAAGTATTTTTATTTTATAGAAAATAGACTTCATTTCATTCAATGTGCAATTACAATTATGACTAATAAATATAGAAAAAAACTCAAATTACGAACTAAATTATTCATCTATTTAGGGCTTCTTCCCAGATAAATTTTTTTGTGATGAGCATTGTCTTAACTATTATACGTTCTCTGATGATAAAACCTTTTGAGATATGAGATTCTGTAAAAATAAAGACTTCAATTTCGATTTTTCTAAAAATGTAATACTTTGTAAAAATAGAGATAACCAACTCTCATTCTTTAAAGGATGAGAGAGAAAATCACATACATTTTCTAAGAGTACTCATATCTGATCTGGTAAAAGACTATTCTGATTAAACTATGAAAACCAAAATGAGTTTTTCACCCATTTCGGTCCCCACATCCACTCCCCCAAATTGGGGGAGGGTTTGTTTTGCTACAATGGTCTCCCTATCTCAACCGGCTCGTTGCTCCTCCACACCGTCTTTCTCTCTCTCGAGCCCTCTCTATTGTAGTGAATATGCACAATATTATAATTAAAAAGATTATTTATGATCAAAATAAATTATTTTTGTCATAAATAATTTTTCTGATTACAATTAAAATGTCACAAATTCATATTTTTCTTGTAGTGAATATGCACAATATTATATATGTACTATTGAATAATAATCTCATTTTATCATTGTGTTTTTTTAATTTGATGATTTTTTAATTTTAAATTCTTTACTATTTTCACTGGCTAACATATATATCAGCACATAAGGTTATCATCATCTAAGTAAAATTATAAGTATAGATATCATTTTGCAAAATAATTGATTATCTGCAAATTAATGGGATGGCTCAGGCCGTATGACTTTCTAGTCTGAACTTATAATCATAGTTTCCACATTACAGCAAGTGAAAGCCACGTTTAAAAATAAAATAAAAAATAACTGAAGGTAAAGCATAATAGAGTTGATTAATACCGAACATAATCATTACATATTAACTTCAATTCCAACACTATGTGTTTGATATAAGTTTATAATTAAAACATATTAATTTATGAATTTATCCTTATAAAATTTCTCTATAATTAAACCATTTTTCTCGTGTATAATATAAGCATGCACGGCATAATTAAGCTATAAGTAATTAGAGTGATATTGTAAAGTTTGTCTTTCAAATTAATCCCTCCGGTCAGGACTGTAGTGTTGCCCAGATGACTAACACAAGAGGGGGGTGAATTGAGTTGTATTTAAAAAAATAACAATTATAAATCAAATATATAATATAAAATATAAACAAAATATGAAACAACAATAAATATAAAGAGTAAGAGTAAGAGAGAAGCAAACTCAGTATGTTAACGAGGTTCGGCCTCACTGCCTACGTCCTCACCTCAAGCTACCCCTTGAGGATCCCCAAATCCACTATTCAATCTCCTTTAGGTGGAGATAAAAACCTATTACACCTTTGAGCAATGCCGCTCCAAAGAATCCGTGTAGAACACCTCACACTTCCAATCACCTCATACTTGGTGATTTAACTATTTCCCGTGTAGAACACCTTCTACACATACAAGGGTTATACACACCATTTTACAAATACAAGAGTTGATAGTAGGTAGACTATCAAAGTACACTCCTCAACGAGTGAGATAGAAACAATACAACGCAACCCATATCTCTCTCAACAAGAACAAGAATTAAGACTCAAAACTTTAGAAAAGAGAGAATGAGAGTTTTGAAGAAATGATGCAAAACTTAGCAATAGATGTGTAAGCTCTTGTTGTGATTTTTGCAAAACTCAAGTGAGCTATTTATAGGCAAATGAGTCTTCAATTTCAAATTTGAAAAGATTCATATGTCAAATGAGAATACTATTCACTTTTCAAAAAATTCAAATAAAAACATTTCCTTTTTGCATTTGTCAAAGACAACACCATTCATTTTTCAAAAAATTCAAATCTAATCTTTTGCTTTTCATATATGACAAAATGAGCATGATTTATTTTTCAAACAAAAACATCTTCTTTTTACATTTGTCAAAAAAACACACAGCCACCTTTTAAGATTTTCAAACAAAATCATCTACCTTTTACATTTATCAAAAAAACACACCACCTCCCTTCAAGACTTTCAAACAAAATATGCACATGTCAAATATGATAATCAATCATCTTATAATTTAAGTTTTTTTTATAAATATATATATATATAATTTTCGAAATTATTTTGTTTGATGATGTTATGCACATGTGAAAAACATAATTTTCAAAACTAAGACATTTAAAAATGTCTTGCATATGTGGAAAAAGTAATTTGATGTTTTATGAGAAAAAAAAGAGTAATTTGGAATCTTAATCCAATTTCTAATTTTATCAAGAGATTTACAACATTACTCTATGACTTTAATGTGAATTTGTTCCCTTCTTGCTCATGCTTGCTTCCTTAATGTGCTTGATTATATTGTGTGGACAAGTTGAGCTTGAGACTCCTTTATTCTTTGGATTCATTTGTTATCATCAAAATCCATTTGTAAATTTACATGAAACTTGAAATCTTGGGTTCAACATGTAGATTTCATGTTATTCATTGCAAAAGAGATCATTGGGGGAACAAAATCCATAATCAAGCTATCGTTAGATCTAAGGCTGTTCACCCGATCCGACCCGACCCGCTATCCCAATTTCCGACTCGACTTGACAACATTCCAATTCTGATTAACCGATAACCCGTTTCTTCTTCATCTCATTCTTCTTCTCTTTTTTTTTCTTAAAGATGACATTTCTATCAGATTCGCAATAAACGTGATTAACTCAATAACAAACAAAATCTCTACCCAGATTCACAACAAATGTGATTAACTCAACATGAAACAAAATTTATACCCAGATTCGCAACAAATGTAATTAGCTCAACACTTATACCTAGATTCGTAACCTGTTACCCATATTTATTCTTGGGCAGATCACTTAAGAGGAAACAAACGTTCATTTGCAATACTAGATTCACAACAAAAGTTCAAAACCAAAACACCCTAAAACATTAGATGTTCACCTCGGCGCCGATCTTACTCTTCTCCTCTCTATTTCCAACTCTGTTATTGACATCGCCTCTATAACTATTCTTCCCTCCTATTCTGTCAAATCTGCAATCGGAAAATCCCAGCTCCTCTACCGGAATCTCGCTTTTAGGCTAGATTCTAGTGCCTTTTGACAAGGTCGACTGAAAAGTGAAAAGAAGATCCAGCTACGTTCAAATCTTTCGCTTGCGTTCCATAGAAAACCGACCACACAGAGAGAGAGAGAGAGAGAGAGAGGGAGAGAGATGTCACTGGGGAGATAATATGTGGGCAAATTTGTGAACTAGGGAGAAAGTAGGGGTGGGGGGGGGGGGGATGCCTCGAGTGTGTGCGTGTTTAAGAAAAAGCCTTTAAGTCGAGTATCGGGCATTCGGGTCAGAACCAAACGGAATAGCGGATCGGAAATGCGGGTTGGAACTAAACGAAATAATGAATCGGATCGGAATACGGATATTTTGTACGGCCCAAGTTAGATCCATGCACATGCACTAGTGTTCGATTAAGAGTCGATTTGTTTTTAAAATTTACTTTTATTATTTACAATTCATTTTATATTTTTAATTTATCTCAATTATTGATTAACTTATTTAACTTATTTCAATCATTTATTTTATTATTATTTATAATTTATCTCTTTCGTATCTTTAAATTCAGATCTAAATTGGAGACCAAATCCTGGCCTTGGTGACTGTAATAGGCCGTTGACAGAAATTGTCAACACGCACTGTCATATCTATAAAGAGTGTCTGTCCGTGTCTGCAGTTTATTTCCTCCGTTGAAGTAATTAAAGGTCAAGGGTCAGTTTTGACGTTCTAGAGTAGTACATTGGCCATGCAAAGACATCAGATGGCCCACGTACGTTTCAAATATGTTTTTCGTGGGGTATGGGCATTTATCATAAAAACAAGAAAAAAGTACTATACGATTCTGTAGACGGACTGGATCTTGCCTCGTTATTCTTTGCTAAGATTCATTTTCACATGGCCATTAGTAGTACTGTATGTGAGTCTACCCAAAAATAAAAAAATTAAGTACAAAATGGCCCACAAAAGATGATATCACATTCTGTCATAGATTACGTATACATATTATAGAGAATGAGTAATACTAGTATCCACTTAGTGAGAATAAACCAGACGACTTATACCTCCTTAATTTATCCACTTAGTGTGCTCTTAATACAATTTATATTTTTCTATTTTGTTACTTTTATTTTAAATATTATTTAAACATATCTAAATATTTTTAGAAAATATATAAGAAATATCTATCCACTAATAATTGAGCAATGTCTAAAATTATACAACTTCGCATATTTTTTACGGAATTGGTGACATGATAATAATGTCACATTAGTCAAAATATTAAAATATATATATATATATATATAAGATAAAATTATAATAAGAGAGAAAAAAAAAACACGAATATTTAAATTAAAAAATGTATAAAAATAATATATTTATATGATGTGTATGCAAAAAGTATATAAATCGTATATAAATAATATTTTTGCTAATAATTATTTATTTAATTATTAAGTAAATTTTTTTAAAATATAAATAAATATATCAACGGTCAAAATAAAAAACAAATAAATGAGATGACATAATAAAATTTCTCACAAAAAAAGAGAATGATATAATTGTAAGAGAGGTAAATTTCACGCAGTATTTTAAAAAATAAAAAATAAATTGTGTCTGAGTAACTTTGAGACCCACATAAGACATTTAATATCCTCTGTAGCATGATATATTAGTTCTTTAAATAATTTTTTTTCATGGATTCCAACACAGTGCTCTTCCAATCATTTTTCTATTAATTCAGGGGATTAATTAGCATGTGTTCATTTAAGAATAATCCAGTTATGTCATAAGAAATCATAATTAATAGCCATATTGTGAAATATTGTCCATAAAATTATATATATGTGTGTATAGCACTATTCTAACAGAAAATGCATGTAATTTGTTTTTTCTGTAATTTATTTTCACAAAACTTTTCAACTCATGTTCTCAGGTCATGTTATCTAATTTTTATAATTTTTTTAAATTTTCATATAAAATAAAATAAATAATTTAATTTTTTAAAAATTTTAAAATAAAATATCATATTATAAAAATATATTTTAATAATATTTTATTTAAATTTCCAACTTTTATCTTACTAACTAGTTTTACTTAAATATGCGCGAAAACAGAAAAAGTTTCTTGCCTCCAACTTTTTTTCTCACAGGCTTTTGAAGTCACCCAATCTAGACTAGTACTTGTAAGTCACCAACTGCCACAAACGAAATTTCTAAAGAAGTCCTTACCAACAAGGAAAAAAAACCCCAAGTGCATGTTTAAATCAGCTACAGTGACTAAGAATTAATTAAGAAAACAAAGAAAGTGCTAAAAGCAGGAAAAATTAAACAAAGTAAGTGCTCAGTGCATCCAATTTTCAACACAATCCACCAAAAATACAGTGCTGCAACAAATCATGATCATACCCAGAAATTAAACCATGTTCAATGCGCATGCACAATCCAACCTCCCACTGTTCAGAACTATTTCAACTCAGTTCTCGGTCATCTTATGCTCATTGCAACTTTTTCTTTCTTTATTAATTTGTTTCATATGGAAAAATAATACACCCCAATTTTGGATGCCAATGTTGGACTTGGTCTATGTTTGGTAGTTGGATTCTATCAGAGCATTAATGTAATCTTACCTTTTTCTCACACGGTTTCAGACCAATTTAGATGTGATCAACTTGACCAACTTGGGTTGTGAATGAATGAGTTTTTCAAATGTTTGAACCCATGATTCGTGGACAGTTATTAGAAACCTTTTGGTGATTTACGGTGGCAGGCATAGACTCTAATTAAAGTGACACTTTTTTTTATTTTAATTTCTTTCTGTTATATATCATGTTTCTTTCTTATGTTTTTCCACCCCTTTTCATGCTTTATATAATTAGTCAATGCAATCTTAGATCAACTTGCATATATGCAATTGTAAGCTTTGACTTCACATGTAAATACTTGGCAATTATTTAATTTCTTTTGAGCAACTTAGTCTAAAAGAGGCAAATAATCATTTATTAATTATCCTGTGGTTGCATGCAGCTCGTATCCACAATTTGACTTGATTTAGATACTGTGCAATTTTTCTTATTGCCAAACTTTCTCTGTAACTCGAAGAATAGATTACATATTCTTTGTATCACGTAATATTTGGACGCCAAATCTTGCATACAGTAAAAGGAATATTAATGCTAGGGCCACCGGAATTGTCCTGACATGAGTTCCCACAGATAAGTTTAATCATTATAAAGAAATTGTTTATTTGTGACCAGTTATTTCTATTAATATGAATATGTTTTCATCACAAATACTCATTTAAAAAAATTAGATGACATGATATGTGAGAGTTTAGGTTATAAATTCTCCCACATTTATATAAATACACAAAAAGTATCCAAACTCTCACATATCATGTATTTTCTTGTAATGAAATTACACATTTATATTTGTTTTTGTTATACATTTTCTAAACCACTTTAATCATTTATATAAAAAAAATACAAATTCATTAAAAATACTTCATTAACCATTACGTTAAAAAATACTTCTCGGTATGAAATTGTTCATGTTTCGATTGTTCTTAGGATGTGAGCATTCATTTCTAGATTAAATGGTTTTGCTTTAGCTACGGCCACCATGATTTTTTCCCAATTTGTAACCTAAACTCTCACTTTTTCGCCATTTGCACCGTTGGTTTAGATTTCACCAAGATCAATGAAGAATAGGGCATGATCATCTAAAACAATCTTCCCACTCAAATCTAGGCCGGTGCAAATTATCAAAAAGTTCGTTATTGATCCTTTCATATATAAAAAAAAAGATTATATATAGTTTGGAGTTTAAAATTTACTTTTCCATTTAGCTACATCAGTATATATAAACATTAAAGCCTCATAAATTCCTAGAAGTTTACGTGGGTTTAAACACAAATCGCTTGTAAAAAAAAAACCTGTATTTGTTCAGTTTATTGACTTATTCTAAGCTGGCAGCTTTAAAAATAGGGAATCATTGATTAATTTCGTCTTGGTCAGTTTTTTTACATAAAAAATTAGTCGGAGGCTCTTTGATCTCTTCTGGAGAAATTACTCCAAAATGTCTTCATTTAATCACATAGAAATATAGAAATTTTATAATGGGCATGCAGAACCGCATCCCATTATTCAACAAGCTGATAGCCGATGGAAGATTAAAGAGGCCGCCGAGGGATCCATGGACAATGAGCTTTCGGTTTGATAATTGGGCTGGATATTGAAATGGTTTGCTTCTCCATCCCATTTAAAGGCTAAAAACATTTGTTTTAATTGACTCTCATGCCCATTTATAGCGAGGTATTCATCCCCCCATAAAGGAGGGGAGAAATCAATACAAACGAAAGATGTTTATTGCTTAAAAGGAAAAAATAAATGAACTATAGATTATTCCCTATGTATGAGCACTCACGAAATAGAGAATTTAAAGTTTTTTTTTTCTTATAGAATATAGACTTCATTTCATTCAATGCAAAATTAGAATTGTAACTGATAAATATAAGAAAAAACTCAAATTACAAGCCAAATTATTTATCTATTTAGGACTTTCTCGCACACAAATTTCTTTGAAATGAGCATTGTCTTAACTTCTATACGTTTTCTAATGACAAAACCTTTTGAGATATAAGACTCTGTAAAAATAGAGACTTCAATTTCGATTTGTCTGAAAGTGTAATACTATGTAAAAATAGAGATAACCAACTCTCTTTCTCTAAAGAAGGAGACGAAAAACCACTCCCATCTTTTAAGAGCACTCACATCAGGTCTAGTAAAACACTATTCTGATTAAATTATGCGGACTAGAATGGGTTTTCAACCATTTAAGCCCCCACATTCACTCTCCCAAATTGGAGGAGGGTTTGCATTTTGCTACAGTCGTCTCCCATATATGGGAGATCACTATAACTCCCTAATGCAACGAACCACAACCAGTTCGTTGCTCCTCCACACCATCCATCTCTCTCTCTCTCTCTCTCTCTAGCCCTCTCCACTATAGCCTTGCACCTTCATCTCCATTCATCAACTCCGTCGTTAGCTATTTCTTCTTCTCTTCTGTGCGCTCACCTCTGATAAGATCAAAGGATAAGTTTAGGTAAAGACAAATCGGCTTTAATCCTTTTTCACGCCTCTCTCTCTAGGGTTATACCGATTGAAATATTTCTTATTTCTTTTTGTTTTCAATTTTTCAATTCATTGATGCTCGATTGGGGTTGATTGTAGCATTGATTTAGGGTTATTTTAATATTTTTTCGTGTCTCTCTCTAGGATTACGCCGATTGCAATATTTCTTTTGTCTTCTTGTTTTCAATAACCATGCATTGTTGATGCTCGATTAGGGTTGATTGTAGCACTGATTTGGGGTGATTTGAATAATTTTTCGTAGCTCTTTCTCTAGGGTTATGCCAATTGAAATATTTTATCTTTTTTCTTGTTTTCATTTTTCTTATTTTTTGATGCTCGATTGGGTTGATTATGACACTGATTTGAGGTTATTTTAATAATCTTTTGTGCCTCTCTCTATCTAGGTTACGCCGATTGCAATATTTCTTTTGTCTTCTTATTTTCACTAGCCATGCATTGTTGATGCTCAATTGGGGTTGATTATGGCACTAATTTGGGATGATTTGAATAATTTTTTGTGCCTCTCTTTATAGGGTTACGTCAATTGCAATATTTCATCTTTCTTCTTGTTTTCAATGACCATGCATTGTTGATGCTCGATTGGTTCTGATTGTGGCATAGATTAGGGGTGATTTTAATACTTTTTTGTGCCTCTCTCTCTCTAGGGTTACGCCGATTGAAATATTTCCTCTTTCTAGTTGTGGATTTTTTTGCTTTGTTGATGCTTAATTGGTGATTGTGGCACTGATTTGGGTACTTTTTTGGTACTATTTGGCTACAGTTCAGGCACTGATTTGGGGTGTTTTTCTCAAGTATGATTTTGATGATGAGTTGAGATAAGATTTGAGTATTTTTCTCAAGAGTTTAGGGTTGTTGGTGCTCTTTGGCCAGGCATTTCTTTTGTGTTTCCAATCAATGACCCTTACATTTGTACTTGTTGCTTAAGCTCTCTATGTTTGTACTATTTGGCTTTATTTGTGCTGTTTGTGCTCTGTTTAAGCTTCTTGACCAGTACTCAAATCTTTGTACATGCTTACTAAACCCATGTTCTGTTTCTTGGAGTTATGGGTACTTTTTTCAACAATTGTCATGCCTATTTGTTCTATTTTGGTGCTTACTAAAACCATGCATTGTTTCTTGGAAATTTGGGTACTTTTTGTCACCATTTGACTTGCCTATTGTTTCGGATTTGGTGCTTACTAAACCATGTTTTGCGCCTTTGAATTTTGGGTACTTTTTTCAACAATTGTCATGCCTATTTGTTCTATTTTGGTGCTTACTAAAACCATGCATTGTTTCTTGGAAATTTGGGTACTTTTTGTCACCATTTGACTTGCCTATTGTTTCGGATTTGGTGCTTACTAAACCATGTTTTGCGCCTTTGAATTTTGGGTACTTTTTCCAACATTTGCCATGTCTATTTGTTCTGTTTTGGTGCTTACTAAAACCATGCATTGTTTCTTGAAGATTTGGATACTTTTTGTCACCATTTGGCTTGCCTATTGTTTCGGGTTTGGTGCTTACTAAACCATGTTTTGTGCCTTTGAATTTTGGGTACTTTTTCCAACATTTGCCATGTCTATTTGTTCTGTTTTGGTACTTACTAAAACCATGCATTGTTTCTTGAAGATTTGGATGCTTTTTGTCACCATTTGGCTTACCTATTGTTTCGGGTTTGGTGCTTACTAAACCATATTTTGTGCCTTAGAGTTTTGGGTACTTTTTTCAACATTTGTCATGCATATTTGTTCTATTTTGATACTTATAATTAAAACCATGTATTGTTTTTTGGAGATTTGGATATGCTTAGTCACCATTTGGCTTGCCTATCGTTTCGGGTTTGGTGCTTACTAAATCATGTTTTGTGCTTTGGAGTTTTGGGTATCTTTTTAACATTTACCATCCTTATTTGTTCTATTTTAGTTCTTACTAAAACCATGGATTGTTTCTTGGAGATTTGGGTATTTTTTGTCACCATTTGGCTTGCCTATTGTTTCAAGTTTGGTGCTTACCAAACCATGTTTTGTGCCTTAGAGATTTGGATACTTTTACTACCATTTGCCTTGCTTATTGCAATTGTTTTGGTGCTTATTAAATCCATGCATTGTGCCTTAGAATTTTGGGTAATTTTTGGTGACTTTGGTTTGCCTATGTTGGTGCTAATTGGGTTTGAGATTGCTACATTGTGTGTTTAAGAATTTATTTGATTTTAGTGATGTACTTTGTATTAGGAAAATTCCCAGGATGAATGTTTAGTCTGTAGGCTGTGATGAGTGGGTTTAATTAATGAATGTTTAGGCATGGAACGCCATTGATATGGTAGAGTAGTCCGTGAAGTCTAGTTGACCAGCAATTGGCAATTGATTTTTATGGCTTTGCATCCATTCATGCATGTCTCGTGTTAGCAAATGATATTACGTTAACATTTTACCACTCTAAAACCCACATGTATTAATCTACATATTTTAGCGTGTCTACATAAATTATGTCTGTGTTTTATTTATGTTTTCTACAAACTTGAAGCAAATACGACCTCAATGCCTGAGTCAAGTAGTAGCACGACTAATATGTACTCAGGAAACAATCGTCGCAACAAATACTCAATATGTTTTTGCGATATTAAAGCTTGTCATCAAACAACACACACCGAAGAGAATGATGCCATCAATTCTTCAGTTGCCCAAATTATTAGGTTAGTTTTCGCATCTGTTTTGGTTATTTGCAAAATTTCTTAGTTTAGCATCTATGATTAATTGTAATTTTTGTAAGTTGATTAGGCGTGTGGATTCTTTTGTTGGTATAACTCAAAAATACCACCATATGGACATGAGACAATTAACCGATTAAAGAATGATCTTCATAAGATACAAGTCTTATTAGACGTCTAATGTAGTAGACATCATTTTGAACTTGACGTGGAGAGGCCTAAGCAAACGGTGGAAAAGATAGGTTTTTTAGTTTGTATTTCAATGTCTTGGTTAGTTGTAATAGTTTTGTATTTTGGGAGATTTTGAGCTCACCCACCTATTGTCTATAATTATACAACTTCATTGGATTTGTTTTGTAATATATTTAATTGTATAGGATTATTTTTTTGTACTTATATTTCTTTAATTGTTGAAGACTACATCTTACAATTTTTTTATGAGGTTGTTTATAATCGTGTTAAATTATGTACTCAAAAGTATTGATAAAAAAATTTTATATTTTATTTTTTGTAGTCAATTGAAGTTGAAAATAATTATACCAAGAAAAAGACAAAAGAGTAAGTGATTAATAATGGAAATGGAGGTGACAAAAAAAATAATAAAGAAAGAATAGAAGAATGTTATTTTAATATAAGAGGGAAAGTATAGAGGATGAGATGTAGGAAGTATTTTTAAGATGCTTAAAATTTAGTAAAAACTTATAAGGAGTGGGATTTTTGGTTAAAATTTGAAAAAAAAATCATAAGAGAGTGGATATGAATGCTCTAAAGGAAGAGCGGGAAAACCATTCCCCATTCTCCAGAGGGGGAGAGGGTTCTCTTGCTATGGATAACTAGTCTAATAGCCTATTTCTTTTTATTTTTTCTTTACACAAACAATAAAATAGAAATACATAGAAAATACTGAAAAAACAGAAATGCATGAACAAAATAGAAATTTAAAATACACTGAAAACTGAAAAAATCATTGAGCAAGGAGGTTGTAGTGGCGTGCGAAGAACACGCATCACTCTAGAAATGTGCTGGACCGTCGATCCTAAAGCTGTCAAAATCGTTGATCCCAGAAACGTCGTGCGTCTAGTAAAGCTCTCTGTGTGATGACACTTGGAGGTCACATGTGCACTTTGACCCACGCATGTGAATCACTCGACATTCCTTTTAGAGAAACTTTTAGTGGTCTGAAAGATCAATAGCTTAGAAATCATGTGATGGGGCACGTTGTAGTTGTTGGCTACCGAAAAATACCAAACACCGCTTCTCTATGCTTTGACTGGAAAAAACAAAAACCAAAACACCAACTGAAAAATTAAATACTAGGAGAAACTACATTTGAGTGAGGGAGGGAGGGAGAAGCCGAAGCTCTCACTCCCCTCTAAGGTCGTAACATTCTCTCTATAAAAATATTTAGCACAGAGTTCATGTTAGAATTTGAAGTATTTTGATTCCTAAAATGGAGTTGAAATGTATCGTTTTCCCATGAACAAATCTAATTTAAACATTCTTTTAACTATATCGGATGATGCGCATTCCCTTTCTCATCAAGGGAAACTATTAACTCTTATTCCCAACCGCCTAAAGTAATTATATTTTATAAACTTAAATGGATGGGAATTTCTTGTTTATATGTCGTTTAGATTAGCATATTGATCAAAAAATGAAAGAGCATAAATTTTTGAAAATTTGACTCACGTAATTTGGACACTAAGGCCTTGTTTTTGATAAATGAGATGAAATAAGATGAGATAAAAGTTAATAAAAGAATAAAATATTATTTTAATATTAGTTTTACTTTAGGATTTGAAAAATATGTTTTAAAATTTGAAAAAATTGAAATGTTTATTTTATTTTCTATGAAAATTTGAAAAAATATAATGATAAATTTGAGATAAAATTAGCTAAGATGGTTTGGAAAAACAAACCGGGTCTTAAATCTCATCATTATGATTATATATAGTGGAATTACTTGAGTTAAAATAATTTATTGAGTTTTAAGAAATAAGAGAGAAGAATATTGAATAAAAATATTATAAAGTTAAAAAAAATTAAATAAAAATTTTTTTAATAGGAAAAATCTATTTGTCATCTTTTTCATCATTATCTTCTCAAGCAGGGGCGGACCCACGTCGTAGCCCCCCCAAAATTTTTCAAAAAAATTATTTAGTATATATATTTATATATATAATATTAAATTATTCTTCAAATTATAAAAAAAATTAAAAATTGCCCCCCTAAATTTTTATTAAAATTATTCTCCCAAATTTCAATGTATATATAATTTTATTTTAACTTTTAGATTTATTGAAATCCAAATTTTAACTCACATAGTCTCATAATTATTTTAACAGTTTAATTCTAAAAAAAATAATTATAAATTTATATAATTGTTAAAATTAATTGATTATATTCATTTATATAATCTCACTCTAACTTAATTATATAATTATGAGATATAGTTTGTTAAAAATTTAACAGCGGTATATCATTAGTTATTAAAAATTTCTTATGTTTATTCTTGATCTATAATTTTTTTTTAATTATAAAAAAAATATGAGCAAGTTAAGAACAAATAATTTTTTTTAAATGTGGGTAATTCGAAAAGTAATAAACAACGGAATGTGATACTTCTATCACTAATGAGTATTCTTTTAAAATTTATATATAATACACACTTTATCGATCGCCTCCCCAAACATTAAATCCTGGTTCCGCCCCTGTTCTCAAGATTCTTAATATGTTACAAAATAATAGATTCACAAATGAAACATAATAAATAATATTTATTTATTTAATATCATATCATGAGATGATAGGAGGATGATAGTAAAAAAAATGATGATTATTATTATTCGAGAAGTACTATTCTAACTCTAAGTGCATGTTTGGAAATTTGATGGATAATTTAGCTTTTAACTTAAGTTTATAATTTCAAAGCTTAAGTAATAACGCTACTATTTTAAAAATCATTTATTGTTTGTGAACTGTCTAAAATGTCTAAAGCAGTTTTAAATATGTTACAATTGTTTGAAAATAAATTTAAAAAATAGTTTTTGAAACAAAAATAAAATAAAAGGTCATTTAGTTATTTTTCAAAGTACCACCATATCCTTAATAAAAATTAAATTATACTAAAAATAACAAAAGTAATCTAATAGAATTTTCAATAAGTATAATGAAAAAATTTATTCAATGATGCATAAGTAAAATAGTAATACAATTATGTATATAACAAGGGTAAAGTTGTAATTATGTAAAAGATATTGGGTATTTAATTTTTCCAATTGATTTTTTTTTTTTAAACAACAAGTCATTCATTTATAACTGATACAGACTCATTACAAGACATCTCTCTGATTACAGTAGAATTAATCTCAGTAGGTCTATCTTCTATCCACCAGCATTCTCCCTTTGTATGAATGCAAAGCTCTCTTAACAAGTTCATGAGCTTCATTGTTTTCTTCTCTAAAAATAAAGTCAAACTCTGAATCTAATCTTTTAGTTAAAATGCCTCTGATGTCTTCTACAATCTGCCCCATCCAAGCACATATAGGAGCCTTTTTATTGATCTCTTTAATCAACTTTTAAGGAAAGCTCTCTATCGCACAGTTCTAACACTGTCTCCATGGCCCTCCACGCTGCAGTAGCTTCAGCCAGTTCAGGGCTTCCTATAAATTGCTTTGAGGCACATAATAAAATCAAGAGTTCAGTTTAATGAGTCCTTGCAACAATATCCGTACCCATTCTGTTATTTGCCTTATCAACATCAAAATTAACTTTAGCGAAATTCTTCAACTGGTGACTGCCATTTATGCCTCGTTTGAATTCAGTTGAAATAAATTCTAAAAGTTAAATAAAATTTATAGAAATATTATTTTTTTAATATTATTATTATTTTAGAATTTCAAAATATTAAATTTTGATTTGAAAATTTTGATTTTTTTATTATTTTTGTGTGGAGATTTGAAAATTTTATAATGATGAAATTGAGATAAATTGAGCTCATCTTCGAATCTAAATAATACCTATATCCCTTCTTAAACTTTCTATCTCATTTTGTTCCTTTTCTAGCTTATTCGTTTCTTGGAAAATTTTAAGGTTAGATAAAGAAACTTGCATTATTTTGCTTGGATTAATAGTGGGTAACGGGGTACTCCGAGCAAGGGACAGGGTACCCCGAGTAGGGGGCAGGGTCCCTCGAGCAAGGGGCAGGGTCCCCTCGCAAGCATTTGGCTTTGAAGGGGGGGGCAAGGACGGTATAAGGGGATCCCCATCCCACACGTACCCCGCTCCCTCATATATAAATCATAAATATATAGTATATTAAATATTATTATTTATATATCTAAATAAATAAATAAATAGAACATATATATTTACAAAATGACATGTTGTTTTGTCAAGTTAAAACCCCCACCCCCTCCCCCCGCCCCGCCCCGCCCCGCGCAGCGGGGTTCATTTCTCCCTCATCTACCCCCACCCCCCTCTCTAACGTACTTTAATATGTGTCAACCAAATAACCTAATTTTATCATTAAAGTGCTTTTAAGGCTATTTAAACATCTTTAACTCTTTTAACGAAACTCCAAACAGAACTTATGACCCCTAAACTACACACGGTCTACACGAAATAATTTAATTTATAAAATTCAAATTTTAAAATTTTTATTTCAAATCAACTTATACCACGTGGATAGTGTATGGTTTAAATGCATTAGAATAGAGTTATTCATTTGAAAATCATATTATCCAAAGAAGGCCTAACTGAACAAGTGAACATGAGGCTCCATTGGTATTATTCAAAATTTTAAACGAATAAAATTTTAATAATTTTGAAAGAAATATAGTATTGGGATAAATAAATAAATAAAACTCATGGAAAAATAAGTAGATAAGAAGGGATTAACTAAATAAGAAATTAACTACTGCTTATTTTTCTTTCAAGGAATTTTATTCAAACTTCTGATATTTCAAAAAGTGTGTGTAACTTAAGAAGGTTTAAATTTAAAATTGGAGATAAGTAACAGAGTATTCCCAATGAATTCTTTATCATATCTTTAAAATACATTATTAAAACTCATTTTTTCTATTTTATATATTGACTTTTATAATTCATAATACACCAACTTATCTTTTTTTTTTTTTTTTTTTTTGTTATATCATTAAAATATTATATTTCTTAATATTTTTTATTTATTTCAAATATCATATTCTCTACACATCATATATTTCAAATATTTCTCTATACGTCATATATTTTTACGTCATATATTTTGATATTTGCAATATTAGGTTCTATATAATGTTACAAAAAAAAAAAATACAAATGCTCAAGAAAATAATACAAACAAACAGAGCTTGTGACCGTTACAGCGAACCAAAATTTAAATCTCTAACCTAACTCCCATTTCTCTCCCTGTCCATATGCGCAGAAATGGTGTCGAAGATCTCCAAGAGGACTCCGACGAAGTACGTCAAGGATTTCCGTATCAGTAGGCAGTATCGCCGCCGTCACCGTCGAAAATCCCCTGCCAAGAACAATGACGCTGCCATCGCATCCATCAGCAAGTCGATTTTGACCTGCCATCGTCGCCTCTTCAAACTCTTCTCTAAGTTGACCCACATCAACACCTCCAACCGCCAGCACAAGGCCTGCCAGACTCATGCAAAGATTCCCGATCAACACGAATGCACCGTTCGCAAATCGAAGCCGTTCGACAACTACGACCCACCGCGCCTCCCGCCGCTGACTTCGTCGAAGAGAACGGTGTTTCTCGACCTAGACGAGACCCTGATCCACTCCAATCCGGATACACCGCCGGACCGGTTCGACTTCGTGGTGAGGCCGACGATCGAGGGCGAGATCATGTGCTTCTACGTGCTAAAGCGCCCTGGCGTCGACGAACTCCTTGCGACTCTGGGTGAGAGATTCGAGATCGTGGTGTTCACGGCGGGGTTGAGGGAATACGCGTCGCTCGTGCTCGACCAGCTTGACCGTAAGTCTGTAATATCCCACCGGCTGTACCGAGATTCCTGCAAGGAGGTGGACGGGAAGTTCGTGAAGGACTTGTCGGGTTTGGGGAGAGACCTGAGGCGGGTGGTAATCGTAGACGATAACCCGGATGCGTACGAGTTTCAGCCCGAGAATGCGATTCCAATTCGACCCTTTACAGACGATTTAAGCGACAGGGAGTTGGAGAGGGTGATCATGTTCCTTCAGGGGTCTGATGGATTTAAGGATATGAGGGAGGCTGTCAAGCAATACGTGACTACTGATCCATATAACAAAACGCTTTGATGGTATGCAAATTTAATAATTCCCATCAATTCGTCTCTTTCTTTCTTTATATATCAAGTTTTTCCTCGAAAGAACATTAGATATTTATGTATGTATTGAACAGAAAGTTGTTCAATCGTGAAGGAGAAAAGAAACTAGGCCTAATTTGTTTATGATTCATTTTCCTCCGATTTGGCACTGACGTAGAAATGTATAAATAACTAAATCAATTTTAACTCAGTTTAAAATTTTGGGACTATTGACAAGTAGAGATTTCAAATTATGTATGAATAGAGTCTTCGAAACGGGTTGTTACTGCTCAGATTTAGGGCCCAATATGTGAGGGGCATATTGTTGGGATATCCCACATCTATTATGAAAATGGTTGATGGTCAAATTATAAACGTGAGGAAAAATTTCATCTATTAAATTAGCCTTTAAAATTGAGATAAACTTATGACCAGCCAACATTGTCCACTGTTTCAGAGAATCTTATTGGGTTTTCGACTTAAAATAATTAAAACATTTAATGCTAGGTAACCAACAATTGTAAACTATTACCATTGTTCAATGTATTAGTTCGATTGTCTAGATTTAAATAAAAACGTGTCATTGTAACTTGAATCAATACATATCTTGTAGGAATAAGAGGTTTAACCGCTTAGAGCATTAACATTGGTCTCATCAAAATAAATTATCAAAATTTGATGAAAAATACAAAATTAGTGAGAAGCCAACACCAATAATACTGGATGCTCTTAGCAACCAAACAAATGATCATACATTTCGATAAACTATAAAATTTTTCAATATATCACTAATATTTGAGAAGTTCAAAAGTGCTCATTCATTCTAATTGTAACTTTTCACAAAGAGTAATGCTACACAAAAGCATGCACACCATGCACACGAAAGATTTTAAAGTGTAAAATAAGAAAATATAAAAATATAAAATCACATTTTTAAGAGGGTGTGCAGGCTTCTGTTTATAATTTTTCTTTCACAAATACTTTTTCATTTATAAAAGTTGTGACTTGTGACTTTTTACAAGTACCATTTTATTTAAATAAGTTATGACTTTTCATAAATATCATTTCATTCTAATTCTGACTTTTTACAAGTTTTTTCATTATCTATAAATAGGGAACTTCACTCACAAATTTACTAACTTAAAAAATTTTCTACAAAATTAAAAAACCATTCACTCCTCCTTTTATCGTTATTTCTTTGGGCTTTAGATATTTTATATTGAGTTCGAAGATCTCATAGTGTGCACTATAAGGAGATTAATGAGAACCGACGTTGTTACATCTTAAGAGTAGACTGTCAAGAAGCCTAGTACATATTTATATCTTGAAAGTAGACTGTCAAAAACCGACGTCTCTTTCTAATTTGTTCTTGTTACTGTATATATTTTCTAGTTTACAAAGAATTTGCACATAGATCATCTACTATTCAAAAAATTCCCAACAATCTTAGAGTAGAAACTTTCTCTTTGTTAAACTAGATGTGTGTTAATTGATTGGTTGTCACCATGACTTCAAACAAACCTATTGCACCAAAGAAATTTGAAGGAGTCAATTTTAGCGTCTGCAAGAAAAGATGAAAATATGTCTTACAATGCTTGGATTATATTTTGTTAATTGAAAAAATCCTCTTTATGTTGATTCACATAAGCTCGCACATACTGTTGAGTTGCAAATATATGTAGAAAAATATAATTTGTGTAAATGTAGAATTTTAAATCATTTAAATGACACATTAAATCTGTCAAAGATATTTGGAATGCTCTTGATAAGAAATATACTGTACAAGATGTCGGAATAGATAAGTACACTGCAAGACAATTTCTTGGTTTTAAGATGGATGATTCCAAATCTGTGGTAGAGCATGTCTATGTAGTAACTATCCTTTACCATGAGTTGGATAATGGGGAATAGGTATTACTGAGTGGCTCCAAGTTGTTTGTACAATAGACAAGTTATCTCATTCATGGAAGAAGTTTGGCCTATCTTTTAAATATAAGACTAAAATTATGACTATGGAAACCTTGATCTAGAATAACACTTGAAAAATGATCATGTCCTACCATTGATTTCTAATTTTCAGTCTAAAGCAAATATTGTAGAAGGTCATAGAATACATAAAAATCCATTGCACCAAAAGTCTTAATTCATTAAGGGCAAAACTAATTATACGAACAATTTGAATCCAAATCATATATTAACAAAGTTGATAAGAAATCTGTTTGTTTTAACCGTAACAAACTAAGTCACTTGGCCAAAAATTATTGCTATAAAAAGAGGAAAAATCAAGGCAACGAACAACCAAGACTGTCCAACCCACAAGCTCATATGGCTCATATGGTGCTTTCTAGAACCAATTTCATTGGAACTGATGAACGGATACAAGTGGCGTGAGGGTAACGATGGGTAACTCCATCTCTACACAATAATTTGAAATATGAAAAATTGAACTCAAATTAACGTCTAGAAATAATCTTCCATTAGAAGAAGTGTTTTCTATACCAAAAGTGAGGAAGAACCTAATTAGTGAATCTTTATTTAGTAGGGCAGGCTACACATTGTTATTTCAATCCAATAAAGTTATTGTAACTAAATATGAGTCATTTGTGGGGAAAGGTTATGTGAGTGATGATTTGCTTGTAATTAATATTCAAAACATTGTAGTAGATAAATTTAATTTTAATAATAAATTTACACATTCTACATATTCTTCTTCGATGTGGCATGCTAGATTAGGTCATGTTAATTATCATAATGTTAAGTGAATGATAGATTTAGAGATAATTCTTAAAATTCCTATTGATTTTGATGAAAAATGTTTAATATGTATTCAATCAAAACAACCTAGAAAGCCATTTAAATCTACTATAAAAAACTCGTCACTACTTGAATTAATTTATAATAGTGAATGCTATTTAAATGGTGTCTCTTCTAAAAGTAGATAATATGTCTAAGTTTTGTTATGTTTACCTGAGCAATGATGGGGGCAAGCAATTCTTGCATCTCGTTTAATCTTGAATAGAGTGTCATTTAAGGGATCTAATAAGATACCATATGAACTCTGGAAGGGAAAAATACCCAATATTAATTTTTTTAGAGTTTGGAGTTGTCTTGCAAAGGTTGATGTTCTAAAAATTAAAAAATAAGAAAACTAACTCCTAGCACAGTAGATGCAGTATTCATTAGGTATGCTAGATATAGTTCTGCATATAGATTTTTGGTTATCAAATAAAAGATGTCTAAGGTATTGATCTCAACGCCATTATGGAGTCTACAGATGCAACATTTTTTAAGATCTTTTTTCCTTTAAAAAATAATTAGAAGATATTTACCTACTGTAAGTTTTCCTTCCACAATTAGTCAACCTACCATTATATCTAATCCTGAGAATGTATCTGGATTAAAAAATGAACTTGGAAGAGAAAAACGAGTGAAAAAGGAAAAAGATTTTGGACACAATCAATTTTAATACTTATTCTATGGAGGAAGACCCATTGACTTTCAAGGATGCCATGCTTTCCATTGATTCTACTTTTTGGAAAGAAGTAGTAAATAATGAGAATGAATTTCTTAAGACTAATGACACCTGGAACTTAAGTGATCTTCCTTCTAGATGTAAAACCATTGGATGCAAGTAGATTTTTAAAAAAGAAATTGAAACCTTGGTACTATTGATAAATTTAAAGCTATGTTGGGTGTAAATGGCTTGATACAAAAAGAGTATATCAATTATTTTAATAAGTATTCTCTTGTTACTAGAATAACCACAAGTCATGTTCTAATTGCTTTAGCAACAATCCATAAAATTGAGGTCCATCAAATGGATGTAAAGACCACATTTCTAAATTACAATTTGGAATAAGAGAGAGAGAGAGAGAGAGAGATATATATATATATATATATATATATATATATATGGATCAACCAAAAGGGTTTGTGGTTCCAAGTCAGGAAATAAAAGTTTGTAAATTATTAAATCTCTCTAAGGTTTATAGTAAGCTCCTAAAAATGGCCCCAAAAATTTGATAAAATAATTCTATCTTACGATTTTAAGATAAATGAATCTGATAAGTGTTTATACACTAAAATAGTTGGAGGTGCATGCGTAATGCTATGTCTTTATATTAATGATATTTTCATCTTTGGTGCCAATATAGATATTGTTCTTGATGTCACAACTTAGATTTTTTCAGATTATTGGTACGTTACTGTATATTGCTAATTCTAGTGGACCTAATATTTTATATGTTGTGAGTAGACTTAGTAGATATACTAGTAGGCTTGATGATTCTTATTAGAAAGCATTAGACAAAATTTTTAAGTATTTAAGAGAATTCATAACATATGGTATCCATTATTTTGGGTATCCCATTGAATTAGAAGGAAATGGTGATGTTAGTTGGATAACTGACATGGTAGATTGTAAAAGAATGAGTGGATATATTTTCACTCTCAATGAAGCAGCTGTAGCTTGGAGATATTCCAAGCAAACTGTGATTTTACGTTCTACTATGAAGTCTGAATTAATAGCGTTAGATACAATCAGACATGAGATAAAGTGGCTTAAGAACTTATTATCACAAATTCTGTTAATTAAAAAGCCAATACCAGCTATTTCTATTCTTTGTGATAATCAGGTCATGAGAAGTATTTATAAGAATAACCCTTTAATCATAAGAGGATATATTTGAGTATCATGCATTCTACGATAAGATACCTAATAAAGAAGAGATACCTCGGATCCTTTCACGAAAAGAATTGGCATAGTCAAAGGTTATACGTGCATTAAGGAGGATGGGACTAAAGTCCATTAATTAGGTCACCAGTAGATCCATATGGGGTGTGAGTGCTACAAATGCAATGGTAAAGGAAATTTAGTCTAAGACTAAGGCAATTTATTGAATTGCATGAACCTTTGGAGAACTCACCTATATTAGTGTGGCTATGAGCTCGCAAGCTATGGCAATTGGGTTATTCCCTAGAGCGCTCATGAATTCAAGATAAGGTGCACGACTTTTAAGCACCACCTTAAAAGGAACCCAATATTTGTTGTACTATGTGTCTTGTGTGGAGAAGTCTAAGTTAAACGATTCCAAGTCAAGACTAAGTTCACTATCAATCTTTCAAATAGAAACATGCTAACACTAGGTAGACGTTCAAAGTTACAAGCTACCTCTATAGATGCATAGTACTTATCCCAAAGAAAACTTTGTTCTATTCTATTTTTTTAAAATATTTTAATCAAGTGGGAGATTGTTGGTTTTTAGACTTAAAATGACTAAAATATTTAATGTTAAGAAACCAACAATTGTGAACTATTACCATTTTTTAATGTATTGATTTGATTGTCTAGATTTAAATGAAAATGTCATTATAAGTTGAACCAATGTATGAGTATTGGGAATAGGAGTCTTAACCACTTGCCAACCAAACAATGGGTTGTAGCCTTTGGTGAATTAGAAACATTTTCAATATAGTCTTTAATATTTGAGAGGTTGTGACTTCTAAAAAGTGTCCCTCCATTCTAATTGTGACTTTTCATAAATACCTTTTCAATTATATAAGTTGTGACTTTTCACAATTACTATTTCATTCAAATAAATTGTGACTTTCACAAGTACTGTTTCATTTAAATAAGCTGTAATTTTTCACAAATTCCCTTTTATTCTCTATAAATAGGGAAACTCGCCTACAAATTTACTATCTTAAATAATTATTAATAAAATTAGAGAATCACTTACTCCTTATTTTGTCTCTCTCTTTTTGGACTTTGGCTATTTTATATTGGATTAGAGAATCTTATTTTTGTTAAAGAATCTTGAAGAATAAATAGATTTATAAGATCTTTTACCTCTAGTCATTTGAGTTTGAGAATTGAAAAAGTCTATAAAAGAAAGTAGAAATTTTATGTAAGGAATGAACTTCTAATCTTTTGCCTTAAAACTTTATGAGTGAGTTTAATGGAAAACACAAACCCTTTTATATAGATAAGACTAGGAACCCTTACTTATTACTTCTACAACTTTTGAGTTACCCTCATTATTTCATCCATAAAAAAATAGGAAGAGTCACTCATTTATTTATTAAGGGCAATTACCTATACTTGGTAGATAAGGTGGATCATCTTGATGAAGTAAACCCTTTTAGGAAAGACAAATGATCCTCTAGGAAAATCAAAAGTCTAACATTATCCTACTTAGTTCACTTAATAGGTAAAATTGAAAGGCAAAAAATAATATCCTCAATTCTATTAAGGTATTCTATACACGAACCATAGCGATATTGCTTTCTATAGTGAACATTTTCTTTCCATGCATCACACTTTTGTGTGCACCAATAAGGAGATTAACGAGAACCGAAATTGTTTTATCTTGGAAGTAGACTATCAAGAAGTCTAATATATGTTTAAATCTGAAGGCAGTGAAATCTATTCTAAAGAAAGCATTCATCACAACATGTTTCAACACTGAATTATCTCTTTCTAATTTGTTCTTATTACTTTATACATTCTCTAGTTTATAAAGCGTTTGCACATAGATAATTTATTATTCAAAATATTCCCAACAAATCTTTCATGTGAACTATAAGGCGATTCAAAACTCAAAGGAAATAGACTCCTTATAAGTCACAAGATTTCAGAACACAGAGTATTGCAAGAATTTCGGTTGTTCGTGTCAATCGATTCCTTCTATCTCCTATTATGTTCTTGTTATCTCTAATTGAAGATCTTGAGCATGAAGATGTCGGTCTTTCTTTAAGCAATTCAAGAAAACAAATTGCAATGCATCAACACCAACCCCAATGCTAGCAACACAATTCGGCTAGCGGACTGTCAATAAATTATTATTTATGACAATTCTTTTTATACACTATTACACTGTCAATTATTGTAAGATATAGGTTGTCTATTGAGAAAACTCACCTGCTTCTCATATATCTTAATCACTTTATATTAATAAAATACTTGCTTTGCTTTGAAAAATACATAGATACCCCTAAACTTTAGGACTTGTTCCCCCTGTACAGTGTAAAGCGAATTCGAATTATTTAGTATCATAAATAATATTGCTTCTTACCTTATGGATGATGACAACTCCACCAGAGCGGATATCATTTTGAAGAGATTTTTTCATAGAACAGTATATAGCCTTAATTTTCAAAATATCAAAATGAAAACCAAGTGATTGACATTTGACTCGTCAATATCATCAAACAATATAAGAAAAGCAAGAAAGAAAGAAACCCAAAGAAAAGGACTACTCATGCCAAATGTGTGAATGCCACGTGGAGAAGGTTACATATAATCCAAAAAATTAAATTTAATTATATTCAAAGTAATAAATAAATAGAAAAATTCTTATTTTAAAATAAAATTGATTAAAATATTTTTATTTATAAATAAAAATCTAAAAAAATTCATTTCATTTAATCATAAAATAAATTTTTTTTATGTAGATTGCAATGCAATCTATTGAATATGAACTGTAAAAAAGAATTATTTTTAAATTATAGGTTATAAAGAAAAATTCTATTTGTAGTCTTGTATTAAAAAAATATTATTTTAAAAAAATATTATTATAATTTCAAAACTTTTTTACATTAAATTTGTATTGTAATTTCTAAAATTAGAATTGTATTTAGAATTGCACGGTTATAAAGCATTGGATACTGATTCGCATTTTCATAGAAAAGTCAAATCCTCTGATAGGAGAGGAGACCTAAGCCACATTCAGATCTATACGCTAAAAGTATTAGTCAATAGCACATCAAATATTACCTGTCCCAGACAAACCGAAACCTCATACATTATCTACATTCATTAACCAGAACAAGATATCAAATCTACGAAGGAGAAACAAACAAAGGTTAAAATGTCACATAAAAAGTGACGCAGTGCTTACTTAACAGGATCTGTTTAGTTGGGTGGAATACCAAACCAGAGTTTAGTCACAAACTTGAGTATCATGACGCTAGTACACAAAGCAGTGATAGAGGAAACCGATTCCTCTTATTAATATGAACTAATGGGGTGGTCTTGAGTCTCATTTGAATATAAGAAGTGTTTTATCTTATTTTATTATTATAATTTTTTAAAATTTACACACAGAATATAAGAAATAATTCAAAATTTTTTTAAATAGCAAAACAATAATATTATCAAAAAATAATATTTTAATGATATTTTATTTAACTTTTAATTTTTATCCCAATTCACCTATTTCAATTCATTATCCATATCGCACCTTAGTCAATATCATATATAACGGGCCCAGAGCTTCGGGAAATAGAAGCAAATTAGGTATTCATGTCTTTATTTATTTCCAAGCACTAGTCATAGACCAAATCTATTGGTTTTCATAACGCGAAACGGCAGCCCCGTTTTGGGCTTTTTGTCTGGGCTTGGTCAATCGTCTTGAACGTACGTAATGTATATAGCAGCACAGCACTATATAGCTAAAGGAAATAGAATAGTAGATAATAAAAAATTAGGAATAAATTGCAGTAGGCAGTGGCAGAGGGGAGGCCCAAAAGTGTTCAAAAGTGTTGGTAGTTATTATTGGGCTTTTACTGTTTACCTATTCTCATATCTTACGCATATGTTAATGGCTTTCATGCATATGTTACGCAGTATTGGGCTTTTACCTATTCTCATTTCCCATTTACCTATTCTCATTTCCCATTAGCAATAAAACTCTTATTGCCGATAAAAAAAAATATTTTTATTCCCGTAATACTTTTTCGTTAGATTGATCTTGTTTGTGTTGTTTTTGAAATAGAAAAATGATGGAAAGGTAAACTCCATAAAGATTAGTTACTTGGAGAAAACGGGGTCGACCTCTATTTTTTCTGAAATTCTATAAAGTTTTTTTTCGTACTTAACACCAAACTGAGACTAAAATTTTGTAAGGGTGATATGTTTTGACTTTTTCAGTGTCTACAATAATTAGTAAACGAGTATTTTTTAACTATAAAGATGGTTAAAATAAGATTTTTTAATAAAATTAAAGATAAAATTTTAATAATAATTTAATTATCTATACTGAAAGAGAAAAAGCTGAAAATATTTATTTAGATTCGATACTTGATGATTTTGATTCTTTAAAAGTGCTCAAGTTACAATTTTAAACATTCTGTATTTCTTTTTTAATATATTTTTATAAGTGTCTTTATATTATTTCAATAATATATTATTCTAACATATCATATATTTTTTTTAAATACATAGATTGTATTAAAGGTATTTTATTTTTTATTTTAAGTCTTACTATCAAATTGCTCTATATTATAAAAGAATTATATAAAAATAGAACAAAAAATATATTGCTATAATTTCACCTTTGCTTAACCCCTCCTAAAATAAATTTCCAATTTTGCCATTAGCAGTAGCCCTTTATTTTTCATCCAATACCATGAGGATATCGTAAGTTTTGAATCAGGCATTTTCGATAGAGTTTCCCTTATCATACTTGACAAAAATAAATAAATCACATTCTTTACGATTGCCACGTGAAAATATATTTTCTTTTATATAAAGATAAAATAAAATAAATAAAAATAACTTAACCACTTCCATGATAGCACTCTTTATTATGGATACTACCCGCCCTACCGGGGGCAGGGCCACCCTTCCTCTGCACCTTGCCCGGGGGCATGGGCGGAGTTCCCATTTGCACTCCCGTGCTCCGCTTCCTCCCATGCGAGGGCGGAGCACCCCATCCGGCAGCAAGGGCAGGGGTGAACATCTGACCGTTCGCTCCCCGCCTTTGAAGCTTTTGGACCTTGAGTAAAAATTAAAAAAAAGGGTGATCGAAAATCACAATCCAAATTTCAAACATCATAATCCAACACAATGATCACACATATGCACAGTCAACCTATACAGCAAACAGATTACAATTTCATCCTCCAACTCTATTAATCATCTCATTTGCATTCTCCATAAACTCTAAAAATAAAAAAAAAATGGTCATGATTTAGCGTCGGCGAGTCGGTAACAAATATGGGGACTGGAGAATCAGAGATGACAGCAACTCCATAGACAGTGAGGACATATGGCGACAAGCCGATGATAGGATGGCAAGATGACGGCAAGGAGATGCGAAGACATGGCAGGGTTGTGGCAACGAGATCATAGGATTAGGGTTCGCTTGGAAAATTGGGGAAAATGAAATCGATTCTAAGAGACGTGAAAAACGAGAGAGTGATTTCGACCAAAGAGAGGAGGTGCTTAAGTTAGTAATTAAAACGGCATCATTTTAATTACTAACTTAATATATTAAAAAGTTAGATCTAGATTTTTTTTAAATAATATATATTATATATTAAAAATGGGGTCGGGTGCTGGGTCTTTGCAGGCAGGGCCCCCTGGCCGAATGAGGCAATCTTCCCTACCATAAGGAGGGCAAGGCAGCGGGTACAGATACATGTTGCCCACCCCTACTCTTTATGATTGAGGTGGCTAGATTCACTTCTATGGTAGAAAATAAATAAAAACCGTCTTTTATGGTACCCAAGCTCAAGTCATCTTGTTGTGATCAAAATTAGGTACCTCATCGATGATTAAATTTAACCACTACATGAGTGATTATGAGAAATAATATATATAAGTCTCAAATACAGATCTCATCAAAAAATACATATATGAAAAACTCACTTTTTATTGATATAACTCACATATTTGCAAAGAGAAACGCTAAATATATGAATGATAAACGTAGTATTGCTTATGTATTGATATGGCTGTAAGAAAATGAAGGACTAGAAGAAATATTAATGATGACAATCTCATGAGGATGTTTGTCCCACAAATTGGTGAGGGCAAGATGAATAATGTGAGTAAATGATTTTGTACTAGAAGTCTTTATTTAATCAAAGTATTGTGTCATTTGATACTTCATAAGAGAAGCAACTTTTTGAATTAGTTTAAATTTTATGTCTCTATATCCTTAACTATTATCATCCATCATGGGAACCATTACCATAGAGGATGCGATTCCAAGGAGTACATCATTTGATGATCAAATCTTATAAAATCACATCTCCCACTTGATCACACAAAATGATGATGATCTAGTTGAGTATTTACCTTGGTACCAATATGACTTATTCACTACTCAAATTTCATCTACATATCTTTGCAGATTAGTGTAAGAGCATGACAAGCCTCTGAGTACGCACGTTTTTATCATTATCTTATATGATCATATCCTCCATCACATGTGCTCCTGCTGACTACATAAAAAGGGTAACTTCATTTCACTAAAAATACTTAGTGAATGGTATCGATTCTCCGTGACTTGATCCAAAATCAAAATCCCTATCATAATTGATGAGTCCAATCAAATACATAACACATGTATCGACCTGCGCTGAATTTTCATTAAGTACTTCCTCTAGAGGCTATTCATGAAGTTTTTTTTAACCACCTTATCAACAACTTTACAGATGTTAACTAATTATTTAGTTAATCAACTTCCATTGAACTTTTATTAAGTATTTACCCTAAGGCTATTATTGAGATTTTCTTTAATTGCCATATCAGTGACTTTACACATGAACAAATTTCATTTGAGTATCACCATAACTCCAATTTTTTAGGTATCCCTAAAATTTGCTAAATTATCCATGTCGGTCATGAGATTATCTAGATTTCTCTCAACCACATTTTAGTAACATGTTCTCTGAATTTCTTCAGAGACAATCATTTAGTCATCGGATTTGCTACCATCTCGGTCGAAAAAACAAAACTAATATTAACCTCTCATATTTCCACTATATCTAAAATATAGTAATAATGCACATCAATGTATTTTTCCTTGAAACTTTGTGCTCCACGTTTTATTAATGAAATGATAGTCTGATTATTGCAAAACACATTGATTGATTCTATGGATGTACCCAAATTCGAGTTTTTTATAAAGCACTTTATCCACACGGCATTACTTATTACAGTACTACAAATAATATATTATGCTTCCATAGTAGACTTAGCAACATAATCTTGTCTCTTACTTAACCAAAAAACTATTATTCTACCAAATAGAAATATATATATATATATAGTTGTAGATTTTCTATCATCTGCATCACTTCCAAAATCAATATCATTATAGCCAATTAACTTTATATCATTCTTTCCAAAGCAAAATTTCAAATTTTTATTATCTTAGAAATATCTTAAAATACGCTTTACTGATTGTCAATGTTCTTTTCTTCGATTGGATTGATATATGCTTATCAATCCTATTGCATGACAAATATCTAAATGACAAATATCTCGTCTAGTACTTGCATTACATACATAAGGATTCCTAAAGCTTGAGCATAAGGAACATTAAACATTTCGCTTATTTCATCCTCATTTTTTGGATATATACTTTTATTTAAAGTATGACCTTTGCAAACAGGTATACTTAAGGATTTACAATTTTCCTTTCAAGTACTTTTTCTAGATATTTTTCTTGATTTAAATACAATAGATTTGAATTTCTATCTCTGGAAATTATTATACCAAGCATATAGGCAGTTTCACTCATATCTTACATTTCAAATTCAGATTTCAAGAAATTTTTTATTTCTTTCATCATATTTAGACAATTACCCGTTAGTAAAATATCATCAATATATAATGATAATAATGTCAATTTATTATCATTTTTTCATATGTAAACACAATGATCTAATGGACTCATTTTATATCCCATTTGTAAAATGACTTGGTGAAACTTCAAGTACTATTGTCTTGAAAATTGTTTAAGTCCATATACTGGCTTTTTCAACTTATAGACTTTCTCTTCATGTCTTTTAATTTAGAATCCTTCTGATTGAATCATAAAAATATCATATTTTAATTCATTATTGAAAAAAGCTGCATTTACATCTTATTGATGTAATTCTAAATTCATCCGAGAAACAATAAACATGATGATCCTTATGTATTTGAATTTTGCTACAAACGAATATGTATATATAAACTCTACACCTGGCCACTAACTTTGTTTTATATCTTTATAGACTATTATCAATTTTAAATTTTCTTTTAAGAATCTATTTATAGCCAATAATTTTTCTATCTTTTAGAAGGTTAGTTAACTCTCAAATATTTTTTTTTTTATAGATTCAATTTTATCTTTCATGGACTAAAGACATTTCTTTGAATTAATACTATTGATTGCCTCAAAAAAAAAAAAATAGGATCATTGTCTAAATTTTCCAAAGTGGTATTTAGAACTTAATGATTTTAAAATAACATAAATGGTCATCTAGATCTTTTACTCTCATTATCTCCAATATCAATATCTGAATATTAATTTTCATTTGACTTTATTTTGTTTTTAGTATTCTGTATTTGAATAATATTATAATTTATATTGTCAGACTCTATAGAGATTTATTGATATTCTAGATCATTTAATAAATCTATTTGATCAACTAAAATAATAAGACTTATATTTTCTAAGAAAATGATATCTCTACTTTCAATCAATCATTTTTTAAAATGATAAAATGGGTAGTCACTTTCGCTTTCTACATACCCGATGGACCTACATTCTCAAATTTTACTTTTTAATTTATCCCTTAGTGGCATTGGGATGAGCACTTATGTCTTACAATCTCACACTTTGAGTTTGTTTAAATCTGATTTATATCTTATTCATAACTCATAAGGTGTAAGAAATTTTATTTTGGTTTCAACTCTATTTAATATATAAGTCGATAATGTTTCACTTCAAAAATGTGTTAGAAGATCAGCATATACCATCATCGATCACACCATATCCAATAAAGTTCTATTTCTCTTTTCTGCAATGTCATTCTGTTGAGATTTATATGACATGGTATAAACGTGGCTTACACCATTTTATTTGCAGAATCAAGCCAAGTCAAGCCAAACTAGACTCAAGTAATTGGAGTTCGAGTTTGAGATCAAGTTGAGAGCTTATCGAGCCGAGTTCAAGTTGTTCAAATACGAGCTCGATTCGAATCGAATTATTTATTAATCATTGTTTGTAATTTTTAACAAGGTTGAGTTAAACCGAGTTGAGTAATGCTACATACAATCGTGGAGTTGCAAGTGAGGTGCAATAGTTTTTTAAAAAAGTGGGGTCCAGTATTAAAAAAGTTAAGTTTTTTTCATGTGAGTCCTATATATATTCATTTTTTTTCAAATCGATTGCACACCGCTTATAAGTTCATGACTGCATCTATAATTTCTCACTAACTATTACACATTATCAAATAGATATTATAAGTAATAACTTAATTACTTAATAACTAAAATATAATAGTGAACTATATTCAATATATAACTATAAATGACTAGACATAAATAATTGAGTTATATACTATGTATTTAATTATGAAGATAACTATATTTATGTTATTAAATAAGATAATATGTATAGAATCAAATGTGTGTATAAGAATACTAATATATAGAAATAAATTATATATATATATATATATTCAATGATTTATGGGCTCAAATTGAATCAATGTAATGAACTGAGTTGGGCATAAATTAGTAGCTTTAACAAACATTAATCGAGTTAAGTGGAGTATTATTTAATAATCGAATGAATTTTGTTTTTGCAATTAAACTTTTTTTTAGGAGTCGATCTTGACACAAGTTTAACCAGATAAATAATTGTGATAACTGGTTTATTTCTTGCCTTACTAGTGGAAAACTTTGATTTTTGTTTTCGTTTATTCTATTAAAAGTAATAAATAAATTATAATTACTTTATTTTAACATATTTTTGAAACAAAGAAAAATAATTTTCCATGAGATTGCTACCTATTTTCGGTGAAATAGAATAAACGAATATTTTAACGGTTCAACGGAGTTTCTTTTTCATTTTTTTTTTGAAATGATTAACGGAATTTCTTAAATTTTATGATAGGCCTAGCAAAACGTATTATTTAAAATAATTACGTAATCTCGAAACACGGGGGGTTATTTGGGTAAACAAAACGGCAACGTCGTCCTAAAGTCTCTTGGGGAAGAGAGATAAATCGTTCCTTCAAATCGATTATATGCCTAGGTTTCATTTCAGTGCGAACGGAAGAGAACAACAACGACAGCTACCTTGATTTTACTTCTACGATGCTAACCCACAAAGATACCAAGTCTTGGGCGCCTCCTAGGAATTCCAACTTCTCCTCCGGCCAAGATATAGGTTGCCCGGAATCTAATTCTCTTCTGGTAATATTGTTATTTCTGTTTGCTGAATTATAAGTTTCGGTTCTTTCTTTGATGGGTATGGATGATGAAGAAACAGAATACTTGTAGTCCGATTTTGATTGCTTTTTTTGTGGCTAAGATCTTCTGTTAATTTAGCTTTTTTGAAGTTTGTCGTCCAACGTCCATGGTGCAGATAAATTTTCTGATTTTAGGGATTTCTTTAATTCTTTGAAATAGCTAGGTTTCTTAGGAGAAGCTCTTATAGGTTAGGAAGATGGAGGCTATAATTTAAATTTTGAGTGCCAAGCTGAGTTTGGTGTCTGGGATTTTTATAATTTCCGGCTGTCTCGAATTCTGATTCAAATATGTTTCTGTTTGATGAAATAGTTTGGTTTTGTTGTATCTGGGATATTGATTTGGCAATTTTAGCATAAGTTTGGGGAGGGAATATGTCATTGTTTGGTTAAATAGCCTTAAGTCTTTTTGTATTCTACATATTGATTTGGGAAAATTTAGAATCAGGATCTCGTGATGTTTCTTTTTTTTTTTGGTCGGTAGTTTATTGGCTTATTAATTGAGTCAAGATTAGTGTTTTCGTTATTTTTCCTCTTTTGTTTGTGTGAATTGATACTAGTTTGTGGGTGCCAATATGCAATAGATTGTGAAAGCAGAATAATTTTTTGATGAATGCATAATAAGAGTGATATGTTGTGTTTCCTTTTGTGGATTCTGGTGATAGACTGAATATGGCGACCTCCAAAATCACATAGCTAATGATGTTATGCCATCCACTGCTGGCACTGGAAGCAGTAGATTGGATGAGTCTGGAGAATGTGATACTAAATTAGCTCGAGGTTCCGAGGAAGTTGATGGTCAGAAAAGAGACTGCAAAGCTGGCCACCAGCAGCAAGGAAAATACTTCTTTTATGATTTACCACTTTCTGAAGAAACTGGGGTTTGGATACCTGTTTCTGTTCCACCTATGTTGGAAAGCGAGCATGAAGAGTGGGCTAGAGGTTTTCACACAAATGGGGGTTACTTCCCTGAAGGAGACATGGGATGGGGCCAGTACCTTGGGGAAGAAAAGGAGTTGACCATGTGGGATGTGATGGTGGAGATGTTACTTGCAGCACGTGGGAAAGTTGGTGCTATTGCTTCAGGTGACCTCCACAGGTATACATTCTCATTTGTTTCAAGCCATCTACTTGAACAAGCTTGGAAAGAGATGGCCCAGACTTTGACAGAGACTAATTTTGGCAATGTGAGGGAAATAATTGAGGCAGAACCACCAAAATGGTTGGCTGACAGTGCTGCTTTTGCATGTATGTTATGTGGTGTACGGTTTCATCCAATCATCTGTTCAAGGCATCACTGCAGATTCTGTGGAGGAATATTTTGCGGTGAATGCACTAAAGGAAGGAGCTTGTTGCCTGCAAAGTTTCGTGTTGGGGATCCCAAACGGGTCTGTGATGTATGCTGTGTTCGGCTTGAGTCTGTCCAGCCCTACTTGATGGACCAAGTCAGTCATGCTGCCCAGTCGCCAACCCAAGACCTGACAGACCTCAGCACTTTGAGATCATGGGTTAATTTTCCTTGGGGACAGTCTATGGAATATGAGATCTATAAGGCAACAAATACTATCCGGTCTTATAATAAGGTAAGAATTTGAGTTCTAAGATGTCTGTTTATCATAATAAATTGCTGCTGCCTAAAACTCTCTGTTTTTTTAACATATCAAAAAGTTTCTTTTTTGTTTTCTGATCGGTGCTGCAGCCTAAAACTTTCTGTTGAAGTCTTTGTTCAATTTTTTTAACCAGTCTTGTTAAACCTTTATTTTTCATTCAAAGGAGGCTATTAGTCTAGCAACTGTCTTACTAGCTTGGTTGGAGGTCTCTCTATTGCAAATTTGCCAATGAAACTTAGGCTTGACTAGTGACTGATAACAGTGATAACATTTTTGCACATTTGTTGCTCCATAAATTTTTTTGTTGATGTTTGAATATGCTTGCAGTGAAGTGATCTTGCTGATTTGCTTGGATTCCTAGTTCTTACTCATTTCTTTAATTTATGGATTACAAACCAATTACCTTCTCAGGTACCTGAGAAGAAAATTCCAGATGCCATTCTACGGCAAGCAAAAGGCCTTGCAATCATTACTGTTGTGAAAGTTGGGGTGATGGTTACCTACAATATAGGAACTGGACTTGTGGTTGCTCGTAGAGAAGATGGTTCGTGGTCCCCGCCATCTGCCATTTCTACATTTGGTGTGGGTTGGGGGGCTCAGGTAAACTAGTTCATCTTTAACAACTTCAATGTAAATTTTCTTCATCTATTCCACAAGTAATGCCACAACTAATGTGAATGGAAGCAGTGACTGTACTGACACATACAATCTACTGTCAGTGCATTTTCTCTTTCTAGACTTTTTCCCAAGGAAAACAGTTTTAAAATTTTATGAACTCTGTATTTGTTCTCTGATATATTGAACCAACATATAGATATTTATGCTGTTTAGATGATCAATCTCCCATTCATCTATGTATTTCAACTCGAAATGAACCTTGATTTTCCCATTTTGCAATTACGTTTGCAGTATGTTTGATCTCAATTTTTAATGCGTTCTCTATTCCTTTGAAAATTTGAGAATCTTTCTATCTTCCTCAGGCTGGAGGAGAATTGACAGACTTCATTATTGTGTTGAGAACAACTGATGCTATCAAGACATTCAGTAGTACCGTACATCTTTCAGTTGGAGCTGGTTTGAGTGCAGCTGTGGGAAATGTAGGAAGGGCAGCCGAAGCTGATGTGCGTGCTGGTGATGGTGGTTATGCTGCTTGTTATACATACAGCTGCAGTAAAGGTGTGCATTATCTGAGTGATGCATGTATCTGCTGAAGGCTAATTGTTGTTGCGTATTGTTATTTTTATTGTTATTTTGGTTGTTGCTGTTTTTGTTATAGTTACCTTTTCTTTTTTCGCCTAATTTTTCTTTACACTAGCAGAATATGATTATCGTTTAGAATGCAGGTGCATTTGTTGGTTGTTCACTTGAAGGAAGTGTAGTCACCACTCGTACGAGAGAAAATTCTCGATTCTATGGTAGCCAGTCATTGACTGCCTTAGATATACTTCTTGGCTCCCTGCCGAGGCCGCCTGCTGCTGCCATCCTCTATCGTTCTCTTGCGGAAATTCGAGGATTAAGTGATTGGAGTTGATTATTCGAATTTGTTGTCAAGTTTCACTGGTCAATAAGTATGCAGTTTGTAAAGGTTCTTTGCTGCCATTCTTTGGACATGTAAAGTAATTTTCAAGTTATGTATAGCATGTCATTGGGAATCCTCCAAGGGAATACGCCAAAAGTGCCCAAAAACAAAAAAGGAAATGTAAATGTTTATGTATATGGTGACAACTACTTGGTTGAAACGCCTGTCATATCTGCCGCAAATTGTACATAAAACTTGGATTGTTGGATTACATTGCAATTCATTACATGAAAGAACATGCTGAAGAGAGTTCATGGCATTTCTCCATTAGCCTCCATTTATAGTTTTTTACTCCCAATTTTGATGGCTCAAGTGCAGAGCAAAACCAACCATCACTTGCCAATGATCATGGCCTAAGCATTGTCTATTTTATTATTTATGTTTTTTTTTAAAATATTCTAATATATCTTTATTATGATACAAACATATTTATGCTTGTACCATTTATTTTCACTTTATTACTCATTTTTAGCACTTTTTGTCAACTTTCACCCCTTACTTCCACCTCATGAGATGTCTTTTAGATATTTCATTCTTACACTTCTCATCAACTTCTACGGTCTACCCTTTATTAGCAACTCGTCTTTTGCACTTTTTGTCGACTTCCACTCCTTATTGCCACCTTTAACCTGCCCCTTTATTAATAATACGTCAGCTGTCTCTTTCACTTTTCGTCTTTGTAGTTTTCTCATCAACGTTTCTTGTTCGCTTAAGGGGAGCTTTACCTTGAAACCGTCCGAGTAAGTAATTCAAACAACTGGATAATCGCAACATTAACTTTTGTCTTTGAACAGTATTTGGTTTCTAGTCCTTTATTCAGAAATTATTTCAATTTATCTCATATTAAATTTATAATTATACTTTTTTAGAATTTTACATAAAATATAATAAATAATTCAATTTTTTAAATTTCAATTCAATTTTTTTTAAATTTCAAAATAATAATAATATTAAAAAAGTAATATTTTATTTAATTTTCAAAACTCATCTTAACCCATCTCATCTTATTTCTAAATCCAAACAGAGCAAGTTAATTGGAAATCATTTCACATTTGCTTATTTTTTTCCTGATCTCAAGCTTCTATTTAAGGTGTCATTTTTGGTTTCTGTTGCCCAGATGACTAACACAAGAGGGGGGGTGAATTGGGTTATATTAAAAAATTAATACTTATAAACTAAATATACAATATAAAATATAACCAAAATATAAAGCAGTAGGAAATATAAAGAGTAGGGTAAGAGAAAGCAAACTCAGTATTTTTACGAGGTTCAGCCCCACTGCCTACGTCCTCGCCTCAAGCTACCCCTTGAGGATTCCCAAATCCACTATTCAATCTCCTTTAGGTGGAGATAGAAACCTATTACACCTTTGAGCAGCACCGCTCCAAAGATTCCGTGTAGAACACCCTCTACACTTCCAATCACCTCACACTTGGTGATTCAACTATTCCCTGTGTAGAACACCTTCTACACACACAAGGGTTATACACACCCTCTTACTTCCAATCACCTCACACTTGGTGATTTAACTATTCCCCGTGTAGAACACCTTCTACACACACAAGGGTTATACACACCCTCTTACTGATACAAGAATTGATAGTGGGTAGGCTATCAGAAAACACTCCTCAATGAGTGAAATAAGAACAATACAGCACAAACTATATCTCTCTCAACAAGAACAAGAATTAAGGCTCAAAACTTTAGAAAAGAGAGAATGAGAGCTTTGAAAGAATGATGCAAAATTTAGCAATAGATGTGTAAGCTCTTGTTGTGAATTTTGCAAAACTCAAGTGAGCTATTTATAGGCAAATGATTCTTCAATTTCAAATTTGAAAAGATTCCCATGTCAAATAAGAGCACTATTTACTTTTCAAAAAATTCAAATAAAAACATTTCCTTTTTGCATTTGTCAAAGACAACTCCATTCATTTTTCAAAGAAATCAAACCTAATCTTTTGCTTTTCATACAAGACAAAATGAGCATGATTTATTTTTCAAACCAAATTATCTTCTTTTTGCATATGTCAAAAAAACACACAACCACCCTTTAAGATTTTCAAACAAATCATCTATCTTTTATATTTGTCAAAAAAACACACAACCACCCTTTAAGATTCTCAAACAAAATCATCTACCTTTTGCATTAGTTAAAAAAACACACCACCTCCCTTCAAGACTTTCAAACAAAATATGCACATGTCAAATATGATAATCAATCATCTTATAAAATCAAGTTTTTATAAAAAAAATATAATTTTCGAAATTATTTTGTTTGATGGTGTTATGCACATGTGAAAAACATAATTTTCAAAACTAAGACATTTAAAAATGTCTTGCATATGTGGAAAAAATAATTTGATGTTTTATGAGAAAAAAGAGTAATTTGGAGCCTTAATCCAATTTCTAATTTTATCAAGAGATGTACAAAAATAATCTATGAGTTTCATTTGTAGACTTGATATCTTTCTTGCTCATGCTTGATTTCTTGATGTGTTTAGCTCCCTTCATGCATAGACAACTTGAGCTTGAGTTTTCAATATTATTTGTTATCATCAAAATTTATACGTAAATACGAGACTTGAAACCTTGGGTTCAACAATCTCCCCCTTTTTGATGATGACAAATACTTAGTAGAAATCTGCGACCTGCAGTAATACTTAAGCTCCCCCTGAAAATATGCGTTAGTATTTCAAGAAAAATATAAACATGATTCTAGCATATATAACAGGGTAGTATAATACTAGTATAAGACTTCTCCCCCTTTTGGCATCATTAAAAAGGAATTATAATTAGATCAATAAGATATATTCCTGCAATAACCAATAGATAAATAAAACGCTGTGTTAGTAGAGACTGTAGAGAATTCGGTGCGTAGCCACACGTGTTCGACAAAACTTGCAAAGGCTGGAGGCCTAGTTCAGGTAATTCGGTGCGGAAGGAGATTTTGTAAAGAACTGAATAATTGAAACCACCCGTGCCCGACAAAACCTGCAAAGGCTGGAGGCGTAGCTCTGGCAATTCGGTGCAGAGATTTGATCCGCTTGATGTTGCTGAAAAATGAGATATTATCATGATTTGTAAGTTTGTCTTGTTCTTATTTCCGTTTCTATAAGAGCAATCCTTAGCTTTATCTATTTCGCATCAAGCTTTCTTCTCATCTTTGCAATTTGCTTGCATTCTCATTCTACAATTTTTCAATGGCTCGTAGAATTCCCTTCAGTGCTTCTCTTGATCAAGATTTGAGGTATCCTTCACCTCAATCTCAATCTATTTCTGCATCTGTCGTGGGTGCCATGAAGCAACAAGAGACTGATTTAGCTAATAAATCAGATCATGACGCCATTTACGAGCTTGTGGGTCTCGGAACTCGATACTCATCATCTATCGTTGCGTTTTCTGCTCGGTTGCAGTCCAAAACTCGCGAAATTGAGAAGCTTAACGAGACTGTATCTGTACTTCAACGACTTATTTATGAATAAAATAAAAAAATAGTAGAATTAAAGCAACAGAATAAGGATTTGAAATCCTTGCTTACCTCTTCATTTCGATTGCCTAATCCTTTAGACAAGGATGGTATGATGATTTATGAGGAGCAAATGCATTTGAATGATGAGGCTAAACGTCTCAAGTTTCTGTAGGTCATTTGAGTTAATGGAATAAAAGTATCTAGCAGATATTGATGGCATGCATAATTCCTATTTCTCTTCTAATCATGCGTAGTCTATCTTCTGGTAGGGGTTTTGTAAAAATGTCTGCCAAATGATCATGTGTACTAGTGAATTCTAATGCAATATGGCTCTTCTGCACTTTGGTTCGAGATTGTTGTATTGGATTCTTTGAAAGATTTATAGCACTTGTATTATCACATTTGATTGGAATGTGATTGTACATACGTTTAAAATCCTCAAGTTGTTGCTTCATGTAAAGAACTTGGGCACAACAACTACCCGCAGCAACATATTCTGCCTCAGCAGTAGATAGTGTAACAGAATTTTGTTTTTTACTAAACTAGGAAACTAGTGCATGACCTAAGAAATGACATGTTCTACTAAAACTTTTTCGATCATCTTTGCAACTAGTATAATCGGTACCTGAATAACTAATAAGATCGAAAGAAGTGTGTTTAGGATACCATAATTCTAAGTCAATGGTACTGGCAAAATATCTAAAAATCCGCTTGACTGCAATCAAATGATATTGTTTCGGAAATGATTGAAAACGTGCACATAAACATACATTGAACATAATATCAAGTTATCAAATATAATAAACTACCAATCATACCTCGATATACCTTTGAGTCAACTGGCTTACCGCTTTCATCTTTATCAAGTTTAGTGGTTGGACTCATTGATGTTCCAATTACTTGATTTGCAATCCGAGAAAAAAATTAAGTTCTCCCATTATGCTCATTTCAAATTCTTTCTGCATATTCTTAGCAAAATCTTGACACATATTTTCATTAGTAGCACCAAATATTATATTATCTACATAAATTTGAACTAGAAGAATATCATTCTATTCATATTTGATTAAAAGAGTTATATCGATCTTTCCTCTTGAAAAACCTTTTAAAAAAAAACTATTTAAGAAAACACTTTTAACAACCATTTGAAAAAAATTGAAATCTTTATAACAAGCATATGCAAGTAGCATTCGAATAACTTCTAATCTTGTGACTGGTGCATATGTCTCATCATAATCGATTTCTTCCTCTTGATTGAAACCTTGGGCTACAAGTCGAGCCTTGTTTCTAGTGATGATTTTAGACTCATCTTTCTTATTTCTAAAAACCCATTTTGTTCCAATAACAGCATAATTTTTTAAGTCTAGGAACAAATGTCCATACATTATTTCTTTCAAATTAATTTAGTTCTTCTTGCACAAATAGAATCCATGATTTATCAATAAGAGTTTCATCAATATTTTGGATTCAATTTGAGATAGAAAAAGTGTGTGATTACAAATATTTCTAAGAGATGATCGAGTACTTACACCTCGTGAAGGTTCTCCTAGAATTTATTCCGCTGAATGATCTTTCACATGTTTCCACTATTTGGTTGCATCTTGTACTAAGTCTTGATGATCTTTCTTTCTATTTCCATGATCTTTTCTTTTGAATTGTCTTCAAATATCACACATCCTTTTTCTTTAGAAGTGAAGTCAATGAATTTAGTTTTGTCTTCTGTCACGTATCTTGAGCATCCGTTGTCTAAAAATCATTTATTTTTACCTGTAGAATACTTCATGCATACCTACAAAAGCAATTAAAAAACAATTCCCGATACCCAAGTTCTTTGGGTCCTTTATTTATTAGTATTAGAAGAAACAAGATATTTAGGTACCCATATGGCCCTAATAGTCATTGTATGTTTTCTTCTAATAGGACAAGCAAGATAATTATGACCATTTCTATTACAAAAATTGCAAATAGCATATGACATATATGAAGAACTTGAGTGATTATAATAATATCTTTTTTTAACAAAATTATTTTTATGAAAAGAATTTTGAATATTGGACTTTGATGTAGAAGGATTATCAAAGAAGTTTTTATAAGGTTTGTATTTTTGTTTTGGCATATATCCCAAGCCTGCCTTATCAAAAACACATCTTTGACTACCAAGAACTTTTTCAAAATTTCTTTTTCCATTCGTAAAGTTTTCAATAATATTTTCTAAATCAGTTTTCTTTTTCTTCAACTCAAAATTTTCATCTTTCAAAACAATATTTTCTTTTCTTAAAATATCAATTTCGTTTGTTAAAGAAGAATTTTTCTTTTTCAAAACAGTATACTTGATACCCAATTTTTCAAATTCCTCATATACTTCTTCTAAAACATTTTGCAATTCTTCATATGAAGGATCTTCAATATTATCAAAATTTGTTACCTCAATGTCATCTTTAGCCATAAGACAAAGATTTCCTGATTCTTCATTGCTTGCTTCACTATCTGAGCTACTTGAATCATCATTCCACGTAGCTTTCATTGCTTTTTTGTCTTTGTTTCGATCTTTCTTTAGCAGAGGACAATCTGGCTTGATATGACCGGGTTTATTGCATTTATAACAAATTAAAGTGTCATTTTTACCTGAATCTTTCTTGGAAAAATTATTGAAGGATTTCCTTGGAGGAGTTTTATTTTTCTTTAAGAACCTCTGAATTCTTCTTGTTATCATCGCAACTTCTTCATCTTTGTCGTCATTTTCCTCATCTTCATCACTTTCACTTTCATGTGGAACAGCTTTAAGTGCCAAGCTCTTCTTTGACTTTCCTTCTTCTTCTCCTCTTTTCAATGTGTACTCATGGGTGATAAGTGACCCGATGAGTTCATTCACTTCGAGCTTCTTGAGGTCTCTAGCTTCAAGAATCGCTGTCACTTTTGATTCCCAACGTTTTGGTAGAGAGTTGAGAATTTTTCTTACTATCTCCACTTTGGAATAAACTTTGCCAAGAGCTGTCAAGTTATTTATGATGTTAGTAAAACGAGTGTACATACTAGAAATAGATTCATCATCATTCATCTTAAACATTTCATATTCATGAGTAAGAATATAAATTTTTGATTCCTTGACTTGAGAAGTCCCTTCATAAGTAACTTCCAAGTTATCCCAAATTTTCTTTGCTGTAACACAAGTCATTACTCTATTAAATTCATTACCATTGAGAGCATTATATAATAAATTCATAGCAGTTAAATTCAAAGTATAAAGTCTATCGTCTTCACGATTAAACTCTTCTTCTTCCTTTTTGACCTTTACTCCATCAACTACTTTTGTTGGAATATAAGGTCCATTTACAATACATTTCCAGATTTCTCGACCTTGAGCCTGAAGGAATATTCTCATTCTAACTTTCCAGAATGAGTAATTGTCTCCACAAAAGAGTGGAGGCCGACTGCTAGATTGACCTTCACCAAATGAAGCTGCAATGTTAGCCATAAGATCTTAACTCAAAAGATAGTTAATCTTATAATAGAGCTCTAGCTCTGATACCACTTGTTGCCCAGATGACTAACACAAGAGGGGGGGTGAATTGGGTTATATTAAAAAATTAATACTTATAAACTAAATATACAATATAAAATATAACCAAAATATAAAGCAGTAGGAAATATAAAGAGTAGGGTAAGAGAAAGCAAACTCAGTATTTTTACGAGGTTCAGCCCCACTGCCTACGTCCTCGCCTCAAGCTACCCCTTGAGGATTCCCAAATCCACTATTCAATCTCCTTTAGGTGGAGATAGAAACCTATTACACCTTTGAGCAGCACCGCTCCAAAGATTCCGTGTAGAACACCCTCTACACTTCCAATCACCTCACACTTGGTGATTCAACTATTCCCTGTGTAGAACACCTTCTACACACACAAGGGTTATACACACCCTCTTACTTCCAATCACCTCACACTTGGTGATTTAACTATTCCCCGTGTAGAACACCTTCTACACACACAAGGGTTATACACACCCTCTTACTGATACAAGAATTGATAGTGGGTAGGCTATCAGAAAACACTCCTCAATGAGTGAAATAAGAACAATACAGCACAAACTATATCTCTCTCAACAAGAACAAGAATTAAGGCTCAAAACTTTAGAAAAGAGAGAATGAGAGCTTTGAAAGAATGATGCAAAATTTAGCAATAGATGTGTAAGCTCTTGTTGTGAATTTTGCAAAACTCAAGTGAGCTATTTATAGGCAAATGATTCTTCAATTTCAAATTTGAAAAGATTCCCATGTCAAATAAGAGCACTATTTACTTTTCAAAAAATTCAAATAAAAACATTTCCTTTTTGCATTTGTCAAAGACAACTCCATTCATTTTTCAAAGAAATCAAACCTAATCTTTTGCTTTTCATACAAGACAAAATGAGCATGATTTATTTTTCAAACCAAATTATCTTCTTTTTGCATATGTCAAAAAAACACACAACCACCCTTTAAGATTTTCAAACAAATCATCTATCTTTTATATTTGTCAAAAAAACACACAACCACCCTTTAAGATTCTCAAACAAAATCATCTACCTTTTGCATTAGTTAAAAAAACACACCACCTCCCTTCAAGACTTTCAAACAAAATATGCACATGTCAAATATGATAATCAATCATCTTATAAAATCAAGTTTTTATAAAAAAAATATAATTTTCGAAATTATTTTGTTTGATGGTGTTATGCACATGTGAAAAACATAATTTTCAAAACTAAGACATTTAAAAATGTCTTGCATATGTGGAAAAAATAATTTGATGTTTTATGAGAAAAAAGAGTAATTTGGAGCCTTAATCCAATTTCTAATTTTATCAAGAGATGTACAAAAATAATCTATGAGCTTCATTTGTAGACTTGATATCTTTCTTGCTCATGCTTGATTTCTTGATGTGTTTAGCTCCCTTCATGCATAGACAACTTGAGCTTGAGTTTTCAATATTATTTGTTATCATCAAAATTTATACGTAAATACGAGACTTGAAACCTTGGGTTCAACAATCTCCCCCTTTTTGATGATGACAAATACTTAGTAGAAATCTGCGACCTGCAGTAATACTTAAGCTCCCCCTGAAAATATGCGTTAGTATTTCAAGAAAAATATAAACATGATTCTAGCATATATAACAGGGTAGTATAATACTAGTATAAGACTTCTCCCCCTTTTGGCATCATTAAAAAGGAATTATAATTAGATCAATAAGATATATTCCTGCAATAACCAATAGATAAATAAAACGCTGTGTTAGTAGAGACTGTAGAGAATTCGGTGCGTAGCCACACGTGTTCGACAAAACTTGCAAAGGCTGGAGGCCTAGTTCAGGTAATTCGGTGCGGAAGGAGATTTTGTAAAGAACTGAATAATTGAAACCACCCGTGCCCGACAAAACCTGCAAAGGCTGGAGGCGTAGCTCTGGCAATTCGGTGCAGAGATTTGATCCGCTTGATGTTGCTGAAAAATGAGATATTATCATGATTTGTAAGTTTGTCTTGTTCTTATTTCCGTTTCTATAAGAGCAATCCTTAGCTTTATCTATTTCGCATCAAGCTTTCTTCTCATCTTTGCAATTTGCTTGCATTCTCATTCTACAATTTTTCAATGGCTCGTAGAATTCCCTTCAGTGCTTCTCTTGATCAAGATTTGAGGTATCCTTCACCTCAATCTCAATCTATTTCTGCATCTGTCGTGGGTGCCATGAAGCAACAAGAGACTGATTTAGCTAATAAATCAGATCATGACGCCATTTACGAGCTTGTGGGTCTCGGAACTCGATACTCATCATCTATCGTTGCGTTTTCTGCTCGGTTGCAGTCCAAAACTCGCGAAATTGAGAAGCTTAACGAGACTGTATCTGTACTTCAACGACTTATTTATGAATAAAATAAAAAAATAGTAGAATTAAAGCAACAGAATAAGGATTTGAAATCCTTGCTTACCTCTTCATTTCGATTGCCTAATCCTTTAGACAAGGATGGTATGATGATTTATGAGAAGCAAATGCATTTGAATGATGAGGCTAAACGTCTCAAGTTTCTGTAGGTCATTTGAGTTAATGGAATAAAAGTATCTAGCAGATATTGATGGCATGCATAATTCCTATTTCTCTTCTAATCATGCGTAGTCTATCTTCTGGTAGGGGTTTTGTAAAAATGTCTGCCAAATGATCATGTGTACTAGTGAATTCTAATGCAATATGGCTCTTCTGCACTTTGGTTCGAGATTGTTGTATTGGATTCTTTGAAAGATTTATAGCACTTGTATTATCACATTTGATTGGAATGTGATTGTACATACGTTTAAAATCCTCAAGTTGTTGCTTCATGTAAAGAACTTGGGCACAACAACTACCCGCAGCAACATATTCTGCCTCAGCAGTAGATAGTGTAACAGAATTTTGTTTTTTACTAAACTAGGAAACTAGTGCATGACCTAAGAAATGACATGTTCTACTAAAACTTTTTCGATCATCTTTGCAACTAGTATAATCGGTACCTGAATAACTAATAAGATCGAAAGAAGTGTGTTTAGGATACCATAATTCTAAGTCAATGGTACTGGCAAAATATCTAAAAATCCGCTTGACTGCAATCAAATGATATTGTTTCGGAAATGATTGAAAACGTGCACATAAACATACATTGAACATAATATCAAGTTATCAAATATAATAAACTACCAATCATACCTCGATATACCTTTGAGTCAACTGGCTTACCGCTTTCATCTTTATCAAGTTTAGTGGTTGGACTCATTGATGTTCCAATTACTTGATTTGCAATCCGAGAAAAAAATTAAGTTCTCCCATTATGCTCATTTCAAATTCTTTCTGCATATTCTTAGCAAAATCTTGACACATATTTTCATTAGTAGCACCAAATATTATATTATCTACATAAATTTGAACTAGAAGAATATCATTCTATTCATATTTGATTAAAAGAGTTATATCGATCTTTCCTCTTGAAAAACCTTTTAAAAAAAAACTATTTAAGAAAACACTTTTAACAACCATTTGAAAAAAATTGAAATCTTTATAACAAGCATATGCAAGTAGCATTCGAATAACTTCTAATCTTGTGACTGGTGCATATGTCTCATCATAATCGATTTCTTCCTCTTGATTGAAACCTTGGGCTACAAGTCGAGCCTTGTTTCTAGTGATGATTTTAGACTCATCTTTCTTATTTCTAAAAACCCATTTTGTTCCAATAACAGCATAATTTTTTAAGTCTAGGAACAAATGTCCATACATTATTTCTTTCAAATTAATTTAGTTCTTCTTGCACAAATAGAATCCATGATTTATCAATAAGAGTTTCATCAATATTTTGGATTCAATTTGAGATAGAAAAAGTGTGTGATTACAAATATTTCTAAGAGATGATCGAGTACTTACACCTCGTGAAGGTTCTCCTAGAATTTATTCCGCTGAATGATCTTTCACATGTTTCCACTATTTGGTTGCATCTTGTACTAAGTCTTGATGATCTTTCTTTCTATTTCCATGATCTTTTCTTTTGAATTGTCTTCAAATATCACACATCCTTTTTCTTTAGAAGTGAAGTCAATGAATTTAGTTTTGTCTTCTGTCACGTATCTTGAGCATCCGTTGTCTAAAAATCATTTATTTTTACCTGTAGAATACTTCATGCATACCTACAAAAGCAATTAAAAAACAATTCCCGATACCCAAGTTCTTTGGGTCCTTTATTTATTAGTATTAGAAGAAACAAGATATTTAGGTACCCATATGGCCCTAATAGTCATTGTATGTTTTCTTCTAATAGGACAAGCAAGATAATTATGACCATTTCTATTACAAAAATTGCAAATAGCATATGACATATATGAAGAACTTGAGTGATTATAATAATATCTTTTTTTAACAAAATTATTTTTATGAAAAGAATTTTGAATATTGGACTTTGATGTAGAAGGATTATCAAAGAAGTTTTTATAAGGTTTGTATTTTTGTTTTGGCATATATCCCAAGCCTGCCTTATCAAAAACACATCTTTGACTACCAAGAACTTTTTCAAAATTTCTTTTTCCATTCGTAAAGTTTTCAATAATATTTTCTAAATCAGTTTTCTTTTTCTTCAACTCAAAATTTTCATCTTTCAAAACAATATTTTCTTTTCTTAAAATATCAATTTCGTTTGTTAAAGAAGAATTTTTCTTTTTCAAAACAGTATACTTGATACCCAATTTTTCAAATTCCTCATATACTTCTTCTAAAACATTTTGCAATTCTTCATATGAAGGATCTTCAATATTATCAAAATTTGTTACCTCAATGTCATCTTTAGCCATAAGACAAAGATTTCCTGATTCTTCATTGCTTGCTTCACTATCTGAGCTACTTGAATCATCATTCCACGTAGCTTTCATTGCTTTTTTGTCTTTGTTTCGATCTTTCTTTAGCAGAGGACAATCTGGCTTGATATGACCGGGTTTATTGCATTTATAACAAATTAAAGTGTCATTTTTACCTGAATCTTTCTTGGAAAAATTATTGAAGGATTTCCTTGGAGGAGTTTTATTTTTCTTTAAGAACCTCTGAATTCTTCTTGTTATCATCGCAACTTCTTCATCTTTGTCGTCATTTTCCTCATCTTCATCACTTTCACTTTCATGTGGAACAGCTTTAAGTGCCAAGCTCTTCTTTGACTTTCCTTCTTCTTCTCCTCTTTTCAATGTGTACTCATGGGTGATAAGTGACCCGATGAGTTCATTCACTTCGAGCTTCTTGAGGTCTCTAGCTTCAAGAATCGCTGTCACTTTTGATTCCCAACGTTTTGGTAGAGAGTTGAGAATTTTTCTTACTATCTCCACTTTGGAATAAACTTTGCCAAGAGCTGTCAAGTTATTTATGATGTTAGTAAAACGAGTGTACATACTAGAAATAGATTCATCATCATTCATCTTAAACATTTCATATTCATGAGTAAGAATATAAATTTTTGATTCCTTGACTTGAGAAGTCCCTTCATAAGTAACTTCCAAATTATCCCAAATTTCCTTTGCTGTAACACAAGTCATTACTCTATTAAATTCATTACCATTGAGAGCATTATATAATAAATTCATAGCAGTTAAATTCAAAGTATAAAGTCTATCGTCTTCACGATTAAACTCTTCTTCTTCCTTTTTGACCTTTACTCCATCAACTACTTTTGTTGGAATATAAGGTCCATTTACAATACATTTCCAGATTTCTCGACCTTGAGCCTGAAGGAATATTCTCATTCTAACTTTCCAGAATGAGTAATTGTCTCCACAAAAGAGTGGAGGCCGACTGCTAGATTGACCTTCACCAAATGAAGCTGCAATGTTAGCCATAAGATCTTAACTCAAAAGATAGTTAATCTTATAATAGAGCTCTAGCTCTGATACCACTTGTTGCCCAGATGACTAACACAAGAGGGGGGGTGAATTGGGTTATATTAAAAAATTAATACTTATAAACTAAATATACAATATAAAATATAACCAAAATATAAAGCAGTAGGAAATATAAAGAGTAGGGTAAGAGAAAGCAAACTCAGTATTTTTACGAGGTTCAGCCCCACTGCCTACGTCCTCGCCTCAAGCTACCCCTTGAGGATTCCCAAATCCACTATTCAATCTCCTTTAGGTGGAGATAGAAACCTATTACACCTTTGAGCAGCACCGCTCCAAAGATTCCGTGTAGAACACCCTCTACACTTCCAATCACCTCACACTTGGTGATTCAACTATTCCCTGTGTAGAACACCTTCTACACACACAAGGGTTATACACACCCTCTTACTTCCAATCACCTCACACTTGGTGATTTAACTATTCCCCGTGTAGAACACCTTCTACACACACAAGGGTTATACACACCCTCTTACTGATACAAGAATTGATAGTGGGTAGGCTATCAGAAAACACTCCTCAATGAGTGAAATAAGAACAATACAGCACAAACTATATCTCTCTCAACAAGAACAAGAATTAAGGCTCAAAACTTTAGAAAAGAGAGAATGAGAGCTTTGAAAGAATGATGCAAAATTTAGCAATAGATGTGTAAGCTCTTGTTGTGAATTTTGCAAAACTCAAGTGAGCTATTTATAGGCAAATGATTCTTCAATTTCAAATTTGAAAAGATTCCCATGTCAAATAAGAGCACTATTTACTTTTCAAAAAATTCAAATAAAAACATTTCCTTTTTGCATTTGTCAAAGACAACTCCATTCATTTTTCAAAGAAATCAAACCTAATCTTTTGCTTTTCATACAAGACAAAATGAGCATGATTTATTTTTCAAACCAAATTATCTTCTTTTTGCATATGTCAAAAAAACACACAACCACCCTTTAAGATTTTCAAACAAATCATCTATCTTTTATATTTGTCAAAAAAAACACACAACCACCCTTTAAGATTCTCAAACAAAATCATCTACCTTTTGCATTAGTTAAAAAAACACACCACCTCCCTTCAAGACTTTCAAACAAAATATGCACATGTCAAATATGATAATCAATCATCTTATAAAATCAAGTTTTTATAAAAAAAATATAATTTTCGAAATTATTTTGTTTGATGGTGTTATGCACATGTGAAAAACATAATTTTCAAAACTAAGACATTTAAAAATGTCTTGCATATGTGGAAAAAATAATTTGATGTTTTATGAGAAAAAAGAGTAATTTGGAGCCTTAATCCAATTTCTAATTTTATCAAGAGATGTACAAAAATAATCTATGAGCTTCATTTGTAGACTTGATATCTTTCTTGCTCATGCTTGATTTCTTGATGTGTTTAGCTCCCTTCATGCATAGACAACTTGAGCTTGAGTTTTCAATATTATTTGTTATCATCAAAATTTATACGTAAATACGAGACTTGAAACCTTGGGTTCAACAGTTTCATTATCATCTTAGGTTGTGTTTAAATGTCAAAAAATATTGAAAAATGTTGTGAATAGTTTAAGTAGAAATTGGAGTAAGTTTGTAGGTTTTACGGAGAGTAATTTGAGTTGTTTGGATGTATGAAATAGGTTGAGTATTGACTTTTGATTAATTTAATTATTAATAATAATAAAATGATTTTATTTATATTTTATAGTAATAAAAAGATTATTTAAATTAAAATTGATAAAAATAATCTATATATATTTTAAATTCGCAAGTTTTTTTTTTCACACTTTAAATTTAATTTAATTTAATTTATCTATAATTATAATAAAAATTAAGAAAGAGTTTGGTAAAGAGGACTTGCAAGGCTGAGAGAGAGAAAAAAAAAAGTTCACACTATTTTACACATTATTTAGTCGTATATTTAATGCAATCACACTATTTTTTTTAAGGCACGTTCACACTATTTTAAAAAATGTTTAAAATATTTTTATGAGTTTAAATGATAAAAAAATTGTCCGTACGAAAAACAATTTGATTGGATGGTGTTGAAAAGTTCTAAAATATTTTTAATGGATTGAATAAAAATTAAATGAATTTAGATATTAAAATTTATTTTAAGCCTATATTAGATTATTCAAAAGTCAAACAATTTAGTTTTTGTGAATAGTAAATTCAAATTAAATACTAAATATGGCCAATTAAATATAATGGTTAAATATTTATTTTATTCTTTTTCTTTCTTACTTTACTCTCTCTTCCTTATAATTTTTGAATAGAGAAAATTAAATTAGTAAAAAAATATAATTGGATGAGAAATAAGTAGAAATATTTTTTTAAAAAATATTGATTAATAATTTAATTTAAATATAATATGATTATTAATTATTTTTTTAAACTCATAATTTAATTAAAATATAATTATTAATTAATAAATAGAATAATAAAATATGATAAAATTAATTAATTAATTTAATAATTATAAATAATTAAAAAAATTATTAATTACTCATTATTATGTATCTTTATAAATATATAATCTAATAAGAAGATTTGATGTGAATAGTTAAAGTTAAAAGTTAGTTATATTATTTTATTATTATATTTTAAAAAAATAGTTAAAATATAAAAACTTATGTAAATTGAATAATCAAAAAATAAATTTTTAATTATATTAATTAAAATTATACTTTAATAATTACCAATCTAATGAAATTACTCTAATGAAATTATAATTAAGAGATGAAACTCTTTACGGCAATCTTTGTAGTGTTCGTGGTCATCTCTTGCAGTTTTGACTTTTGGGTTATTATTTTAAGCCATAGATAGGCAACATGTTGGATCTTGATTCATTTCTTGAGAAGTCTCCACCGATCTCTCTTTCTGCGTGTAAATTAGGACAATGTTTATTGAACCGTTCCTTTATCGATGGTTGACCCATTTTATTTTATTTTATTTTTTACTTCTACTTAATAATTAAAAAAATGAATATTATTATGAATTATTAGGGGCAGCTCTCATCCCTTAATTATTTTGTAAATAACCCCATCACTTTTATTTTAAATTTGCATAGTAATTTATAGAGTGACTTGCATAATAACTTACATAATAATTATAAAGTCTATAAATAGAAGTTTCAGTTGTAATGAAATTCATAAGAAAATATAGAGAGAAGAAAATTTCAATTATTAAGAGTTTCAAAGAGTTTCCTATATATTTCTTTCTTGCAATAGTAGTTTTTTTTTTTAGTTTTATAACACATTACCAGTACGAGATTCTATCGATACTGAAGCTAGTGATCTTCTACTTCAAGTAAAATTTTCAATATATTATTTGCAGTACTCGAGATAAATATTAAAAGTAATATTACTCAATATATTTCTTAAATCCACAGATTTATTTTTGTGATTTATATATATAATGTCAAATATTGAGATTTATTATTATTAATATTTCTGGAAAAATATTATTTATCCAGATCCTTGATGAGATCCATTTATATATGATGATGAACTTGGAAGATACAATCATAGAAGAAAAATCATGTGTCCCTGAAGGACCGTGCTGTGTATCTCATGATAAAAATCATCTTACTGTGTGAAATGAATTAAGAGAGAGATATGAGTACCAGAAGATATAATCATCTCAAAAGATCATTATGACTTATTGCACTTGAAGTTGCAAGATTTTAAGAGTGGTATTCAATATTCTGCACTCTTTAAAATCAGCTCAATATTAAAATTATGCAGTGAAAAGATTACTGATGATGATATTTAAAAGAAGACATATATTATTTTTCATACCTTAGATATGCTCCTATAATAGCAATATCGAGAATGAAAGTTTAACAAATATTCTGAATTTTTATTTTGTCTTCTAGTGATTGAGCTAAATAATGAGTTTTTGTTAATAAATCACCAGTTACGTCCTATTAATGATATTGAATTTACACCATTCCCAGAAGTGAACGGTGCATCCTTTCAAAGGAATCAAGGGCATAGCCGTGATAGAAAAACTATAGAAGTGTTGGTCCCAAAAGTGATAACACTAAAGATGATAAAAATATATCTTATCATCAGAAGTGATCTAACTCAGAAAAGGGTAAAAGTGCTCAGAATATTTTTCATAAAAAGATGAAAATGTTTGTCATAGATGTGGTCACGTACCTGTTGTACGGCCAAACACTTGATTTACTTATATTAACCTTTTATATATAAACTTATTAATATTTCATCATATTTTGAAATAATGAAATATCGGTACCTGAAGCACGACAAGAAATTACTTGAGATAATAAAATTCTATCTAAATTTGATCCTCTGACAAATGAATGTGAATTAGAAGTTCAAAGGATTATCTATTTATATTGCAAATCAGTTACAGGATGTATTTACTGACACTAAAGGTGTTGTAAAATCATATATTACTGCTGTTAAGGCTTAAGCAAGAATTAAAGTTCATGAAGGATAAGTTGTTAAAATAGCAATAGGTGAGTCTAAGATACACCTGAAATGTTGAAGACTTATTGGTGCAAAAAAAAAGAAAAATCGGTACTTATGAAGAGACTGTATTTTTTGTATAAAATATAATCCTCCTGAAGAGGTAACTCCTGAAGAGTATAACTCCAAAAGAGTATAACTCCTGGAGAGAAATTTCCTGTAGAGGTGTTTCATGAAATATTTTCTCCTGGAGAGGAACAATGAAATCTCAATACATTTCATGAGTACTGAAAAATTTATAAATAGAAATAAAACTGTTGTCGACAACATATATGACAACACTTGACATTACCAGAAGTAATGAAGAAAGTGAGTCAATAATTGTCGAAAAATGTCGACGTAGAAATGATTGGCCAAAATGAAAAAAGCTATTGAAACTGAATTAAAATCGCTAGTAAAGCGAGATGTACTTTATAAAGATATATAAAGATATATGATACTTGAATCATCTAATCCAATTACATTTAGGAGTATGTACTTTATAAAATTTCAAAAATTTTTATATGGGTTAAAGTAATCCGGACGCATGTGATATAATTGAATCAACGAATATTTATTAAAAGAAGGATTTGAAAATAATCCTATATGCTTATGTGTTTTATCAGAATCTGGATTTGCCATTATTGCAGTTTACGTTAGTGATTTACCTTATTAGAATTCCTGAAAAGATCACAAAGGCTGCTATAAATTCAAGGAATGCATTTGAAAATGAAAGGTCTTATTATTCAATTAATAGATGAGTTACAATAATTTGAAACTTCTAACCCCATCTCTCAAATGCATTTGCTCTTCATAAAACAACATGACATCCTTATCTAAAGGATTAGGCAGTCAAAATGTAGAGACAAGTAAGGATTTTAAATCCTTATTCTCTTACTTTAAGTCTGCAATTTTTCTATCAGACTCTTGAACGAGTCGTTGAAATACGGAAACCTTCTCATTAAGCTCCTCAATCTAACGATTTTTATATTGTAATCGGTTGGAAAACTCGACAATAGAGGAGGATTATCAGATGTTGAGAGTCACTAGCTCATAAACGGCTTCACGATTTGACTTATTAGCCAAATCATTCGCTTTTTACAACATGGCACCTGCAGAAGATGCAGGAACAACTTGTAATTGAGGTGAATGACACCTCATACGTTAATCGTGAGAAATAGTAAAAAGAAATTGATGAGTCATTAGAAATTTGTAGAATAAGAATGCAAATACAGATGAATTATAAATATGAGGAGAAGATTTGATGCGTACTAAATAAAACTAAAGACAATTCTTATAGAAATGGAAATAAGAATAAGACAAACTATCATCTCTTCAAATCTCACTTTACAAGATATGTTGGATGCATAATTTTAAAAGCCAGCGAGATTAATTACAGCTATTCCTATTTTCTTGTAAACGCTGAATCTCTGTAGTTAGCTACTGTTGTTGACATTATATTTGAGCTCTCTCTCGTTTCAGCTCTTCTACTCGTGTTTTCAGGTCACGAGAATACCGGTCTACAAATTTCTTCAGTTTCTTATTTTCTTGTCTTAAATTTTTATTTTTTCTATCTTTAATTGCAAGCGTTTGATGCAACTCAGATATTTGATTTTTAATATGATAAACTCACTCGTTTTCGCTAGTAACCTCTGAGACATGGTTGTAAGAGAGACAACATATTGAGCATTGAGGATTCTTGATGCAACAACAATTTCAGGATTAGATTTACTAGAAAAATATATCTCTGCTCCTATCATGGGGTATTTACAGCCTCAGGAGAAAATTTTAGATGAAAATATTATCATGTTCTCTTTAATGCATTATTTAGATGAAAATCATGTTTGAATTTGTAATCTGTTATATATGCTGAAATAATGTTTGCTTATTACTTGAAATATTAATGCATATTATTAGGGAGAGTTTAAGTATTACTGTAGATATCAGATTTCTATTAAGTCTGTCAAACAGATATTATTTTTCACATCTTCAAATCACTAAAAGATTATTGCAATTCATGAAACATGTCGAGAGTATATTTGGCTAAAATCAATGACTTAACATATCCAAAAAAAGTGTGGTATTTCATAATCAATGATAGCTCAACAATTTTATACGAAGATAATACTACTTGTATCATTAAAATCAAAGGAGGATATATCAAAGATACGATCAAGTGATAATCTAGCAGATTTATTCACAAAGGCATCACCAACTGCAACATTCAAGAAAATTGTGCAGAATATTAAAATGTGAAAACTCAAAAATCTATCGTCATGTACTTTTTAAGGGGAGTAAAAGTCCTGAAAACTTATATTGATTGTACTCTTTTTCCTTTGCTAATGTTTTGTCCCACTGGGTTTTCCTTTGTAATATTTTAATGAAGCAATTTTAAAACATTTGTGGATACATAAAAATACTGTATTCTTTTTCGTTCGCCATTAGTTTTTCTTTCTACTGGATTTTTCCTTAACAAGATTTTAACGAGGCATATTTTTTTATGGGTGGTCATTCAAGGGGGAGTGTTATGAATTATTGGAGGCGGCTCCCACCCCCTTAATTATTTTGTGAATGACCTCATTATTATTATTTTAAATCTTGCTTAGTGACTTGCATAATAACTTGCATGGCAATTTCAAGACTTATAAATAGGAGTTTTAATTATAATGAAATTCATAAGAAAATATAGAGAGAGAAGAAAGTTTCAGTTCTTAAGAGTTTTAAAAAATTTCTTATATATTTCTCTCTTACAATAATAATTTCTTTCTTTAATTTTATAATAAATATGATTTAATATAAGTATTTTTATTAAAAACAGTATTTATTAATGTTTAAAAAATCAGTTGAAAGAAAAGAAAAAAAAAACACTGCATCAGTACAAAATGGGTAGGGACCCTTCGGTCCCAGTAGCAATAACCAATTAACAAGTATGTCAAGATTCTCAGGATTATGATAAGAGCCAGGGGAATATAATAGCGTTAAAAACTTAATAATTATCAGCAAGAGAATACAGCTGGTATATGTTACACATGGCATGCAATCATCAGTTCTCGCCATTAAATATAAACTCCACTATTTTTTGTATATTCGATATCATAATATTTTATGAATGATATTACATTACATTACATGAGTTTACAAAAAAAATATATATATATTACATTAGATGAAGTTTCATCAATAACTTATATAATTATTATATAAAAATAATATATTTTATTAAACATATTTTAAAAACATATATAAAAGTTCAGTCTGATTCGATCCAATTCAATGCAAAATTTATAAACTCTAAAACTAGATCGAGTTTTCTTGATCTACAATTTATAATACCAAAACTGACAGAACTATTTTTTCAGTCCGGACTGAATTCCTTACACCCCTAGATGCAGCTAGATTTTAGAACTAATCCCCGATAAAAATTTAAAACAATGCACTATTTTATTCATTTTTGGGGGTTAATCTAATTAATTTACAATAATGATAGACATACAACTTTCTTTACAATTATGTATTAAAATGAAGGTATTTATATAAATTGAAGATACTATTATAAGTTACCTTACAAAAATATCCCTCATCTAATACATGCTTGTAATAAAAATTATATGTATACCACTACTCATTAATTTATATGAAAGGATTCATTTAGCCGTTGATAAGCAGCGGGCTCAATCTAGAAGTCCAACCTAATATATGGCAAGGATCAAGTTATTAGAGTCTTAAGGACCCATATGACTCCATATTGTAGTTAGGACTGAACAAAAAAGCCAAAAACCCGACCTAGTCTACTTGAAATAACCAAACCCAAAAATTGACCGAAAACATGTATTACGATTTAAGTTATTTTCGATTTTTGTCATTCGATTTTCAATTGTGTGGCCTCTTTCTCTCTCTCTCTCTCTCTCTCTCTCTCTCTCTCTCTCTATCCTTACCGATTTCGCCACCTTAAGTCCTCAGCTTCCACCTCCAGACCCTATCGGACCACAACCTTGTTTTTACAGGAGCGGAGGTACTTTACCTTGCCGATTCCAGAGCCCTGTTTACGCTTTTCGGTGTCTCATTGCTCAAAATTGTCAAGTCCTCTTCTCTCTATAAAGCATTGACGTTAATGACGTACTCCCCTTCCACCATATCCAACTTAACCGAGACCAAGTTTTCTAAGAGTCTCGTAAACTACATCAATGTCGTTGCCAATTGACTAAAAGGTTAGCCCCGATTTTATCCTATTTCAGTCATCACACACTCCACGCAACTCAAATTCCTGAATTTGGAAAACTGGATTAGTGAGATTCAATTTTATTTATTTATTTTTGAGATAAACTTCAATCCGGATTAGGTGTAAAACTTTAAGTTTACGCCCACTCAATTACAAAATGACACGAATGCATTTTTTCAAACGTAAAATACACTTAGTTGTAGGAAATCCGAATATTTTTCAACCATACATTTCTCCTCTTGCAGTTTTCAACTTCACCTATTTCACCCCTCCTCTCTCTCTCTCTCTCTCTCAGCCCTCTACTCTCTCCCCGATTTTTGCTATTTCCGTTCTTTCCCAACAACATCTTTCTTGAGTTTGTTTAGATCACACAAGAACAAGTTTCTTGTATTTTCAAAAACAGTTTTATGGTTACTTTGACCAGAAATGATTCAGTAAGCAAAATAAACACCAGAAATGCAAGATGATAGAAAAGAAAGCAAAAACACAAGATTTAACGTGGTTCGGCCCTAATGGCCTACATCCACTGCAGGAACCCTAGGAGATGTTTTATTCACTGAAAAAGAGATTACAATCTTACAGACCAGGAGAAACCAAGCCATCAGCTCAGACGTTTCACCTCTGAGCACAGCTACACAGCACGGGTTAGCAAAACCCTAACCCTAGCTAAGCTTCCAGACCCTCAGCTCTCCCTCTCTCTGTGTATCTCGATTTCAAAGCGGCAGAAAAATGATCTCCCTTAGGTCTAGAGCATTCGAGCAGTATTTATATCAGCCAATCCAATTACATGAATATCCTCAGCTAGTTAAAATAATTACAGACAGAACAATTAAAACAATACAAGCCGTAGGATCAAGTCTCATAACATCATCATCACTGAAGCTTGACACGTGCACCTCACAAATCTCCACCTTGGCAAGCTTGCATCCCTTCTCCTTTACAGCTCCATCTCCTTCTACAGTTCCTGCAATTCCCCCTAATGGGTACTAGCAATTTTCTAAGTTAATTAAACCCAAACAGTGTTCAAACTTGATGGAAGGTACAGATTTTGTCATAATATCTGAGGGGTTATCCTCAGTAGGTATTTTCTCAACTCCTATGTCTCCTGATGAGATAACATCTCTAACAAAATGTAGCCTTACATCTATATGCTTTGACCTCTCATGAAATACTTGATTTCTAGCTAAGTGAATGGCACTTTGATTGTCACAATATACAGTGACACTGCCAGTCAACATTCCTAATTCTAGAGTCAATCCCTTTAACCATAAAGCCTCCTTGAAAGCCTCAGTCATAGCAATATATTCTGCTTCAGTGGTGGATAAAGCCACCACTGATTGCAGATTTGCTTTCCAGCTTATAGCCCCACCCAAAAACATGAATATCATGCCGGAAAGAGACTTCCTGGTGTCTATATTTTCAGCATAATCTGAGTCCACAAAACCATACAAACTCCTATCAGTTAAATCACAATCCCCAAATTTTAACCCCAAACATTTGGTTCCTGTCAGATATTGAAATATACACTTTAATGCATGCCAATGTGGTTTTCCAGGTTTACTCATGAACCTGCTTACTAAACTCACAGCATAGGTCAAATCTGGCCTTGTGCATACCATGGCATACATCAAGCTGCCTACCATGCTAGTGTATGGGACTTTATTCATGAACTCAATTTCATCATCAGTTTTAGGTGCTTGTGTGACTGACAGTTTAACACGGTGACCAACAGGGGTAGAAACAGTTTTAATGCTATCCATTCCAAATCTTGTTAACACTTTGGAAATATACAATTTCTGAGATAAATAGAGAATTTTTTTATTTCTGTCCCTATTTATCTCCATACCCAGAATTCTTTTAGCTTGACCTAAGTCCTTCATCTCAAATTCAGCCTTTAACATACACTTAACTTGATTAATATGAATTATGTCCTTACAAGCTAATAACATATCATCAACATACAATAGTAAGTAAATGATATTTCCATCACAACTTTTATAGTAAACACAGCCATCAAAATTACTCCTACAGAAGTCATTTTCAATCATGTAGGCATCAAATCTTTTATACCATTGTTTTGGGGACTGTTTTAAACCATACAAAGATTTATTTAACAAACATACATGATCCTCACTGAGATCAGTGTAAAACCCTTCAGGGGGCTGCATGTAGATTGTTTCAGGAAGGTTACCATGCAGAAAAGCTGTTTTAACATCAAGTTGTTCTAAGTGTAAATCATTACAAGCTACAACAGAGAGTAAAAGTCTTATTGAACTATGTCTTACCACAGGAGAGAATATCTCATTATAGTCTATTCCCTCCCTCTGAGTGAACCCTTTTGCAACCAACCTAGCCTTATACCTAGGAAGTTCTACACCAGGGATCCCTTCTTTCCTTTTAAAGATCCATTTGGATTCAACCAATTTCTGTTTCTTAGGTTTAGGAACCATATCCCATGTTTTATTCTTTATCAAAGACTCCATTTCTTCTTGCATAGCAAGAATCCATTTATCAGCCTCTTTAGAATTCATGGCTTCCTTAAAGTTCCTAGGTTCCTGTTCTACCTCAGTTTCAGCAACAGATAGGGCAAAAGCTGTTAAGTCAGCTTGCCCAAACCTTTGTGGAGGTCTTATAACCCTCCTCTCTCTATCCCTTGCAAGGAGATAGGTATTTTGTCTCTCCAGGTCTCCAGTGTCTGACCTGTCAGTTTCTGTTTGGTCAGTTTCCTCATTCAGTTTATCAGTAGAGTTGGAGGGCTGCTCCACCTCAAACTGTATATCAGTTTTAGGGTCAGCCCTTTCAGGGTCAGGAGTATTATCTGGCTTCCCTGCCATTTGGTTTTCATTAAAAATAACATCCCTACTGATTATACATTTCTGTCTGCCAGGTTCCATAACCCACAACTTATAACCTTTAACACCTTCTTAATAACCTACAAATATACACTTAAGAGCCCTAGGTTCTAGCTTATCAGTTTTATAATGTGCATAGGCTACACAGCCAAAGACTCTTAAGTTTTGATAATTTGCAGGTTTTCCAGACCATAGTTCTTGAGGGGTTCTGAAACCCAAAGCAGAGGATGGGCACCTATTAATAAGATGAACAGCAGTGGCTACTGCCTCTGCCCAGAATGTTTTGGACAGCCCTGAGGTTGCCAGCATACACCTAACCCTCTCTAGGATAGTTCTATTCATCCTTTCAGCTAGGCCATTCTGTTGAGGAGTTTCCTTAACAGTCTTGTGCCTTATTATCCCCTCAGCTTTACAGAAATCATTAAACTCAGTAGATAGGTATTCAAGACCATTGTCAGTTCTCAAAGTTTTAATCTTTCTACCCACTTGATTTTCAACTAGTGTTTTCCATTCTTTAAATTTTTCAAAAGTGTTACCTTTTTGTTTAAGTACGTATACCCACACTTTCCTAGAATAATCATCAATTAAAGAAAGGAAATACCTAGCCCCACCATGTGAGTTAACTCTTGCAGGACCCCATAAGTCAGAGTGTATGTAATCTAGGGTTTGTCTTGTCTGGTGAATTGCTTTCTTAAAGCTTACTCTTGCGGATTTTCCTAGTACACACTGTTCACAGAAGGGTAAATCTCCAAGTTTTTTGTCTCCTAACAGGCCCTGTTTTTCCAGTTCCCTAAGGCCCTGCTCACTGACATGCCCTAGTCTTCTATTCCATAGGAGAACTTGGTTTTTTGTTCTGTGTGTGACAGGTGATGCCTCACCTATCACTGTTTTCCCCATAAGAGTGTATAACCCATTCTTTAAGACCCCTTTCATTATAGTCAGAGACCCTTTACTGACTTTTAAGGTCCCATTATCAGATTTAAAGGAGTATCCTGACTTGTCTAATATACCCAGAGAAATTAGGTTTCTCTTCAGTTCTGGAATGTATCTGACCTCCCTTAATAGTTTTTCAGACCCATCATACATCATTAATCTCACATTTCCTATGCCCTGGATTTTACAAGTTTTGTTGTTACCTAAAATAACACAACCACCCTCCAGTGCAGTGAAGTTTTCAAACCAGTTTCTTATAGGACACATGTGAAATGAACAACCTGAATCTAGAATCCATTCCCTTCCAGAATCCACTTCTGAGACATTTAACACTTCAGCACTATCATATCCATCTTCTAAGACTACTGCTGCCTTTCCCTGTTCTCCTTTTTCAGTGTTTTCCTTATTCTTTCTATCAGGGCAATCCTTCTTGAAATGCCCCTCTTTGTGACAGGCAAAGCATTTTAGATGTTTGCCTTTTGACTTTGATCTGGATTTATTTTGTTTACCTTTCTGACCCTTCTTGTCAGGTCTACCTCTCACAGTTAAGCCCTCACCAGACTCTGATTTTAACTCAGATTTATTGTTGAGTTCTCTTGTATGAAGAACTGACTGCACTTTTTCTAAAGTGAGACTCTCTCTGCCATACATCATAGTTTCTTTGATACTGGCATAGGAAGAGTCTAAAGAATTTAATAACAGAAGAGCTTGGTCTTCATCCTCTATAGTAATCTCTATGTTAGCAAGATCCAACAATATTTTATTGAATTGATCAAGATGATCATCAATAGAAGTCCCCGGTGACATCTTAAAAGTGTAGAGTTTTATCTTTTTATGGAGCCTATTTGCTAGGGATTTGGTCATATACAAATTTTCTAATTTTAGCCACACCCCTGCAGCCGAGTCCTCATTAGCAACCTCTCTCAGTACTTTATCACCGAGAGATAAGATAATGGCACTGTGTGCCTTTTGTAGGACTTCAGGTTTGACTCTCTCTGAGGAAGATGAAGATGGTTTCTCTTCCGACGAGGAGGAGATCATCTTCTTTTCCCCAAGTAGGGCTTCCTGAAGTTCCTGTTCCACTAACAAGGCTCGCATCTTAATCCTCCAAAGGCCAAAATCATTTTGGCCAGTAAACTTCTCGATATCAAATCTGGCGGTCCCCATCGAAACTCAAGCTCTGATACCACTTCTTGAGTTTCTTTAGATCACACAAGAACAAGTTTCTTGTATTTTCGAAAACAGTTTTATGGTTACTTTGACCAGAAATGATTCAGTAAGCAAAATAAACACCAGAAATGTAAGATGAAAGAAAAGAAAGCAAAAACACAAGATTTAACGTGGTTCGGCCCTAATGGCCTACATCCACTGCAGGAACCCTAGGAGATGTTTTATTCACTGAAAAAGAGATTACAATCTTACAGACCAGGAGAAACCAAGCCATCAGCTCAGACGTTTCACCTCTGAGCACAGCTACACAGCACGGGTTAGCAAAACCCTAACCCTAGCTAAGCTTCCAGACCCTCAGCTCTCCCTCTCTCTGTGTATCTCGATTTCAAAGCGGCAGAAAAATGATCTCCCTTAGGTCTAGAGCATTCGAGCAGTATTTATATCAGCCAGTCCAATTACATGAATATCCTCAGCTAGTTAAAATAATTACAGACAGAACAATTAAAACAATACAAGCCGTAGGATCAAGTCTCATAACATCATCATCACTGAAGTTTGACACGTGCACCTCACAATCTTATACAATATATTTTTGCGATTTCTTCTTCAATTACCGCAGCCGGGAAGTGCAGGAAAATGTGATTTCTTCTCATATACTCTCCCGTCCTCCAAGAAACCTCATGGGAATAGTAGTTTTATCACAATGTGTTTTCTTGTGTTTCTATAAGGTTTTTTTTTTAATGCGTGTTTCTATAAGTTTGATTGTGCGGAAGTATAATTTATTTATTTATTTATCTTTTTCCCCCTTTTTTGACCAAGTTGTCAAAAAATATTAGTCCAACAAAATCTAATTTAACTGAAAAAGTGTAATTTATTTGTAGTTTCTTTTATTTATTATTATTGAGATGGGAGAAATTGAATTTGATGGGAGAGATTGAATTATGTGTGTTCTTATTCTGTGTTCTTACTTCTTATTGAATTTATAAAGTGGAATGGCCGAAAGTGAAGCCCAATCTATAACGTTGCAATTGTTGAAATTGTCTACTGTAAATTTGAAATGGGTGAAAAAAAGACAAAAAGGGATGGGCCGGATGAATTAATTGATAGATTCACTATACCAAATTTATTTTACCTTTAAAGAAATGCATATGTGTCATTTTATGAGTGGTTGGTGTAAACCTAAAGTTTTACACTCAGTCCGGATGCCAGCCTCTCCCTTCTATAAAAAAAAAAAAAATAGTCTTCAATTATTCAAGTAATTAGTTAAACGATATGAATCAGCTTCGGATCAGGTCGAAAATGTATGTTTTCAAGTCGGGTCGTGTCGTGTCGGCAAACAACCCTACTAATTGTAACCATCAAAGAAGTTTGAATGGATAACTGACCTAAAAAGTTGGGATGAATTTAACATTCTCGATATCAACATCAAATCAAAGAACATGAAGATAAGACCCAACAAAATGATCATCCTTAATATCTATAAATAACTACCTACAGCTATATACGAAGCAGACAACATGTTCTAATAACAACTTATCTTGATCACTATCATAAATGTATATCACTCATTTATGCCTTATTTGTAATCATAGGTAGATAAAATGAGAAAAAAACTAAAAAATAAAAATAATGTAATGAATATAACATCGTCGGCAGCCGCCTCTGTCCTACCATTAAAATTATGTGAATGACCTTACCACTATTATTTTAAATTCTACATAGTAACTTGCATAGTAATTTCAAAGCCTATAAATAGAAGTTTCAGTTGTAATAAAATTCATAAGAAAATATAGAGAGAAAAAAGAAAGTTTCAGTTCTTAAGAGTTCCAGAAAGAGAATTTCTTATTTCTTTTTTGCAATAGTAGTTTCTTTCTTTTGTTTCATAACACGTTATCAGCACGACGGTTCTACTAATTCTGAAACTAGTGGCCTTATTCCTCTATAAGTTTTTCAATATATTATTTGAAATTTTTGATATATTTTATTGATAATTATCTGTGTGAATTTATAAATATATTTTCTGAGATACACATATTTATTTTATTATTTATATGTGTAGAAAATGACAAATCTTACAAAATTGGAATTTGTTGCTCTTGATATATCTGGAAAAAATTATTTATCCTGGATACTTGATGCTGAAATTCATCTTAATGCAATGAATCTGGGAGAAACTATTAAAGAAGGAAATCAAGTATCCCTGCAGGAACGTGCTAAAGCAATGATTTTCTTTCGCCACCATTTTCATGAATAATTGAAAACTGAATATCTCACAGTAAAAGATCCCTATATTTTGTGGAACAATTTAAGGGAGAGGTATGAATACCAGAGACTGTCATTCTCCCAAGAACTCGTTCTCAATAGTTACACCTGACGTTGCAAGATTATAAAGTGTTAGTGAGTATAATTCGGCACTTTTTAAAATAAGCTCAGTATTGAAATTATGCGGTGAGAAAATCACCGATGATGATATGCTAGAGAAAACTTATACTACATTTCATGCCTCGAATATGCTCCTGCAGCAGCAGTATCGAGAGAGAAAGTTCAAGAAATATTCTGAACTTATATCATGTCTTCTAGTAGCTGAGTAGAATAATGAGCTCTTATTAGAAAACCATCAGTCACGCCCTACTGGCTCAATATCATTCCCTGAAGTGAATGGTAATAGGTTTGCATCATTATCAGAAGTGAATGGTGCATCCTTTAGAAGAAATCGGGGGCGTGGACGTGGTAGGAGAAATTATAAAAATGTTGGTCCCAGGAATGACAACATTAAAAGGGATAATAATATACCATAAAGGGGTAAAAATCCTCAGAATAATTCTTCAAAGAAAAGTGAAGAGGTGTGCCATAGATGTGGAATGACTGGACATTGGTCACGTACTTGTCGTACGGCCAGACACTTAGCTGATTTATATCAAGCTTCTATTAAAGGAAAGAATAAAGTGCATGAAACAAATTTAGTAGAACCATCAGATGATTTATTAGATTCAGTAGATGTAGACGTTACTCATCTTGATGTATCTGATTTGTTTAATCATCCTGAAGGTAGTATTGAACACTTAATTGGAGATGGAAGTGTTCCACTCAATTAATGTATTTTCTTTCTATCAGTAATAAAAGTTTTGTATATTTTGTAGAACCATGGATCACATTGATGAGCTTTTGATCTCTGAATTGAATGATAAAGATATATGTCTGACTGACAGTACTACAACTCACACAATTATCAAAGAAAAGAAATATTTTCAAAATCTAACACTAAGTAAAGCCTATGTCCATACCATATCAGATTCATCGGATTTAATTGAGGGCTCCGGAAGAGCTTATATTGTGTTGCCTAATGGCACCAGATTTTGTATTAATGATGCTCTATTCTCTTCACAATCCAGAAGAAATTTATTGAGTTTCAAAAATATACGTCGTAATGATTACCATATTGAAACAACCAATGAAGGCAGTAAAGAGTATCTTCTTATTACTAAAACAATATCGGGCCAGAAGCTCGTATTAGAAAAACTATCTGTTCTATGTTCTGGATTGTATTATACAAAAATGAGAACAATTGAATCATATGTGGTAATGCACGAGAAGTGCATTGACCTTAAAGTACTTATGACTTGACATGATCGCCTTGGACATCCGGGTTCTATAATGATGAGACAAATTATTGAAAATTCGCATGGGCATCCCTTAAATAATCAAAAGATATTTCTACCCAATGAATCTTCATGTTCTGCATGTTCTCAAGGTAAGTTAATTATCAGACCATCTCCCTCAAAAGTCATTGTTGAATCTCCATCCTTTTTACAAAGGATTCACGGAGATATATGTGGGCCTATTCATCCATCAAGTGGACCATTTAGATATTTTATGGTTCTAATTGATGCATCTAGTCGATGGTCACATGTTTGTCTTCTTTCCACTAGAAATGTTGCATTTGCTAGACTTCTTGCTCAGATAATTAAACTACGAGCACAATTTCCTGAGTATCCAATTAAGATCATTCGATTGGATAATGCAGGTGAATTTTCATATCAAGTTTTTGATGATTATTGCATGTCAATAGGAATAGATATTGAACATCCTGTTGCCTATACACAAACACAAAACGGTTTAACTGAGTCTTTGATCAAAAGGTTTCAACTAATCGCTAGACCTTTACTTATGAAATCAAGACTACTTGTTTCTACTTGGGGACATGCTATACTTCATGCAGCATCTCTAATTCGTATTAGACCATCTGCATATCATAAATATTCTCTATTACAACTTGCATTTGGTCAACAACCAAATATTTCTCATCTTCGTACTTTTGAATGTGCTGTATATGTTCCAATTGCACCTCCACAACGTACAAAAATGGGCCCTCAACGTAGACTTGGGATATATATTGGTTTTGATTCTCCATTTATTATTAGATACCTTGAACCCCTTACAGGGGATATGTTTAAAGCACGTTTTGAGGATTGTCATTTTGACGAATCAAATTTTTCGTTAATGGGTAAAGAAAAGTCGGTGCCTGAAATACAACAAGATATTACTTGGGATAATAAGACCCTGTATCATTTTGATCCTCCTACAAATGAATGTAAACGGGAAGTTCAAAAGATTATTCATTTGCAAAATGTTGCAAATCGGTTACCGGATGTATTTACTGACACTAAAGGTGTAGTAAAATCTTATATTCCTACTGTTAATACTCCAACAAGGATTGAAGTCCCTAAAGGACAAATTGTCAAAGCAGCAATAGGTGAATCTAAAACACGCCTGAAGCATGGAAGACCTATTGGTGCAAAAGACAAAATTCCCAGAAGGAAAAGAATACAAAATAAATTTGGTGTTCTTGAAGAACACGTACCCACAATACAGGCCACAAATATAATTGGTGCTCCTAAAAAGTTCAAATCTTCTATTCCAGAACCTCCTGAAGAGGAAACTCCTGAAAAGTATAAATCTCCTAAAAAGGGACCTCCTGAAAAGGTGTGTCATGAAATGTTTTCCCCTAAAGAGAAACAGGTACCTGAAAATAATGAGATCTCAATACATTTAATGAAAACTGGAGAAATTCTGGATAGAAATAAAACTGTTGTCGACAACATATTTTCATATAAAATGGCCTTTGACATTATCAGAAATAATAAAGAAAGTGAATCAAAAAGCGTCGAAGAATGTCGACGTAGAAATGATTGGCCAAAATGAAAAACAACTATTGAAATTGAATTAAATTCGCTAGCAAAACGAGAAGTATTTGGACCTGTTGTCCAAACACCAAAGGGTGTGATGCCTGTTGGATATAAGTGGGTATTTGTACGAAAATGTAATGAGAAAAATGAAATTGTGCGATACAAAGCACGGCTTGTCGCACAAGGTTTCCTGCAGAAACCCGGGATTGATTATGAAGAAACATACTCTCCCGTTATGGATGCAATCACATTTAGATTTTTGATTAGTCTCGTTGTTACAAAAGGATTGGAAATGCGGTTGATGGATGTGGTCACTGCATATTTATATGGATCCTTAGACCATGACATATATATGAAAATCCCTGAAAGATATAAGATGCCTGAAGTATCTACAAGTACATCTAGAAATATGTATTCAATTAGACTACAAAGATCTTTATATGGGTTGAAACAATCCGGACGCATGTGGTATAATCGCTTAAGCGAATATCTATTGAAAGAAGGATTTGAGAATAATCTTATATGCCCATGTGTTTTTATTAAGAAATCAAATACCGGATTTGTCATTATTGCGGTTTATGTTGATGATTTAAATATTGTGGGAACTCCTGAAGAGATCTCAAAAACCGCTATATATTTAAAGAATGAATTTGAAATGAAAGATTTTGGCAAAACAAAACTTTGTCTCGCCTGCAGCTCGAGTACTTGCCAAATGGAAGTTTTGTTCATCAGTCAATGTATACTGAGAAAGTCCTAAAGCATTTTTATATGGACAAATCTCATCCCCTGAGTACTCCAATGATTGTTCGAACACTTGATGTGAAGAATGATCCATTCCGTCCTTGTAATGATGATGAAGAAATTCTTGGTCCTGAAATACCATATCTCAGTGCAATTGGAGCTTTGATATATCTTGCAAATTGCACTAGACCAGATATTACATTCTCAGTTAATCTGCTTGCAAGATATAGTTCTGCACCAACTCGAAAACATTGGAATGACATTAAACATATCTTTCGTTACCTTTATAGTACGATTGATATGAGATTATTTTATCAATGTAGTTCAAGTCCAGAATTGATTGGGTATGCAGATGCAGGTTATCTTTCAGACCCACACAAAGGTAGATCTCAAACTGGATATTTATTTACTTATGGAGATACTGCTATATCATGGAGATCTGTTAAGCATACACTATTTGCTACCTCTTCAAATCACTCAGAGATCATTACTATTCATGAAGCAAGTCGAGAGTGTATTTGGTTGAGATCAATTATTCAACATATCCAAGAAAAGTGTGGACTTCCCATGATTAATAATAGCCCAACAATCTTATATGAAGATAATACTACTTGTATCACTCAAATCAGATGAGGATATATCAAAGGTGATAGAACCAAACATTTCACCTAAATTCTTTTATACTCACGAACTTCAAGAGAAATGTGAAATTGATGTGAAGCAGATACGATCTAGTGATAATTTGACAGATTTATTCACAAATGCGTTACCAACTTCCACATTCAAGAAGATTGTGCATAACATTGGAATGCGAAGACTCAAATATCTTTTGTCATGCACTTTTCAAGGGGAGTAAATGTGCTGATTGTACTCTTTTTCCTTCGCTGAGATTTTGTCCCACTGGGTTTTCCTCTGCAAGGTTTTAATGAGGCAATCTTAAAGCACTTGTGGATACATAAGAAGACTGTACTCTTTTTCTTTCGCCATTGATTTTTCTTCCCACTGGATTTTTACTTGGCAAGATTTTAACGAGACAGATTTTTTATAGGTGGTCATTTAAGGGGGAGTGTAATGAATATAATATCGTCGGCAGCCGCCCCTGTCCCACCACTAAAATTATGTGAATGATCCCACCACTATTATTTTAAATTCTGCATAGTGACTTGTATAGTAACTTGCATAGTAATTTCAAAGCCTATAAATAGGGGGTTTTAGTTGTAATGAAATTCATAAGAAAATATAGAAAGAAAAAAGAAAATTTCAGTTTTTAAGAGTTTCAGAGAGAGTTTCCTATTTCACTTTTGCAATAGTAGTTTCTTTTTTTTTGTTTCATAACAAATAAAATATTATTGTAATATATTTTTTAATATTAATTTTATTTTGAGATTTGAAAAAATTATTTTAAAATTTAAAAAAATTGAATTATTTATTTTATTTTGTATATAAATTTTAAAAAATATATAATAATAAATTTGATAAGAAATGAAATATGATAATTTGAAAAAATAAACAAACTTTAGACATCGTAAGTGCATTAGACACACCGGGCCACCGTCTCTATTTGTTGCGGGCAGTGGACTGTGGCAGATCATAGAAAACATCCTTAACACTCAAGAATCTTCAACATTATCTTCCCTAGTGATTTATTTTCCTCTTAAACAGAAGTATGCCATTCAATGCAAAAGTAAATCCCTAATGCACGGGGTAAAAGTCAATACAGGAAAAAAAGGTCTTCGTTGAGTAGTTGTGTAGTGATCACTTGAGTTCAGCAACTTCTATTTATAAGTTTCAAAATTATATGCATTGGTGAGTGAGAGAGAGAGAGAGAGAGAGAGAGAGCGCATACATGCACAGATTAAACTGCAACTGTGGGCGGAGGAGGAACAACATTAACCATCAATGGCAACCAGTAAAGGCTATCGCCAATCCATTTTGAGCTAATCCAGACATTCAAAATCCCTTTCAATCACACTCCTCAAATCACTCCAGTAACCAAATACCAAATCCATCATAAAAGTTCGTCTTTTAAGGGAAAAAAATAAACACGAATAATGGAATAAAAAAATGGAACCAGGGGCAAAGCACAACCATGAACTATTTATAATTTACTTTTGGTTCTCTCCCTTTTGATCGGGGGGAAAAAAACAGAAAGAAGAAGGGAAAGAAAATGGATGGAAAAAAAAAAAAAAAAAAGAGCTGCTCCTACTCAATGTACTTTTCTAACTGGCATGCCTTGCCAAATGAAACTTTTGCACGAGAAGGTAGACCCAAACCAAGAAACCCATACCAACTGATATCAAGTCTCTACCTGCACCACAAAAGCAATCATTAATAAACAGAAAAGGTAGTAAACCAGGTATTATTCCATCAGATAACCATATTGTATTGAAAAGATACCTAGTTCTTGAGTTCCCGAGTGTGAGCTCAAGATCATCAGATATGCATTCCTCGTGGATCCTTTCTCCTTCCCAGGGCTTCACCAACCCAGTTGTGTTACTGCCAAATGCAAATTCGGTTGCAATTTCATCTGACATTGGAACATCTGCGGTGTGATCGATGCCTGCAGTTACTGCAGGCGAGCATGTGCCACTCTGCCCGGGAGTCCACATCCGAGACCCTCCACCTGATAACGCCTCCTCCATAAAGCCAAAGGGGTTTCGTGCTACAAGGCTGAATGTAGGGGATGCTGGGCCGCTTTGGGAGATTTGAATACCAGAAAACCACCTTGAATCAGGCAGGACCTGATGGCGAGGACTTGGTGGGGTAGATGAGGGCAGGAAAGAATAGTGCTGCCCAGCCCATGATGGCGCTGCAGTTGGATCATCCCAGTCATTTTTAGTTCTAGGAGTTCGAGATGTGGGGGAGCTCAATGGAGGGGTAACTGGGGCACTGATAGAACCTCCATGGACATGAAGATCATGGGACAGCTTGGATGAGGCTGATGATGATCCTGATGAGAGGTTTTTCAGCCATGGAATGAGAGAATCGGCATCAGCATTTCCGTTGGCCTTTGCAGCATAATGAGATGAGACTGGACTCGGGAAGGAAGATGAGGCAGGACTTGGATTGTAAGAAGCACATGGACTCGGTTGGAATGATGAGCATGGACTAGCAGAAGTTGATCCACCCATAATGTCCATTCGTTTCACGGGTTTACATCCCTGCACAAAGGCAAAAAATAGCTGTTGCTCACTACAGCTGAGCCAAATAACTCATAATCATACAGTGGTAAGATACAGACTAGACTGAACAGCCTTAGACTGCAGTTTCATGACAACTTCAACAGTCCTATTAGAGAAGTTTGTTAACCCTTATTATTCATCTCCTAGGAATTACAATTTAATGTGCCATCAAATAATACCCCTAGCACACCCCCCCCCCCCCAACTTTTTCTTTCTTTCTAATACTTTGCAAGAACTTTGCGTGGTTTGAAATATCTGTTCCTCAAGAAAAACAAATTAAAGAACTGATCATGTCAAAGGAAAAAAAAAAACACTCAAAATTACCAAGAAAACGTTTGGCTGGGGTATAATTGACCATCAGAAAAACTAAAAATACTTCAAGCCTCCATAGTAACTTGATTGCCAACTGGTATTATACACACTTCTAAAGTTCTACAAAATAGTTATGCTTATAAATGGGGATGTTACTTCAACCAAAATATGGATTGGGCAATTATGGTGAATGCTAGCTGCTATCAGAACTGAAACTAAAAGTATGACAACATTTAATTTTATTCATTGAAACTGAACAACAATATTCAGTCCAGAGGACGAGGCAGGTACTCCAATATTTTTCTCCTCAAGATAATGAAATTGCATCTTAAAATGCCGCAAACTAAAATGGGATCATTCAATAAAGGCACCAAAAGTTTTCAAACGTGAAGAAACCCCAAGCCCCAGAACAAAGTATAATCAAAGAAACCAATTAGAAAACAATATTTGTATCACCTACAGTCTCATTATGGTATCAACATCCTCGTATCATTTGTTCTACCCATTCTACTGGACAAATAATTTGATTGCTGGTTTTTGTCACCCCTAAAAACTACTGCTTCCTGCCACACAGACCACAAGTAGTGGACAATACAACATTACCCTTCTCATCATATTGCACTAAGCCAGTTCCAAACCCTAGCAAGCTCTTAAAATAATCACGTGTAGAGATGGTAAATACTAGGTCTACAAAGACAAGTATAAAAAACTAACTTACAAACTAATGTCTCTTATTGTTTTGTGCCGTATCTACTTCACAATAAAAAATAAAAAATTACAGTGTAACATACCACTAGCATCAGGTAACCATATGAGAAGCAGGAATTGAGCAGATGTAGCAATTGCAACAGAAAATAATAAGGCACATAAAGCAACCTTACTATTTCAGCTCTTATACATACTGCTACTATGGTAGCAACAGGAATTTTTCTTGTAGCTTGGTTTCTTCCTCTTTCATGGTCATACCTTACATAATTAATATAAGAGCTTTAATTGGTATAATAATATCACTATTGGGAGCTACTTTAGCTCTTGTTCAAAAGATATTAAGAGAAATCTAGCCTATTCTACAATGTCTCAATTGGTAATATAATGTTAGCTCTAGGTATTGGGTCTTATCAAGCTGCTTTATTTCATTTGATTAGTCATGCTAATTGGAAAGCATTGTTGTTTTTAGGTTAAGCCATAAGTTATTGTAATTCTATAAGTTAAGCAGTATTTAATTAAAAACGTAGTGGTTAAAATTTTAAAAACACTATCTTCCTAAACTTTCCTATAAAAGTAGTGGATTATTTTAATTTTTTTTATATAAGTATAAAAGTAGAGGATTATTACTCCATAGTCCATACCAACGACAATAAGACGACTTTGGGAAGTGTTTAAGATATGATGGCAATCATGTGATTACTATTAGACAAAAAGAAAAATACTATAGCCATAAAGTGATTACACAAAATCTATTCTACAAACTAACGTAACTTGATATAATTCGTTAGATTATAAAATTATTTTTGTTATAAAATAGCTCTGACAGATCAGATAAAAAACTATATCAATTTGTTAAATTATTTTTATATATTTTCTTTTAAAAAATACTTTAATCACAAAGAGATTACACAGAAGTAAACTTATAAACTAATATGGCTTAATTTGATAAAAATTAATTTTATTATAAAGTAGATTTAACAAATATTATAAAACTACGTCAACTTATAAGTTTTTTTTGTAAAATCTTTTTTTGAATCTATATCAATCCTCTTTTCTTTCTAAATGTAGCAGTCCTCTTAGAAAAAAAGCCATGCTTAATGAGAGATTAATGTCAACAATTGTGTGCACGGAACGACCACACACCCTATCATCCCTACCGCATGCTCCCTAATCTAGGAACAGGCCCACTTTCCTCCTATAAAAAACTAACAACTTGACGGTATCCAAGGATTCGAAAATCTTTATTTCCCAATCGAAACAGCAAACAAAACCATCCAACTTATTTAAAAAGAACACCGCCCCCACACGCCATTAAATTGCCACGCTCTCAATCATCTTTGAGGAAAGTATTCTCGGTGCCAAATTACCCGGGAATCTCGGAAAGGTAATCAATTACCCACAAAAAAGGGTAGTCCCTATTGGCTCGTTGGTCGTTGAAAGTCACCTTTTCCTGACAGAAAGCGCCTAGCAACGCACCGAGTGGGGAGGTGGCTCAGTCGTCTTGCAGTGGCAAAGTGCTCGGAAATTAAAAAAAATAAAAAAATAAAATAAAAATCTCCGAAAAGACTGAGAAATGAAAAAGGAGAAACCATTTGATGCGAATTAAAACAAAGTGAAAGTGGTGTGGAAGTCCACAAATCTCGACGACGGATTGGTAGTCCTAATTGACGAGACGGCCTCTTCAATGCTCGGGAGTGGGTGTGGCAGTGGAGAGGAGTTTTAGTCATAACGGCGGGCTCTTTCGTCCCGTTATAAAGTATCTGCGTGGTCTCTATGACTCTCCGTCTCGGTGTATCTTCCGATTCATACCAAGAGGGCGAATCCTAAAAACAGAATCTTCGTGTTTCGTGCCCTTAACGAGAAAAAGGAAATACGACTAAACGCTGCTTACAGAAAAAGATAAATCCATCTCCCCGCCGATCAGTTCCACACGCCTAACGTGCCTGATGAAAGTTGGCCATTTCGGAAGAAAAAGAAAGAAAACCCACCGCCACCCACAGATCGCATCTCAAAAAGCTCGCAATTTTAAACAACAAATGAGATAAAAATATATAAATAAATAAAATAAAATAAAATAAAAATTGCAATCTGATATGATTACCAGCAGCGGATTTCATCCCAGCTCCACAACAATTGGTTAACTTGCCGGGACAGGAATGCTTGGGGGGGAAGAAAAGAAAAAGGTGAAGTTGGGATTCGTTTCTGTACCTTTCGGTAGGTGGTGCCGTCTTCTTCTACGGTCCAACCGGCCTCGTTGCAGAGAGCTTTGAGGACCTCGTTGTTGTCGCAATGCTTCGGGAGCTTGTAGTTCCCGTACATCCGGAGACCGGTGTAGATCTTCGCGGCGAAGGCTCGCCTCCTCCGCTCCCTCCTCTTATTGTTCTCCCTCTCCTTCCACGTTGGCATTCTTGCCCCCGACGTCATTTTCAGCTACTGCTCTTTCCGAGAATACCCTCCAGCCGGGAAAAACAAGTTGCTTCACATAACTCGGAAGAAACAAGGTAAAGTTTTTCTCGGGATCCAAACGGGAAATAGACGTGAACCGAAGTCGATAGAGAGTGTTGAGCCCTGCAACAGGTGAGGCTCGTCATGAGCTTAATAAGACGGAATAATTCTTAACTGGTCAGGGTTGGTTATCAAAATTACGAGGAGTGCCACTGCAACCGTTTACTTTAAAAATTTTATGTGAAGTCACCTAACTTTGACAAATTTTAAGATCACTTTTTTTTTTCTTCACATGAAATAATAAAATCAGGATCGAATTAAATTTGAGTCCATTTTATTTGAGACGAGTTTAATTCGAGCAATCAAAAAGTTAATTCGGCCAACCTGTTATAAAATTACAAAAAAATAATATTACAAAAAAATTATTAAAAAAAATATTTAAAACTCTTATTACTCAATGACTAAATTTTTTTCTTCTTTATAAAATGATCTAAAACTCTCATATAGAGAGAGAGAGAGTGTTTTAATATCGAGAGTGATCATTCACAAAATAAAAGAGAAGGAAAAGAATGAGGGGATACACAGCCTCCCCTTTTTAACTTTTCATTCGCAATAATCTTTCTTAAATAGTCATTCATAAAAAATATGTCCCATTAAAATTTTATCAAAGAAAAATCTAGTAGGAGAAAAAATCACTAGCGAAGGAAAAAGAGTACAATCAGCATAAGTTTTCAAAACATTTACTCTTCTTGAAAAGTACATAACGATAGATTTTTAAGTTTTCGCATTCTAATATTCTGCATAATTTTCTTAAATGACGCAATTGATAATGTTTTCGTGAATAAATTTGTCAGAATATCGTTTGACCGTAATTTTTATATATCATACTCTGATTTGAGTGATATAAGCAGTATTATTTTTGTACAATATTGTTGGACTATCATTGATCATAAGAAGATCACATTTTTCTTGAATATATTGAATCACTGATCTCAGCTAAATATACTCTAGAATTGGTACATGAATTGCAATGATTTCTGAACGATTTAAAACTGTGACAGATATTGTTTCTTTGACAGACCTACATGATATAGTAGAATCTTCAGAAGTAAATACTGTTGAATCCAAAATTTCAAGTTTTATATCTACATATATATTTTGATGATGACAAATACTTGGTAAAAATCTGAGACATACAGTAATACTTAAACTCCTATTAAGAATATGCGTTAGTTTTTTAAATAATAAACAAACATGATTTTTATTTAAATAATGCATTAGAGGGAACATGTTAATATTCTCATCTAAAATTTCTCCCTCTCTTAGCATTATTAGAGAGAACATGTTTATGTATGGCAAAAATGAGTATTAAGAACCACCAATGTTCGACAAAAATTACAAAAGCTTGTGGCCTAATTTTCTCGATTCAGTAGAGAAGAAAATTCAAATCCGATTGATATTATTGAAATGAGATCTTTGCGAAGATTTGAAAGTTTTGGGTTGCTATTTAAAGATGATAATTTTCACTCATCGAATACTCACGTAAGATTTCATATTCCCCATTGATCTAACTATTGTTCATCCAAAACAATACTATGGCTGAGAGAAATTATTTTGAAAATGTTCCAGATTTGAACTAAAAAACCTTTGCACCTCAACCACTCATCTTCTCTTCTGAGGTTGTCAACACCATAATAGGAGCAGTGATACATCTTTCTGGTAAAACTAATTTTGAAAATATTGCAGTATCAATAACCCTAATGCTTAATATGTTGCCTCTATTATAATCATGTATTGGAGGTACTTACGAGTGTGAGTGAGGTTGATTATCTTAACAATCAAATATCTGATTTGTATCAAAAACTTGCAACTAAAGATAGAAAGAAAAAAAGTTAAGACAAGAAAATAAGAAACTGAAAAAATTTGCAGGCTGGTATTCTCGTGACTTGAAACCATGAATAGGCGAATTGGAACGAGAGATGGCTCAAATAAAAAGTCAACAGCAGCAGCTAACAATATAAGTTCAACATTTATGAGAAAAATAGGAATAACCTACAGATAATCTTGTTAGCTTAGCTAAATAATTTTTAAAAATAAGCATCTAACATATTTTGTAAGTTTGACTAAGCAAAATTTGAAAAGATGATAATTTGTCTTATTCTTATTTCTATCTTATAAGAATCGTTTTTAACTTCATTTAGCTTACGTCAAATCTTCTTTTCATATCTATAATTCATCTAAATTTGCATTCTTATTCTACAAATTTTTAATGGCTCATCAGTTTTCTCTTAGTATCCCTCATGATCAAGATATGAGGTATTTTTCACCTCAGTCACAAATTGTTCCTTCATCTTTTATAGGTATCATATTGTAGCAAGCGAGTGATTTGACTAATAAGTCAGATCAAGAAGTCATTTATGAACTAGTGACTCTCGAAACTCGATTATCATCATCCATTATCAGATTTTTCGCTCGATTAAAGTCCAAAACTTGTTAGGTTGAAGAGTTTAATGAGAGGATTTCTGTACATCAACGAATTGTTTAATAGTCTAACAAAAAAAATTATAGAGTTAAAACAACAGAATAAGGATTTAAAATCCTTACTTGCCTCTTCATTTCGACTACCTAATCCTTTAGACAAGGATGCCATGTTGATCTTTGAAAAACAAATGAATTTGAAAGATGAGTCTAAAAGTATCAAATTTTTGTAAATCATCTAACATTTGAATTACAAGATCTTTCATTTTCAAATTCATTCTTTAAACATATAACAGTTCATGTTATCTCTTTAGGAGTTTCAAAAATATTTAAATCATCAACATAAATTGTAAAATGACAAATCTGGATTCTGATTTCTTAATAAAAACACATAAGCATATAAGATTATTTTCGAATCCTTCTTTTAATAGATATTTGCTGATGCGATTATACCACATACGTCCAGATTGTTTTAATCCATATAAAGGTTTTTGAAACTTGATAGAGTACATACTTCTAGATATACTTAGATTAGATGGTTTAGACATTTTATATCTTTCAAGGATTTTCATATATATATATTATGATCTAATGATTCATATAAATGTGTAGTAATCATATCTATCAATCGTATATCTAATACTTTTGTAACTACCAAGCTAATTAAAAATCTAAATGTGATTGCATCCATAACGGGAGAATATGTTTCCTCATAATCAATCACGGGTTTCTGCAGGAAACCTTGTGCGACAAGTCGTGTATTGTATCTCACATTTCATTTTTCTCATTGCGTTTCTGTACAAATACCTATTTATATCTGACAGACATTATATTCTTTGTTATTTGGACAACAGGTCCAAATACCTCTCGCTTTGCTAGCGAGTGTAAGCTTCAATACCTACTTTCCATTTTAGCCAATCATTTCTATGTTGATATTCTTTTATGGTTTTTGACTCATTTTTTTCATTATTTTTGGTAATGTCAATAGCCATTTTATATAAAAATATGTTATTGACAACAATTTTATTTCTATCAAGATTTTCTCCAGTACTCATGAAATGTATCGAGATCTCATTATTTTCATGTACCTGTTCCTCTTAGGGGAAAATATTTCATGAAATATATCTTCATGAGGTTAATTTTCAGAAGATTTTAAAATAGAAGATTTGATCTCTTCAGAAACATCAATTATGCTTATAGCATGTATTGTAGGTATGAAGTTTTTAGGAACACTAATTCATTTTGTATTTTTCTGTTTCGAAAATTTTTGTCTTTTGTACAAATTAATCTTCTACGTTTCGGGCATATTTTAAACTCATCTATTACTGTTTTGACAACTTATCTTTCAAGGACTACAATTCTTATTGGAGTATTATCAATATGAATATGTGATTTTACCACACATTTAGTATTAATAAATACATTTGATAATTAATTTGTAATATTTTGCAAATGAATAATTCTCTAAATTTTTAGTTTATATTCATTTATAAAAAGATCAAATTGAGACAAGACTTTATTATTCCAAGTAATTTCTTATCGTGCTTCATGCACTGACTTTTTATTATTTTAAAACAGGGTATAATATTAAAAAAAATTACTATAATATATAAAAACTTAGTATAAGTGAATCAAGTTTTTGGCCGTATAACAGGTATGTGCCAATGTCCAGTTATACCACAACTATGACATACATATTTTGAGAGTCTTTATGCTTTTCTAGTTAGATCACTTCTGGTAATACGATATATTTTTATTATTATCTCCTATGTTGTCGCTTCTGGAACTCACATTTCTATAAATATACATATATATCTACTACATCTACGCCCTCGGCTCTTTTGAAAGGATGTACTATTTACTTTTGTAAATGATGTAAATCCAGTATTTTAGGAGATTTCTAGAACTAGTAGGACGTGACTGGTGACTTATTAAAAAAAACTCATTATTTAGCTTAACTACTAGAAGATGAGATAAAAGTTTAAAATATTTGTAAAACTTTTGTTTTCGATACTGTTGCTGTAGGAGCACACTCGAGACATGAAAAATAATATATGTCTTCTTTAACATATCATCATCAGTGACTTTCTCACTACATAATTTTAATATTAAGCTGATTTTTAAGAATGTAGAATTATAGTCACGACCACTTTTAAAATCTTACAATTTTAGGTGCAATAAGTCATAACAAGCTTTTTGAAGTATTACATTTTCTGGTACTCATATCTCTTCCTTAAACTATTTCACAAAATAAAAAGATTTTTCACTATGAGATACATAACACAGTCCTGCAAGGACATCTGATTTTCTTATTTGATTGTATTTCTTAAGTTCATCATATCCAAATGGATCGTATCAAGAATCTAGGATAAATCAGTTTTTTCAGAAATGTCAATAGTAATAAATTTCAATTTTGTAAGATTTAACATTTTCTACATATATGAATCACGAAAAAAATATAAATCTAAAAAATATATTCACATAATCATGAGAATGAAAGTAGAATATTAAGAAGTAATATTCAATAATATTACATTTTATATTCATCTCGAAGACTCCAAATAATATATTAAAAAACTTACTTGAAGTAGAAGACCATTAGTTTCAGAATTGGCAGAACCTCGTGCTGATAACGTATTACAAAATTAAAATAAAAATAATATTACAAGAGAATTCATAAAAGAAAATATTTAGAACTCTTATTACTCAAGAACTGAAATTTTATTCTTCCTTATAAAATGCTCTGAAGCTCTCATATATATAGAGAGTTCTAGTATCGGGGATGGTCATTTACAAAACAAAATGGGAAGGGAACACGAGGAGGAGAAGAAGAAGGAGGGGGGGCACGATGCCTCCCTTTCTTTTTGACTTTTCATTCACAATACTCTCCCTACCAAATACGGACAGCTCCATATCTTTATTCGATATTGTTCGCTTTAGCATTTTAGGGCCTCACAGGTTTAAACATCTTCAGACAAGGTAGAGGAAACCCCACATTTAAGGCGCTTGACAGTGCCGGACGAGAGTAATGTGGGACACACTGTTTACAACACACCCCCTATTGCGACTTGCATGGGCCATGAAATACAAGCAGCTTCATATCCCTATCCGATATCATCCACTTTGGCACTTCAAGGTTTCACAGGTTTAAAATGCGTAAGACAAAGTAGAGGAAGCCCCACATATAAGACGCTTGACAACACCGAACAAGAGCGATGTGGGACACACTATTCACAACACAACCCATTTATTTAGTATTTTATTTTCTATATTATACAATTTTTTCATTTCATAGTTGCATAATAATCCGTACAATCTCAAAAAAGTTTTAATGATATATTTTTTTAAAGAAGGCAAACTGCATTTATTAATGAACAAGAATTACAATTGAACTTGAAAAATACGTTATAAGTCAACTTCTTAATGTACTAAAAGTGATTGACATAGTCTAATCCTAGCTGCATAACCTCTACAAAACATTGTCTGAGAGATAGTTCAACTCTGTCCAAGACAGAATTAATAACAAACCCAACAAACCTTAGTCCGATTTAAGACGAGACCAACGAAAACTCCATCAAACAAAAGTTCAACGGGGGAAACACTCTATGGATCAGAGATCCTAAAGATAACATTTTTTTATTTATTAAACAAAATATTACAAATAGATAGTAAAAAGAAAAACTGAAATATAAAGATCTAATTTTCAATCTTAAGGGAAACTAAAAGATCCACAAGAAATCTGTGACTGTGAATGGTGTGTGGGCAGCACGCACCACCCTTAGAGAGTAGTGGGTGAACAAGTCGAAGTGCCAATGGCCCTGGTCCTTACGACGCTACGTGTGGCAGCAAAAAGCCACCCATATGGTGGTGCATAGAAAGCAATCTCCCACTTTGGGGAGCACATGTCAAACACGCACCTCTCCTATTAGTACGGTTTCTCCCCTAACTGAGAGATTGGCGCCTTGGGAAGCCTGCAATGGGGCGCGTTAGGTGACTTGGGCATCGGAAGCCTTTGGACTGCCATTCACCGTAGACGCTCCAAAAGCTCAAAATCAAGCCAGTTTGTGACAATCTAAAATTTTCATTATATAATACTATATTCATAATAAGGATGATATTGGTATTTTTAGTAAATTGTGAATTTTTGGTTTGGACTTGGGCTTCAATCTTGGAAGTATGACTTATGTATTGGCTTTAAATGGTGTGGCATGGCCCATAGACCCATAAGAAAGATGAATGGCCAGCCAAACCCAATGTAATGGAATACTTAGCACACTTAAAAGAGTCCACTTTAGTTTTCAAAGACTGGTAGGTTTATGGGAGAAAAAATTTGTGAATGAAAAGTTTGACTAGTTAATTTTTTAGAAAAGTTGTGAGTGAGACAAGTGGAGAATCTCCATCATTTGGGAAGCCAAGTTTCGGGTGACTAAGGGAGGGAGCTAGCTGACTCCTTTGTTGCCCCCAATGGATCCAATCTTGAGATGAGATCTTGAGGAAAGATTTGTTAAGGAAGTTGACAAGTGACTGGAAGGATATGACATTATTGAATAGAGAAATGGAGGCTTGAGTGAGGGAAGGTTTCGGTTGGCTCAAAAATGGTATGGCCGACTCCTTCATTTGAGTTTCCTCATGATTTTTTCCAAATTTAAGTGCATGACAAGTGATGGATCTTGTAAGAGTGATGTGAAGAATGACATGTCAAAAGGAGGCATAATTGGAGAGAAGAAATGGTCGCTTGAGGCAAAAGGAGGATTCAGGCGATACATGAGAAGTGGTAGAATTGCAATTTGTAGTTATCCATGTGTTTCCATATCTAGGTGATCATGACTTGCAAGAGTTGTGTAAGGGAGTATAAGGCACATGTGTAAGAATGATTGACTTGTGAGTTGATTGCTGGCTTGCTTGTAAGGAGGGAAACTTTGGAGGGAAAGTTAGGCTTTGGTGGAAAAAGGCCAAGCCTTGGCTGACTAATACATGGTGCAATCTCTAAGTTTACGCTTCAAGATCCTTGTGAATGACTTGTGAGGTGATAAGTGATAAGATGAGGTGTGACTTGATAGAGGGATAGTATGATTCCCACCCTTGTAGGTGCCGGCCATAGTTGGATTTGGGAAAACCAAATTCCTTCCTAGTACATGCTAAAATTAGGCATCATTTGTCATAGAGATGGAAATCCATCAAGGGTCAATCAACCCGTCTTGTGTCAGTCATAGACCTAGGGTCATGGAGTGCCTAGAGACACCCCGTTGGCCGAATGACCTTGTTCTCTTTCCCATCTCTTTTGCCTTTTCTTTCTCCTCACATCTCTTGGCAACTTCACACTCTTTCTTCCTTTCACTTTCTCTTGTGTTATCTCACCATCCAAGCACCCATTTCCTTATACTTAACTTGAGTTGTTCAAAATCTCATTGAGTGAAGCATCCTTTGGAGAGGTAAGCTAGTCTTTGAAACCATTTCATGTATAGATTCCTAGGTTTCTACCAACACATGATACCCTATGTTTATTGTTATTTTCTCTTTGGCTACATGTTTTTAGTTTTGATTTAATCTTATTATTCTTATACTCTTTTTTAGATTTATCTTTTTCTACACTTGGAGATTTGAAAGTACATCTTTAACCTAACCCTAGCATTCCAGGTATATGTTTAAGGTGAATGTATTGCTATGATGATTGTTGGATGTTTGATGATGCTATGATAGTTTATTTGAAGAGTTTCCCTGTATATCTACATATATATATATATATTTCATACTTAGTTAAGATATTATTTTAAGCTTGAAATTCATGATATGACGGCGAGTGTAGCCATTTTGTTAGAAAGGAAATATAAAGAATATGATGTGATTAGTGACTAATGCATGTGGACTTATGATAAGGATTTTGGTTGATGAAAACTTGCCTAGAGGTCATGTATGTGTTTCGGCTATGGAGGGTTTTGGGGTTAGGATTTTCAAGACTTAACTTTTTATTCATGAGTTAGTTCTATCTTGGATAGTTGGAAAGTTTAGAAACCGGAAACTAGGAAAATCTATTACCATGAATTTCGGATTTTTATATGGAATTGTATTTGTGAGAAAGTGATAAAAAGTGTTAGATTAAAGGCATTAGGGTTTCGGTCAAGCCCTCCTTGTGATGATGAAGTTGCCTAGTTATTTTTACTGAGTCATGCTTGAATGATTAGGAGAGGGAAGATGGGGAAAACACTAAATTTTGGACCTTAGAGAGTCTCGGCCTAACCCCTAGGGGTGAAGGTTGAGTACTTGTTTTCTTTTGATTAAACTATTTGCATGTTTTTCTATACTATGCTGATATTTTCATGAGATGGATTGATTGAGACGCATGTGTTTGTACTCGTCCCATGAACCTATGTTTAACATGAAGAGTTTCGTGTCACATATATGAAGTATAAAAGTTACGATTTTGGGTCAACATTTATTTTTCAAAGAAAAGAAAGAATTAAGTTTTTATAAGAACCCAAAAGTCTGAAACAAGGTAGTGTCCCAATAAAACATTGTTCACTTAGGAGTGATTAAATTTGAGTGAAAACCCCTAGGTCAACAAAAAACAGTCGGCGGACCATGCATCTCTCTAAAATGAGTTTGGAGTGTGGTTGCACCTAAAACTAGTGGGTGCCTAAGGATGGTAAAGGGTTTGCGCCTTACCGTTATAAGAACCAAGGATATAATCACCTCGGTTTGAGTGGTCACCAGGTGATGACGAGTGGATAACGTAGTCACTTTAGGCTTGAGTGGTCGCTGGGTGATGCAATAACACATAACGTAGTCACTTTGGGCTTGAGTGGTCGCCGGGTGATGCGGTAACTAGCGAGAAACACATTATGTATAGGAGAACCATGAGGTGTCCACAATAAAGTTATTACAAGAACGAATTTTAAATTCCAAGAATGATATGAATATGTTTAATGGCGCCTAAGATAAGAAATGATAAAAAGATATGAAAAGTTATGAAAAAGATGTTGTATATGTGAAAAAGAAGTCAAAGCAATATGAAGGTCTTTTTTTGAAAAGCATGTGTATGAATCAGATCCTTAAAGAAAGTCGAGTTTTATGAAAATTATAGTGTACATGTTCATCGATTAGGTCACAAGTCTCATATGAATGAGCCCGATTTTGTTTCGGTATTCACTTATATGTATGCTTATGATGCTTTCATTAAGATAATTGTGTACTTACTGAGATTTCTCGAAATCTCATTCCTTTAATTTTCAACTATCATTCCTCTTTGGGGTAATAGGAGTGGTTGCATGTGATAATGTTTTGACGAGTCTGATTCTCAAAGAGACTCTCCAGACCCCTGAGGGTTTGGCAGTTTCATCTCCTTTTGACATTGTGGCTTCCATTTTATATAACCGCGTTATCTCGGACATGCAGATGAGCATACTCAGTCAGGCTGTAGATCGCCACTATGTTGGATGCTACCTTACCTTAGGTATTGATGGGTCCCTGTTATTTATACTTCAGCGGCGGGGACTGGTATCCAGCATGGTGACAGTTTGGGCTTGGGGCGTTTCCTGTTTGGTCCAGAAGTCAAGGAGGTCAAGAAGAAACCCCTATTCTAGGGGCGGTTTGCGGGGCCAGTGGACATTGGATGTTGCATCTACTTATATTTAGTTTATTTTGGAGGTTCCTGTTGTTTTGGGAAAGTTGATGTTTTGTAAAACCGATACATATGGTGGTATATATTTACATATGAAATTCTTTTGGGAATTAAATTTTAGTTATACCATGTGACGTGCAACAAGATTTAAGTTTATTGCCTAAATTTTACTTGGTTTGACCTTTTCTGCTGCGAAAACTTTATACACTGTTTTTCAGTTAGACACATGCTTGAATTTATGTTATGAACGAGCGGTGAGTATCATTGCGTTATTTATCACTGACGTCTCGATTTACGTCCGATCTCAAACGTAAGCAGGGGTGTCAACAGCCGGTTGTTCCCACAACCAACAAACTAGAAAAAACAAAGCAAAAAAGAAATGGAAAAAGAAGGCAGAGGGTGTAAAGAGGAGGGGCGGGAGAAAGAAAACTAGAAGAAGGAAAAAGAAAATGGAAAACAAAGCAAAAACTACAAAAGCAGAAAATCAAGAGATGGGAGATGGTGGCAAGAGAAAGTGGGAAAATGGGGAAGAAGAAGAAGAGAGGAGGAAGGAGGAAGAACGGAGAGGGAAGGGGGGAATTGAGACTCCCACCCCCCTCTCCGCGGCGCTAGGATTGCTTGGGAGAAAACTAGGTTTGAGAGAAAATAGAAAAACGACGTTCCACGTTCTGTTCATATTAGTTTTAATGATATATGAATAAATTTATTGTGCTTTTTTGATCCTCAACATGAATAAAAATGGCAAAAATATTTTATTAATATAGAATTAAGATATATACAATTTTTAATGTAGAAATGTTGTATGAGCCTTTTAAAAAAAGTATACTTTACTATGAAAAAGGGTGAAAACTCATTTTTTTTTTCATTTTTTAGTATGATCAATTTTGTTTTACAAACTACTAGAGCGAAAGTTGTGATTTGAAAGTTATCCCTAATTTTAATTAATCCTTTGATCTTTTTTTCTACAAAATATTATTCCCACATAATGGTTAAAGCTTTATCCCCACATTATGTTATTGACTACTTCGAGATAGTGGTCAAAACTCACTCCAATTGAAGGCACCTCCATTGATCAATGCATCAAATATTGATATGAGCATTGTTGCATTTTATAGTTTATATAAAAATTTGTCAGATGTTTAGACCTATAAATAATTTTCTTGTTTTTAGTATGTTGGAGATATGGATTGAATTCAATTCAATTAAGCACATCAGACAGTTCTCGCTCGAGCTACCACTCGAGAGAGCCTCAATCTGTAACTTCGCTCGACCCTCGCTCGCCATCCCGCTCGAGCGAGGCATCCGACAGAGAGTTCGCTCGACATCCAGCTCGATCTAGATCATTAACTATCCAGGCAGTGACTTCGCTCGACTCTCGCTCGACGTCCTGCTCGAGCAAGATTCGACCCCAGGGTTGCATCGCTTCCATGTACTAGGGTTAGTGTCGTCTGAAATAGTGTTTCGCTCGAACAAGAAGGTCTCGGTCATTTGAATGTCAAGCTGTGAGGAGCTCAGGATTTCGCTCAAGCGAGAAGAGTCTTGCTCAAGCGAGAAGATGAATGCAACAGCTCGTGAGAGCTCAGAAGTGTGTTTTCTTATTTGATTTTGTGAGTGGAGAACTATTTGTAAGGGTGTGAGTGTTGTGAGAGAGAGCCTTGCAACTTGTAAGTGAGATTGAGTGTTTTTAGAGCGAGAAATTTGTAACTCAATCTCTGTACTCCATCTCTATTTTATAGTGGAATTCATTGAGACCGACTCAACAGTGGACGTAGACTTGTGTTAAGCCGAACCACTTTAAATCCTGGTGTCCATCGCTGTTCTGTGTGTCTCTGTTTCATTTCTCTTTGTTGCATCCGCTGCGAAACTGGTATCAGAGCTATTGCTTTGAAGAAGGGATGGCCTCAGTAAATTTTGGAGTAGAGAAATTCGACGAACATAATAACTTCAGTTTATGGCAAATCAAAATGAAGGCGTTGTTACGACAACAAGGTCTGTTCAGTATTCTAGAGGTTACTGGGGAGTCTCCTGCGCCGTCAAAAGATGAGGAAGAAATGGCTCACAGTACAATTCTATTGTCACTATCAGATGGGGTCTTAAGGGAAGTTGCTGAGGAGGAGACCGCGGTTGGTCTGTGGAACAAGCTAGAGAGCTTGTAGATGAAAAAATCTCCCACTAACCAGTTGTATTTGAAATAACGGTTATATACTCTCAAAATGATGGAAGATACTCCTATTTCTGCACATTTAGATGCATTTAATAAAATCATTATAGATCTGAGAAACATAGACATTAAGATTGATGAGATCAATCTTAATGTCTATGTTCATTGCCTATTTCGTTTGATAATTTTGTAAAATCAATGTTGTATAGTAGAGATACAATCTCCTTAGAAGATGTTAAGTCTGCTTTGAACTCTAAGGAATTGAGAACAAAATTTGGGAGGTTAGGCATGGACAATCAAGCCGATGGTTTGTTTGTGAAATGTTCCTCTGGTGATAGATTTGGGAAAAGATATTCAAGGAAGGATAGAGGTAGTTCTAGTAGCTCCAGATCTAACAAGAAAAAGGTTAAGTGTTACTACTGCCATAAGTTTGGTCATTATAGAAGTGAGTGTCCTCAATTGAAAAATGTGGAGGAAGAGGAAAGTTCCTCTAGTAGTGATGACAGCGAAGAAGATGACAATTAGTCTCTACTTCCTTGAGGGCAGTGTGGTGACAGGTGGAATATTCTCACATATTTCAGATTCAGATGTCACTCGCATTCAGTACATGTGGGTTTGCTAGACAGTTGTGGTCATTTATGAGTTGGTAGCTTTTACTTGGTGTGATCAGAAGACAGTAATCTTGATTTTTTGTTTGCATTGTAATCTCGAAAAACAGTGTAGAATCAGGTTTTCTACAATATTTTTTATTAGGATATATCTTGTGTAAAGTCATGCTTTTGTTTTACTCATATCTGTTTTATTATCATTGGAGTTTGGCTTTGTCTATCTGTTTCTTTGTGATGTCTTTGATGTTCAAACACTTTGGTGAAGATCTATAGACAAGAGGGTAGAGTGTTACTCAGACCATACAGTTTTATTTCACTCCATGAGGAGGTTAAATGGGATGAGGTTCGTGTTGAGTCCATAATTTGCTTTTGGCTTTGCTAGACTTGTCTACAGATTGTGGCTGAAGTTGTCAACTACAGCTTGCTATTCGATAAACTTTCTCTTCTTTAATTCCACTGAAAGGAGAGAGAGTTATAGCAAGAATGTGGAGTTGCTGGGAGAGCTTCAGAATAGAGTACATGTGGTACTCTATATCATGCTTTTGTAGTTGAGTATGATTTTTGTCCATAACATTTGTGTACAGTGAGAGCAGGTCTACAGTTGGTAGTTAGAGGAGGCAATTTGGCCAACTTTTGTGTATGCTCATGCAAGTTTTGTTAGGTTCTTACTTTGGCAGAGAATATTTGTTAGTCTTCATATTCATATGCCATTCGTTTGAGTAAGTAGTCTGTATTGTGGTGCATTGCTGTTTGTGTTGGGTATTCTCTTTGAGGGATTTGTGGGTCTTCTGTATTTTGTGCAGCTTGGGACAATTCAAGCTAATATGGAAATTTGTTGGAGATGTGGTTTGAATTGAGTTTAATTAAGCACATCAGACAGTTCTCGCTCGACTCTCGCTCAAGCGGTAGCTTGAGTGAGCCTTAACCGTAACTTCGCTTGACCCTTGCTCGACATCCCGCTCGAGCGAGGTATCAAACAGATAATTCGCTCGACGTCCCGTTCGAGCGAGATTCAACTCTAGGGTTGCATCACTTCCAGGTACTAGGGTTAGCGCCGTCTGGAATAGTATCTCGCTCGAATGAGAAGGTCTCGCTCGAGCGAGCTATTGCCTATAAGAAGGATCACGTTCATTTGAACTCAAGTTGTGAGGAGCTCAGGATTTCGCTCGAGCAAAAAAGAGTCTCGCTCGAGCGAGAAGACGAACGCAGCAGCTCATGAGAGCTCAGAAGTGTGTTTTCTTGTTTGATTTTGTGAGTGGAGAGCTATTTGTAATGGTGTGAGTGTTGTGAGAGAGAGCCTTACAACTTGTAAGTGAGATTGAGTGTTTTTAAAATAAGAAATCTTCAATCTCTGTACTCCATCTCTATTTTATAGTGAAATTTATTGAGATACTCAACAGTAGACGTAGACTTATGTTAAACCAAACTACTTCAAATCTTGGTGTCCATCACTGTTGTGTGTATCTCTATTTCATTTCTCTTTGTTGCATCTGCTGCATGACTTTATATTTACTATTTATCCAATGGCCCGAATCCCAACATAGTATATAATATATCTTTACATTTATGAAAATTAAAACTTTTTAATTCTATATATTTATAATCCTATCAATGTTGTCGGCATATGCCATGCACAGATGAGGGACAAAGCAACGTCTAAAGAAATTATTCATGAAGAATACGTATAATAATTACTACTCGACAGGAATCAATGTTTTTACAATTTTAAAAAGCAGTAAAAAGATTTAGAACCTAACACGAATATATGACTTGACACGAACTCGAATGACTTGAATTCGATTGATGCATTTTGTTATTAAGGTTGGATCGACCACACGAGGGTGGTGTCAAGTGTGAATTCTGTGACTAATTCGAACAATGAAAGACAATAACGCGAAAAAGGTTTTGAGGAAAGCTTTCTTTGCATTCCCATTAATTTAGCTCAAATGGTCAAATAATGCCAAAATTAATTTAAAAAAAAAAAAAAGTCAACAAGGTCCCAAGTTTCCATCTAGATATAGCAGTGTTAAATTTTATTTCATTATTATAATTTTTTCAAATTTTTATATAAAATATAATAATAGATAATTCAATTTTTTTAAATTTTAAAATAAAATAATATTATAATAATATTTTATTTAATTTTTAATTTTTTTTATCAATTCATCTTATATTAACTCAATATCTAAACTGTACCTAAATTAAAAAAACAACAGTTCCCATAATTTGAGAAAAATAATTATACTATTTACAAGCCGATAAGGAAGACGCATATTTACAATACAAATGTTTAATAGTGTGAAGTGTGTGCCATTTACCAAGTTTTCAATAAAAATTCGTCATCTATAAGTCGGTTACGTGCAATTTTTTTATTTATGAAATTACAGACAAGGTTTCAGCTATGCATTTCGTAATGAGTAATCATTTATTTATTCTTAATTTTCTTTTCTTTTAATATTGTTTTCTCCGTGTAACATATGTCCGACCATTACTGCATGCCGTTGTTAGTATATTTGTATTTATTTTGTTCATTAAGGAATAAAATGTTTGAGGTTTGCATATGATACATACTTCAACAATAACAAAAACTAATAATTAGTATAAAAAATTACTTCAGTCATGAAAAGATCCATAAAAGTGAATATTTCATAAGTTGACGTGATTTGATATGTTGCATTAGATTATAAAATTATTTATTTCTATAAAATAAATATAAAGTATGATATAAAATCATATCAAGATATAAATTTTTTTTGATAATTTTTTTTATAACTGTAACATTTCTAATTGTTAATATAATACAGTTTGTACGCAAGTCTTTTAAGTTCTCTATGTTGGCTTGGCATATATCACAAAGAAATTCTTCTTTTTTGTTGAAATAATGATGGCATGAAACGGTAAGAGGCTAGAGTCTCTCTCTATAAGTGAGAAACATTTGGCATAATTGATATTGGTGCTTGGCAAGCATTAGTAGGGAACTAACCATCTTCATGCTCAAGACAAAGTTTAGCTAGTTGCCTTAAAAAACACCACATTTTGAGCTAGCCAATCAATTTAAAGACTTTGGTATATAAAAATTGATTATCTAAACTAGAAAAAGTAAATTTTCTATACGTGCAAATGAAATACAAGCATCAGCGCGGACGTGCGCCGCGGGTCACAAATTAAGTGGATATGCGGCTTCCTCGGCGCTTTGTGGGCGTGGCACTTATTGCACTTTTACTTGGGTTAAGGTTTGACATTGGATACCCACATTGTGGAAAGCTTTTTTAAGTTAAATATTATCCAAAATATCAATATCGCGGTGTTGTTTAGAATTCTGCAATAAATTTTTGAGGATAATCATTTTGGAATGGAAAATATTTAAATATTTTTGAAGTGGAATATAAAGAATGAAAAATTATAGTCTATGATGTTTTCATCACACTAAAAATCATCGTTAGAGTAGTTTAATCATCTCCTGTAATTTAACAAAATCATTAGTTGATAATTCACATATCCACTTATTCTGGGGTTACTTAAGATAAACACTAGGAGCTAGCTATTAACAACATCTTTATTAGGGTTGTTTAACCAGATTCGAATTTTTTTTTCTGAATCCAGTTTTAAACCCAAAAAATTAGGACATTCAAGTGGATATCTGCCCAAATTAAACTGGGCGGATATAAATTATAATATCTGCCCGGAATCTAATTACGGATTCGGATCTTAATCCGGATACCCCTAACTGGATTTATATTAAAATAAATGAACTCAATAGTCAACATACCTCTATGGCTCGATCACTCTCGAAATCGACTGAAAAGACCCTAGATCTCGAAACCGGCCTCACCCTCAACTCTCGATCTCATCTCTTGAAACCCTAAGTGTTTCTCTCAACTTTCGATCTTCGGCGAAACTCATCTATCAAAACTAGCATTTCTCTCAACGCTCGATCTCTCATCGGCCACCTCATCTCTTGAAACCCCAAACACCTCTCTCAAATCTCGATCTCTTATTGGCGAACCTTAGCCATCTGCAACTGTGAGTCGCCGATTGTGAGTCTTCAAAACCTAAGGTATGTTACTCTCTCTTTGATTTTGTACAGGATTGGTTTTATTGCAGTATTGTATTTTTGGAATAATGTAATGGTTGTTGACTGTGTTAGTTAAACCGGTTTCAATAAATGTTTAATCCCAAGGATTAGTACCACAACTTGTAACTATTTTCTTGGGATTGGTTGCTTTGATATACAAATGCCAGATTCCTTTAAATGGGAAATCTTTTAGTGAATAAATACCCTAGAACTGCTATTTGTCAATTTTTGTTGTTGGATGATGCAATGTGTCGATTGGAGGTGTAAATTGTAGAATGACCATTATTGGTGGAAGGGGGGTCCAGCCTGGTCGGGCCCGAGCCCACAAGATCGTCTGGCCCAAGGCCCGTCTCCCGCGTCCACCTCGACGCAGCGTCCGAATTCAACTGGGAAGACCGAAATCGGGGACGAGCGAGTCCCTGATTTCCCGATCTAGGCAGGAAATGGTTAAACCAGCTTCGAGAACACGCTAAAGGCAGAACGGCGACTCACGTGCTGGCATGTCCCCTGAACCCGTCTCCCATCAAGACCACTCCCGCATTTATGAACGACAGACAGCCGCCGGCCTACATCTTCCCTCTTTCTAAATATACAGACACTACAAACACACACCATTAATTCCTAAATTGACAGAGGATACGGCGGCATTTAATGCCCCTGTCCAAAAGGGGCTAATCGAGCATTAAATGGGAGGATACTCAATTAATGCGATGAGACCGACCGAATCAGACCAGGTTTCCTTATCGAGGATGACGGGCGGGTGATGCCCCGATTTCGGCGCCCTCGTCACACGGACCCTCTTCCCGGGGGAAGCACCTATAAATAACACCCAACCAACGATGGAGGTACGGTACGCTCACAAATTCTCTCATTCGCCCTACCATATATTTGCTCCCATACACTGACTTGATCGTCGGAGCGGTCCCGGACCCCGACCTCCTTTGTCCTTGTTTTGCAGATTACAGCCACACGGGATCGGTGAACAAGGCAGCAGAATACGTCCCAAACAGTGGCGCCGTCTGTGGGATCGAAATTGTTTTTGATCAACGTACTTTCTGCATGTCTACTCTACCGCCGTCCCAGACGACCAAGCACGACCAGCAAGCCGATCCGTCGATGGAAGAAAGGCTAGAAGCATTGGAAGAAATGGTGAGGGGGTTGAAGGAGGAAAATGCGGCCCTCCGGCAACCACGCGAAGAGGCATCGGCCCGCGGTGAAACCCACCTGGGAGAGAATGCGAGCTCCCGACTCCTTGAGGAGAGCGAAGCCTCCGAAGGAGAAAGACGCCGGATGCACACTGAGCTAAAGGGTTGGGGGACAAGTACGCCGAAATGGCAAGACTGATCAGCCCGGCAGCAGGGCATCTCTCCTCACAAGGAAGCATAGGAACACCCTACAGCGCGGACGTCCTGGCCGTCCCTCTCCCGCCCAAGTTCAAGGTCCCACAAGTAGAGCTGTACGACGGGTCTCAGGACCCTGTGGAGCACACAGAAGCTTTTAAAGCTCATATCAGCCTACATGGCTATCCCGGCGAGGTAGCATGCCGAGCATTCCCTCTCACACTGAAGGGGATGGCCAGAACATGGTTCGGAACCATTCCTCCGGGATCCGTCAGTAGCTTCGAGGCGTTAGCCCGACTCTTTATCACCCAGTTCATGGCTAGTAGGAAACGAAGGCGCCCCGCGGCGTACCTATTGACCGTCAAGCAAGGAGAGAAGGAAAGCTTGAAAGGGTACCTGTCCAGATTCAACGAAGAAAGGATGACCACCGACAACCAGGACGAAAAGATCACCCTGGCGGCCCTCCTGGGCGGCATATGGCCCAGGAGCCCCTTCATGGCGGAGATAGCCCGCAGAACTCCCACCACTTTGAACGGGTTCATGGATCAGGCTGACGGATTCATCAACGCCGAAGATACGCTCGAAGCCCTAGTAGCCCCACGGCGCGGGGAGCTCCGACAGCACGATCGGAAGACGACCAGTGCCGGGGAAGGTTCCAGCAGGTATCGGGGAAGTAGGAAGTTCCCAGATGAGGCGAGGAGAAGGGACCCCACACGGGAACATAGACTGTCATCGTGGCCTCAGTCCAGCTTGGCGGTGGAAAATCAGAGTCGGGCGGAAACAAGGCGAGAGTCCATCAGAAGAAGAAGAGGGGAGATGTATTGCGAATATCACAAGTCCAAGGGCCACAACACTGAAGACTGCCAGGCCTTGAAGAATAGTCGGAGGGACGAACGGATGAACGACCGAAGAGACAGAACTCGATCGAAGACCCCTCGTCGGGAACGGGAATCAAGTAGACACCAAGGCGAACCTGCGTCCGGCCACCCAGCAGGAGAAATTAGAACCATTGTCGGGGGACCGTCCCGAGGAGGGACTACATCCTCCTCCCAGAGGGCCCACGCGCGGAGAGCTAGATATGGGGAAGTCTACTCACTGAGGCAGGCACCTAGACAGGGCAGCCCGGGCCCCAGAGGGGAACCGATAGTGTTCAACGAGCAGGATGCGAAGGGAATCGCCTTTCCACACGATGACGCCCTGGTAATATCAGCATCGGTAGCCAATTTCACAGTTAAAAGGATGCTGATTGACAACGGGAGTTCGGCCGATGTCTTGTTCTGGGAGGCTTTCGTACAGATGGGGATCGACCCCGGCCAACTTCAGCCTATCCGAGCCCCCCTCAAAGGATTTACTGGCGAGGCAGTACACCCCGAGGATAGCCTGTCCCAAAGACAGTTTCCCTCTACCGCGCATCGACCTCATCGTGGATTCAACTGCCGGGCACTCCCTCCTCAGCTTCATGGACGCCTATTCGGGTTACAATCAGATCAAGATGAGCACGGACGACGAGGAAAAAACGGCGTTCATTACAGACCGCGGGCTCTATTGTTATACCGCCATGCCCTTTGGGCTCAAGAACGCAGGGGCTACTTATCAACGGTTGGTTAACCGCATGTTTAAAAGGCAAATAGGGAGAAACATGGAGGTTTACGTCGACGACCTCCTGGTCAAGAGCCGCTCCCCTAACGATCATGCAATGGACTTGAGGGAGGCCTTCTCTATCCTGCGACATTACCAGATGAAACTCAACCCTGCCAAGTGCACCTTCGGGGTCGAATCCGGCAAGTTCTTAGGGTACATGGTTTCTGAACGAGGAATCGAGGCCAACCCCGAGAAGATACAGGCTATCCTCGGAATGGCACCACCGAGGAACCTGAATGAAGTCCAACGATTGGCTGGACGAATTGCTGCTCTCAGCCGGTTCATAGCAAGGTCGACCGATCGGTGTCTTCCCTTCTTCTAGGTCCTCCGAAAAGCACGCGAATGGGACACATCGTGCGGGCAGGCATTCGAACAACTCAAAGATTACCTGACGTGTCCCCCGTTACTTAGCCAGACAACTCCCGGAGAGACCCTTGTGGCTTACTTGGCAGTCTCGCCTCATGCAACATCTGCAGTTCTAGTGAGAGAAACCGATCGGGGCCAGAAGCCTGTGTACTATGTCAGCAGGGCACTCCAAGGAGCAGAGGTCAGGTACCCCCGTACGGAAATGATGGTATTCGCCTTACTGACGGCTGCGCGTCGACTGCGTCCATACTTCCAAGCCCACACCATAAGAGTAATGACCGATCAGCCTCTCGGAACTATTCTCCAGAAGCCCGATACGTCCGGTCGATTAGCCAAATGGGCAATCGAGCTGAGCGAATTCGATCTAACGTTCCAGCCCCGAACGGCGATAAAAGCGCAAGCACTGGCGGATTTTGTCGCGGAATACACTGGATTTCCAGAAGAGATCCCCAGTGAACCTCAGGAACAGGCGTGGCAGCTGTACGTTGACGGATCCTCATGCCGAGCCGGGGGCGGAGCCGACGTGCACATCATCACCGACCAGGGCGTCCAACACAACTACGGTATAGGCCTAACCTTCAAGGTAACCAACAATGAGGCAGAATACGAGGCCCTCATAGCCGGAATGACAATTGCTAGGGCCCTTGGGGCGACTGAGCTGGAGGCCCGAACTGATTCTCAAATAGTTTTTCACCAAGTACTCGGCCAGTGCACCACCAAGAGCGAAAAATTGAAAAAATATCTGGAGCTCGTATGCATCGAGAGAGATCGATTCAGTTACTTCCGTTTACTGCAGATCCCAAGGGAAGAAAATCATATAGCAGATCGGTTGGCAAAGGTGGCGTCGGGAAAAGATGAACATCCTCCCCCAGAGAACACTGAGATCAGAACGATAGACACTCCCTCCGCAGGCAGCGAAGTCGGAGTAGTGGCTGTCGCTGATCCCGACTGGGCAGCCGATATCACAGCGTACCTCCGTACAGGCACATTACCTCCCGACCCGGGCCAGGCCCGCAAGGTAAAGAATAGGTCGTCCAGATTCACACTGATTGACGGATCGCTGTACAGAAAGGGTTTCTCTGAACCATTGCTCAGGTGTGTAACGAAAGAAGAGGGGCAATATATACTGACCGAAATCCACGAAGGAATCTGCGGGGCTCACACGGGGCCTAAAACGCTAGCCGCCCGCACCACCCGTGCGGGGTACTACTGGCCGTGTTTATTCCAGGAAGCGAAAGATTTCATTAAAAGGTGCCCGAAGTGCCAAGAGTACAGCCCAGTGTTGCACTCCCCATCAAAAGAACTCACTTCGATAACATCCCCCTGGCCCTTTGATCAGTGGGGACTCGACCTTATAGGGCCATTCCCAGTAGGGAGGGGTGGGACTAAATTCATAGTAGTAGCAGTAGATTATTTTACGAAGTGGGTAGAGGCCGAAGCCCTTGTCAGTATCACTTCTCAAGCCATCACAAAGTTCTTATGGAAGTCAATTGTTTGCCGGTTCGGAATACCCCAGAGCTTCATATCGGACAACGGAAAGCAGTTCGATTGCAGTCATTACCGAGAATAGTGCTCCGAGTTGAAGATCAAGGTGAAGTACTCTTCCCCCGGCCACCCGCAGGCTAACGGGCAAGCCGAGGCGACCAACAAAACCATCCTCAATGCGCTGAAGAAAAGGCTTGGGATGCATAAAGGGGCCTGGGCCGATGAACTTCCGGGGGTCCTCTGGGCTTATCGCACAACAGTCCGAACCCCCACGGGTGAAACACCGTTTGCCCTAACCTATGGCTGCGAGGCGGTAATCCCAGTCGAGGTCGGGATACCTACCCTACGAATCCAGCACTATGACGCTGCTTCCAATGATGCCAAGATGATGGGACGCCTAGACTCCTTGGAGGAGCACAGGGAAGAGGCCGGCATCCGACTTGCCAACAACAAACGCAAAGCAGAGCAGTACTTCAACAAAAGAGTGAAGCCGCGCAACTTCAAAGTCGGAGACCTAGTGCTAAGACAAACGGGCATCACGACTCCAGCACAAGGAAAACTGGGACCAAAGTGGGAAGGACCTTACGTAGTGACGGCAACAAACAGACCGGGGTCTTACCGACTCAAAGACAGCTCCGGAACCGACCTGCCCCACCCCTGGAACAGTGAGAGGCTTAAGAGGTACTACGCGTAGCATCTACTAATGTAATTTACTTCCACTGATGTAATTTGCTTCTTGACATTATAAAGAGCCCGATGTTATTCAATGTTCGCATCCAACGTATTACAAGGTCCTCAACTCGGAATCCCGCGGGGTCAACCCACCCACGCGAAGTATCCGCCTCGGAATCCCGCGGGGTCGGTCAACCCACCCACGCGAAGTATCCGCCTCGGAATCCCGCGGGGTCGGTCAACCCACCCACGCGAAGTATCCGCCTCGGAATCCCGCGGGGTCGGTCAACCCACCCACGCGAAGTATCCGCCTCGGAATCCCGCGGGGTCGGTCAACCCACCCACGCGAAGTATCCGCTCGGAATCCCGCGGGGTCGGTCAACCCACCCACGCGAAGTATCCGCCTCGGAATCCCGCGGGGTCGGTCAACCCACCCACGCGAAGTATCCGCCTCGGAATCCCGCGGGGTCGGTCAATCCACCCAAACCAATTCGAAATTCCTGAATCCCGATCTTAAGCACATCCACCGGGTACGTTTGAGAAATTTTTTTTTTTAAGTTTACACTTATCCAAAAAATTTCGCAGGGTAAAGGCAAGAATGAAGTTATGAACAAAACACCAGAAGAAGATTAAGTCAAAATTCATATGTATTACCGGTCATACAAAAACTCGCTCGGATCAGGCTCGAGCATCATTACAAAAAAAAAAAAAAAAAAAAAAAAAAAAAGAAGAAAACTTGTACAAAAATCAGGTCAAGCCTCAGGAGGGGGCGGAGGAGGATTGAGGTCGTCAAAGGGAGGGTAACCGCGCTTCCCGATCTTCTTGACGAATCTCTTCGCAGCCCGGTCTGGACGAAGAGACCTCACACTTATCCTCTGAGGATCGAGCTGGGGATCCACCAAGAGCTGGGATCCTAGTCGGCGTAGGCCCTCGGCGTAGCCATGCCCCCAGGCGGAGTTACGGATCGCCACCACTCGGGATACCTGCGGCTCGAGATCGGCAATCCTAGAGTGGGCCTCTTCTAGAGCACTCCGAGCACCCGCGAGCTCGGACTCCCGAGCAGCCTGGACCTCCTCAGACCGCGCCAACTCCGCTTGCAGGATCTCCCGGGCGCGCCTCGAACCGACCAGTTCCTCCTCCAGAGCAACCCGAGTCCGCTCGGACATTGCTAACTCCTCTTCCCTCAGAGATAGAATCTGAGAAGAAGCCGCCAGCTCCGCTGTCCGAGCGGTTAGCTCAGACTGAAGGAGGATCTTGTCCTGCTCGGTGGACGATCGTGCGTCCACGAGACGGGCATTCCTCCGATGGGCCACTGCCAGCGATTCCCGAACCGCCTCCAGTTCGGCTCGAAGGGAAGAGTTGGCTCTCTCCAGCCTGCTCTTCTCCACCCCCAGCTCCTCGACCGATCTTATCAGCCCTCTGCAAGTTTCCTCCGACTGCTCGAACTGGTCCCGAGCCTGCCGCAGCCTGTAGAGCCCGAACTTGCAGACAGTTCCGAGCTCACTGTTGAACTCGGCAAGCTCGGCCAGCTCGGATCCCACTGTCCGGGATATCTCCATGGCAACCTAGAACACCGAACGTGCAAAAAAGAGAAAGAAAAACTTAGCAAAATTAAAAGAGAAGACCACCCGAAATTCGACAAGGCCTACCGAACAAACCTGAGTCAGCAGAGGCTCCAGCATTGAGGCCACCCGGGCTGTAGCATCCGCCTTCGCCTGGTCGAATCGGGAAGGCCGCTCCGAACCGGTCTCATCGGCCTGACGAGTTCCTTCCTCTGAACCCGACCCGAAGAGCTGCCCGAGCACAGCGACCCCACTTCGGAGCCGAAAAGGAGATGGGGGCCGGGGAGGAACTTCCGAGTCCGGAGGTAGGCCCGCGTCCTCAGAATGAAACCCCGAGGTAGACCCCCTCTCGAAGGTCGGAGGTGGGCGCTCAGGGGATTCCTCGGACTCAGTAGCCGGTCGACCGCTCTCGTCTCCGGCCTCCGTATGGCCCCCTTCCTCGGGATGGTCGGACCCCCTCGACCTCTCTGAGGAGGCCTCGTCCCGACCTTCTTGGGCAGGAGCCCCTTGCTGCTCGGCTCCCTCGCGAGCGCCCTGGGAATGGTCCTCCCCGCCAGATACTTCATCTTCCCCCTCGGAGGCATCTGAGTGACGCTCGGAAGATGAAGGGGGGGGAGTGGGCAACTGATTTGCCCTAGCAGCCTGCTCCTCCGACTCCTGTCGAAAGACCTGCGCAAAGGGCATAGCCCCCGGAGTCAGATCGGCGGCATGTTCCAGGGCCTCCTGGAAAGCGCGCTCTATCTCCTCCTCGTCTGAGGAGTCGACCCCGGCCCGGTCCATCGCCTCGATCTGGGCTTCCATGACCGTCCTCCCGGCCTCGGCCCTCCGTTCCTCGGTCTGCAGGAACCGGATCTCGTCCGAGGACGACGACGAGGAAGTCGCCTCGGGACGTCCCGCAGGAGAGTCTGCGGGGGGGGGCGCCTCCGCCCGGACCCTCGGCCCGTGGACCCTTCCCCCTCCTCTGTTTCTTGGGTCGGGCGCCACGGCTCGAAGTAGCCTCACCGGCCCGACTCTTGGCGCGCCTCTCTTGTTCCACCTCCCGATCAGAGGCTCGCTTGCGGGAGGAGGCAGGAGGCCCTTCCGGGGCAGCAAAGAAATTTTGACCCTCGGCGTAGGACCGGTCCGGTCGGGTCAAGAACTCCTCGATGTTCTCCTCGGTGAGGAGATTATCGGACCATAGCCGATCGGGATCCTCTGCCCCCCAGGAGAGCACCGCCTTCACCCTCTCCGCCTCCTGGGCCGAGAGGGTGACCTCCATGTGTGTCTGGGAGGGGAGGAAACCCCAGTCTTTCTGAACGGGGTAGTCGCTCCCCTCTCCCTCCGGGAACTCCCACTCCCTGCCCGAGACGAAGAAGAACCTCTTATGGTAGTCCCGGGCGCTCGAATGCCTCTCCTCCATTCTGATCAGCCGACATTTCGGCTTTATCTGAAAGCCGGCCACGTTCCCGTCCCGACGAAGGAGCCGATACAGTGAGAAGAACTCTCGAGCGGTGAGATCGGGGTAAGGAACGTTCTTCCCGGACAGAACGATCCTAAATGCCACGCAGGTGGCCAGCAGGATACGCCACCCGTTCGGCATAAGTTGGGCAGGGGCCAAACCCAGAAAGTGCAGGACTTCCCGAACCGGCCGGATGAAGGGAAGGCGCAGTCCCTTCGAGAACATGAGGGAGAAGAGCGCGACCTTCTGAGCCCTCCCGTCACGTTCGCAGGCCCTAACTCCATCCCCCGGGGCCTCCAAAGTGTGCCGCCAAGAAACATGGTGCTTCTTCCTAAGCGTGTCCACATCGGAGGACTGCATGGTGGACACCCAGCCATTGCCGGCGAAGAAGGGGCATGGGTCAGAGGAAGCCATGGGGGCTAAAGCAGGGAACGGCAAGACAGCAACAGGGAAAGAATGAAAAGTGAAGAAAAGCAGGGGCAAGGGAGAACGACAGCCGGATGGCAAGAAAGCAAACAGTGAAACGAGGATAGTGACAAGACCGCTGGGTAATTTATACCCAGAAGCCGAATTTAATGCGAGCGGGAAACGAGGCCGCGCCGAAACCGTCACCTCAGACGTGGCTTCGGGAACAGAAAGCACGCCCCGAACTGACCAATCAAAGGAAAGAGGCGTGCGCCGAAATGACAGGTCAGTTAATGATGGCCACGCGCGTGCGCCCCACCATTTAATAACGGATCACTGACGGTTCGGGAATCGGAACGACGGCATAATTGAATTTCAAAACTGCATTAAATGCCCGATACGGAATATGACAGGTCACGAGTCAGCATTAATTGGTCAGAATTCGAATCGTCCCTCTGAAGTCCGAACGGCAAACGAAACGACGTGCCAGCAGAGACCGCCCGAACACACCCAACCTCGTGTTCCCGCTCGGTAAGGGAAATAAAAGAATACCGCCCAGTATAGAAGGACGGTACAATCGAAGGAAAGGAAGGCCCTAGCTCTTGAACGTTCGGAATTTCCATCAAAGTGCCTTTGGTGGAAACTCGCGGGGTACTGGAAGGGGGGTCCAGCCTGGTCGGGCCCGAGCCCACAAGATCGTCTGGCCCAAGGCCCGTCTCCCGCGTCCACCTCGACGCAGCGTCCGAATTCAACTGGGAAGACCGAAATCGGGGACGAGCGAGTCCCTGATTTCCCGATCTAGGCAGGAAATGGTTAAACCAGTTTCGAGAACACGCTAAAGGCAGAACGGCGACTCACGTGCTGGCATGTCCCCTGAACCCGTCTCCCATCAAGACCACTCCCGCATTTATGAACGACAGACAGCCGCCGGCCTACATCTTCCCTCTTTCTAAATATACAGACACTACAAACACACACCATTAATTCCTAAATTGACAGAGGATACGGCGGCATTTAATGCCCCTGTCCAAAAGGGGCTAATCGAGCATTAAATGGGAGGATACTCAATTAATGCGATGAGACCGACCGAATCAGACCAGGTTTCCTTATCGAGGATGACGGGCGGGTGATGCCCCGATTTCGGCGCCCTCGTCACACGGACCCTCTTCCCGGGGGAAGCACCTATAAATAACACCCAACCAACGACGGAGGTACGGTACGCTCACAAATTCTCTCATCCGCCCTACCATATATTTGCTCCCATACACTGACTTGATCGTCGGAGCGGTCCCGGACCCCGACCTCCTTTGTCCTTGTTTTGCAGATTACAGCCACACGGGATCGGTGAACAAGGCAGCAGAATACGTCCCAAACAATTGGGTAGGTAGAAAGTGTATCCAACGAACCAATATCCAATTTTTTGAAGAACTAAGTAACCCCTGGATGATTGGATCAAGCATCAGAACTTCACAGGCATAATAAGATAGTAATATTAAATCCAATACCTCTGCTTTTCACTAGTTTATATATATTTGCATTATTTTGATTGATGGAGTTAGTAAAAGTGCGTCAATTATAAGGTATATATATATATACACCAGATAAGATCAAATTAAGTACAGACTTCATCATATAATGTCTGTACTATCTGAAATAGAAGATTTCTCTCAGGTTAATATAGGCACGAGTTCAAGGTTTGAAGCAGTCATGCCCTCATCAGCAACTCATTTGTCTTCTGTGGATATCTCTTGCTCTTTCTCAGCTTAAGGCTAATTTGATGCAAGCTTCCATAAATCTGATCATAAAATGGGGATTGGTATTGTCATTCGGGACTCAAATGGGAGATTTGCAAGTGATGCATGCTAGTTTCCCAAAAGAATTATGTTTCTTCAACTCATTTAGCATAAAGTTATGCTCTCTTTAGAGCAATTACTGATCTATGTGATGAGTTGGGGTTTGCAAATGTTGATTTTGTAGGAGATGCTAAGACTATCATAGAAGGGATCAAAGATGAAAACCAAGACACTTCGTGGACAAAGCAAGTAATTGATCATATAAACAAAGTTATGGAGTTTATCTAGAATTGCAGATTTCTTTTGTTAGAGGGGGAGCAAGTCAAGTTGCGCACCAGGCAGCTAAATTAGCCTTTTCTTTTGATTATGATTGTATTTGGATGGAGAATGGACTGGATGTATGTGGTCCAACCTTAACATTGATTTTAACAAAGTTTGTAATTGTTGATTTATGAAATGAAGGAAGTTCCTTTCAAAAAATATTTTTTTAATTTAAACTCTTATTTAAGAAAATAGTAAAATCCGAATACTAGAATTATTAAAATCTAGGTATCCAAATTTTAAGAGAGAAAGAAAAGAATCCGGTTATCCAATTTTAAATCTGAGTATCCAGATATGATTCGGTTATTCATCCGGATTGTAACTGGATTTAATCTGGGCGGATAACCGCTCGGCTTTTGAGATCTGGTCCAGATCTGGTTATGGTTGGGTATCCGAATCCGGATCCTGTTGAACACTTCTAATCTTTATACATAAATAACACCTATAGATAATGAATTATACACTCATTTATATATTTATATTGAGACCACTTATCTCTAACTTAGGCATCGGAGTTTTGCTGGACACCTTGTGCCGCCCTCTTATTAGTTGCAGGTCAACCAAACTGTTGGTGGTATGAAACATGTTCTTAATAGTGGCGTCGTTTATGGAATCTCTACAAACTTCAATGTAATTTATACATGCCAACTACTATGCAATCCAAGGCAACTCATAACCAAGAGATAAATACAACAGACGTGGAAGCAAGGTTGGAAGAGGCTAAGAAAAAGTTGAAGAAGTTGATGGCAGTGGTCGAGCAACTGTACAAGGAGAACAAAGAGTTAAAACGACAAAACTTCATTACACCACCCGTCCAAAATGAACAAATGGGAGGAGACACTCAAAGTGCAGGAGGCATGAATGACGAGTTGTGTATCTTCATAGATAAATACGAGGAGATGGCGAGAAAACTTGGAGGATCTTCCTCTATAGAGTAGCTGCTAAATTGGACTAATCTTTCTTATATGGAAGAAGTAATAGCGGTATCACTCGCACCTAAGTTTAAAGTTTCCCAGACCAACATGTATGATGGATCCCAAGACCCTATAGATCCCAAAGGAGGTAGCTTGCCATGCTTTCTCGTTAATGTTGAAAGCAATAATACAAGGTTGGTATAGGACTTTCGGCCAAGATCTATTAATCGTTTTGAAGAGTTGGCTAAACAGTTCTTAACACAGCTAATAGCGAGTAGGAGGCGGCAACACCTTGTTGCTTATCTTCTCCCTATGAAGCAAAGGAAAGAGGAGAGTCTGAAAGCATACTTAACACGTTTAACAAAGAAAAATTGACCACAAACGATTAAGGTGAAAAGATCACACTAGCCACACTTCTAGAAGGAATATAATCTCGAAGCCCATTTATGATCGAGTTGGCTAGAAATAATTCATAGACAAGGCTAATAATTATGTTAATGTCGAGTATACATTACAAGCCTTTTTACAACCCTTGAAGCAAGAGGCAAATTCAGAGATTAAGAACTCAAATGGCACGAGAGACAGAAAGGCCGGTCCAAGTCATCAAGGCGAGAGACGATAAAAGTACCCTAACCATTGAGACCAAGGGCCTTACCTCATCCACAACAATCCAAGTGTGCTAGAAAATGCGAATACTACAAGGAAAGAAGCATGCCCATCCATAAGTAGCCAGCTTCTTGTAAATACTAACAATAAGATAACCATTAGACACAAGAGACATGCATCGATGAGGTTTGGGGAGAGCAAATCATGACACGAGAATGTTACGTATAGGAACTCAAAGCAGGGACACCTAGCGTATGTGTCGCGAAAAGCCTGGAAGAGAAGTTGGCATCTTCACAAATAATTGTAGCCAGCCAAGACCTGGAAGTAAGGGATAAAACAATCTTATGCATGCAGAGGCAAATGAGCCTCTAGAGATAGTAGCCCTATTCCCAGATCGTTCGAACGCCATGACTCGAGTAGGAACATGGCTCCCCCTGAGTATAGAAAGGTGTTGAAATAAATGTTTGTAGAACACAGAGATGTGTTCGCCTGGAGTACAGAAAAGTGCATAGCCATAGGCAAATAGATAGTCTACCTCCTGGTCATAGGGTTTATAAGAGAGACATACTATCCAGAGTAGCTCTCTAGCATGGTGTTAGTCAAAAAGCTAACGAGAAATGGGTTATGTGTGTGGACTCCATAGACCTGAATAAATCTTGCCCTAACAACAACTTCCCCTTACCACGAATTGATGTTATTATGGACGCTACGATGAAACACCAAGTGCCGAGCTTCATGGATACTTATTTAGGATACAATTAGATCTACATGAATGAGTCAGATGAGGAAAAGATGATATTCATCAACAACAGGGGTCTTTATTGCTACCAAGTGATTTTTTTGGGCTAAATAATGTCGTCGCAACTTACCAAAGACAGGTCAATCAAATGTTTAAATAGCATATTGGAAAAACTATGGAAGTATACAGCGGCGACTTGTTAGTGAAGGGTAAGGAGCCTGCCCAACACCTATCAGACCCAAGACAATCTTTCGCCAAGTTGCATAAATATAAGATGAAATTAAACCTAGCAAATATTTGGGTAGACTTGGAAAAACTCATGGGTTCCATCGTCCTTCAGAGAGGCATTGCAGAAAATACTGAGAAAAATTAATGCCATTCAGAATATAGCGCCGCCTTAGAATATCAACGACACCCAACAATTGGAAGGTAGATTGGCAGCCTTAAACAAGTTTATATCCAGATCCACGGACAAATGTCTCCCACTTTTTAAGGTTTTATGAAAAGACCACCTATAGAATGAAGAGTGTGATGAAGCTTTCCACGAGTTAAAGAGATATTTATCTAACCTGCCTTTATTGAAGTTGCCCAACCAAGGGGAAACCATTAACCCATGCGCCAATGTATTACACGACATCGAGACTATATATTCATAAATGAAAATGTTAGTATTTGCATTAGTGATAGTCACTAGGAGATTGTGGTTGTATTTCTAGACTCACCCAATGAAAGTACTAATGGAACACCCCCTCAAGAGAATATTACAAAAACCAGATATTTCAGGAAGAATGATCACGTGGTCAATGGAGCTCATTGATTTTGACACTGATTACGTACTGAGGAGTGCAGTGGAGGGGAAAGGTATTGAATTGACCGAGTTCCAAGTGGATACTGAAGTTGCGCCCCATCGACAATCTTGACTTGTTTTCATTGATGGATTCTCTTTCCAAACAAGAAGAAGAATAGGGATTTACATAGCCACGCTTACACTCAAAACCACCAATAATGGAGCCAAGTATAAACCTTGATAGCTGGACTCTTAATCGCGAAAGCTTTAGGTGCCGTAGAGATTGAAGTAAAGGGCAATTTTCAGATCGTGGTAAACCAGTAACTAGGGTATATACCACAGAAGGAGAAAATTTGAACAAATATTTAAATCGAGTACTTACATTAGTCTTGAGAAAACATGTTAGCCAAAGTTGCCTCTGTGAAAGATGATGCAAACTTACCTTGGGAGGTGTAAAAGAGAATGATAGAGATCCCAACAATTAGGTTACAAGTGAACCAGATTAGGCCAATTGTCCCAGAGTGGGCCAAGAGAATATTAAAGTACTTGGACAAAAGTAGACTCCTTGAAGAGGAAAAAATGCAAGTAAGATTAGGAGGAGTGCAATATAGTTTGTCAAGATTGATGGAATCCTTTACAAAATGGGCTTCGCCCACTCTGTTAAGCTGCATCTCACCTAAGGATACACCATAAGTTCTGGCAAAAATATATTAGGGCATATGCAGCAACCATTCTAGTGAAAATTTTTTAGTGAGGAAGCTATTACTACTAGCTCAATGCCCTAAGAGACCCCAAACAATTCGCAAAAAGTCCATTAGATACAAGATCTACGCCCCCGTCCCACATTTTCCACCCGAGCATTTATTCTTCGTTACAACCCCCATGGTCATTTGCTCAGTGGAAAATTGACCTGGTAGGCCCCTTCTCGCTAGGGAAGGGGGGAGTAAAAATATATAGTATTGATCATAGATTATTTTACAAAATGGGCAGAGGTAGAGCCTCTTACAACTATAATGACAAAAACTATCACCAAATCTTAATGGTAGAATGTTAACTGCTTATTTGGCATTCTCCACAACCTAATATTCGGCAATGGAGAAAAGTTTGATTCAGAACATTCAATGAATGGTAAAGAGCTAGGAATCTAAGTCAAATACTCGTTACCAAGACACCTACAAGCCAACTAGTAGGCAGAGTCAATAAACGAATTCTTACTCAAAATTTTAAAAAAGAAGCTCATAAACAGAAAAAGAGAATGGGTATATGAGCTCCTAGAAATGTTGTGGCCTATAGAACAAATGCGAAGATCCCAACACTTTACCTTTTGGGAGCGACAAAAGTCACCCTCATGGAAGTCAGTTTGCTTACGCATCAAACTCACCACTTCAGCCGATTCCAGAACAATGAGGTGCTTGAAGAGCTCCTTAACCTCCTAAAGAGAAAAGAGAAAAAGCGGAGATCCAAAATCTTCTCAACAAAAAGAAGGCAAAGTGTTACTTTAATAAATGAGTCAAAATTTAAGTCTTTCAAAGTAGGCGACAAAGAAGAAATGAGAGTGACAATCCAAAATAAAGGAAAACTCGGTCCACAATGGGAAGGGCTGCCAACATTCAACTGCGGTAATATCCCTTGGGCAAACCCCAAGTATTGTTGCTTAGCATCAGCCACCTATTGTGGCTTCTTCCCCCTCCTTATGAGCCCTTCCTAAGGACTACACCAAAGGTGTAGGAAGGTCGTTGAACTTCTAATTCAGGAAAGTATGAGCCTTGGTCTGTGAGGATGACAAAATTGAAACCACCTTCTTCCTCATCTCAATCTCTATCTTCGTCTCTCATTTTCGCTACATCTTCCCTAGACGACTTATCCCTTCCTAGGGGTTGTGGAATCCACATCACCACCAAATGAGGAGGGGAAATGGAGATTCTATCGTGGTTTGTAGGCAAGTTTTCACCTCCCAAAATAGTCGCAGGAAGGGAGCTTAGAGTGGAGCATTGTTCTCCTCTCCATGATCATCAAGATTTTCTTTCATGGACAAAGTGTCTACAACATTACATTGGGCATCTCTAGAAACAGGAGTCATAGCTTCAGACGTTGTAACCCAACCACACCCATAGAGAAGGCATCATATATGTCAGTTGCAAACTCATCGCCAGTGGAGGTTGAAGTTGGAGGGTGGAGAGAATGGAATTCAAAAAGGGGTGAATCCATTGCGTCAAACCCTTTAGGAGGCAAATAAAAATCAAGCATTGTAGCCAAGCCCCATGAGCCCATCAAGGTTATTAAGCCTAGGTGATGTGGGCAGTAGCACTTGTACAGTGGAATTAGAGGGTGTCTCACTCCCAATAGTTAGAGTAATGACAAAATCAACTGTAACCTCTACCCCCACATCAGACTCAACAATTACACACTTGACATCTCCAATATAGTGAAGTCATTTTTTGGGAGTCTCTAACGGTGGTGAAGTAGGCCTCTTTTTTGGAGGCGTCATTGCCTTTAATGTATACCCTCTAACATAGGAGCGATCACGTACCACAAGAAACATGTCGATTGGTAGGAGTCAGAGCTTCTCGGTCCATATGGCATCCTTATTGTCTTTGGCCCAATTAAGAATTATGTCAACACGAGAACGTTCTTTGTCAATCAAATCTATCAAAACACATTTATCATCATGAACTTTTCTAACATTGTTTGACATGGATGTGCATTTCAAAGGGGGAAAATTCCCAACCTCCACCAAAAATAAAGAAAAACATTTTCTAAAAATGTTTGTCATTTGAATGTCGGGCTCTAAGTAAACCCAAATGTTGGGAGCAAACACGAAAGCAATAAATATTATTTGGTAATCCCTTCATAGAATAGAAAGATAAGAACTCTCGAGCAGTCAAACCTGGGTACATCTCTCACAGAGTTCCAAAATCATCCGAAACTCCACACATGAACACAAAAGCACATGTCAAGCATGTGAATGAAGTTGTGCAGGAGCCAATTGGAGGAAATCCAGCACATAACGAACGAAACAAATGAATGGAAGGTGCAAGCCATGCGCTAGGGCACAAATTGGGAAAGCAGCCTTCCTTGAAAAACCTTCCTTATCGATAGTGTCCTCAGAAGGAAGAGTAAGGACCAAGGTATCAAGGATGCAATACGTAGTCCTCAGTTTCTTCAAATCTCATTCGGCAATTGTAAAGCACCATGTGAATGCTTCAAAAAAAGGTAAAATTTGGTTATCAGAGGATTCGGGCCCAAAATGGGAAGAAACCCTCGCAGGAGCTTGAGTAAAATATTGTCTTGGCACAAAGGAAGAATCACAATGAGGCATCATTAAGTACTAAAAGGAGACTGGTATTTTTCTTTTGATGTTTGAGGTTTAGGAAGGAAGGGAAGCAAAAAGGGGAAATGATGCAAGAAGATGAAAGAAAACGAGTCTTTCCTTTTGAAATTTGAGATACTAGAAAGAAGGGAAGCAAGAAAGGGAAATAACGCAAAAATGTGAAAGAAATCGTAAGGAAATGATGAAGGGATTCTAGGAAAGTTGAAAGGGTGACACTGTCGTCTATCATAGTTTTTGAATAACAGAAAAAAACTACGAAAACAATTATAAACGACGTTGGTCATGTCTTTGATACAATGAGAAGCTAAACCTTCCTAGACTCACACTTTAATTAATATAGGCCATCAACAAGATAAAAGGAGGAACAATCTCTTGGGTCGTCCACCTGCCCCAAACTAGTGGGATAAAATAACAATATAAATTAATTTCCTATGTGCAGGCATGAAGAAAAATTAGTGGAATAACTGTAATGGATATTTAGGGCCTTGAAAGGACAAACCCAAGTCTAAGGTCTTGAAGATTAGGGTGACTTATTGGCCCAAAAACCTATGGATACATATTAGATGATATGGTTAATAGATAATGCCTCCTACAAACTTGGAAAGCTATCAACTATCCACTTATTCAGGAGTTATCTAAGATAAACTCTTGAGCTAGTCGTATCATCATACTCATACTCCTATAAATAATACCTAAAGGTGATATATTATGCATTTATTCATATACGTAAATTAAGATCATTTCTTTCTAATTTAGGCATTAGAGTTCCATTGACACTCAGTGCCGCTCTCTTATTAGTTGCAGGTCATCTGTGCAGTTGTTAGTATGAAACACATCCTTAACACATACATCCACAAGATCATGAAGATTTGAAGATATTCAAGATAACATACTACGGAGGTGTAAAAATTACAAGCTATCATTTTCGTTGTTAGAAGGTGAATGGGAGAAAAGAATAGAGCAAACGTGATAGTCCTTCCTTTTTGTAGTCTTTTGTTTGGTTATCTTAGCCCTGATTTATTTTTACAAAGAGAAATACTTTAGATATAAAGAGATTACATAATATTAGACTCACAAAGTGATGTGACCTGATACAGTAGTCATATTGTAAATTTACTTTTATTATAAAATAGATCTAATAGATCACATAAAATTACATCAGTTTGTATATTTATTTTTGTGTACTCTCTTTTTCTTCAACTTTTTGAAATTCTAAAAACAAAAATTATATTTTATCCAACTTCCAACTTTCAATTTTCACCTCATTTTATTTTATCTCATCCGTATAATTAAAATGAGTTTTTTAAATCTATATCTATACATAGATGTACATGCTTGTTTTGTCATATGATTTTTGTTGCTAGTCATGAGTTGGCGAGTTTTGCTTTCATGCTCAATTAGCCTTCTCCCCAAATACTAATCTCACTAGTTTTGGCAAAACTTGAATTTTGCTGGACTTGTTCAGTAGATAAGTTATTTGTAAAAGGAAAATTAGAATATATTATTAAATAATAGAGTTTTTATAAAAGTTGATTTGATCTATATAATTGTTTAATTATGATTTTTATGATAAATATCATAAATCTAAAATAGAAGTATCTTAAATATATAAAAAAAAGAAAAAAAGAAAAAAGAAAATAGGAGATTATATTACTAATATAATAGTTTTTTTTTTAAATAAACTTATGATTTCATTCCTAATTCAAGAAACAGAAAACAACTTATGACAAATAATACTAAGCTTTTAATATAATATTATCATAAAGAACAAATTATAAATCAACGTCTTTAATCACCCTATTTGAAATAAAATCAAGACAGGAGTGCCACTAGTGTGTTGTACCGTTAATCCTTTTTGCACATTGATACTAATATAATTGGTATAAATAACTTATATAAATAAACTTGTAAAGATATAATAGCTCGTTAAAAATTTAATGAAAGCTGCAATTTGGTTAACAAGATTTTTAGATAAAAATTTTATATAGGGAAATGATTATTGATAATAATAGGAATGATCCAAGTATATAAGATGGTATACAAGATATAAGACTTACCTAGGTCGTAGTAATAAAAGCAAGAAAGTCATGAAATCTATAGCAAAGGACAATAGAAATAAGGTTCTAAAAATAAGGATCAAAGTTCCTCTGTTGTCTGCTTTTTGTTTTCAAATGTACAGTCGTTGTATGCTCCATATAATACAAATAGAGCTCATATTTCATATAGTTTTGATATGTGGAATGCCTCCAGAATGTTTCCAGCTAGCCAAAAACTCAACCACTCTAGTAGACAATATCCAAGCTATTCTATTCGGTTAAACACTTTAAAAATCCACAACGCTCAAGCTATCTCACAATGTAGCAAGAGATGATTTATTGTTTCACTGGATGTCTTGCACATGGGGCACCAATTTAGTATAATTACCTTCCACTTCCTTAATTTATCTGTTATCAGATTTTTTTCCCAAGGAAGTTGTCCGAGTAAAAAAAGGCTGATTTTTTTTTTGTGGGGGGGGGGGGGGGGGAGGCTTATTCACTAGATTCTTCTCCATGGGAATTGATTAATCGGTAAGTGGATAAGAGACTTGTAAAAGTATCGAACCGAGAATGTACCCTTACTTGTAGGTAACCACCACAACTTGTCCACTTGTTGTCCATTAGGTTTCATAGAATACAATAGGCTAAAGAATTCTTCCAAATTGCTCACTTTTCAATCTTTTGTCGTCCCATTGAAACTGATGTTTCATTGGACTTGATCCCCCAATAACACCATGAAGTCCACTACTGAAACTTCTTTAACACATGTAACTTGGAAAACTAAGGAAAATGAATCCTTTTGGGCAATATTCCCACATCATATGTCACTCTAAAATCTTATTCTAGAATCGCATCCACCACAAATTTAGTATTATGAGTGAAGACTCCCCACCCTCATCTAATGTGTTTCCAAACTCCTACTCCATTAGCCATTCACCTCTTTAATACACTGGCCACCTCCACAAACTTTCATACTTGCAATCAACCACCGACTTCTATAGGGCTTTCGGCTCCATATTCTATCTCCATAACCGTTTTCCAAGTAAGGCCTGATTGAAGGTTCTCATATTTTTTTTTATTCCCAACCCACTAAAGGAAGTTGGCCTGCATACCTTGTCCCAACTAACTAGATGGAATTTAAAAAATTTACAATGAAGGTTTTCAATTCAGACTACCACACTAGCTGGAATTGGGAATAGTGATAGCAAATATATTGGTAAGTTAAAGATAACACTCTTAACTAAATTCATCCAGTCATTTTTCGACAATTACAACCTCTTCCACCCTAATAATCTTCGCTATCTTCTCGATCACTGTATTCATATTGATAAAAGCCATTGATACAGCCCCCAGCAGAAGTCTTAGGTATCCCATAGGGAGAGAGAAAGCCTTACAGCCAAGTGTGTTGGCCAATTGCCAAATGTTGCTTACATTTCTAACTAGCACTAATACTAATTTATCAAAGTTCACTTTCAAACTTGACATTGCTCAAAAACATAGTAAAAGTGCCTTTATTGCTTGTAGCTGGTTTTGATTTGGCTCACAGAATGCTAATGTGTCATTTATAAATAGTAATGAGAAATATGAATAGGGCCCCTATTAGGGTCACTAACCGAAAAGCGCCATTCATAACTAATGCTGATTTCACCCTACAAAATGCCTCCATAATGATTACAAATAGAAGTGGGGACAATGGGTCCCCTGTCTTAGGCCTCGAAAATTGTTAAAGAAGCCAGCTGGACTACCATCTATCAATATTGAGAATCTTTCTGTTGAGATGCACTATCTAATCTACAAACAACATTTCTCCCCAAATTAGCATCTCCTTAAAAAATAGAGTAGAAAACTCTAATAACATGATCGTAGGCCTTCTCCATATCCAACTTACATATGATCATTGCAAAACCAGATTTTAATATGCTTCAAAGCATTCATTGGCGATAAGAACTGAGTCTAAAACTTGTCTGCCCTTACAAAGCTTTTTTGTTTTGTTTTGTAATGATCTTATCCAATACCTTCCCTAAGCGCTTTGCAAGAACCTTGGAAATACTCTTGTACAACTAGAGGTGTCAAAACGTGTCAACGGATCATATTCGTGTCGTGTCAAGACATGTACATTATACTTAAAGAGTCAACATAAACACGACCCATTAAGGGCTTCGTGTCAAAATTTCAACACTAACACAACCCTTTAAGATAACGCGTTGACACTACACGACCTGTTAAGATACGTTAGTCGATATAATAAATTCATACAACATGGCACGATTCAACACGTTTCAACCTGTTAATACATTTTGACTCATTTGCTGAGTAATTTATTTTATACAAGTATTAAAATATAAATGATAGCGATAAAACATAAAATATTAAAATACACCATAGATATAATCCACAGCCACAAGTGACAAAGTCATACCACCACAGTTCAGGTATTGTGAAATATTAAAATTACATCCCAAATATGAATTATAATAAATAATACAAATTGTAAATATTTTAATTTTACAATTCCAAATATGATAAAAATACAAATTTAAACAAATTTAGAACTTGCAGGAGGAGGTGAAGCATCGTCATTGCCCTTGTTGATGTTTAACTTCATTATATCTTTGGTTATCTCATTCAACTCAAGATCTTCTTATATTTCTCTAAAATAAAAAAACTAAAAAATTATCAGCAAACAAAACTATTAAGCATTTCCTCTACAAGTTGACAATGCAAAAAAAATGTGTAGGTAACTAACAATGCAGCAAAAAAAAAAAAAAAAGAACAAGAGACGATGCAGCAAAATGAGAAAAAAAACTAGCAATGCAGAAAGAAATTTTTCAGTCACTAACGACGCAGCAAAAGAAAAAACAATTAATATGTTTTTTGACGTGCATGAGCAAGAAGGAAGCCACCCATGAGGAGTTCATCTAGAGATGACGGGCCAAAATGTGACGGAGTGCATTTATGGCTCAATGCTTCACAATCTCTTAATCTGGCTTCCATTATCGCCTTAAATTGGCACTACCACAGAGAGGCGTGCAGATGCCATAGACAACATCTTTTGGATACATTTTAGAAACTCAACTAACTCTTTTTGATAGAGCATCTCATCACCATTCAATAAAATAACATTAAAAAACTTTTAAAATGTAACTATAATATAGTGGTTATAATCATTACTAGGCAGCAGAGCATTTGGAGAAGCTCTAATATTATAAGAAACCATTAACATGTCCTCATTGCAATCTTAAAAAATATATGTTTACCAAATTCAATACCAGCAATGCAGGAATTTTGCAGTTTGAAACACTGCCCCCAAAGGAAATCACTACATGAAAGCTATTTTTGTGCTTTTTGCTTTAAAAGAAAAAAAGCAACAAACTAATGCACTAAATTTGCAAAATACATTATATAAAACCATACTATATGCAATTCTCTCTTCACAAAATATCATAATTACATAATTTATCATTCTCTCCCACACAAACATACCCAAATATTATTTTCCCAAATCAGTGTTAACCTATTCAATTTGTTAGCTCCTAATCTATGTCTTTAAAACTCTCTATCCTGACTATTAATCCTACAAAAGATAAGTAAAGAAAAATCCAAGAAACAATAGCAGCATATCAGGAGGAACAACAATCTATGAATTAGCACCCCCGGTGAAAAAGACGGTTTGCTTGCATTCATAACTTCATAATGCCAATGTTTCATTGGATGTTTTCTCAATTACTATGTTAGATATTCTAATCTCTGGAGGACCTATTGCGTACTTTAATTCGAGAAAATGAGCTTTAAATCCTTTAAGTTGCTTAAAGAATTACGGCTAGTCTGTAATGTCTGCTTTGAAGAACAACTCAAACAAGTAATGAAAAAATAAAATAGCAATCTAGAAGATGAAGAACAACTCAAACAAGTAATGGAAAAATAAAATATAAATAGTAAATAGTAAGAATTAAACCCTAATCCTAACAAAATTACAAAACCAGTCCCTATCAACAAATGAAGTTACATTTAGGGTTTGTAAAAAGAGGTGCGGCGCGAGAAGAGGAGAGACCGAGAGAGGCCATGCATGGGTGGGTGGGCAATGCCATGAAGAGAGAACTAGAAGTGGGTGGATAGGGGGGACGGCGTGAGAAGAAGAGAGACGTCGAGGTTCAAAGGTGAGCTGCACTGTTGCGTGGGTTGCCGACGGCAATGAGGATGGCGCAAGGTGCTTGTGAGAAGAAGAGAGAACATAGATGAGAGAAGTCAAGAATGGCGAGAAAGACTGGAAGTCGAATCTGGGAGGAAAAATAAAATGAAGGGCCGGCGGCGTGCATGGGTGTAGTAGATTAGGGACCTAGGGTCTTTTGAAATTAAGTAAACTATGAAGATATAAAAAATTGAAAATAAGTTATACATAAAATCGTGTCTTAACGGGTTTGGCCTATTATGACCCGTTATCAAATTGTATCTTAACGGATTTACACGATTTGACCTAAAATCCATTAAGATTAAATACTAATCCGATTTTATCGTGTCGTGTCACATATTGCCACCCATATGTACAACCTATTGACAAGGCTAATGGGCCTATAATCATTTATGTTCATTGCTCCGATCTTCTTAAGAAAAAATGAAATAAAAGTGGAATTTAGGATTTTCTCAAACTTTTCAGCCGAGAACAGTTCCTAGAATACACCTGTTACATCCTCTTTCACAACCTCCTAATATGTTTGAAAAAATCCCATCCTAGTGCTTTATTTTTTACCATTCTTATTACTACAACATAAACCTTTGCCTTATCAAAATGTCTCTCCAATCAAGAAGCAATATGCGGCTCAGTAGAAACAAAACCTAATCCATCAAGCTTTGGTCTTCACCCTTCTTGTTCTGTAAGCAGATGTTTCAAAAATCGGCAACATGATCCCAAATTACGAGAGACTCCATGCAATCCACACCACCGATATGTAACATCTCAATGGAATTAGTTCTCCTATGGTAATTAGTTACTCTATGGAAGAATTTCGTACTTCGATCTCCTTTTTTTAGCCACAATGCTCTTAATTTTTTGTGCCAAGATATCTCTTGTGAGGAAATTACCCTCTCTAATTCTAAAACCAACTTTATCTTTTGATATATCTCTTCTAGGAAAAGAATTCTATCCTCCTATATCTTCTCTAGCTCATGTATCTACTTCTACATCGCTTTCTTACACTCCCTTATGTCTCCGAAGTATTGAGTATTTCAAAATTTTAAGTCGTTCTTTAAAACTTTTAATTTACCTACAAGGATGTAAGAGGGTGTGCCATCAAATTGGTATAATGACCACCATTGACATACTCTGTCTACAAAGCCTTTATATTTAGTCATATATTTTCGAATTTAAAATAATGGAGCCCTTCTTGAATACCTCCATAATCCAGCAAGATGGAGAAATGGTTTGAGCAAATGTGAGACAACCTCTTTTGACACACATCCGGATAATGCATTTCTCAATCTGGTGAGATTAAGAATCTATCCAATCGAGACCATTTCTAAGTATTAGACCAAATGTACTAGATTCAAATAAAAAATACAATTTAAAAATTCTCTCATTGCTGGGTGCAGCTTGCTATCTCCAAATTGTTCGTTTGGGAATCTTATAACATTAGAATCTCCACCCATACACTATGAAGGATCCCACTATGTACTCTAGAAAGTTCTTCCCATAACAGTCATCTAATATTGTCTACGTCCGGCTCATATATATGCAAATGTCCACAAGAGATTATCTTCCACACTTTTAAAGAACAAGCCATTATATACTCGCATATGAAGTCTTCTATTTTTTCCACCACCTTTTTATCCCACATCAATAAGATTCTACCTGATACCCTATTCGAAGCAAGATCCACCAATCCACGTACAAACAGCTCCAAATACTTCACACAATTTTTCTTGAAATAAATTTCAACTTTGTTTCTTGTATGCATACTATGTTCGTCTTTCACACATGAAGCAATTTTTTTATACGAAGATGCTTATTTACCTCACTAGGCCCACAGACAATCCAAAGCACAATTTTAGGCTTCGTATAAGAGATACTATCACCTTCTCTTTGGATTTATCTTGGCTTGAGCTACCCCATAGTTCAATGACCACGTAAGTCTATTTAGCTCCCATTGTATCTTGGTTTGAGATTTCTTGAAATGAGTGTGACTCACCTCTATAGTAGTAAGTAAAGCCATAAATTGTTCCTCAAAGTCTTCTCACTCCATCCTCACACAATGTTGAATTTTCTTTACCTTGAGTCCCACCCAATCAATGATACTAGACTCATTTGGTAGAATATAATTCAGGGGTATGGGCTCCCCTACTCTACAAGCCCATTAAGAGTTTGATGGCATCCCCACTGCTTCCTCCTTAGAGATATTCTTGATGTCCCACTCATTAGCAATTCCCTTATTACTTCCAAAGAAGAGAGAAGGCATTTGTGATCTAGTAGTAATAGTGCCCTCGTCTCCTTTAGATAGAGGAACAATATGATCCCTAGAGAGCTCAAGAGTTTCCTTAGAGTTCTTCTTGACAACTCCCACAGAGTGACCTTGTCTTGCCGCTCGAGTCTTAAAATTTTCCTCTGAATATTTCATCGGAATGAGTGGGCCTTCCTTACTGTTCATTGGCATCTTTTGTCTATAAAACATATAATTACATCACATGATGCCAGAAAGAGATTCGTGATCTTTTCGTTAGGTCTTCCACCATCTTCGGCACCTATTAGACCTTCGTTGGCGACTTCTGGATTGTAGCCGATGGTCCCTCACCTGATAGTGGTGCTCCCATTGATGGTGGGCTGGTGGTTACCCCCTTTTCAAACCCTCCACACAAGTTGGGACCTTATAGACTCCTTTATTCCCTTTTTTCCACGGACTGAAGGCCAATCTAGTACCCAGCCATCACACTAAAGCAGAGCCCAAAAGTAGAGCTTAGCCACAACCCTCTAACTCCGCTCTGTAATAGCCATGAAGCCTTCATCCTTCATAAGGGAGAAGACTTTGACTCTATCACTATGGCTTTTGAAAACCCCATCCCACTCACTCCAAACCACTCTAGTTTCACTCATAATCAATTCGTTACCAAATCCCGCCCTTTATCAGAATGAGATTATCAACTTTCACGGTTGTATGGTGAGATCTAAATAAAATCATCATATATAATAGAAATATTTGATTTTGATGAAACTAATAACTCATTAAAAGGTTATAACAATTCTGGCATACATGATTTGTTTGTGAATATAAAATAAAATTTTGATGACAAATCCAAATTTGAATAAAAACTAAAAAGAATATACTTAATCAGCCCCAAATCGATTTATTTATATCATAAAAACGGCCCCCTCTCTCACACATATATAATGTCATAGTTAATATCTTAGAGTTATTAACCATCTTATAGTTTAGAGAAATGTTTTAGTCACAAAAATATTTTATAAAATTATATTTAAAAATTAATATGAATTTATATTTTACATTAAATTATAAGATTATTATTATTATAAAATAGATTTAACATATTAGATTAAAACACCTTAATTTATAAATTTATTATTTTATATTATTATTATTATTATTTTATATATATAGCACTATAATATGATCCAAAGAAAGGATATGGAAGTATCCTTATTCCTTCGCCGTGCCTTTCCTTTGACAAAATGAAACGAGCCTAGCCCACGTGTACCGCATTCAGATGTTGGGAGATCAGAGACGGCTAGGGTCTTCCTTAGAATTCAGAGATATCTCAGTCCGTCAACGCACGCACCTCAACTTGATCCCTCACACATCAACGAACACATGGGAATAATTCTTTCTTTGGAGCCGAGCACGAGGATAGCCATAGACAAGTTTTATGTTTTATTTTTTTTTTCAATATATTTTTTAAAAACACTTTAAATAATATTTAAAAAAATTCTTTTTTAATTATTAAATTAAAGAAAATTGCATGAAAACTATCCTCGAAATAGACTGATCTCGATGAGCGTAGATTAGAACTTAATCTGAATATTGAGATAAAATATGATAGTTTTAGATGAAAAATTTAATTATGAATAAAATATTATTATATTATTTTTTAATATTATTATTATTTAAGAATTTGAAAATGTTAAATAAAGATTTGAAAGAATTAAGTTATTTATTATATTTTGTATAAAAATTGATAAAAATATAATAATAAAATAAGATGAATTAAGATTAATTCTCAATCCAAACTGAGCCTTATTCTTCTCTCGAATGGCAACATTCACATCTCATCCCCTAAAAAGTAATAGTATTTCTTATTTTCTTAAATTAAAATATTTTAGAACAATAAAATTAATCATATATTTTTAACCATCATCTTTCAAAATCAACAACCAAATAAAAATATAACTAAAATTTTGCACTTATATGATGCCATATCAAAAAATTATAAACGGATAATATATATTGTTGTTCTTTTCAAAAACGAAAACACCATATCTCTCAATTCTCAGAAATGTTTTATCCATCAAGAGGTTATACAAACACATATTCACAAACTTATATGATTTGTTGTTATAATATGTCAGAATATAAAATTATTTTTATTATAATATAGATATAAAATATCATATTAATTTATATCAATTTATAAATTAATTTTTATGAAATTTCTTTGTGACTATTGCTACTTTTAAATATTTCTCATATGATTGTATTCATCTCTTTTTACTTATCTGATGAAATATTGTTTCAATTTTAATGACTAAAAGTTATAACCACCCAACTCTTTTGATGTGACGTTCTCAATCTATGTTTAGGATTAAACGTAAATTGAAATGTTAGGATACATAACGCAAAATTACATTCTTATTTTATTTGCATCAGAAATATGTGCATGCGCCTAAATTACTAACAATATGCAGAAAATATCATAGTGGAATAATATCAATTTTACAAAATTAGCAAAGAAATCTAAATATTTGCGCTTATCACAAAATAAGCAAATTTAAAAACCCATAACTTTACAGATTACAAAACATTGTTAGATTTTTCTAAATACAAATATACAACTACTATTTTCTATTTGCGGAGTTCCTTCTTAACTTCATCTAATAGGGAACGGCTCATCTCATTATAAGAATAACGTTCTAAAAGACGTTTAAGGCAATTCAGAAATTCTTGTGACGTCGAGATCTCATGCTCGGATTCCTAAGTTTGTAGTAATGACTAAAACATGAAAGAAAATTAATTAATTAGGGTTGTTGCATGGCTTCCCAATTTTGTAGCAAGAAAAACTTTGTCCCTAAAGTAGGAAAGCTGCAGGCGTGGAGCAATTTTGGGCCATTTTATCAAAATATAGCTAATGTGACAGAAACTCATATAAAGTATTTTTATAACTGATATAACAGATATTAATATACACAGCAATCAGCATCAATAATGTGATGTAGATGTTATATTGAAATAATAATTTCATGAAAAAATAAATAATATATATATATAAATGAATCAGAAAAAAATGAGTAATGCTACATGTAGTGTTAGTCGTGGACTGTAAATAACGTACAATCGCTTTGAAAAAGAATAGTATTTATTATTATAAGATTAATTTTTTATATGAGTATCATATTTATTTATTTATTAAAAGATTACTTTTTTTATGACTATTCATTTAATCAAATATCTATAGTTTAAAATATAATTATATAAATAATTGTGAAAAAATAAAAATTCATATAAACGTGTGGAGAATGGTCAAACGGTCTTTGTTAAAAGTCCAATAAGAGAGGATCAAATTTTGAAAAGCAAGCGGGGAGGGTCCAGGGACCAATCATTCTATTATTGCCTCAATTTTAAAGGGTCAGCTGTTATTTGATTTTTCAAAACGATTAAGAAAAATTATTCCCAGAAACTTCTTTGCCATGTTCGTTGAAGGAGATGGATTCCAGAAATTTCCCCAAGCAGGTCCACACGGTAACTAGCTTGTTTATTAACATTTGTCAAACCACGTATTGTAGAAAAAAATTATTGTTTTATATGTGAATTCATACCATCAACGTATGAGGTCGTGAGGTCTCGATTCTATTTTTCATAGAAATGTGTGTCTTCTTTATAAGAATTTAAAAATAAAAAATTATCATAAAAATATTTTATAAAATAAAATTTAATTTAACATAATTTTATATGATATATTATATTTATTTTATAATAAAAACTAATTTTACATTAGCCGTATTGTGAAATTATTTTTTTTCTTTAAAATTATATATATATATATATATATATATAAATATATAATGTTCTGGATATATAAAGAAAGAACTGTTAATTAGATTTTATTTGGATTTGGAGATGAGATGAGTTGAGATGATTTTAATTTATTTTTTAATGTTATTATTTTGAAATTTGAAAAAATTAAATTGAGATTTGAAAAATATATTAAAATTTGAAATATGTATATAAAGATTCGTGTTTTGTATTAGAAATTGAAAAAATGTAATGATGAAATAGAGATGAGTTGAGATGGATTTTAAATTCAAACCGGGCCTAAATCGCCTTTAGAAAATTTTTATTTACTTATATTTATTATAATTATAAAGATTAAAATATAAATATTTTTAGCTTGACAGATTTTTATACTTAATGTATTTTTCTGTAGAAAATAAAGTTATACCCAATTATTTTTTAGTAACGTAAATATTATTTAAAAAATGAATAAGTTTGAGATCCATATAAAAAGAATTAATATTTTAATAGTAAGTTTTATTTATTTTAAAGAATTTACATAATATTTATACATTTTATAATTATATATAATATTACTATTTTATAAATTGTTACCAGAAATGGACAAAGTCTATTTGGAAATTGCTTCAGAGTTTCTAAAAAATTCCGACATTTTAAAATAAATTGTTTAATGTACTTGTCAGATTTTAATGACGTGAAGATTAAGGAAATAATGTCCGTATCATGTAAGATACTATCAACTGGGGTTGTCGCCGTTACTTATCTTCCAAGTTATCAAATTCTAATTTATTTTTTGGGATTATCTTACATTAATTGTCCAGTGTAAGGACTTGCCAAATGGTTTATATTTTCCAACTAATAACAGAACAGAAATGAACTGGGTGTATATATACAGGTATTTTATACAAACGTACAAGACGACCTGTTAACTGTTCGCTCTTTGACGCCGAATTTTTCTGAGGATTCTTTTTTATTTTATATTTTATTTTCTGTTCTTTCGGGCAGAAATGGACGCTTGCCTGTCGTCTCGCGATATCTTTGGGATTCGGCCGGTAGTTGACTCCGTTTAGACTTCATTGCCAGGAGGTTTTTTTCCTATCGACCTTGATTCCGGTGAGTTTCGATAACTCCTGGTCGTAATTCGACTGGTTTTGTTTTGTTTTGCTTCGTTTTTTGAATTGGGTTTGGCAGTTCCATGGTATGTAGAGGCAATTTGAGCTAAAGTGGTCCTGGCATGGTGTTTCTGATGGATTAAGAAATAAAGGGCGGCTTTGTTGGGGTTTTGTTTTGTTTTCTGGGTTTCGTAGTTTTTTGAATCCATTGCAATGGGAAAGCAAGGTTCTTGTTTTGATTGAATTTGAAGCTTGGCTCTTGACTTAAAAAGATTTTTGCAATAAAATTCGGGTTCTGGGTTTTTGAGAAACTTGAGATTTTAATTTTTCCGTTTGCTTCTGGGGAATTTGTGGATTCTGGGGTTTGAAGGCCTAAAGAAAGTTTTGTGATTGAGGAATTGGGAAAGTAGGATGGATGATTCTCAGGGTGGTTCGAATTCGCTGCCTCCGTTCCTTTCAAAGACGTACGAGATGGTGGATGATCTCTCCACTGATTCAGTTGTGTCGTGGAGCCGGAGTAATAAGAGCTTTATCGTGTGGAATCCTCCTGAGTTTGCGAGGGTTCTGCTTCCAAAGTTCTTTAAGCACAATAACTTCTCAAGCTTCATTAGACAGCTGAATACATATGTAAGCCAATCCGTTTCATTAATCTGTCTGATTATTCATTTGTTTTCATTTTCAATTTGTTGCTTAGAATTTAATTTTGCTTGAATTGAGTTGAATCATATTGTTTAATTATAGGGTTTTAGAAAAATTGATCCGGAACAATGGGAATTTGCGAATGAAGATTTTATGAGAGGCCAACCACACCTTTTGAAAAACATACACAGACGAAAACCCGTTCATAGTCACTCAATGCAGAATTTGCAAGGACAAGGAAGTGCATCACCTTTAAGTGAATCGGAAAGACTGAGTTTGAAGGAGGAGATTGAGAGGCTTAGAAGTGATAGGGAGCAGCTTCTTTCGGAGTTGCAGAGGAACGATGAGGAGCGGCGTGGATACGAGCTACAAATTCAGCGATTCAGGGATCGTTTGCAGCAAATAGAGCTGCGACAGAAAAAGATGATGTCCTCTGTGGCTGGAGTCTTGCGGAAACCAGGGCTTGCCTTGAATCTTGTGACGCAACTGGAAAATCATGACAGAAAGAGAAGGCTGCCAAGAAGTAGTTATTTTTATGATGAACATGACATTGAGGATGATCAGATGGAGACTTCGCAAAGTTTACCTAGAGAAAGTGGGGCGAGTGCTTCTACTTTGACATTGAAATCGGACGCGTTTGAGCCCTTGGAGTCATCGTTGTTATTTTGGGAGAGTGTTGTGCATGATGTTGGTCAAACTTGCGTTGAACAAAATTCAAGCGTGGTATTAGATGAATCCACGAGTTGTGCTGACAGCCCTGCTATATCTGGCTTACAGCTTAATGTTGACATTCGGCCTAAATCTCCTGGAATTGACATGAACTCTGAACCTGCTACAGTTGCTGCTCCAGACTCTGTTGAGCCTGTTACCTCCAAAGAACAAGCAGTCGGGAATGCTGCTCCTGTGCCCACTGGAGTCAATGATGTATTCTGGGAACAGTTTTTGACTGAGAATCCTGGTTCATCCGAAGCACAGGAATTTCAATCAGAAAGAAAGGAATCGATGGCTGAAAGAATGAAACCAAACCTGGCGATCATGGCAAATTTTAGTGGCAGATAAATAATGGAAATTACCCTTGCCTAGCAGGTGGGGCATCTTACTCCAGTAGAAAGGACTTGTTATCGGTTGATTCCTTTCTCCGGCTTTTGATGTCCCAGTGGCTCACATGTAATAAATTTAGGTATGAATTGGTTTATACTGGTTCTGAATAAGTTTGTCTTCTTTTGTTTACTGTTTTTGTTTCAATAGCAACTTCAATTAATTCCCAGAGCTTAGCATTAACATTAGTTTTAGTATGTTTACAAACATTTATTGTTGACCTGATATATATATATATATATGAAGATAATGTATGTTTGTTACAATGGGTGCACAAAAATACACATCAATAATAAGACAAGAATTAAGTAATCTTTGTTCCCTTTTGGATCTTGTCTCGATTTCACCCTCTGTTGCCCCATGCTCATACTCCTTTTGGAAGCCTGCAGTTTCATCCACTTTTTCTTCCCATCCTACCGTTTCCTTGGATGAAAAAAGTGTACCATCTCCCACCCCCACAAAGCCCAGAATCTATCCTACGACGTAATCTAAACCCATCATCAGTATCCTGTTTAACTTCCATGTATGGAAGTAACGTGGTAGTCTTCTGGGTTTCTTGCAAGGCATATTAGAATAAAAAAAGGTTGGAAGGCATTTGCCAAGTGGCTGCTATGCTTTTATTTAGCACCCAATGTTTTCAATTCCATAATATTGCTACTATCTGCTGATGTGTACTATAAATTTAACTATTCCAAGCTAGGGAGGAGATTCACAGGTGTTTACCAAGTATTGATATGTGAATATGTGATACCTCCTCCATGCACCCTTAAAGGATAGAGAAAGGAGAACATCCATAGACATAAATTAACTCCATCTGTTATGATGTAATGATATTATTGCAATGGTAGGCTTTTGCATTTTTCCATGGAAACTTCAGCTGATGAAGAATGTATCATGTCTGCTTATGCCCTTAATGCAACAAAACATAAAATATGAGTTGGGCATCACATAATGGAAATGAAAAATGTTAAATCTGATCTAGTTGTCAATGCCAAGAATAACACTTCAATTTAATGGCATTAAAATATATGGGAACATTGCATCAAGAACAACATCAGCCCATTGGCACTATTTTCCATGGACGTCCTCCTTAGAAATGAAGTAAATTTGTGGTACACTTGGGGTTGGGAGGAAGAGGCAAGTCAGTCACAATAATATATGGACGATTTATTTAGCTTTCAAAAGCTTTTATGCCTCATTTGTAGTGATTGTTATTAATTAGGACTGCCCCTCATAATATGTAGATGCTAAGAGACTGTTGTAGAATTTATGTATAACCAACTTTAAATGTGCAACTTGCGATAGATATGTGCTTTAATATTGTCTGCATAATTGTTTGATGCAGATAATATATTGGAGCTTTAGATGATTGTATCCTTGTATTTGTTACATAATATGTTTTACTTTCCAAGAACTGATCTATGCTGAACATGTACAGAAGGATGTACCAATAGAACAATTAGAATCTCTTATAAGCCTAAGAGGCATATATGTGGAAAACTAGGAAAAAATAATCTTGAGAAAAATATTATCAATTCATTAGTTCTACGGAAAACAAACGAGGGATTTTCCCTCATAATTCATTCTACAAAATCTATATTATAGCTGAAACACTGGCCGTAGCCTAATTGTTTAGAAGGGATACTGGGATCACCAGCTAAAATGAGTTGTGAAATCATTGTATGAATGTTTATTATTCTTAAACATGGGTCTTTAGTGTTCGCCCTTATGGTTTATGGCAAGAAAGAGTGTGACCAAAATTGAACTTTTTTATTGCTAACTAAAACGGAATGAAAGTATTGACAATATTTTATGGATATATTTGCTACATATCATGTCGAGTTTAAGTGCGTGGTGGTTAAATAATTGAATTTATGTCTTTCCATCAGCTATTCAAGTTAAATTCCCAAACTCTCCTTACATGTGTTAAGATCCTCTCTAGTAAGTAGGTCAAGCATGTGGACTATTTAATTAAATAGAAGGGCAGTTAGAGAGTGGGTTCAGGTTTTGAACTTAGGTCCACTGTTTAGATCTCATGTTAAATCGCCATTTGTCTCAAAACTTTGAGCTGGTAGAAAGAGGAAAGTTGAACAAGGACAATCTACATACCACACGCTCATTGTACTTTTATCCTGCTATGATGAGGTAACGTGCCTATTAAGCTTTGGTTTTTCTTTAAGAAACAAAAGTTGATCCAAGGGTGATTAAAAGTGATACAGTTTACATAGTGGGATGTGAGATAGGAATGTGGCATGTGGCATTATTCATTGAATAATTTTATTATCTTCTAATAATAATACTTTGTGATGTGGCAGGACCAAATATGATTTCGACTATGCTTCACTTGGTTATGTTTGGAGAATTTTCAGTATGTATTGAACTCTTGATTTACGAACTTACATTCGTTAAACCTTGTATACAAACCACTAGTATATGTAGGAATTAATTTGAAATGAAGAGCTCAAAGGGTTTACATTTTGGAAGGTTTCTTCTGTCCTTGGAGTTGCATTTAGTGGTGTTGGAAGTTTCTGAGGTATGGTGAATACTCCAACATACAAATGACCCTAAAGGACGCGGCTTTGTTTTTACCATGTATAAGGTGTTAATGGTATATAAGGGGTCACAGAGGCTTGTTATGTGACTTTTCCGAGTTCATGGTATGGCCACATATCTACAACACTATTATACCAGAGTTATCTTACTCACTCCGGTAAGTAGGCAGTTACATGTGAGTCGATTTTTCTTATGATGGCTAGAATTTGGATGGGAAAAGCAATTATGTATGTCTTCCTAATTTATGCAGCAAAAATGTCACAAATTGAAAGATTGAAGATTGTGGTAGTTATGTAATAGGTTCTGCTACCGTGTACTTATAGTTACTGATGCATGGGAACTGGTGTGTCCAAAAAGTGATGGATATGGAATGCTGGTCCTGATTACCATCCTGAGTGTATGCATTGTTTTTAAATGTCTGTTAAATTATGCGTCATTAGGGAAATTGGCCCTGAATGTTCCCTCTCATTCACAAGTTGGTATAAATTATCTCTCTCTCTCTCTCTCTCTCTCTCTCTCTGTGTTTCAAAGTTGACTTTGGTCATCTATTAAGACGTTTCATTTGTGTTATTGCTCTAAGTTTGTAATTTATCACTGAAGGTTTAATGGGTGTTTGTTGCTTCGATGAAAGACGTTTGGTTTTCTGCATTTAGATCTTTTATATTTTTTGCCCCACACAGCAAAAAGGGTCATACTGAGTTTTCCGCAAAGTTGGGACATTTTGATCCATATGTTTTTGTTTATGTATGTTGTTCTGTTCTTCTATCAAATAAAGCTTAAGCTAGTGCCTATTCTGTATTCTGGAGAAAGTTGTTTGTTTTACCCATAGATGGCTCGATCGCCAACCACCCACATTTGCAGTTGCCTAGTCGGGCCATCGGGTGGTGGCTTGATGTCGAGGGATTGTCCAATTATATTACATTTTTAATTTTGGAATATTTTTTACTTCTTATATTATTTTACGATCTTTTAAATAAGGAGTTGTTTTACTTTTAAAGCACATTATCCACATCACTTAAATGGTAATATTTGATTTATAAGATTTAAATTATAAAATTATTTTTTTAAATTAACATAAGCAGTATGCAGTCTAGAATCCTTAGAATAGTAATACTTATAAATGGTAGGCACATACATGGTCTGTTAGACCTGATAAGGAACCAGCAGCGAACAATGATGGGTGCTAATAGGGGAGGAAAAAATAAATAAAAAAATTAGGGAATCGGTAAACCAACTCCGGCTGGATTAGACCGAATTGGTGGGTTTGGTCTGTGTGTTTGGGCTTGATTTGGTCTTGTATTGATTTTTTTATTTTTTATTAAATAGGACAAAATTCATCAAGTTTTGACTTTTCTTTTTCCAACGCCGAACTAAATTGGACCAGATCGGTTTATATATATTATTTAATTTATGAATTTTATATTATATATAATATATATAATATAATTATATATCAAATAATTTCGTATTATATGTTAAATAGTAATTAATATAAATTTTTTTAATTTTAAAATCCTATATCACTATAATATATATTATACTATATCATTATACTCTATAATATAATTATGATATATATTAATATATTAAAACATATTATAATATATTATTATATACTATATGATATAGATTATAAAAAAAATAAAATAAAATTCAAGTTTAACCGAATCAAAATTGATAAAATCAAAAATATCAATTTAGGAATGTAATTGGAGCGATTTGGATTTTTCAAATTTCGAAAGCGATTTAGTTCTACAATATGTCTAAAATTGGATAGTGGGCAGAATCAGACCGGTCGGTTACACTCCAGGTGCTAATTTTGTGCTTCTAACATTTTATAAATGAATTTTCGGCAATAGAATAAATTTGATCATTTTTGAAGTCACCCGAAGTAAATTAAGCCACAGTGACCACAAATCTTCAGACTTCAAAGTAAAGAAAAAAAGTATCATTTTTTGGGGGAAAAAAAAAGGTTTAGTAGAGGATAACCGTAGGTGGTCTCCCTATTTGGGCATGATCATAGTAGCATCGTACTCGATCAAACTCGGATGGGATGGGGCAATGGGGAAGCCTCAAATGCTTCCTCAAGTCGAGTTTAAATCATAATCTAGACTTCAGCCTTGCTAGAGAATTCAATGAAACTTAAACAACCAATACTAATAGTTAAGGAAATTAATATTGATATTAGAATTTGAGATCTAGTGCATGTCGAATCACATGGAAGTAACCCACGGATGATTATGATACCACCCTTAGTTGTAAAATATAGACTTTGGAATTGTTTGGTTAATGCGTTGATCTTATCTCATTTCATCTAAAGTCTTAATTATTATAATTTTCTCAAACTTTTATACAAATTATAATAAATGATTCAAGGCCTAGTTGGATAGTGAGACGATATTATATGAGATGGTTTTAGAGTTTTTTTTTTCGATAAGAAGATCAAATTCATTGATAATACAAAGATTACAGACATTTTTCAAACCATATGATTTGAGAAATGTAGTCTAGAAAATAATCTTCCCAAATCTCACATTCTTGAACATGCCAGGCATGCCTTGTAAGGGTATGAACTGCTCTATTACATTCTTTATTGACATGAAAAAAAGCAAGAAATAAAACAACTTGTAAGCTTTTTGACTTCAACAAATAAAGCTCCCAAAGCTGAATCAGTCATGTTATCCTTTTGAAGAGATTCAATAACCAGCAAGGAGTCTGATTCGACCTGCAATCTTGGGATTCCCTTGCTTGCACATAATTGTCCTCTAAAAACTGCTAGCAGCTCTATGGCTTCAGGGTTCTTAAGCTTATGCTCAAGCATACTCACAACAACTAGAACTTCTCCTTTTGAATCCCTGAGTATGCAACCAAGACCATCCTTTTGGATATCAGCAAAGAAGGCTCCATCGATATTGAGTTTGAGAATATTCGTAGGGGGTGGCTGCCATTTTAGCAATTTCTTCAACTGCATAGCTGACTACCCTTGAACCTCTTTAAACCCTTCATCATATTCAAGACAACCAAAAATGTTTTTTTGGTTCTATCAATTGCTGCTCAAATACTATTTTATTTCTACGGTACCAAAGTCTCATACTAGTGAAAAGAATAGAGATAGCAATTCTATATTCTTTCCCTTACTTATCAGCAATGATATATCAACAATTTTAGTTGCATGATGAATAGAACTCTGGGAGCTACTGGTTCCATCTTTGCTTGAGAAACTGGCAACTCATCATAGCATGATTGAGGTCTTCGAGAGTATTATTGTAGAAAACACAAGATGAGTCAAAGACTACCTTTTTCTTCAACAAATTATCCTATGTAGGAAGTGTATCCTGGCATGTTCTCCATGCAAATAACTTGATCTTATTAGGGACTTTCATTTTCCATAGTTTTTTCCAAAAAAGGTGTTGATTACTCGTATCAGAGGATCTGCAATAAGGGCTATCATTCGACCTGCAATGAAATGGTAACAGGACTTAACCAAAAAATTGTCATGTCTTTCATATTCTCATATTCATCTATCTTCAACTGCCCCAGGATGAATAGCCAGTTTAAACGGATCAAAAATCACATTAGGATTGAAGAGAGCCCTAATTCGAGACATATCTCACCAGCCAGAAGAGTCATCAATTAAAGAAGCCACTACAGCCTGTCTGTCTATATCAATTTCATTCTCTAGAGCTTGATGTCCAGGTAACCATTTTTTAGTCCACAAATGCGCTCTTTCCCTATTTCCTATCCTCCATCTACAACCTTCCCTTAACCATTTCATTGCCTTCCAAATACCTCTCAAAGTGTAAGAGGGGCGAGAGCCCAAACTAGCATAAAAAAAGGATGTTTTAGCAAAATACTTGGGCTTAAGCAGCTTGTGGACAAGAGAATTCTCATTTTGAAACAATCTCCAACCTTGTTTAGCTAGTAGAGTAAGATTAAAAATCCATAGGTGTTTGAATCCCAAACCACCTTGTGACTTCCTCTCACACATTCGGTTCCAAACATCTAATATATCATTTGCTTATCTATTTTTTGACCCCACCAAAACTTGGCCATTAGACCTTCCAATTTTGAGTACAAAACAGTGGTTAAAAAAAATAGCTCATCGTATAAGTTGAAATAGATAATGTAACTGCTTTAAGAATAATTTATTTTACTACTTGAGAAAGCAATTTTTCTTTCTAGTTTTGAAACTTTTGCCAAACCCTTGACTTGATACGTTGGAAAGCTCTCCTTTTATTCCTACCAATAAAAGGAGGTAAGCCAAGATACTTTTCATATTGCTGGTTTCACTATTTCTCCACAATGAACATATTTCATTCCTTGTGTCCCTACTCACATTAGTGCTGAAAATCATAGCAGTTTTTTTCAGGTTAGTTTGCTGCCCCGATACGCTCTCATAAACAATCAATAAGTGCTTCCATCTTCTATTCTCATCCATATTAGCTTTGCAAAAAACAACACTATCGTTGGCAAATAATAAGTGATTAGCCATAGGGGCACCACGACAAACTTTTATTCTAGAAATCTGTTTGGTCAGTCTATCTTGCTTCAAAAGTGCTATTAATCCTTCTATGCAAAGAAGAAAAAGACAAGAAGACATGGGTTCCCTTGTCTTAATCCCCTAGATGGAATAATGGGTCCCTTTGGTTCTCACTTCTCCATTTATAAGAATCGAGAAAAAGACTAATTTAATACAAAACATCACCAAGTTCACAAAATTCTGATTGAAACCCATGATAGTCATATCAGTGCAATTAAAACTCCACTCAACCCGGTTATATGCTTTACTCCTATCTAGTTTAATAGACATATATTCCGTCTTTCCCTTATTCTTATGCTTTAAATAATGAATCAACTATTAAGTAATAAAAACATTATCAGTGATCAAATGACCCAGGACAAACTCACTTTGACTCCCCAATCACATGGGGCAATATAACTTTCAGTCTATTATAAACAATTTTTGCAATCAACTTATATGCCACATCACATAAATTAATGGGCATATAACTGCTTACTTTCTCAGGGGCATGCTTATTTGGAAATAGAGTAATAAAATTATGGTTTGAATTGGAGGGAAAGGAACCTGAGTTGAGAGAGTCTAACATTGCAGCAGTAATAGAAGGACCAACTATACTCCAATATATCTGGTAAAACACAACAGAAAAACCATCAGGACCTGGACTCTTACTTGGGTGCATCTGTGACAAAGCAGTGGTGACTTCACTCTCTGTGTAAGATCTAACAAGATCTTCATTCATAGCAGTGTATCTCTATCTGCCAGAGAATTTATAGAATCACATAATCTTGTTGGAGTAGAATTGGAAAGCAGATGTTGAAAATAGTTAGTGATAGATCTTTCTTCTGTGCACCAAATTGCCAAACCCCAAGATCATCTTAGATTTTCACCAAATTGTTTTTCTGCAGTCTCTGAGATTCCTTCATTTGAAAATACCTTGAGTTACAGTCCCCCTCTTTCAACCATTGTATTCTTGAACTTTGTTGCCACATCAGTTTATCTCTTGCCAGCCATTTTTTAACATTATCTCCAGTCCCATTTAACTCCTCAAGATTATCAACAAAAGGAGCTTTCTCTTGAACTGTTTCCAAATGTTTCCTGGCCAAATGGAGCTCTTTCTGAACATTTCCAAAGCAATTTATATTCCAAAAGTTTAGTTGATCATTACAACTCTTGATCTTTGTCAGAACATCCCCCATATTAGATCTGGTTTCAACTCTTCTCCAAACACTCTTAACAATTGCTTCACAATCCTTCTTCCCGATCCACATATATTCAAATCTAAATTTTTTTTTAGGTCTAGGGTTATCATCATCACCATCTACATCAATCCAAATAGGCATATGATCAAAATAAGAAACAGTTTCATGAATTACCTTAGCAAAAGGGAATTTATGTTGCCATTCCAAATTAGCTAAACCCTTATCTAAACGTTCATAAACACATTGAGGACCCTCCTTTCGATTACTCCTAGTATATTTATGGCCCCTATACTCCAAATCCTTCAGATGACAATCATCAACAACTCCCTGAAGTGCTGAAATTTGCCAATCAAGCCTAGGCTAGCCACCCCATTTCTCATGATGATGTAATAACTCATTAAAATCTCCTAATACTAGTTATGGTTCAACATTTTGTCTACCCATCTCATTAAATTCCAGGTATTCACTCTGTCACTAACCACTAGATGCCCATAAATACTAGTAAAAAACCATAACCCCTTATTCGAACCATCATCAACAGAGGCATTATATGATTTTTAGAATAATTCAGAATGGTTAAATTGACCTCTTGATTCCATAATAAAGCAAGACCCCCTTTCCGGCCAACACAATCAATAGCTAAATAATTTGGGAATCCAAGTTTGAATTTACATACCTCAAATTCACGTGCTGTTAATCTTGTTTCTTGAAGAAACAAAATCGAGGAAACTTCCCTCTTAACAAGATTGTGGAGGGCACGAATGCCTCATGAGTTCCCAAACCCTCGAGCATTCCAGCTTAAAATTCTCATGGATCTCAGCAGGGCTGTGGAACAGCCACCACCAATTGAGTAGTCTCTATCGCTAAAGCATCATCATCCTTCAACGAAAACAAAGCTTCTTTCTAGAATCCATAGCCCTACTTCCTTTAGTTAGCCCTTTCTGTTTCTTATTTTTGTGAGAGAGAGATCGCGATGAAGGTTCATTAGAGGCCTTAGTTGTTTTAGTAAAAAAATGACACTCTCGTGAATTTCTTACTATCCAATCTAGTGGGCTTGGGCCTCGGCGCACAGCCCAGTGCAGCTTCGTCGCAAATGCCTTGTAGTAACCCACTCTTATCACCCACTTCTATAACAACAGGCCCATGTGTTGATCGCATCCCAGCTTCAAAAGCCGAATTCATGTCAAACTGATGATCCACAACCTTGTACTGTGGTTGGGGCAACCCACCAACTGACTTGGCCTGCATTGAAGAAACTGGTAATTGTTTCTCTATAGATTGACCAATCAAAGTAACTACTCCGGCGGAGAAGCTAGTACCCTAAGAAGCATCATCGGCCATCAGATAATGTACTGTCGTCGATTTCCCCTTCTTAGACAAGGGTTTACCATAACCAATACATGGAGATGCCTGAAGGCAATTCCCATACGGTAACATTCCTTCATCCTTCACAGATTTATTGGAAATACAATCCTTATCATTATGCCCCAATAACCCACAACAATAATAGAATGTGGGTAATCTCTCGTAAGAAAACCTGATCCAAATAGGATCATCCTCCCCAATAGAGAACAACGTTCCTCGTAAGAGAGGTTTGGTAACATCTAGAGTAACGCAAACCCTCAGATATTCCCCCATAGCCACTAACCATTCTTCCGCATCAACAATCTCCACACAACCCACTTTCCTTCAAATTAGAAACCCAATATATTCATTCTTGGCCTGAAAGGAAGACCATGAAGTCTTATATATAAAGTGGCTTCAAAGAGTTGTATCTCATGGACCGGTTTATTTCCATCTACTTCCATCATCATCAATAAATGTTTATCAAAGGACCATGGACCTGTTGTCAGCACTCGTTGCTTATCACGCATATCATCAAATTCCGTTAGAAAGAGGTGGGTCGGTGACAGTTCATGAAAATGGACATCATGGAATAGACGCCATGCTTTTTTCATTGTGGACTTGAGCATCTCTATGTTGAAATGTTTTTCCAGTAAGAAGGGACATGAAGAGGCACTTACCTTCCTTCCAGATTCTATATCTTCCAAATTATCCCTAGATGCCATCACATTATCACTTTCTACATCCGTCATTGATAATCTCTTATAAATATCACGTAATTGATCGGCCATCATAAAAATGGTTGGGTATAACCAATTTTTCCGATAACCAGAAACACTCTACTGCCTTAAAAAGAATGACCAACACTCCACACCAAGGCACCAAGCAAACCAATAATCAGTCCAGGACACAGTGGATCAAAATCACAAGAAAAGAATGAAAATACTCAACAAAACTCTCAAGTAAATCACTGAATGAACGAATTTACCTAGAGGAAGAACAAATTGACTTAGCAGTTTGAACATTCTTGAATTGCCAGAGAACGGTTGGTTTATCATTTTTAATACTCTCCAATTTTAGATGAAAGTTAAAAGTCAAATAAGAATATATTATTAAAATAGTATTTATTATTATTATTATTATTATTATTATTATTTTAGTATTTAAAAAAATTGAATTATATCTCATCCCAATCTTTTTCAAATTTTAAAACAAAAATTACATTAAAAAATTATATTTTAATAATATTTTATTTAATTTTAACTCTTATCTCATAACTTACCCTCCAAACTCCCCCCCCCCCCCCCTTACGTTAACTACTCCCCCTCACTTACATTTTGACTTCTCACCTATTGCTATCTCTTCTATTTTAAACACTGTACCATATATGTATCCTCACCCCTTGGTTTGCCGATAAAATCGCACTTCCTCTGTTTTTCGTGAAATCGTTCACAATACCTATACATACACACGCATCTATATATAGTGATTAGTCAAAATTCTTTTTTACTTTTATATTTTTATATTTTCATATTTTTAATAAAACAATATTTAAAAAATAGAGATTTTGAGTTCGATTCCTTCTTCTAATGTATAAAAAAAAATAAAAATAAAAATAAAAAGTAAAATAAAATATTCGAGATAGATAGTTGATTACATCATCCGCTATCTCAATGTTTTGACGGCCACTCTCTCATTGCATCATTATCACATAAAAATAAATAATATATAAAATTAAGTTAAATTTATCAAATAAAAATAGTAGAATTTCTAATAAAAGCTATAACTTATATGAATAAAACTAAACCTGTTAAAGTAAAATAATATATTTACCATTTTTTTAATCTAAAAGTAGTGTTTTTTTTTAACTTTTAAATGCTTTTGTTTAAAAAATTGGACTTGAGAAACAGAATACCGCCATGATTAATTACCCTCATCGTTTAGTAATGAAATATTGTAGAAAAAGTAGATTTACAAACATTTTTTATGCATGTTTTAATTAAATATATTAAATTATAAAAATAACTTTAATACAATCATATATATCATTTTTTTAACTAAAAGTCCTTATATATAGTATTTTTGCTCATCGTGTGGGCAGAGATTGAATCAGTTAGGTAAGAAAAATAAGGGAACATCTCCTCCGATAATTTCTAGGAGAAATTTTGGATCTACCTGTTTTACAAATGTTTTCAGTTACCCAATTCTCTTACGTTTGAAACAAAACATGCACCAAATTACATACCAATATTTCAGTTTAATTAGAACATGTTAATCTATACTTATCATTTTATTTACAGAATATATAGGTGCTGATTTGTCAACTACTTAAAATGGTAGTTTAAAAAAAACAACTTAAAATGATAAAAATTCAAAAATTCGGAATTTAAAAAAAAAAAAACACGAATAAAATGGGATTACCATTGATCAGAACCTATAAAATTTGTATGTACATATAGCTTATATATCTAATTAGCAAAAAAGTAGGCATCTGATATGAAGATAAATTCTATGCATGAATGGATGAGTTTCATCTCGATAAGTTTAGTTTATTTACAATTAAATTGAGGATTAACATGAAAAATTCAAGTTTTCCGTTCAAGTTCATCACCCTTTTGAGAACCCTGCATGCATGCTTATAAATACAGCTAGCAAACCTGGGAATTAACAAAGTACGCAAGTATTCTTATATATCAAGCTCTTCGGTTGTCATTAATGGCTAAGTACAACCGAAACCCTTGTGCCTTTATTGTAGTTGTGGCTTTTCTTTCTTGGGTGTTGCTTGTGCATGGTAATGCTGCTGAAACTGAGTATGTTTCGGCGGTGGGTGATCCGGGAATGAGAAGGGATAGCCTGCGAGTGGCGATAGAAGCATGGAACCAGTGCAATGAGGTTGGTGAAGAAGTTCCTTCCCTTGGCAGCCCAAGAGCTGCCGATTGCTTTAACATCTACAATACAAGTGCTTTTGCACCACCAATCTTCGGTTAGTTTTCCATTCTTCTGCTTTTATATTTCCTTTGGTATTAAACTTCTTCGCTATATTTATTGGGCAATGCTATATATATAGAGTCAACTTTTGTTTAGCCCAAGCAATGTATTGATAGAAAAATTTTAATTTTAAAATAAAATTAATTAAAACATCTTTATTTACAAATAATTTTTTTTTAAAATCTTAAAAACTTATTTAATTTATCCATTAAATGGTAGCATTTAAATTAGGCTTGTAACGTAGTCCACTAATATAGACCGTAAGAAATTTTGTTCATATTTATAATACGTTTTTTTCTTAGAACCAAATAGTTCTAGGTGGTTTTTTATTGTTATAAATTTTAGTTTGCATTTGTATATGTTTGAGAACGAGGGATTGTGTCATAAAGAAAAATTCTATTTATAAGTTGGTGTAGATATATAATACATACGACTGAAATGACATAATTTAATTTAAAAGATAATTTAATTTACAAGTTACAAATAAAATCCTAATATTTAAGTGATGTGGACATACTCTACACACAAACTTGAGAATAAAATAATTATAATATCAGAAAAAACAATTTTGGATCGATGACTTTGTTGTGATGACTTTGTTTAATTATTTGGACAGGAAACAGTTATGGGTTAGTCCACAAAGTGACGGAGGAAGACAACAGACTGGGGGTAGGAGACGTCTACCCCGGAGTGGAGCCAGATGCCCTTTTCGATGTAGACCTTTATGCCGCACGCAAGGAAGTGTATCTTGGATCAAAATGTCAAGTTGAAGACACCCCTAATCCATGGCAGTTTTGGATGATCATGCTCAAGAGTGGTAACATGGACACTTTTAATAGTCCATGCCCTAAAAATGGCTATAAAGTTGGACCTTTCGGACCCGACGGCAGATTCCCTTGCTTTGGAAAAGGGTGCATGAACCAGCCAAGGATAAATCATGACTATACCAATTCTGAAGGGCCTAATAATACCCTTACTCTTAAGGGAAGGTTTTATGGGTCATGGGATTTGGATGCAGATTTGAGCAAAGGTTTGGTTGGGAATATCTCTTACCATTCAGTTACTTGGGAAAAGGAAATTGGCAATGGAAGTTGGGTTTTTCATCATCTCTTGAGGACTTCAACAAAGTATCCTTGGTTGATGCTTTACTTGAGATCTGATGCCACCCATGGTTTATCTGGTGGTTACCATTACCCCGGTCGAGGCATGTCTAAAATTGTAAGACGTACCTAATTCTCTCATCACTTTAAAATATTACTCATTGGTAGCTAGGCATGAATATGATCAGGAATTTCATTCACGTTCGACTTTTTTTTTTTTCTATAAAATTATAGAGATATTCTACATATAATTCTTAAATAGGGATGACTCATGCAAATCCATACAATTATGTTTGATTTTTTTTTTATTTGAAGTTACAATAATATCAATTTCAAAATGATGCTTTTTCTCATTTTGTCTTCATATATCACTGAGATTGCATATACCATCTTCCATTTAGGATTGTAAATGAAATTTCTCAAAACGATATTATCAAGTCACTTTGTAGAGTACATTTAGCTAATAAAATATTATTATTATCAAATCTTACTAGATGTATCATGCAGATACCCGAATCACCAAACTTTAAAGTGAGGTTCACCCTGAATGTGATCAAAGGCGGTGGTGAAAGAAGCCAATTCTATCTAATGGACATGGGAAGCTGTTGGAAGAATGATGGCCGACCTTGTGATGGAGATGTGACTTCAGATGTCACAAGATATAGCGAAATGATCATAAATCCTGCAACAAAAAGATATTGTCATTCAGACGACATAAGACACTGTCCACCTTACCACACCTACGCTAATGGGACGAGGGTTTACCGCAACGACACTGCTAACTTCCCATATGCAGCCTATCACATGCATTGCTCGCCAGGGAATGGAGAGCAGCTCGAGATGCCTTACGCCATGTGTGATCAATTTAGCAATCCTCAGCCTCAAGAGATTCTGCAGATTTTGCCACACCCAGTTTGGGGTGAATATGGTTACCCTACTAAGTTTGGAGAAGGTTGGGTTGGGGATCCAAGAACATGGGAACTTGATGTTGGGAGGTTGTCCCATTCACTTTACTTTTATCAGGTAAGCATTGTTTTACTGACTTGACTTTACATAATTTGTTAAATCTATTTTATAATAAAAATAAATTTATAATATGACATATTACATTAAGTCATGTTAGTTTATACATTTATTTTTGTGATCAAAGTATTTATCATTATGGAATTAGGAGAAAATCATGAAAATGTTAGGATAAAAAATGACGTTGATTAATCTTTAAGTGATCATTAATGTTTAATGGAAGAAACCTTGATTGCATGGATTATTTAATTAATGCAGGATCCAGGAACTCCACCAGCTAGAAGGCAATGGACGTCGATTGATTTGGGAACAGAAATATATAAAGACCCTGACCAAGTTGCTGAATGGACTGTTACCGACTTCGACATCCACGTACCTAAGCAATGAAGCTTATTATAATGGGGAAATAGTCTAGCTTTTACTCATCAACTTGGTAAAATTACAGAGGATTTTCGTGGATTTTCTTTTTTGTTTTATCACTTGTTTTTCTTTTTTTCTTTTTTTTGGGTAGTGAGAAATATCTAGTCTTAGGATTCTTTGTTTTTTATTTATTAGGTGAGTTAGAAAATAGAAGATAGAGAGCTCAATTGCAAAATTGATATATATGTGAATATTTCTTTTTTGGTCTGAATTATAATGAGCTAATGCATATTTATGTTAGAAAATAAATGAGTAGATATTCGTAAAAATTTAAAAACAAATGCTTGTATTTTTAATTAAATTCAGGTTGCAACAGAGCTTCATACATATGATCTTAAAAACATTCTATCAAAATTATAAGGTTCTATTTGGATATTGAAAATATTTCATCATCTTATTATTATTATTTTTTAAAATTTTCATATAAAATATAATAAATAATTCAATATTTTTAAATTTTTAAATTTTAAAAAATAATAATCATATTAAAAAATAATATGTTAATAATATTTTATTCAACTTTTAACTTTCATATAAAATATCACACATAAAAATAATAAATTTCACTATATAAACCGCACCTAAATATTTGAAAGTATGTTTAAACTTTAAATGCATAGAACTCAAACGTAAACAGGACTTAACGTCTAATTGTAATATTATGCTCAAATACTTAACGAAAAATGTATAATATTATTCAAATATGTATATTTACGTATAATTTTTTTTTATTTAAAATGATAAAATGAGATGAAATGAAATTAATTGAGATAATTTATAAATAATAATAAAATTATTAAATTAAAATGATTTGATATAAATTAAGATAAAAATGAGATTTTTTTTTTTTATTTCCAAACGGTGGCTTAATGTTTTTTCAAATACGTTACGTGCAGCTTTAAGTCGGCTAGAAGTAGTTTGTGTTGATTTTAAATTTTCAATGATTACTCTGTTACCATCAGAAAGAAACAGAATAGTAGAGCCGATTTTTTACGCTTCTTCTTGTGATGATCTCATCCTTTTTCCTTATGTTTGTCTTTATCTCTTTGTTGCTTTGCGTTGGTAGAGTTTGAGTTGGATTTTGTTTCAAGCTCATTGGCACTTGAGCTTCTCTCTTAGTAATTAAGGTGAAACGTTTTGCTGCAAGAGGGTTGGTGAAGGAGTCGGGCTGCTGAAGTGGGGCTCACATCCTTAGCCCAAACTCAGCCTATAACTTTTTTTTTCTTTTCTGACGGTGAACCTCTACAAGCTCCGTTCTTGTGCACTGTACTCTTAATAAAAGTTTTCTTCCACGAAAGAAATAGGATAAGTAGTTGATTTTTTCATTAGAGATAATAATATATTATACGACTCGTTAATCTAACGAGAATACGATACGATAATAGTGAATTAAGATTTAATCTTAATGAGTTTCGGATTAAAACGGATTGACTCATTACGACACGATTGCTTAACGAGTTAATAACAAATCCATCTGTTTTGACCCGCTATAACACGTTAAGAAAATTAAAATTACAAATATACTCTTATATTTCAAAATAAAATTGTTAAAATTTTAATTTTTATTATTTATATTATAATTTATACTTATAGTTAGTATTATAATTTTTATAAATATTGTGATTTTAACATTTATATAAAATTATGGAAGTTTAATTAAGTTAAATGGACTAATTTCGGACATATTCAACACATTTACATAAATAAGTTAAAACGTATCATATTTTATCGTATTAATTTATTTCGTAATATTCACTAATAGATCATAATGGGTTGACACGATACGACATGTTATGTTAACGGGTCGTGTTAAAATTTGAAATTTTGACACGAAAAGTTTAACGGGTCGGGTTAGGATTGACTTATATAGTATAATATACATGTCTTGATATGAAACGAACACGACTCGTTGACACGATTTGACGCTCCTAATTTTCACCAAAGAGTGTGGCTCCAAAGAATTATTTGCATTTATGAGATGTTGAACAATGGATCTTGAGGCATTGAGCCTCAAGACCAAGGCTTTCACCACTTAGGTCATCACCTTGGGGTTAGCCTATAACTTGTTAATGAGATAAGTAATAGAATGTGAATGAGAAATGATACTTGCAGTCACAGAGTATATAAACACTGCGTAAATACTTTGAAAAAAAAATGAATAATTATGGAACTCATATAAAAAGATTTGATTTTTTATTATAAATGAACTTCACTTTTTTTCAAAACAATTACAAGATGTTTATATACTTTACAATTGTATATAAAATTATTCGATATAAATTAGGCCTAGCGACCAAAATCATATCTGTAGTCCAAAAAATAAATACAATCTAGCCCATATCCATAAATAAACAGTGACATGTTGGACTTTGAATTGAGAAGCCCAACTGAAGTAGGGTTGAATGGAGTCGTGCAAACCAAGCTCATATGATTTAGAAATGGTGGATGGATGAATCTAGGTAATTGTGACATCAACACACCTTCCTTTAAATAGCCATGCAAGACTTCATCATCCAAATCTAATTATTGAATGCTCCAGCTATTAGTAAGTACAAGAGACAAAAATATATGAATTAGGCTTTACAATGAGGTTGAAAATCTCTTTAAAATCAATTATAGTATGTATATAAAAGCTTTTAATCACAAGACGAGCTTTGTAAAAATCAATTGTGCCATCTACCTTCTGTATAATCTTGAAGACCCATTTGTACCCTACCTAATTAGTAATGTCAGTGGAGGTGTGCCATTCCTCATCAAGGGTAAAAATTCGCCATTCATAACTAGACACTATTTTAGATAACGTATAGCCATTGAATACATGTGGGCTCAAAATCACGAGGTAGGTGTGTGAAAGGCATGGGGTGATGGATAGGGGATGAGGCTAGGAAATAGTTGTTTGGGTCAAATTATATTATTCTGGGCTTGTGCGATAATTGGAGTTCGTAGCTCCTTCAACAATTGGCATAACGTCTTGATCATCCTCAACTCGTATTCTTATATGTAATGCATGTCAAATGAGCAGAAGTCATCCGGTCCAACAGAACCAAATTATACTTAGCACTATCATATCTTCCCTCTTTGATAATGTCTTGTTCCATGTTGTGTCTCTCCACCGCTCGAGATATCTGAAAAAATGCTTGAAACTATATATTTTCTCAACTCACTCCGAAATTTTCTATGATTCTTTTTTAAGGAAAAGAGGTAGACAAATTAATTTACCATAGTCATCAACGAATGAAACATAGATTTATTATTATTGGCTGATGTAACTCAAAAAATCTGACCCTAAAGGATCTTTTAGAAAGCAAAATGAGACGTTCCTTAAAGCTGAATTTCCACTAAAATAAAAAATAAAACAAAACAAAACAAAAGATAACTACTAATTACAAGTACATCCTTCAAACTCAAACCAGAAGAGGAGTCCCCAGACGAACAAAAACCATGTAAAAAGAAAGTTCTACTAATCAATGGTGGAGTTAGGAATTTGTTGTAGTAGGGGCCAAATGAAATTAAAATTCTAAAAAAATATTTTTTATTTTATTCCTATACATTTTTTTAAAGTATAGAATAATCTAATAATAAAATCTAAAAAAAAAAAGATATTTAATATAACATATATATTAAAAATAAATATATATAATATATCAATAATATATAATATGTCATTTTTTTTTAACAAAAAGAATAATATATCTTTGAAATAACATAAAGACACTTATACAAATATATCAAATAAACTAATACAAAATATCTAAAATTATAACTTATGTTCTTTTAAAGAAATAAAATCATCAAGTATTAAATCTAAATCTAAATTCTTATTATTTTTTTAATATAGATAACTAAATTATTTGTTAGAAACACATTCAATTTTATTGCAAAGTTTTGTTTTAACAATATTTAATATGTCATCATGTTATTAGACTATTTTATTTTATATGAGATGTAATTTATTTATTTTATTTGTAAATCAGATTAAATTTTTTAATATTGGACTTATAAGTAATTAATTTATAATATCAAATAATTTTGTAAAGGAAAGACCAAAATAATTCTTTAAAAAAAAGACTAATATAAGATGAGATTAATATCATCTATTAAGTTATAAAAAAATAATTTATATATTTTCAAAACTAATATATATATAGATATTTACATTATTTCCGATATATATCATAAAGTGTATTACGTATAATGGTTTGCTTAATTTATTAAATATAAATATATATATATTATATATGAGGGTAATCATAGGAGTAAGGGGGGGCGTAGCTCCGCCGTTGCTACTAATGGTTGAGAAGCAAAACAATGCACGTTTTTAACAAAAAAAATTATTGGCATCAGTCCAGCCATGCAACAGCCCTCACAGGAATAGTAATTTACTGTTCAACTTACTGTTTATGTGAACAGTAAATTACCATTCCTGTAAGAGGCTGTTGTAGCAGCCGGACTACTGCCTAGCCCCCCATCTTTTAACAATCTTATCAATAGATTGTTTCAACAACTATCGACCAATCATGGTATTAGATTTAATATCGTTTCTCGATTAGATTTTTCAAACTTTCTACTATATATTGTATTAGAGAATTTGTTAAGATCACTAGGGTTGTTCAACCTGACTCGACTCAATAAGATCACTTCCGACTCGATTATAGATTATTCCGTTTTTCGATGCCCAATACCCGATAGCCCAACCGATAACATTTTCAAAAGAAAACTGATATTCCGATACTCGACGACAGTATTAGGTTTGAAGGCCAAACGTTTCGGAGAGAGATCTGAGGAAATAGAATCACCACCGATTACAAACAAAGTGGTCTCACGTTCTGTAATTTCTCTCTCTCTCACTCTCTCACTCTCTATATATAATATTATGTGTGTCGAAACTGGTCTCACTCATCCAAAACTTTTGCCATATCACAATCCAAAATCGGCGCTGGTTGCAAACAAAACCTACCCATTTTCAAACGCAAAAAGATCTAAGGAAAGATTGTGAAGGAATGGAGGCTTTGGGAGAGGAGGAAGAGTGGCAGTAAATCTAAAGAACGATTGTTCTTGAAGAATATCAAAGTGAAGTTGAAGACAAAATGGAGAAGACCATTCGGTAATTGGCTCATGCGAGAGCTTGAAGCTGAAGATGATGAACAATGAGAAGACTATCAGTTTTGGAAAAGTGAACAAGATGGGTTTTAAATCGGTAACAGGTATACCCGTTATCGAAAACGGATCGAAATAACAAGTCTTAAAGATCACCATGCCCTTCTCATGTATTTCTTTTTTTAAAAAAATATTCTTATCATAAAAAGAAAATTGAGAAGTTGTTGGGAATTAAAGGCTTAACTAAATTAGTATCCAACTATTTTTAAGATTTTTGGATTAATGATTGAGTCTTTAACATTTGATATCAAAGCAGGAATCATATCACAATTTCAAGTCATGGAGGAAAAAATCTATAATCTGAATTAAAATGTCTTAGTACTATTTATGAGCATGGTGTTAAGTTATTAAATAGTGATAAATGAGTGAAGTCGTGAAAAGAAAAATGACTACTACTGGACTAGTGTCGATATAATGGGTAGCCGTTGATGCCAGATTTAAAAGCATGATGGAATATTATAGTCCTTAGGCTTGCTAAATTATTATCTAACCATCCTAAAACTTTTAGATAAATAATCGAGTCTAACCGAAGCAAGAACAATGCAGTAAATGGTAAGAAAAAGAAAATGGGCAATGCTAGCGTGCTCGTTGTAGCAGACCGTTATGCAAAACTTTCTTTTTTATATTTTTATTTTATTATTATTATTTTAAAATATAAAAAATATATAAATAAATATTAATATACTAATAATCATTTTATTAATCATTAAAAAAGAAAATAAAAAAATAAATTAAATATATTAAGTGTAAAAAAAAAAATCAAATTTAATAGTCATACTAGTATTTTTTAATATTCCGTAGAATTTTTCTCTGATCTCTATTGGTTCACTTGCTCAATTGGTTGGCAAAGGCGGTGCTTTTGGTGCACTACGATCCAAGGAACGTGTACCAAATGGCAAAAGGGACAGCTCAGCGGAGCCGAAAAATCTAAGTTGAACGCAAAGGGAAACTGTAGCAAACTTTGAAGGCAACGCCATTGTGCTCAATGCCAAGAAAAATCGGGATCAACCATCAAGACCTCGATTGTTGTGGACTTGTCACGAATGCTCTGTCTATCATACATTTTAAGATTCGTTTGAAAGTTTAGATTCAATTTATTAATTCAACTCAATTTGAATTTAACATAGAATTTAACATAGTCTAAATATTTAATTTTTAAATTATTAAATTTATCTCAATTTAAAAAAAAAATTATATACAAAATTTATAATATTTTTTAACTCAATATATTTTTATATGTAAGACTCACAATTTTCTTTTTAACTTCTCAAAAATAGAAATAAATATATATTAAACATCTAAACATATCTAATTTCATTATAAGTGGATATTACAAAACTCATTACATCATCTCAATTTATTACTATTTATAAAAAATTTAATTCATTTCAATTCAACTCAATATCTAAACAAGATCTTAAAATTTGAATTGGGTCAAGTTGGGTTTTATTGGAGTCAATTCACACGATCTTATTTAATTGAACCGATCAAATTTTAATTCTAGTATGCTAATTTTGTATTGGGTTTGCGCGTTGTGATAAGATATTAGATTTTAATATGGTATCATGATGTTCTGGTGGTGTCAAGTCAGGTTCGGATTGTATATGAATCAATAATTATAATGTTGTAGGCCGACGCATTCGAGTAAAAAGGAAGAAATGAAGAAGTAGAATAAACAAAGAAACAGATATATAAAATGAGAACAACAGATGCTTATTATCATCATTAGCCAAATATGATATCTCCCAATGCTAGATTCCACTATTGATATGTTCAACTACCACCATGATTCTATTCTTATGTTTCCAGCATTCAGTCTCCAATTAATTTTCAAGTAAATGGCCTACTTGTACATCCACTCATTTTAGTCCAATAAAGACATGGCCAACAAAGGCATTCCCCCCACAATACCCTTCAATTACAAGAAGGTTGAATTCCCCCCAACAATTAGACTCGAATGGGCGTCTGAAACCACAAAAATTCTCCAACAAATGTTAACATCGGCCATTAACAATTTGCTCGACTAGGGCAATTTATGGTGCTCTAGTCAATTCCCAAATAATGAGAGGAGCATAATACCACTTTATTTCAGTATTTTGAATACTGTATTGTACTAGTCGTACTAGCCAATATTTATCGTATGTGATTAGTAATCAATACAAAGAAGATAGACGTTTCGTACCAGATCAAATACTAGTCATTTCAGTGTGTTTCAATCAATACTAACCGGTCTGCAATGTGTTGGCCAATTTTCAATGTACTAGCCGAAATTTCAATTTTTGTGTTGTCAATGTATTTTTATAATTTTTACTCAAATTCTCATATTTGAAGACTATTTTCTTAAATTTTTTTATTCTCCCTTTCTCAAAAATTGAATATCAAATCCCTACTCCCCTTTTTATGATAAAGATAAGTGATTATTTTTTTAATAATTAGATTGAAAACTTATGAGTAATATTGAGTTTTATAAATATATGTTTTAATTTTTTAAGACTTACATTAATGTTATTTTGAAATACAATTTATACATATATAATTAACTTAACCACATATAAACTATCCCAAAACGATATCGATATTAAAATATTTAGTTTAAATATCTTACTTGAAACGACCATTAAAAAGATATTCAAAACTTTACTTCATGACCATATTCAAACCTCTCAAAGAGAAGTCTAGATTACGGGGAGTCGCAGACAGCCAGATGCAGCATCACGACGGCCATTTTGCGGTGACATGCTTGACTGATAGGAATCTATTGGCCAAAAATCGTAGGATTTGCATTGATCTAACTTATGGTCCAGCCTTACATCACGTATAGAGACAACCACTAGTTTGAACTTAAGAAAAAAGTTTCCATTGCTAAAAGTATATTCTTGCCTCTCAGAATCTTTGTAAAGCAATTCATCAGAGCATAAAGGCAAAGATCCCTTATTCTTATGATTTAACAACCGCAACCTTCAGAAACCGCATATTTTGACTCTTCAAATTTGTAAATGCTCCTCGCTTGACATGTGCGGAAAAACACAGAATATGCATTCTGACATTACCAAAAGTGGGTATTGGTGATTTTAGGTGTAATATGCACTCAATAAACACCTCTGTAGTTCTTTGATTCATCGCAAAAGATATTGGCTAAAAAAGAGTAAACAGTACCATAGTGCCAACATATATTAGAGTCAAACCTGCACCTAATGCCCATAAACTTTAAACAGGGTGCAACAGTAATCCAAAGAACAGCAACCGAATCCACCATCACATGACTAGTTTCCATCATATCATATATCATCTCAATCAAATTCCATACCTTATATACTAGACGGCTCCAATTATGAGGTTAACCAAAAAAGAATGAATAGAGATCTTTTGTTGGTCTGCGTTTGGTTGGGGGTATGATTTGATTATCATACTCAATTCCAGCCATTCTAAATTTTATGGGAGTAAGGCACGAAATACTTCAATGCACGGATATAACAAAAAAGTCACCAAGCAAGTTCTTGGCAAAAATCAATTCTTATGATTGGAAAATGAAAAATAAAACAGGCAAGAGCAAAATAATTTGTGAGCAACTGTATCAATCTGATAATTTTGAGAACATTCTCTACTCTTGCTCGGAATCATTGGACAATACATGTATTCAACTTAGGCTAATTGCTCAACACCACTCATCATTATTTCATAACACATCAGATATGGTATTTATATAAATTTTTTTCGTCATTGTAAAGTTCAATGAAAGAATTTGTGAATATTTCCAACAAAAATGGAACATATACGAGCAGGGTAGACAACAATATGAGGTGGATGTTACCACTACAAGACAGGCACTGAAATGGATACTGGCACTGAAACATCACCAGCAAAACCCGAATCCCTGTTTGTAGTTGAGTTGCCGGCAAATGCATATCCTACACCCAATCCTCCAAAATGCAAGGATGTATTCTCGCATCTCTGAAATACTCTAGCAAGTGAAGCTGCCTTTCTTCTTGCCCGTTTTGTACCTGTAAATAACAGAGTCTGAAGTAAACCAGCCAACATTGGGGCCTTAAGTACCCTCTCAGTGGCAGCTGTTCCACCACTGCGGCACAACTCGAGCAATGCTGCCACCGCATTCTCTTTTCCCCTTGGCGTCCCACATCGCATCATTGCTATCAATCCCGCCACCGCCATTTCCTCCTTCCCCACTGCTTCTGCCCCAAATGGTTGCCGAACAATCAAGGCCAATGCACCAGCTGCTTCCTCAGCAACCCCTTCATTTCCCAAAGCCCCTATTAGTGCTGCTACAGCCCCTGCCTCTATCATTCTCAAACAATTTTCTGTGTGGGTTGACAAGTTAAATAAAGCAGTCACAGCATCCTTCTTTCCTCTAGGAGTCCCTTCTCTCAACAGCCCTGCTAGGGCTTCCACTGCCCCTTCCGCATCTGCTATTCTCTTCTTATAGTCATGAACCGCAGAGAGACTGAACAAAGTTGCTGCAGCATTTTCCCTTGCCTCTGTTGTGTGCCCAAATCTCAAAACTTCAACAATAGACTCCAAACACCCTTCCTCATCCATTATTCTGCTCTTGTTCTTCTCATATATTGATAGATTAAGCATTGCGGTCACAGAGTTCTCCTGTGCTACGGGGTTTGGAGAAGAAAGTAGCTTCCGGAGATGGGGAATAGCGCCAGCTTCCGCGATGAAAGCACGGTTTTCCTTCCCTGTTTTAGCCAACAAACGTATCTCACGAGCAGCAACAGTCTTTGCACCCTGCAAACCATTTGCTAACTGCTGAATGAGAAGTGCTGCTGTGGCTCTAGTGGCTTCAAGTGCAGCCCGGGATGGGGAAGCAGCAGCAGCAAAGTTTTCACCAGAGCCTTCTGTGCTCTCAGGAAGGTCATAAGGAACTCCATGGGCAGTGCACCACTGCATGATCAAATTCCTCAAAGCCCGATTGGGCACGAGCCGGTTATGTACAAGCATTTGCCCTGTCTTTGGGCAATTACAATGACCTTCCTCCATCCACCTTGCTATGGAACAGCGATCATATGTCTGTCCCGTGGAAATTATCACGGGGTCTCGCATCATATCCAACGATATTGGGCAACAAAAGTCCTTGGGGACCTTTGTAAACGTCTCGGCAATCTCCTGCATGATCAACCCCTTTCTCGGCCTCTTCACACTCCCAGCAATTCCCGATCCCATCTCATCCTCCTCAAATCCAAATAACAGAAACCTGCAAAACCGCGTAATTGCTACAAACCCATTAAGTACAGATACTGTAGGTTCCACATCCCCCTCATGATTCACAATTTGCTCCTCCAAGAACTCGATCTCAACCCTACAACTCTTTGCATCCTTAATCCTCAATCTATCAACAAAGAACGAACTCAATTCCTCCGAATTCGGAACCTTCCCGTTCTGAAACTCATCAAGGAAACCAAAAAATTGAATCCTAAGCACCTCGTCGTTCTTATCGATGAACAACTTAGCTCGCCGAGCTTGTCTCTGCATAAGCTCAACCTGTTCCCTTATATCCTCGCTCAATTTTAAGTCTTTCAGAGGGAATACATCCAAAAGGGTCGAGATTTCTTGGTTCAGATCATGAAAATGGCCCGAAATGGATTTGTTTTGAAGCAAGAGCCATAACTTACTGGATTGGGCGCAGTGATCGAGGAGTATCTTGGACCGGTAGAGCAGCAGATAAAGCTCCTTGAAGCAGAGCACCGCCGTGGAAGGCATGGTAGAAGCAGAGCCCGAGTCCTTGAGATAGTCCAGGAGCAAGAGAAAGACCTGAATTTTGCGGATGAGGGAACGGGAGTTGTTGCGCTGGAAGAAGAAGGACTTGGGCGAGAAATTGGAGACGAGCTCTCCCGAGACCGATGCTAGGGTTTGCACCAAAGCGACGTCGGATAGGTCAACCGGAGCCAAGAACGCGTCCAAAGACGGCGATCTTCGCCTCCTCAGCGACGAGAAAATCGCCGCCGTCGCCATAAAATGGAGTAACCTTTTGTTTTCCGCACAAAGCGATCGAGGATAAGAAAAAGGATAAAGAGAAATATCCTGAAATCCGAGATCTGATAAAACCGATTCTCCCTGAACCCAACAAGTGTTCGACGGAAAGCCAAAAACTGGAAAACGAAAAACAAAAATACTATGAAACAGTCTTACAGCCTGTGGTGGTGGTGGTTGTTGTTGTTGTTGTTGTTGTTGTAGTTGCTGAGGTTGAATCTTCAGAGGTTGGGGAGGAGAGAGGACTTTTTAATAATGTTTGGATTCCGCGTTTTCTTTTTATTTAATTATTTTTCTTTTTCTATTTCTCGAGAGATGGAAAAAAAGGGTCTCTGAATTTTCCAAAGGGTTTAAATTTAAATTTTGTTGTTTTTTAATAATGTCTTCGGGGATTGGATTAGTTTTCTAGTTGGAGGAATTTTCGTTCGGTTACGGTATGGGTCAGGGGTAGGGCTTGCAAAGAGGTCAGAGCGTTAAAAGCTGTCTCTCTCTCTGGATTTTTGAGGATAAGTATGACTATGAATAGCTTGGTCTACCCTTTCTGCTCTGCTAACATAATATTCATTCACACCCACTTAGTCAAATGAACGTAATCATTATGTTTTCTTTCTTCGTTTTTAAATTTCCTTTTTTTTTTTTCAAATATAACAGGATTTACAAATTGATTAAAGTGTCTCCATATATGCTTTTATGGAAAATTTCTCAATTATTATTTTTTTATAATAATATCATTATTTTTTTTTATAATTTCTAGTTTAATAAATATTTTTTAATAATTTTTTAATTAATAAAGTCAAACTCAAAATGCAAACAAATGTAATAAAAAAGATGTGCTATTAGTTCCCTTTTACGTTTTACTTTTACCCACAAACCAAATTAAAGTGGGAAAAAAATAAAAAAAGGTAATGAGCACAATAGGATTTTGCGTCGAAGAGTTGACCAAGCGAAAGGGGGTTGGTCCCACTAATCTTTTTAGGCCCCGTATTAGATGGCTTCTTTCCCTTTATATATATATATATATATATATATATATATTCTTTTTTTGGGTGTTAAAATGGGTCCAATCTCCCTAATTTTCGAATTTGACTAATTACCTCTCCCAAAAATTAAATGAAACATTTAGGCCGAAGTGTCACTATCTTATTAGAAGAAAGTTCTGGAACACCCACTTATTATGATCACAACTTTCAAAATCTCACTTCAAATTTCAGAATTATTTAAATTTCTGGAAGGATATAGGGGTTTTTTTTTTAACTTCTTTTTCAGATAAAAGATCAATATAACTAAAGTTAAAGCGTGCAAGTATTGAATTACTTGTTTTGAAAAAAAAAATTGTAATTAAAAAGTTAATTTTTTTTATGTAAATTTATATTTATTCATTTTTTTAATGATTATATAGTGATTGCGTTTTCACGATTATAATTATTATTTTTAAAGAAAAATATTTTAATTATAAATAAATTATACAAAAATAATTATATGATTTGTCACACTGTAATATCATTCTTACTATAAAATAAATCTAATAGATTATATGAAATCACTCATAGATTATATGAAATCACTCGCTGCCCACTTCAAATCGACTTATTTACACCCTTACCCACAGGTAATATATTGTACCATGAACATGGCTTTTTTGTTCGCTAATTCTTAACTTCGGTCTTTTAGTTAAAATATCAATAAGATATCAATAATCATTTTTAGTGATTTATTTTCTGAAGAAAGGTTTTCGTGATGTACATACGCGTTTTCATATTTATATATAATGGCTGGAATACATATAATTCTCAATCAGTATGATTTTCTTTATACTTTCTATTCATGCCATCATATAAGTCTATAATCAAGCAATATCAAAACAATCTTTTCCTAAGAGGAAAGTTATGCATGTCCATATCATTGGTATCACCCCTTAGACGGAAGGGATCGCCCAAAGGTTGGTACCAGACCCTAGAAACTCGGAACAATCTCTTGTTGTTCCTAAAACTTTGCCTTAACTTCTACACAAAGTCATATTGTGCAAATTACATGACCCTCAAGAAAAGGATTGGATGTTTGCTCATCCAGTTAAGATAAGTGTTATAATTACAAAAATATTTTATAAAAATAAATTTATAAATTAACATAATTTTATATGATATGTATTTAAATCTATTTTATAATAAAAATAAATTTATAATCTAACTTAAAATATTAAAATATTAAAATATTAAAATATTAAAACATGTCAGTTTATAAGTTAAATTATATTGAATATTTTTGAAATTAAAGTATTTCTAGCTCGTTAAAGAATGGCCACAAAATTACAATATTTCTCTACTTATTACGACCTGAATTACTTAACTTGATAGGTGTAAAAATTGGAAGTGGATAGATAACCGATATCAGTCCTTTTTCGCATTTTTTTCTTTCTATTCTCGATAATAGAAATGGTTTTTCAAAGGACCAAAACAAACCCTAGATTTTCGAAGGACCAAACATACTCGGAATCAAAGTGGAGAGAGAGATCAAAACTTGATTAGAAATCTAAATTTGAAATCAGGGATTTGGATCATTTAAAAAGATTTTATAAGTTCATTTAAAAATTACTTATTTAATAATTAAATAAATAAAATAAAATAAGAATTTTTATTTTTTAAAAAGAAGGGGAGGGAGAGAGAGGAAGCTACCGGCTACGTATGGCAAAGGGAAATGCTGGCAGAAGAGTAAATCATTGAATTAGAGCCAGGCATCCACCTGTCTTTTCCCCCTATCGTCTGGTGCTTGTAGAAGCACGTCGCTGGTATTTTTATGACCACTGATTTGATTTTCTCCGTCACGATCACGCCACGTTGAGTTCAGTCAACGCGTTACTTGCCTTGAATGGAAAAGTCAAAGAAAAAGACAGCCCCACGTCGAAACCGCCACCGTGATATTGAAACCTGCTATTTTCCAACCTAAATATTATTTTAATAAAACTATTAACACTTATAACAGTTAAAATATAATATTTTCGTTTGAATTTTTTTGGTATTTTAAAAAATATTTTATCTCATTTTATTATTATTATTTTTTAAACTTTTGCACAAAAAAAAACTATTCAATTTTTCCAAATTTCAGAATATTATGAATATTAAAAAATAAAATTTTATTCAATTTTTAATTTTTATCTTATTTAATTTCATCTCAATTTATTATTCATATATACCTTAAGATAAAAGAGCCAGGCACTCGTGCTTATTTCCCTGAGAATTTAGATTACTTTATTTTAAATAAATCTTTAAAACAATTAATATTTATTAGAAAAAATAATATTTATAATTTTCAAATGTGCTCATTTTTTTAAGAAATTGATTGAATTTAAAAATCACAGGAAAAGATTATTTTATTAACGATAAATCACTTCTTTTTTTTTTTTGTTTGCTGAGAATGAGGGACTTAATTCATCTGGTTTGGTCTGATTTTGACAATTTTTGAGACCAAATTGATATGTATCGATTTTACATTTTTAAAAACTAATTTCATATTAATTATTTTTCTAAACCGATACTTCTAATTTTGTTGATTTCGGTTTGATTGAATCCAGTTTTAATAAAGTATTAATTTGTTATTAAAATTTTTTGTAAAAACAATTCTTTAAAAAAAATTCTATTAAAAATCTGCTTTATACAAAAGATTTGCTTTATTAAAGATTTGCTATTTTAAAAAAAATATAGTGTATACAAAATATTGTAAACAAAAAATGAAAACAAAAGATCTACTGCAAAAAAAAAAAAAAAAAAAGCTTTAAATATAACTGACAACTGTTATAAAAATTTGTAACAAAAAATCTGCAATAATAAAACAAATTCAAAAGTCTAAATTACAATTCATCATGAATAAGAACATTCTAACTCCAAAATTACAAGTTTAAATGTCCGAATTACAAGTCTAAAAGTCTAAATCTTAACTCTCAAAGTCTACATTATATATAATATTATACTAAAATCAATTAAAAAAGTATATAAATATGCAAATCAGTCTGATTCAATCTAAAAATGTGTAAAACTGATTCCAGATCGAAGTTGGCTAATTAAAAAACAACCGATCTTGGATTGGACCAATTCAAAATCCGATTTTCCGATCTTTCAATTAATTTTTTCCGGCTTAATGAGAATATACGAAATTTGTACATTTTAATCAAATATGTGATCATTAGATGACTGCCCAATAATATATATATATATATATATCATATAATAGCTCATGACAGAATATATATGCTACAAATTTTGTCAGTCCACAAACCTAATTAAAATACACATTCAAGTCAAGATCGGTGCAGACTGCAGCGTGGCCGGTTTGAATTTTGAATCTGAATGTTCTAAAACCCTGAATATATAATTAATTAAACCTCTTTTAAAGTAGATTGCCGACTGATTCTTAAGAAACCCGTGTTTTACTTGGAAAATTGCTTGCGTGTTGCATGCTGCAGGCCAGATGCATGCATGCATGTGTGCATGGTTCCTTTCCTTCCTGGCCTCCCTCCACCACTATGTCGATCGGCTTCAAACACCAATTGTTAAGTCCCACGTGTATTGCGTCTACCATTATATTTCTCAAGGTAATGTATGTTACACCGTACACGTATAATTTAAATTTATAAAAAAAAAATTATGTGTAATTATTTTTATATTATTTTTGTGTACTCTCTATTAATATTGTGATTAGTTATATCACTTTTTAAATGTAAAATAAATATTTTGACCAATCATATTAATAAAATACATAAAAAAAAATATGTAGAAGTGATTATAATTTCTAGAACTCAATGATAAAAAATAAAGAGTAGTGCTATTCTTCTGCTCGAGTAGCACTGCTCTAATGTTTCGTTAGTATAAAATTAGTTTTTTTTATTTTTATTCTCATTTTAAAATATCTTTAAAAATTATAAAAATATATCAATACATTGATAATCACTTTTTAACTATTAAGTAAAATAAAAATAAAAATAAAATAAAATATATGAGTGTTAAATGAGTTGTCAAAGTGAGTGGGCAAAATAACATTTCTCAAAAATAAATACTTAAAGAATAATGCTACATTGACGCCATATTTTGACACCTAATATATTATAATTTTTTTTATTTCCTAGTTAAGGAAATGATTATTAGTGTATTGACATGTTTTTATATATTTTTAAAAATGTTTAAAATAAAAAAAAAATATGAAAAAAAAATTAGAAAAAAAATGAAAGATCAATTTTAGTCTAGCAGTCAATATTTTAAATACCGTATCAGTAGGCAAACTGATCAAGACACTGAAATAAAATATTGCGATATCGATACTGTTTCGTGTACCATTTCGAAATATTTTATTTATAAATACATTATATATATACATATATAAATTATATTTCAAAATAATGTTCAATATATGAATAAATTATATATATATGTAATTAGTCTAATCTAAATTAAAGCAAAAAATAGCAAAAAAAAATAGTAAAATGCCCAAATTCGATACGACTGAAATATTGGCTAGGGTAACTGAAATATCGGCTAGTATGGCCGCTATTTGAACCAGTATGAAACAAACATAGTTTTCGTATTATCCAACCGGTCGTACCGGCTAGTATGGTACGGTATTTAAAACACTGCTAGTAGTACCTTGCAAGCAGTAGAGTACTACTGCTCTAATAAAAAAAAAAGTTTAAATCTATCTGGAATTTGATGAGCCAAACCTGGAAGAGGACAAGAGATGACCCTCCAGAGTGATTTATCATGACCGATCATGCTAAGGGTAATACCATTAACTTGGCTATTTGATTAGGAGAATAACTCCTGATAGGGGACTCCTTCAATGGCTTACTATCGGAGATGAATCACAACATGCCACGTAAGTGACTCCTTCAATGTTCGATACATCATAGGGGATCCCTGTCACTTTCACCACTTGACATTAGGTTTCATCTGCCTCTCCCAAATTCTCTCCTTCCTCCCGAACCCTTTTCCCCCTCCTTCCCCATAAAGTCGCTAGCTCGCTTGCGCTCTCTCTCTCTCTCACCCTCATGAAAATCCTAGCTTAAAAATCTCTCTCCCTCTCCTTCCCTCGACATTTTTCTCTCCGTCACGAAAATCCTAAATTGAAATCCCTCTCACTCTCCTTCCCTCTATCTACAACTTCATTGTCAAGAGTAGGTATTACAAAAAAAAAAACCAAATATTCACCTCGACAGTGAAGTTGCAGATAGAGAGAAGGAAATGGAGAGTGATTTTGGGTTAGGATTCTCGTGAGAGAGATGGATATGTTGAAGGAAGGAGAGGGATAGGGAGAGGGATTTTCGGGTTAGGGGTTTTCTTGAGGGTGGGGGAAGGAGAGAGAAGGAAGGTGAGAGAGAGATTGTGACTTCGGGGGGGAGGAGAGGGAATGAGAGTTCGGGAAGAAGGAGAAGGAAAGAGATTTGGGAGAAAGGAGAGAATTCGAGAGAGGCAGATGAAATCCGATGTCTGAGTGATAAGAGTGACGAGAATCCCTACGATGCATCAAACACCTTTTCTTCGGGAACCCCTTACGTGGCATACTACTATTTGTCTCCAATAATTCCTCATTATAGGTTGTTTCGGCCAGATGCATTTTTGTTTATTAGTTTAAATTTGTCTAATATCATAATTTCTATCTTTTGTTTATCTTATTTAATGTCTAATCTCACATTATATTATTCATCTAAATTTTATATAATAATAAAATATTATTTTCTTTCAGTTTTTATTAATTTTTTCTTCATATTTTTCAGATTTACTGATCGTATTTTATTTTTAATCGCAAGAAACAATTTTTTAACTAGTTTTCCAATAATAGTATTTTGAATCAAATAAATATATTTTCTTACCTACTTTTTCCGAGAAATAAGAATATCAGTTTACTATATTTGTAATTTTATATAACACAACAAAATAAACTAAAGAAAATCAAAAGCATAATTAGTTTTTTTTTTTTTTTTAGCGGGGTTAAGAAAGTGAAATATTATATTCATTGCCATGGCCATGATTCTCAATATATAACTATTTTGAACAACTATAGCTAAAATCTATTTGGCTATTCTATCGCCCATTTCAATGAGGTCCAAATAACCGATTAAAAGAGATTTGGTATTGAATTGAGTTAAAATTAAGAGTGTAAGGAGTTCAGCTTAAATAAAAAAAGGTAATCGGCCAGACTGAATTATTTGGTGAGAGTTAAAAATTGAATATAATATTATTTTTGTTTTAGAATTTGAAAAAATTAAATTGTTTATTATATTTTATTTAAAATTTTAAAAAAATTATAATAATTAGATAATATAAGTTAAAATAATTTTTTTAAATCCAAACAAGACTGACCAAAACGTATATTACAACAAAACCCTTTTTATAATTTTTTTTTATACAATTCTTTGTAGAATAATATGTTAATATATATCTATATATATATATATATATTGTCTAATCTTCTCTAGATGACTATAGGAGCCTTTCTCCCCCAATAAAATGTTTGACTTGAATTATAGCTACTGCTCGAAGGACGAATCTGTTTATATAACACCCTCAAAGTATTTAGCAGGTCTAAAGCACATTACAGAGCGCCTCCAAAATCATATTTTACCATATATCACAAGTAATTCCAACTTATGGCTTCTTGGATTTCTAACCTCTAAGTCATGAAATACCTGTTCGTATCAATTAGACTATTATCTTGATGGTGTGTTAATATAAAGTTAGTTTTATAAAAGGATGATATTTTATAAGTTATTTATAAAAGCTCCATTCATTTAAATCATGATCGTGTAAAATTGTGATAAAGGTTATTTTGTTTCTTTCCTCCCCTAACACAAAGCTAACGCATGAAGACTTCATTCTTTTAAGAGTCTTCTGATGTGGTTAATTAAGTTCTAAACTTATAAATTAATCTGTCATTGGATAGTTGATTAATAAATAGAAACTAGTTAATGAAGTGTAATTATTTACCTGATGAAGAGTTAACTCAGTAACTTATGAACAACCTATTCCGACCCTTCAAACGTAAACTGTCACCGGACGGCCTGTATATGATATCGGAGCCTTGTGTTTGATGGCTATATATTGAAAAGTTGAACAAAAGTATAATTTGGAGTCCATTCTAATTATTAGAAAAATGCATGATACTTGATAGTTCACAATCGACATATATAGCCGGCTTGTTGTAGTACGTATGCTTGTTAATCCAGAATTTTTTATTCGAAAATTTAAATTTTGGATCCAAATTTTTTTAAAATCTCTTAAATAAAAATATCAAAATTATTATAATATATATATATATATATAGAACCAGGCTAAGCCCGGCCCAAATGAACACAAGTTTAATTTTAATTTTCCTTCTAAAGAAGATATAATATTGTAATCTAGTTATATTAATTTGTACGTAAACTTTAAATAGTACTGATCTATTAACACTTCTTAATAAAGGAGTTTAAAATCGTAGACTTTTTTTTTTTTTAATAAAGGATTTGCAAAAGATATATGCATTTGGAGTTTGTTCCTAATATTACTCTTATTAATCAAGAATGGATCCAAAAATCCTCAACTTGACTATTTTTTTTCAAGAAACAAAAATAAAAAGAAAAAGAAAAGTTGTGTAAGATGAAGAAAAGAGATCCCAATGAATTGAACCCCTCCAACGCTCCGAATTAAAAGAATTGAAGAGCTGTTTGACAAGCATGAGAGTAGCTAGCTTGGTGTGAACTCGAGGAAGAGGAGATCAGAGTGGACATTACGCTTGACATCAATTTGATTATTATATTAATACTACTAACAACTTTGACTTGTTCTTCGTCAAGGTAGAAGAAAGCAAACACGATTTGGTAGGAACCTGCGTACCTATTTCATCGCTTTGAATCCTGAAAGCGACGCCAATATGAATACTACTGAATGCTGCAATATCTCATGCATTTTTTGATCTTGCAGCTTAAATTTGCTAAAAGGCAAGCCCTTTAATGCATGATTATTATGACATTATAATTCACGCGCGTAGTACGTACGTATTAGTAATATTATAAAAAGCATATGGGGTTTACGTGGAAGGAGGTAGGAAACTTCATTGTAATGTGGACAAAGAGAAAACTCAAAATAGGGTTTAAGATCGTTGAACTTTTTTCTTTTTTTGGGAAGGAATATTGCTCTTATTCATCTTAAACAATCAAAGAATGAATACATGAAGCTGGAATGTCCTTCAATACAATTAATGCTCTTTTTGGAAAGTTTAAGTGCATTCTTTGCAAGAGCAAGAGTCACATTATTGATATTTCTAGAAATGTAACTAACAAACCAACAAGGCAACTTGGCCAACAAATTTGTCACATCTCAGATGATCATCTCTATTGAGCTGATCCACTTGTCTGGAGAATTTTTAATATCATTCACTACTAACCGTGGATCTCCCTCAAGGATAACTCGTTGCAATCCAAACTGCTAGCAAAGGATCATAGCTTTAAGTGCTGATATTATTCTCCCATATAAGTATTAGGAAACAAATTTCTTTGAGATCGAAGTGTTGCCACCACCTAACCTTTCCAATTTCGGACTATAACTCTCACTCCCACTTTTCAATGTATTTTATTTATAGTTGTATCCCAGTTTGCCTTGAAAATTTTGATAGGAGGTGCTCTCTATTGTCGCTCAGTTGGGACATTAAGAAATTTTCTCTCATTCGATTTCTTCAGTACACCTTTCTTATAGTCAAAAACAGCTTGGTAGGCCAACAACACCACTTTACCTGGGGACAAAATTCTTCTTCAAAACCAAGCTATTCCTTCTCCTCCATAGTTGATAGGTTGTAGCAAACTTTGCAACTTCCTCTTTATTTAGGATAGAAAATATATAAGACAGAATTTCCTTGAAAGATGTCTCCAAAACTAGCCCCTTATGAATTCCTTTAGAGCAAGATCCCCAAACATCCTGAACTGAATATACAGGATCACAATGCATGAGTGATTGTTTCTTGATCTGGGTTGCACACTACAACTTGGAGAGTCTACAATCTTCCTCTTGAATAGATTAAATTTAGTAGGCAAAAACTCAAGACAAGCTGTCCTTATAAAATTTTTAATAGCATTAGGGGCCTCCAACTTCCAATTAGTAAGTTCCTTGAAGATTGACCCTTATTTCCTTCATGAAGATGTCCTAGCAAGTGATAAGCATTTCTTACAGAAAATTTTCCATCACCTATACATCTCCAAGTAAGATTATCTAGGGCATTATGGAGACCAGTGGGAATCTATCTAATCAACTCTGCTAGTTCCTCTAAAAGAAGTCTTTCAACAAAGTTACATTCCATTTCTTACTGTTATTGTCAATTAAAGAGCTAACTAGAGAAACTTCTTGCAAAACTTTTATAGGAGACTGAACTTTGAAGGATGCTGGTCAAGGTATACATCTATCATGTCATATCTTCATAAACTCATCATTTCCTATTTTTCAAATCTGGACTTTCGTAAGAATCTACTAAGTTATCATGAAGCTTCTCCATAAGAATGATGCATTACTGCCCAACATGTCATTCAAGAAATCTATTCTATAAAAATATCTTGCCTTGAGAACTCTGGCTGTTAAAGAGTGAGGATGTTGAATGATCCTCCATCCTTGCTTAAATAGTAAGACTAAGTTGAAATTTTCAAAATCTCGAAGTCCAAGTCCACTTGCCTATTTAGTCTTGCCTAGCTGCTTCCATGACCACCAGTGAATTTTAGATCTATCTTTCATTTGCCCTCACTAAAACTTCTACATGAGCCTATTTAGTTCATTCAAAATAGTCTTTTGAATCTTGAAAATACCCATATAGTATGTTGGAATAGCCTAAATAACTAACTTGGTAAAAACTTTATTAGTCTGAGATAAAAACCTGACTTTCTGATTATTTATTTTGCTCCTAATTCTATCCAGTATAGGCCTGAATGCAATTAACTTGTGTTTTTCCATATAAGAAGGAAGCCCCAAATATTTCTCATTAGACTTAGATACTCTCAACCTTGCAGTAGAAAGAATGGAGTCATTTGTTTCTTGTCTTGTGTTCCTACTGAAATATATTGAAGTTGTGTCTAGGTTTGATCTATGATCGTAGGTTGTTTCATGAGAATTTAAAAAGCTTTATAATCTGCTCCATTCCAATGGATTTGCCTTATAAAAGAGTAGGCTATCATCTGTAAAAAGAAAATAAATGGTTAACAAGCAAATTAAGATCCTCAGGCAAATGGGAAACCAAAATTGTGACATTACTTCTCAGCTTTATCCAACATATGACTTACGATTTCTGAGCAAATGATAAAAAGGCAAGAAGAAAGAGGACCCTTTTGTATTAATCTTCTAGAAGTTGAGAATTCCTGCCGTGGTGCTCCATTAATCAAAATTGAATATGTTACAGTACTCACACAATGTATGATATGCTCAACTCATGGCGTTTCAAACTTCATTCTCAACATAGCACCTTTTAGAAAACACCATTTTACTCTATCATAAACCTTATACATGTCCAATTAAAGAGCCATCTTCTTCCCCCTCATTTTGTTTTGCATGGAATGCATAGCTTCATAAGCCATATAAGGTCATCAGAGATCAATCTTCCTAAAATGAATGCACTCTGAGAAGGAGAATTAATCTAAAAAAGAATCTGCTTCAGTCTGTTAGCAAGAAATTTAGCTATGATGTAATAAAAAATATTGCGCAAGCTTATAGGTCTATATTCAAAGACTAGATTTGGGTCATTCTTCTTTGGAATTAAGGCTATAAAGGTCTCCCAAACCCTTTTCTTGATTGTAAGATGTCTTTCATTGTAGCAACCACCTCAACCCCCACTGTACTCTAATGATCTTGATAACAATCAATTGAGAAACCATCTAGGTCTGGGGAGCTCAATGGATTCATCTTAAATATGGAGCTTTTGAGTTATTCAGTAGTGAACTCATTTAATAGCTTCCTATTCATTCATGCATTGAAAACAGGGCCAAAGTCCTCCAGGATTTCATCTATCCCAGCAAACAGAGAAGATTTAAAAAGGTCCTAAAAGAAATCTTGGAATAACGCACTTATTTTCCTCTAATTTCTTGCACGCTAACCCCTATCATTGGAGAGCATACTTTTGAAAATACTTGGAATTTCTATCACCATCCTTGAGCCACATTAATTTTTCTCTTTGCCACTGCTTTATATCATCATCCTCAAGATATCATCCACCTCTTTTTGTAGACCAAATCACCTTGGTTGATATTTTGCAACTCTTCAATCATTTCTCTCTTCTAAGTGAGTATTTTCCTTTTGTTTCCTCGAGTTGACTTGGCCTAAAGCACCAAATGACTTCTACATCTTTTTGGACCATTCTTAATCATACTTTGTTTACTATAGCCACTAAATCAAGATTTTCAAACAAACTGTATGCTGTTGTGGCACTCCTCCCTTCTAGACTAGCTTGTGTCATACCTGATAACTCTTCTATGGGAGATTTCCTCGCCACCATTATTGAAAAATGAGATAAATAATTGTGAGTGATCAGAACAAATAACATGCAATATACAGATGAATTTCAATATCTTATAGAGCAAAGCCATTCATTATTCCCCCATACTTTAACAAATATTTCTTTAGTGAAGTCTCTATCATCTCTCTTATTACTCCAAGTAAATTTTGAGCCTTTATACCCCTAGATCACTAAGGGCATAATCATCAAGAGCTTCTCTAAAAATTTACGTTTAAGTCAATTGCGGTTCTTTTTTAATGATGCTAAAAGGGGGAGAAGTCAAAAGTGACCGCGATTCTTGAAGTTAAAGATCTCAAAAAACTCGAAGTAAATGAACTCATCGGGTCACTTATTACCCACGAGTACACATTGAAAAGAGGAGGAGAAGAAGGAAAACAAAAGAAGAGCTTGGCACTCAAAGTTGTTCATCATGAAAGTGAAAGCGATGAAAACGAGGAAAGTGATAACAAAGATGAAGAAATTGCAATGATCACAAGAAGATTTCAGATATTATTAAAGAAAAATAAAGCTCTTCTAAAGAAATCTTTTAAAAAGTTTTCCTACAAAGATACGAGTAAAAATGACTCATTAACTTGTTATAAATGCAGAAAGCCATGACATATTAAGGCAGATCGTCTCATACTAAAGAAAGATCGATACAAAGGCAAGAAAGTAATGAAAACTATATGGGATGATAATTCAAGTAACTCAGACAGCGATGCAAGTAATGAAAAATTTGTAAATCTTTATCTTATGACTAAAGATGATCTTGAGATAACAAATTTTGAAAATATTAAAAATCTTTCTTATGAAAAATTGCAAAATGTTTTAGAAGAAATATATGACGAACTTGAAAAATTGGGTATCAAGTATAATATTTTGAAAAAGAAAAATTCTTCTTTAACAAATGAAATTGATATTTTAAGAAAATATAATATAATTTTAAAAGATGAAAATGATAAGTTGAAAAAGAAAGTGGTTGATTTAGAAAAAGTTGTTGAAAACTTTACAAATGAAAAAAAAAATTGAAAAACTTCTTGGTAGTCAAAAATGTGTTTTTGATAAGGTAGGTATGGGATATATGCCAAAAGAAAAACTCAAACCCTATAAAAATTTCTTTGATAAACCGATTAAATCAAAATCATATTTTTAAAATTCTTTTCATAAAAATAGATTTTTCAAAGAAAAATATTATTACAATCACTCAAGATTTTCAAATATGTCATATGTTATTTGTAATTTTTGCAATATAAATAGTCATAATTATCATGTTTGTCCTATTAAAAGAAAACATACAATGACTATTAGAGTCATGTAGGTACCAAAAAATTTTGTTTCTTCTAATACTAATAAATAAATGATCCAAAGAACTTGAGTACAAGAATTTATTTTTAATTACTTTTGTAGGTATGCATGAAGTATTCTACTGGTAAAAGTAAATGATTTTTAGATAACGGATGCTCAAGATACGTGATAAAAGACAAAACTAAATTCATTAACCTCACTTCTAAAGAAGAAGGATGAGTGATATTTGGAGACAATTCAAAAGGGAAGATCATGGAAATAGAAGGTACAAATAATATAAATAGTCTCAATCTCAACAAAAGAATACAATGGAAGAAGTCCAATATGGAGACATCAGGAAAGATCATCAAAATTTAGTATAAGATGCAACCAAAGAGTGGAAACATGTGAAAGATTATCTAGTGGAACAAATTCTAAGAGAACCTTCATGAGGTGTAAGTATTCGATCATCTCTTAGAAATATTTGTAATCACACTACTTTTCTATCTCAAATTGAAGCCAAAAATATTGATGAAGCACTTATTGATGAATCGTGGATTCTAGTTATGCAAAAACAGCTAAATTAATTTGAAAGAAATAATGTATGGACACTTGTTCCTAAACCCAAAAATCATGCCGTTATTGGAACAAAATAAGTTTTTAAAAATAAGAAAAATGAGTCTGGAATCATTAAAGAAACAAGGCTCATATTGTAGCCCAAGATTTCAATCAAGAGGAAGGAATCGATTATGATGAAACGTATGCACTTGTCGCAAGATTAGAAACTATTCGAATGTTACTTGCATATGCATGTTATAAAAATTTCAAATTTTTTCAGATGGATGTTAAAAGTGCTTTCTTAAATGGTTTTATAAATGAAGATGTATATGTTGAATAACTTTCAAGTTTTAAAAATCATATTTCTCCTAATCATGGTTTTAAACTCACAAAAGTATTATATGGACTCAAACAAGCTCCTAGAGTTTGGTATGAGAGACTTAGTGATTTTTCGATTGAAAAAAGTTTTTCAAGAGAAAAGATCGATACAACTCTTTTCATCAAATATGAATATGATGATATTTTTCTAGTTCAAATTTATATGGATGATATAATATTTGGTGCTACTAATGAAAATATGTGCTAAGATTTTGCTAAGAGATGCAGGAAGAATTTGAAATGAGTATGATAGGAGAACTTAATTTTTTTCTCAGATTGCAAACCAAACAAGCAAAAAGTGGAGTATTTATTAATCAGTCAAAATATATCAAAGAGTTACTCAAAAAGTTTGAGATGAAAAGTGCGAAAATGATTGGAACACCAATGAGTCCAACCACTAAACTTGAAAAAGATGAAAGCGGTAAGTTAGTTAACTTAAAAGTATATCGAGGTATGATTAGTAGTTTATTATATTTGATAGCTAGTGGACCTGATATTATATTCAGTGTATGTTTATGTGCACGTTTTCAATCATTTCCAAAACAATCTTATTTGATTGTAGTCAAGCAGATTTTTAGATATCTTGTCGATACTATTGAGCTCGAATTATGGTATCCTAAGCACACTTCTTTCGATCTTATTAGTTATTCAGATACAGATTATACTGATTGCAAAGTTGATCGAAAAATTACTAGTGAAACATGTCATTTTTTAGGTTATGCACTCGTTTCATGGTTTAGTAAAAAATAAAATTATGTTGCACTATCTACTGCTAAGGAAGAGTATGTTGCTGCAGGTAGTTGTTGTGCTCAAGTTCTTTATATGAAACAACAGCTTGAGGATTTTAAACTTATGTACAATCACATTCCAATCAAATGTGATAATACAAGTGTTATAAATTTTTCAAAGAACCCAATACAACATTCTAAGACTAAGCATATTGAAATTAGATATCATTTTTTTTAGAGATCATGTACAGAAATGTGATATTGTACTAGAATTCATAAGCACATATGATCAATTGGCGGACATTTTCATAAAACCCCTACCAGAAGATAAATTATACATGATTAGAAGAGAAATAAGAAAGATGCATGTCATAAATATCCATTAGACATTTTTATTCCATTATCTCAAATGACTTACAAAAACTTGAGACTTCTAGTCTTATCTTTCAACTACATTTGCTCTTCATAGATCGACATATTATTCTCATCTAAAGGATTAGGTAGTCGAAATGAAGAGGTAAGTAAGGATTTTAAATCCTTATTCTGTTACTTTAACTCTACTATTTTTTTATTTGACTCATAAACAAGTCGTTGAAGTACAGACATAGTCTCGCTAAGCTTCTCAATTTTACGAGTTTTAAACTGCAACCGAGCAGAAAAAATAATAATGGATGATGAGTATCGAGTCTCGAGACCTACAAGCTCATAAATGGTATCATGATCTGATTTATTAGCTAAATCGGTCTCTTGTTACTTCATGGCATCTACGACAAAAGCATAAATAGATTGATCACGAGAAGTACTAAAGGGAAATTGACGAGCCATTACAAAATTGTACAATGAAAATGCGGATGAATTGCAAAATGAGAAGAAAATTTGATACGAAATAGATAAAACTAAAGATTGCTCTTATAGAGATGAGAATAAGAACAAAACAAACTATCACAACTTCAAATTTCTGTAATATCTTGCTTGTCAATAATGTCAAGCGGATTTGAATATTTTTCCGTATCAAATTGCCAGCGCTAGGCCTGCAGCTTTTGCAGCTTTTGTCGGACACGGATAACTTCACTTATTCAATTTCAAATCTCTACAACATTTAATTCATCAATAGCATCAAGCGGATTTAAATCTTCTTCCGCACCGAGACGATAAAGTTTGGCTGCAGCCTTTGCAAGTTTTGTTAGACACGGGTGACTCTAATTTTTCAAATCTCCTTCTGCATCAAATCTCGATAATATTTTATTTGTCAACAACATCAAGCGGATCTCTACACCGAAATGATAAAGTTAAGTTTCAGCCTTTACAGCTTTTGTTGAATATAGACGAGAGAAGAAATTTTATTAAAACCAATTGCAGTTCCTTTTTAATGATGCCAAAAGGGGGAGAAATCTTATACTAGTATTATACTACCTTATTATATATGCTAGAAATCATGTTTATATTTTATTTGAAAAACTAACGCATATTTTTAGGGGAGTTTAAGTATTACTGCAGGTCGCAGATTTCTACTAAGTATTTGTCATCATAAAAAATGGAGAGATTGTATAACTCAAGATTTTAAGTCTCATATCTACGTATAGATTTTGCTGATAATAAATAAATTCAAGACCAAGCTCAAGTTGTCTACACATGAAGAGAGCTAAGCATATCAAAAAATCAAGCATGAGCAAAAAGAAGATCAAGTTTACAAATGAAGCTCATAAAATAATTTTGTACATATTTTAAAATTTGAAATTGGATTAAGACTCAAAATTAATATTTTCTCATAAAGCATCAATTTGCATTTTTTACATTTGCATAACTTTATTAAAATATTAATTTTGAAAATGATTATTTTTTTCACATATGCATAAAGATTTGAATTTGTAAGATGATTGATTGTCATCTTTAATATGTGCATATGTTGTTTAAAAATCTTGAAAGATGGTTGTGTGTTTTTTTGACAAATGCAAAAAGAAGATGATTTGGTTTGAAAAATAAATCATACTTATTTTGTCATGTATGAAAAGTAAAAAATTAGATTTGATTTCTTTGAAAAATTAATAAAGTTGTTTTTGACAAATATAAAAAAGGAGATGTCTTTATTTAAATATTTTGAAAGTGAATAGTACTCTTATTTGACATGTGAACCTTTTCAAATTTGAATATAAAAAGTTATTTGCCTATAAATAGCTCACTTGAGTTTTGCAAAAATCACAATAAGAGCTTACACATCAATTGTTAAGTTTTGCATCATTTTTTTAAAACTATCATTCTCTCTTCTCTAACTTTTGTGCCTTAATAATTGTTCATTGTGAGAGATATAGGTTGCATTGTATTGTTTTTATCTCACTAATTGAGGAGTGTATTCTGATAATCTACCCATTATCAACTTTTGTATTTGTAAGAGGATGCGTATAACCCTTGTGTGTGTAGAAGGTGTTCTACATGGAAAATAGTTAAGTCACCAAGTGTGAGGTGATTAGAAGTGTAGAGGGTGTTCTACAAAAATTCTTTGGAGCGATATTGCTCAAATGTGTAATAGTTTTCTATCTCCACCTGAATGAGATTGAATAGTGAATTTGAAATTCTCAAGGGATAGCTTAAGATAAGGACGTAAACAGTGGGGCTGAATCTCGTTAAAATAGTGAGTTTGCGTCTTCTTACCCTTACTCTTTATATTTCCTGCTACTTTATATTCTGGTTATGTTTTATATTGTATATGTGGTTTATAAGTATTAATTTTTTAATATAACTCAACTTACCCCCCTCTTGTGTTAATCATCTGGGTAACAAAGAATTTTACTAAAAATTTGCATTTAAGTAAAATACTTAAATTCACTTGGAGTAAATCTACTAGTAATAACAGGCAACACATGAATTTCAGTATCTCATAAAGCAAAGCCATTCATTAATTCCCCATACTTTATCAAATATTTCTTTAGTGAAGTCTTTATCATCTCTCTTATTATTCCAAGTGAATTTTGAGCCTTTATACTCCTAGATCACTGAGTGCATAATCATCAAGAGCTTCTCTAAAAATTTACATTTAAGTAAAAGACATTTTAGCAGCAGATTTCTCCTAACTAGGAAGGATCTTATTAAAGCCCCCATGCAAAGCCAAGGCATCTTATTAACAATTGCCAACTTTCCTTCCTTTTCTCATGTACAAGATTACCATAGAATCCTAACATTAACCACTTTATCACACGATTAGGATTAGTAATTATGAAGGAAATGTGGCTTCTTGAATAAGAAAATAAATTAATATTAACTTCTTTCTTCTAAAGCACTATAACCCTCCACTTTTACCAATGCAATCTACAACAAAACTATAGTCAACATTCAATCTGTCAAGAATTTTCTCGACCTTTTCTCACCTTCATTTAGTTTTAGATAAAAACATCATCCCTGGGAGCTTGTCCTTACCAGAAGATAAAGCTCACGATTTGTTCGAAAGTTTCCAAACCTTTAAAAGTTCCAATTTATGAGTTTCATTGTAATTGACGGGGCTGCTTAGCAATCTTTGCCAAGTCATTTTGCTTCATACTCTCGAAACCTTGATGAGGTTTGAATCTTTTAAAACCACTTATTCTTCAATCACATTATTCCACTTATGGTTTGAAACATTTGAGTCTATAAACAAAATAGGATCTGCATTTTTTTCCATTTGGATTAGATATTAGATCTATTTTTAGAAGTTTTTTATCCCCAAAAGAGTTTAAAGGATTGCTGACTTGGACATGGAACTCCTTGGTGGTTGCCACATGTTAATCTTTTATTGCTTTTTCAACTATCAAATTCTTCCCTTGCAATCATGACTTGATTGGTATCCATTAATTGCCATACGGGATATGCAATTAGAATCTTTCACATCTGAATCAACACCACCAGATTGTTGGTCAACTTTTCTTTGATACATAGCATTAGAATGTTTCCAAAACTAGAATCCACCAACTGATAATTCCTTGAGATTAAGGGATTGAGTTGAGAATCCCTCGAAATTGCCGCTTTCTATGAATTCTTACCCTTTTGAGGTGGTTCTCTAAAGATTTCGCCGAGAAAATCCTGTCGGCTCGCTTTCGTTATGCCCTTGTAATCTCTTTATCTTTCTTTTGATGAGAAATTTTTGTAGTAGCTTTATTGTTGCCCCTAAACAAACCGTTATACTATGATATAAGACCTTCATTTACACTCTTGCCCAAATCCATTTTAGCATAACTTCTGGAAATGTGTTTGATTATGCCACAATGATAACAAATATTTGGTTACCTCTCATATTTGAATGGAGTCCAAATTTTTTTATCACCAATATTAAGGACCCAACCTCTGGCCAAAGGTTTTGTAATATCAACCATCACTTTTACAAGTAAATACTTCCCCTAGATCGTGCTACTACCATATGTGTCAACCATAAGAACCTCCCATACTAACTTCCCCAATCTTTCTCCCGTATTATAATTCATACCTACGAAAGGCATATCATGTCATTAAATCCAAAGAGTTTCAAAAATAAATTGCATATCCTACAGATAAGAGTCCCCTGCACATTCTTTCAAACATACCAGAGCCTTATCAAAAGATCATATACATCCTAGCATGATACTCTTCTAATCAGTGTTTTTTTTAAATTCAATCAAAAACTTATTCCAGCCCGCCTTTTTAAAGACTGTCTTACCTTTAGTTGGCCATACCTGAGAAAAAGTTACTCTAGAAGCACCTTCATTTATCTCCTTTTTTGCAACCACAAAGGCCATAATACACTTCTTACTCTTAGTAGCCAACAATAGCATATCTTCTTCATTCACATCAACTTCTTGTTGTTCCTCTTTAATTGATTTGAACCCCTCACAGAGTTTGGAAATTTCATATCCTCCATCTAAATCTCTACAAACATTTTGCCCAAAAGACAAAACTCTTAATTTATAAGGAAACCAAGAGAAAAAGCCCCACTATCACAAAGGTAAAAGGAGGACCAGTATTGTAGATATTTTTATAAGATCATTGAACTTGAATATGCTGACCCTACCACCATGCGTGACTATGCCATCATGTTGTTTAATATGAGTTTCCTCACATTTTCTCAATCCATGGGGTTAAATAAATCTTCTCTTCATAATTGAAAAAATATATATACACTCTATATAATAAGATGCTTGTATTTTGTTTTTCTATTCCCCTTTTTCTCTCACCTTTGTGATATTATGGGACAAGTTACTAGTATTAACCACATGGTTAACATGTCATTTTTGTCTTTAAAATCAATAGTTCATATTGTTATACTTTTTAAGCAGTTTAATCATGTTAGATAGATGGTTTTTTTTGTACTTTTCTAATAGTTATGTACAGTTCAGTTAGGCTAGCAAATCTAATGAAATATCTTTGTGCCATCCCAATACCAAAATCTTCAGCCTCCCCAATCACCTATCTAAGGATGGCCTTGGGCAATAGACATGGTCTCTACATTACATGGTAGGGTTATTTCTTTTTTTTGGGGGGGGGGGGGGTGTTTATGACCATTGTTCACCATGAGCCTATCAATCTCATTGCTAATGTTAACCATAATTTGTTGCCTTTGTTTACAATACTTCTGTGACCACCACCACCAATCCACCGTGCAAAACCACCATCCCAAAGTTCCAGCAACTTCAAGGAAGTATCCTTCTCTTACTCTCTCTTTCTCAATGTCAACCCTCGAACCACACTTAACTCTAGATTTACAAGAGAACGTAATTTAGGCCTCGTTTGGCTACATAGATGAGATAAGATAAAAATTTAAAGTTGAATAAAATATTATTAAAATATAATTTCTAATATAATTTTTATTTAAAAATTTAAAAAATTAAGTTATTTATTATATTTTGCATGTAAGTTTGAAAAAATTGTAACCAAACCAAGTCTTATAAGTGTAAGAGTTTTTTCATGGCCATACTTCTGACGAAGTTTTTGACAAGGTCAAGTGGTGGAATGGGTAATGTGGTTGTTTCTATTAAAAATAGAATAAAGAAAGATGAAGCTAGCATCTGCCATTTCCAAATCAGAGTTAGATTTTGACAAAATCATGTTTATCTTCACGAACTCCTACCCTCCACTATGTAATAACCATCCACCATGAATCCACCGATCTTATATACGTCTCTCTGTCTCTCTCTCACTTCTAATATCCATCGAAGTCTGTTATCCTTGTTTGTAAGGCTACCGTGATGGCGTAAACACCACCATCAAACCGTGTAAAACCATTGTCCCACAACACCATCAATCTTAAGGAATAGGAGCACATCAAGCTCACTTAAGGGTGAGAACGTTCAATCACACGATGCTTTCTAAGGGTGAGAACTATTCCTTGTGTGGTGGGAGAGCACTATTGCTTGCCTGCATGTGTTTTTTTATCATTGTTGCTCTCCTGGGTTCTCCTTTGCTAGGGAAGCACTACTTGAGCGTAAGTGATTGACTCTATGGTGGCATTGTCGAAAGAGGAAGTGTCCTTGCTCTATGGCAAGCACCTCAAAAGGAAAGAATTCTTGCTCCAAAGTGGGCAAAGGAAAATGAACATCACAATGAGCAAGAAGGATTGCCGCCCACGCGAGAACCCAACGGACAATAATCTAGACAAACAAACAACGTGAAGGATCAATAAATAGATCCTTAAATTGCAAAAACCTTGTTGTTCAATACTCTTCTCTTTTCCAGTGTTTGCCTAAGGCCATTCACGTTTCTTCACTTTATCCGCCACCCTGGTGGCATCTATAGGGTGCAAGATCATTTGAACAAAAGCTTCACCACTTAGGTGAGCACCATGAATAGCCCTTTTGCTCTTTGGCGCTCACCTACTTGGTGAACACTTATTCTCTTGGCCACTTGCCCTAGGGGAAAGCATAAGTCGTTGACACTCGTGTGAGTACTGTTAGCAAAAGTTGTCGCCCCAAGTGAGCAGCCTTAAATAAAAAAGTGCTCGACCCAATTGAGCACCAAAAGGAAATAAAAATCCTTGCCCCTAGATAGTGAGCAACAGTTCTTTCTCGAAACGAACAACACAAAAAGAAACAATGATCACACCCTTACTAAGACCACGAAAAGCAAGAATGCTTCTATGCTGAAGGAGCAAAACTGCTTGCCACCCAAATGTTGATGTATTGTAAAGATCTTCTGCACAAGGTCCTTTGGGAATTAGAGGTGATGAATAAGCCTTGTGAATGTCATCCTATACTATAAATGTAAAAGTCCATGTTCAAAGTTCTTTATTAGCAAATGTACTTTTGATCTCCACGATGCTCACCTAAGGCTATTCATGTTTCTTCACGTTGCTCGCCACCCATCCAAGCACACACTGTGCATGCTGGCAAGCAAAATGAATTTCCTCATGTCCCCTCAAGCAATTTTGCTCCATGATCCTTGCTTGAGTGATGAGTACTTTTGCTTTCTTGGTTGCAAAATGCTTCTCTTCTTTATGCTTTCCTTTTTGGTCTCATAATGTTCAATTGGTGGTATTTGGTTTTGCTCTTCCAAGTACTTGTTTGGTGGTGAGCACTTTTACTCTTAGGGGTTAGCACTTTCGCTCTTCAAGAAGAGCAAAAGTGCTTGGCCAAAATGAACATACACACAAGTAAAACTAAGCGATACTCAAACAACCATGAAAAGAACCAATGCTCGCTTCCCCCCTAACACCCAAGCAAGAACCAATGGTCACCACCTAGCCCAAGACTATGGAGATCCAAGTGCTCGCCTCGAGCAATCACCACAAACAGCCAAGTAGTTGCCTTTTGAAGAGAAAAATTTTATGTCACCTTAATAGCACCAAGTGGATATTATAGTGCTCGCCACCTTAAATACGGGGACCGTGCACATTCCTCACCCTTGTTGTTCTCACTAGTGCATGTGGGTGTTATATGTGTGCATATGGGCATGCATATATGTAAACTTATTTGAAATTGAAAATGTACCTAATTAATGTATTCATTGTACTATAATAGTCCCATTAATGTACTTCTTATGAGTAAGGAGTTCTTCCATTATTATTTTAGTGTGTCCATTCTCATGATTATCAGGCTTTTAAAAGTTAAAGTTGTTTGAGTTAGAACCTTCATTCCATTTACTTTGTAATTATATATATAAAAAAATACTAAAAGTTAAGGCGTGTTTTGTAACCACCAATTTTGAACCATGTCAAGCATATGCAAAAGAATAAAAAAGGGATTGTAGGGTGTGTTTGTGACACCACCAATGCTAAAGTCGGAAAATAATCTCACCAAAAGAAACGAGAGAGAGCTAAGAGTTTGATCAAAGTGACTCACATTTGTTTTACTAGCTTTATGCTATTTATACCCCTTACGTTGGGATTTTGTTTGCTCAGATTATCATATTACTGTATATATGCGGCAGTTCCTTGTCAATAACAAGATCATCCGTCAAGATTTCATATTCACACCCTACATCAATGCATTTAATGCGATGTGGTCTTTTGCATGTTATCTTTTCGACAAAGTGCCAGAAAGCATAGACAGTTATCATGGCCTGAGCCATCTCCCATGATTGTGGGTCAGACTTGATATGCTAGGCCCCCATATTTTGAAGTACCAAGAACATGGGTCTAGCCCAATGAGAGAGATGCTTCCTTCCACCAGACTCTGTATTTAAATACAAAATCCATAAAAACTCATGGAAATCGATGTGATACTATTAACTGGGGGCGATACCCGCATATGTGGAGGCGGGGTCACCCGTATCCCGCCCCCCGCTCCAGCCCTGCGGGGGTGGAGGGTTTTCCTCCGCCTCCCACCCTCGTTCACTGGGGTAGAGTACCTCACCCACTAGCGGGGTGTGGATTTGTTTGGGGGGGGGGGGGTTCTATCCTCCCCCACCTAGTGCTTGGTCCATGGCCCAGCATGTATTTTTGGGTAGGGCTGAGCAAAAATCATCCGACTTTGACCCCAACTCTAACCCCGACTCAGACTTGTCGGAGTCAGAGTTGAAATCGGAGGAAAAACTCCGACTTTAATCGAAGTCGGAGTTGGTAAAGGAGTCCTGAAAACTCCAACTCCAACCCGATCCGACTTCGATTTGCAACCCGACTCCGACTCCAACTCCGATTCCAACTATATATCCGACTCCGACTCTGACATTTTGCATATAATTTGTAAGAAAAAATATATATATTTTCATATACAACTATTATAAATAGATAATTAAATTAATTATTATTTCCAAATAATTTACTCATAATATAATAGACATATATAATTATAAACACTAATATATTAATAATTACTAATGTAATAATTTGTAATATTAATATATACAAAATTAAAGACTAAAATATAAGTAGTGATGTATTATAAATTATAAATAATAATATATCATAATATATCAAATTACTATTGTATAATTTTATAAGTACAAACTTATTCAAAATAATTTCTTAATAATATAATAGACATTTATTAAGACCAAAGTTCAAACATTAAATTTTAAATCCTTAATCCTAAATCCTAGACTATTACAACCATAGATTGATAATTAAATGAAATAATAGTATGTTGTCTAATGTATAAATATCAATGTATGAGCTAATGTACATTAATAGTAATATTAATGTATAAATACCAATGTGTTTTTAAAAACTAACATATAAGTAGTAATGTATTATAAGTTAATAAATAATAAAATATCATAATGTATCAAATTACTATTGTATAATTTTATAAGCACAAGCTTTTTCAAAATAATTTCTTAATAATATAATAGATATTCCCTAATAATAATATAATAGCAATATTAATGTATAAACACCAATATGTTTTTAAAGACTAACATATAAGTAGTGATGTATTATAAGTTAATAAATAATAAAATATCATGATGTATCATAATACTATTGCATAAAGTTTAAAGAATTTGTTTTATTTAAAAAACTTATAATTAAGTAAAACTATTTTTAAATTCCATTTACTAACATAATTTGTTTCTTTAAAAATATTTAATAAACTTTCTTATTTAATTTTATAATAAAATAATATTAGTTCTAGTATTTATTTTGAATTAATTATATTATATTTATACTTTTAATTGTCTATTTTTATTTAATTTATTTATAAACTTATTTATAAATTTAATATATACCATTAGATCTAGGTTTAACGTAAATCTAACGGTATATATTAAATGTATATATATCACCACTAACCTACCGATAGCCCCATTCCCCCCGCGCCCCTCCCCTCACTTCTCATGCTCTCTTCATTTCAACTTTCGGGATTCGGAGCTCCTTTCAGTAATAGCCCCATTCTCCCCGCGCCTACTTCATCTGTTCAAGAGTTGCCGTCGGGAGCTACCATTGCTCTCCTCTAAATCAATACTGCTTACCGAAAGGGGTTAGTTCGTATAACCCACATACTTATTTCGTTATTCGTGACTTTGGTCTAATTTATTGTGGGTTTTGGATTTCGATTGATCTACGCTGAGTTTGATCTAATTGATCTTGGTTATAATCTGTATTAGTGTAAGTATTGATTTCTGTGGGTTTTCATGTTCATACTCTATTCCCAGTCTCGGTGTCTCGATTTCAATTTTTATAAGTATTGGAAATGGTATAAAAGATAACCAGGTTGTAACTTGTTTCTGTTTATAAAAATGAAAAAAAAAAATTTGTTGTTAAGGATCGTCCTTATCTCCCTTGTTTTTGCTTCATTTTCACATTTGGCCTGAATCATTCCATGATTGGGAGGTAATTGCAGAAGCATTTATTGAAGGTTTGAGGTGTATAATATTTGTTTTTTTTTAACAAGACGCCATCGTTGTATTTCCTACTCTTGCTTCCTCATGAGATGAAATTTGAGCAATCTTCAATCCAACCAAATAAAAGTAGTGCTTCCCCTCAAGAAAAAGGCAGCTGGTTATTAAAAGTTCATGTCTGGTTTTGACCAAATTATAATTATTTTACGAAACTAATAATTAAGCTATTTTTAGTTTTTATTGTTCTCTAATATATATATATATATATATATATATATATATATTATTACGTACTTTTGGCAAATTTAATGATCCTGGAATCTAGAAATGGAATCAAGAGGAGTTCTGTAAACATTTTTCATATAAGGTAAAGCGTATAACGTTTGGAGAGATTTATGGGAATGTATGAACAAGCTTATTTATGTTTTTAGCATTTATTGCTCTTAATTATTTAAAAGAAGAGTATCAGAGGATATATAGATCAGTAAAAGATTTTTGTATCCCATAAATTTGGGGTTTTTTTTTCCCATACAAAGAAACGTAACCGAATCATCTAAATAATTGTTGTGATGATTGTGCACACTTTCTGAGCAAGTTTTTGGTTGATATGTATGGATCTCTCATGTAAAATCATGTTCATCATGTAAACTTAAAGTAGGTATGTAAACTTAAAGTAGGTATGTAATATAGTCATGCATATTCGTTGGCAGGAAGAATTAATTCCTATATCATATTATATTTTATTTGCTTTGCTTGGTGGAAGAGCTAGCCATTCATGTAGTCCATGATTCATGATCATGTAATATATTTATATTATTTATATCTGCCCTATTTTAATATGTGTAATATTTTGTCCAATATATATATAAACTTTGAAGAGTCATTTTGTAAATCATGATTCATGATCAGTAAATCTTATCATAAAAATATATTAAAAAAATCTATATTTGTAATGAAATATATTTTGTATTTAACATTATGATATTTATATTTCCTCTATTTCTTTTTTTCTTTTTTTTTTTGAAGTTTTAAATTATGAATGTTCAAGGCTCTAGAAGCACTCCTACATCCACCTCTGCATCATGTCCAGTAGGACCACTACCTCCCCCTATGGAAGAACCTCATCTCCCATGATCGCAGAGTCTAATGAACAATTAGACTCTACGACGGCCACTCAGCCCACTTCTAAAATAACATGCTCTACTCGTCAAAGAAATCCCCCCAAGAATAGATCTATTGTCCGGGATAACTTCACAAAAGATACGGATTGCGATCCTGATGAACCCACATGCACTTGTAACCATTGTGGGAAGTAATTTAAATGTCATCCTAAGAGGCAGGGTACTTCAGCATTGAAAACTCACGTTGATCTTTGCTCTAAAGGACTTAAGAAACGAAAAAATCAACAATTCTTGATCCCAGAGGCAAGAACTCATATAAGGGAAGGGGAAAAGAAATTAGGGATGACCAAGTACAATGAGAAAAAAAGTTAGGACTGCCCTAGCTAGGATGGTGATTATTGATGAGTTGTCTTTTTCAATTGTGGAAGGTGAAGGGTTTCGAGAATACACTAGATCTCTTGATCCTAGGTTTCCTATTCCTTCTCGTTTTACGATAATGAGGGATTGCATGAGACTGTTCTTGAGAGAAAAGAATAGTTTGAAGAAAATGTTTTTAACTATTAAGCAAAGAGTGAGCTTGACCACTGACACTTAGACGTCTATCCAAAACATCAATTACATGTGTGTTACGGCTCATTTTATTGATAGTAGTTAGAAGCTGCATAAGTGGATAATTTCGTTTTCTCGTATTGGTGATCACAAAGGGTCAACAATTGGTAGGGCATTGGAGGTGTGTATGCTTGATTGGGGGATTGACAGATTACTTACAATAACTATAGACAATGCTTCCACTAATGATTTTGCTATTGATTGGTTGAAAACAGTTGAAGTTGGAAGATTGGAGTGTGTTGAGGATCATGCATATATCCACATGAGGTGTACTGCACATATTTTAAACCTTATTGTTCGAGAAGGTTTAAGCGAAATTGATGAGTCAATCAACAAGATCCATAATTTGATTAGGTATGTGAAGTCATCTCCTCAAAGACTTGCCACTTTCAAGACTTGTGTTGAAAGGTAAAAAGTTTCTTTCCATAGTTTCTTATGTCTTGACGTACCTACTAGATGGAACTCAACTTTTCTTATGTTGGATGTGGCTAACAAGTATAAAAAAAAGCCTTACAACTTTTGCTTGATGATGACCCGTACTCATAGGTTTATCTGTCTGAAGATGGGCATGGGAGAAAATAATTGGGAACTCCCGTGCATGATGATTGGAAGGCAATAGAGAACTTTCTGAAGTTCTTAGGAGTATTTTATAATGTCACAATGCGTTTTTCTGGTACATTATATGTCACTTCAAATCTGTTTTTTAAAGAGTTCGCTGGCATTCATAAAAACTTGATGGGTTTTTGTGAGAGGAACAATCGACGTTTCAATTTAATGGCCTTGAGAATAAAAGAAAAATATGATAAATACTGGGGGAATATTGAAAAAATAATCAGGCTATTGCTTATTGCTGCAATTCTTGATCCACGGTGCAAATTGGGAACTCAAGAATATTGGTTCAAAAAAGCATTGGGTGAGGATAAATGTGAGGAATTTGTTGAAATCCTTAAGGATGATTTTACCCAACTGTATGAACAATATATAGAGTTCAATGGTGAGTACACTAGCATAAGTGATCCTAGAGATGATACTTCTAGTGCTCAAAGTGATACTAGTATCTTAAAAAGGGATAGCAATAGTGTTATTGATGATGACATTTTCATAGATCTCCATAAAAACAAGAGTTCAAGTATGTTGAATACTAAGTCGGAGTTAGAACGGTATTTGTTGGAAGCTGTTGAGATCCCCTCACAAAGTTTTGATATTTTAATTTGGTGGAGGGTCAACTCCATCAAATATCCAATTCTTGCAATGATGATGAGAGAAATCTTGACTATTCCAATTACCACTGTTGCTTCGGAGTCTACATTTAGCACGGGAGGTCGTCTTTTGGATCCATTATGAAGTTCTTTGGCTCCTAAAACTATGGAATCTCTTGTGTGTACTCAAAACTGGTTGAAGTCTATTCACATATGCTTGAGTCAAGATCATTTTGCTTTAACTGATGATGCAAAGAGTTATAAATTAGACTCAGATAACATATTTCAAATTTAATTAATTATGTTACATAACTTGATTTGTCTTTTTTTTTAATACTAATATCTTATATTTTAATATGTTAATGTAGAATTGGTTACTAATATGGTGAACTTACTACGTGAAGAATGAAGATGATTGAGGTTTGAGGTGCTTTGTTATTGTTGAGTTTGTGTACTTTTTTATTTGTTTAATTTTGTTTTCTTATTTGTAGAAATTTATGTGGTATCTTATTTCCTTACTAATTTTGTTCTTTTTTTTTTCAGGCACAACCGTACAAGTTGAAAATTTGAAATGACATGTAATTTGTAATTTGTATTAGTTATTTTGTTGAAATATGGAAACTATTGTTTGTTTGTTTTCTATTGTTTATATTTTATTGTTGGATAATAATTTAAAATTTGGGAAGATAAATTGAGGAATGTGGATGAATCATCTATATGATGTAATAGATGATAGAATATAGATTCAATGATGGTACGTGATGGGTGTTATTTGCATATCCAGAATGATGAAATATGGGTTCAATGATGAACCATGATAGATGATAAATACTAGATAATGGGTATTGTTTGCTTTTATTTTTTGTTGAAATGAGACAATAGCATGGTTACTACCATCAAGTTATGTATTGTTAATTTGTATGAATACTTTTATTTTGTAATTCTCAACATTTGGTTTTGATTATGTATATTGTATTGTTAATTTGTAAGAATGATTTTATTTTATCATTGACAGTTAACTTTGGTTTTGTAATTTTAATTAGTTGGAATTTGTAATTTTGGACTTTTGGCTTTGTATTTCGTTATGTAATGATATTGAAGTCCAACTTTGATTTATTATAGTTTGAAATTGTAAAATTGAAATGTCAAATGGGTTAAGAAAAAGTCCAATACAAAAGTCCAACAAAAAAGCCCAATTCTGACTCCACTCTGACAAAGTCGGAGTCGGAGTCGGAGGATCTCATTTCTGACTCCGACTTAGTCGGTGCTCAGCCCTATTTTTGGGCCCCAAATAACCTAAAAACATTATAAATCCAGACTTTTATGGGCCCATTCTAGTGTTCCTAGGCTATTTTTAGTCCAAAAACAGTATGGGCCCATAACTTTGCAACAAAATATAAAAATTAAAATTAAAAAAAATAAATAAATCAGCACAATTAAGAAAAGAAAATTAAAAATAAAAGAAAAAAAATATAACAAACTATCAAGCTAGCCAAAATAATAGATAATCCTAAACTATTACAATTTACAATAATACAAAATTGTAATTAAACTATAAAAGTAAGTTACTAATCTATTACATATTAAAATAAATTACAAACATCAAATAATTAAAATGTTTCACAAAAATAAAAATAAAAAAGTAACTAAAATAAAGTTTAACAAATTGAGTCATATTAAACTATCTACCTATAACTTGGAAAGTTGGAACACACGAGATCATAAAATTTGAAATATTAACAATTTAAAATTGGAAATAATAAAATTTGAAAGATAAATTTGAAATGATAAATTTTTAAAATTAGAACTAATATGATAATATCTTACTAACTAAGATGAGATGGACTGATCAATCAACTGAACGGGCTATGAATTGTGAGATAAAAAAATCTGAAACAATAATTAGAAATTAGAAATGATAAATTAGAAAGATAAATTATAAATTATAAATGATAAATTATAAAATTATAAATTAAAATACTACTAACCAAGATGAGATGGGAATAATCTAGGCCCATGGAGAAGTCAAAATGCAGCATAGGTAGATGTCTTGTCAATTATGACTATGCTTACAACAATTAAATTCGACATTAAGGAATAAGAATCATTAAAATTTAATATAAATAAAATTAAATATAGAATCAAATGAAATAAAAAAATCAACGACATTTATTATTACCAGATCTAGCCTAGAAGTAGCCTCCTCCTCAGCATCTGCATAGTCAAAAACTTCTGGAACGTGAATGGTGGTCCCGTTGACCCAATTTTGTGAGCAAATCAAGGCCTCCACAGTGGTAAGAGCTAACGAACTCCGGAATGAATCCAATACACGCCCACCCTTGTTAAAGGTCAACTCAGATGTTACGGTACTAATTAGGATAGCCAAAATACTGCATGTTATCTCAACAAGAATGAGATACTTCACTACATGAACTTCCACGATGTTAATATATCAAAATCTTTTGCATATAGTTCCGAACCCGCTGCCGAATATTGGTCTACATCTGACTTCGTCTTAGTAGGTTAAGAGTTTAGTTAGGGGTCTTCTACGAGGTTTTGGGCCGAAACCACCTTACGCTTTTTGGCCATCCTGACATTTGGAGGGGGCACTGCAATAGGTGTAGGGGTGGATGCACTACCACCCATAATCAATGTAAACTCATCAAATAATTTAATGAGAGTCTTTTTAACCGTACCTATAATTTGAGCAGCCTTTGTAGGCCCAAATGAAAGTAGCTACATGTAAAAGCACATTTTGTTACTCATACTCCCTAATATTTGTTATATTTGACCCTCATGGCCATTCTCATCTCTTGCATCTTGCTATGATCACTCAAATCCATATTATTTATTTCTGTTTGCACCCTACATATTTGTAAAGTGAAGTCATGCAATGTAAGGTACAAAGTACCACTGATACTCAATGTCATCTCCTAGAAAAATCATAAACAATCAATAAAAACTGAAGTAATATACCAATCATCTTCACTTGGATGCCCCATTCTCCCATACTCATCAAAATATCTCACACATTAGATGTCCTCATCACCCAATAATTTAAATTTTGTTTTATAATTTTGGGCTGCTTCCAACGTTATAAATGTTGAATTCCATCTTATGGGAATATTCGTACAAAGGCCCTTCTTGGATTTTATGCCTGCATTTCTTGCAACAATTTTATATTTCTCTAATCTAAATGGAGAAGACCTCACAAATTTCTCCAATCGAGTCATCAACATCTTTCAAGATATCAGAAACAACCAAATTGAAAATATGTGTGGCACACCTCACATGCAAACAATCACCCCCATGACCAACGTATTTGCCCCTTTGAGATAGGTCTTTAAAGAGGCCAATGCGACATCATTAGAGCCCGCATTATCAACTATAACTACAAAGACTCTTGCCAAACCCCACTCCTTTATTGAGATCTCCAAGGCCATCCCAATTGTATCACCCATGTGATCAGTTATCAGACAAAATTTTAAAATTTTCTTGTGAAATTTTCAATCAGAAGTAATAAAGTATGTAGTCAAAGACATATAGTTAAAATTCTGTACTAATGTCCAAGTGTCGGTAGTGAGACAAATAACCAGACTCGCCAATTATCCCCTCAATAAATCCTTATATTTTTGGTATATCATTTTAACATATTTTACCATAATGTAGCTAAAATGAATATCGAACCTAGGTTCCAAGCAACGAGAATATGCTTGGAACCTTTCTCCATCTACAACTTGGAATAGCATGTCGTCCATAATGATCATTTTTGCCAAGTATCTCCTACACTTCTCGGGGTCATACTTGGTATACTCATTCAAAGAAGCACCCCCTCTACTACCATCTATTATTTTCTTGAGTCCAATCTTCAATCTAGATTGGCTCTTTTGTTGCAAGGATTTTAACATGAGACATTTTTTGCACTAATTTTCTAAGTGCACTTTCAATTGGGAGGTAGCATGTCTCCTATAATGGCATCCATACAATTTACTACAATGCATACATTTAGCTTGGCGGATATCGGGACCGTCATTCTCTACTTTCTCAAAGTGAGACCAAACAATACAAACAGGTTTTTTGAACGTGGGCTTGGGGGCAGGGTAAGGGTCGGTGGGATAGGGGGAGGGTCGGTGGGGGGGCAAGACTAGGGTTGGTGGGAACTATGGGGTTAGGACTAGGATCCTCATTGTCAAGTATATCAATGTTGATGGTAGAGGTATGGCATGAATCACTAAAATCCTATGAAGTAGAAGACATTCTTGACTCGCAAAGTTAAGTCACAATTCTAAAAATAAGACAACCAACAATCAAATTTCAAAAATAGAATATATATCAGTTACATTTTACTTTCAACCCTAAATTGCAAGTTGTTTACCATTTTAATTTAGGGTTTCAAGCCCTAAATTAATTTAGGGTTTCAGATTGGAACCCTAGTTTAGGCTTCCAATCTAAAACCCTAATTAATAGGGAATTGAGGAATGGCATGAGTCCCTACATAATCTATTATCAAAAAAATAAACAAATCAAACAATCCAATTATCAAATTTTCAAACACATGCACACAGCAAAATTCACAACACATAATAACCAAATTCTCATCCTTCATTTCCCTTTCATCCCAACCAATCTTCAATCTCAATAACTCAACTCAACCAAATTACCAACTATAAATATAAAAATAAAATAAAATAAGCGAGTGGCGGATTTCGGAACTACTTAGCTCACAATGCACTTCACCGAGTGAGAGCTTAAAGGGGGAACTTTCGGGAGGTGACGACGGAATAATGTTTCTAGTGAGATTCAGGGTGATCATGTAAGAGAGAACGCGAGGTGAATATATTGTTAGGGTTGAGGGGAGTTTATAACCTTCGAGACTCGAGAGAAACAAGAGGGTTGAGAGGAGCAGAGAATGAGTCGAGAGGGGTTGGTTTTGGTTTAAAACCCCAGGCAAAACAATGTCATTTTACTAGGGTAGTTAAAAAAAAAAAACTAAATCAAAATGATGTCGTTTTGCCTGAGTTAGTTAAAAAAAAAAACCCTAAGGCAAAATGACCTTTTTTTGCTAGGGCGGAAGTCACTCCAGTCTACTCCATACTCCACTGTACCCTAGAACATGGTGCGGGGTGTCTTGCCCCTCAATGTGCAGGGCGATGGATCCACCCCGCCCAAGAGGGGGTGAGACGGTCGGAGTGGGGTGGCGAGGTACAATTACCCTGCCGCCCACCTTTACTACCAAATCGATCAATAATCCAAAATCTATTTTAGATTTAGAAAAATTGAAAAAAAAATCAAAACAATAATCAATTAAAAAAAGGCGGTTGGGTAGGGCAAATATTACACCTAATAACATTAGTATTGAATTAGTCTCTTTTTATTCATTATTAAGCATACTATTTTTTATATTAAATTAAGCATATTATTTTTATATTCAGCTAATCTATTTAAAATCAACCCTATCTTGGATAGCTATTATTTTCTACATAATAATAATTATTATTAGTTACTTTTCTAATGTTTATTGAAGTATATCCAATTAGCTCTATTTTTCTTTTTATAAATTTTTTAAAACAACAAACTATACATTCAAAATACATCCAAAAATTTCAAAACATCAAAATACATCACATTGCTTAAAGTCAGCATCATCAAATTACATCCAATCAAGACATAATTAAAAAAAGAAAATCAATTCAGATAAAACCTCAAAGCAACAACGCTTCATTTTTATAAGAAATTATAATTGATTGCCTAGATCAGCTATATTCAGATATATATATATATATTTTATAGAGTGAAAATAATATTTTTTTAATTAATTACCTATATTTGTAGCTCCATACAAGCATGCCGATTAATTGTAGATGAAAAATCATTTTCATTTATATTAATTGTCTTTTCTATTAATTGAAGGTAAAAGATGTGGCATTAGTCAAAAATTGGGTAGACATGTATGAAGTGCGAAACTAATTTGAGACTTATATGATCTGAGTCCTTAGAGTCATGGAAACTATTTTCAATCAAATTATTCAGATTTTACTGTCTCCCCAACTATACCCAAATCTAAACATTTTATCGTTAATTTTTTTAAATGAGATGAGATGAATTAAATTAAAATAAAAGTTGAATAAAATATTATTAGAATATATATTTTTAATATTATTTTATTTTAGAATTAAAAAAAATTAAATTGTTTATTTTATTTTAAATAAAAATTTAAAAATATTATAATAATTAGAAAAATATAATGAGATGAAATTAGAGCAGAGCAGAGCAGATGAGGTGAGAAAGAAGAAAATAAACAACCTTTAATGTTTTCTTGACTCTTACATTGTCGTTAAGGTGGCAAAGATTACGTTTTTAGGGCTATCCGGGTTTGTAGCTTGAAATTTCATGACCATAATTATTAATTATCTTTGCAGTATTCAAATCACCGAATCTTGTGGGAAAAAATAAAAAATCACCGAATCTTGACTTCTTATATTTCACAAAAAAATTGATTCAGAATTTAGGAAATATTAAAATTATGAATGTCAAATCATATTAACGAGTGGTATTCATAATATGTCAAGACATATCTATTATATTATATAGGTCAATTATAATCTGATTTATTAACGTGTCATGATCTTAAACTCTAACACGATTAGTTAACATAACGAATCGTATTATATTATTCCATTTTGACCCATTAATAAATATTACAAAATAAATTAATATAATACAATACGATTTATTTCAACCTGTTATATAAATGAGTTGAATAATTTCAAAATTAACCTATTTGATTTGATTAAATTTAGTATAATTTTATATAAATATTAAAATAACAATACCTATAAATTATAAAACTAATCATAAGTTCAAAATTACAATTAAAATAATAAAAATATCAAAATTAGAATACTAATAATTTTACTATTAGGTATAAAGATGTAATTATAGTTTTAACTTTTTTAACGTGTCATAATATGTTATAACGAAACAAAACGGATTAACTTGTTATCAATCAACTAAGCAATTATGTCTTAATAAATCAATTAGTTTTTATTCGAATACATGAATGTTAAATTCTAATATGTTATTATCGTATCTATTTTGTGTTGAATTAATGAATTCGTATAATATATTGTCACTCTTAATTAAATTATTGCTCCCATTGGACAAATATTAAAAACCATTCAAAACCATGACGTCTAGAATATTAAAAGTACTTCTATTGTTTTTGAATAACTGATTAAATCACCATTTATCACTCTTACGGTATCGACCAAACTCTCATTTAATGAGTAAATTTAATACATAAAATATTTAATTAAATAAAATAGATATTAAAATTTAAATTTAAATTCAAGATATATACTTGTATAAAATTATTACTTACCTAAAAAAATTAAAACCGCAATTAATGCAGAGAGACCTGAAGTCTAGACTGCCTATTTGGAAGGAGGGAAAGAGAAGACGACGAAGAAGCAGTACTTCTGTCCACCAATAATAATAATGGAATTTGGGTCCAGAATGGAGCAGGTGGTCATTCTGGCCATCACTGTTGGAAAAGAATGCTCCAGAAAACAGGTACAGATCATCAATACCTTGGTCAGAAATTATTTCTTTTTTTTTTTTTTTCTCATTCTAATAAGGCCAAAGTTGAAAATTGGCACTGATAACTTTCAATTATATTCCGTCATGATCTTATGAATATCCTTATCCATCGAGAATCCATCAAGAAGAACCCAGAGCAGCTCGTGGAGATCAATACAAGGGAAAATTAATTTATTTTTTTAGATGAATATTAATCATAACTTGTTATCCCTACCAAGAATTTAGTGTATTAGGCCCATGTACGAAGATGGTAGGCACGAGTCTCATCTCTCAAGCATCATTCTTACATAGACTCGAGCTCATTGTCTCCAATCAATCAGTCTTTTTTGTGTTCTTTTGTTTTTTTTTTTAACAGGTTTATGTCATTATATATATATAACCCTCAAAGCATTACATTATTTTCAAACAGATTTCCAGACTAGTTGGTGACATCTCATCCCAGAAAATGAACCTAACCTCTTCATTTTTAATCCAGTGTGTTTTTTATAATTTGACCCTTCGTTTTTACTTGTATATAAAAGCTCGTCTTTTGCTGACTACAATCTCGGGCGTACTCGGCCGCTTACAAATTGCCATACAGAGAATGACAAAGCTTACCCTATTTTACAACCAAACCTCTAAACTTTAAACAACGCAGGTTGTTTTCTATCGAAGATGATCAACTTTCAACTATTTTTTGTTTTTTAAAACTCTTTTACGACTCCATATGGAATGTAGTATAGTTGTGTAAACATAAAAATTATCTTTTAATGAAGTGACACGATCGCGACCGTAGAATAAGTTTTGATTAAGTGCCAAGCCAGCTTATTTATTTCAGACTCATACAACAGAGTTTTTGGTCAAGAAACGTTCTAAATCACGTCATAATATTATATTTTGCCATTTGTGTAAAGGATTCAAAGCTACTGATGAAACATAGCTGGCATAAAAGATGTGTGGTCCAGGATGCAACTCATTTTTTTCTTTATATATCAGCAAAAAGTCCCATAAGGAGGGCTGGAATTCTTGAGATACAGAGAAGAGGCTGCATAATTCAACTTTGTCCAAGAAGTGACGACCAATCAGTGACTTTTAGATATTGAGAGCTCAAAAATCTGTTTAAAGGACCCCTTCAAATAACATTAGTTTCTAAACTCTCGAGAGGTTTAACCAATGTGCAAACACCTACGAGGCTATTCTTCTGATGTGAGCAAAATCAAAAGCCTCAGTCAGCTTCTCTGCTAGTGCACAAAACCAACCCCATTTCTAGATGATAAGAATTACCTATTGTTTTTTTTTTAATTAGCACTGGGGGTCTGGAACAGCATTCCGACTAATCTCAGGGTGCGCAAGTCCTTGGCAAGTAGTTTTCACAAGTACACATCAGTTAATTCAAAGAGAAAAGCCCTTAGTCTGATGGTCACTAAAGTGGATTGGAACCTTAGACCTAGGGGGAGTATACCCCCTAAGCCCAACAAGGCCTTTACCACTTGGGCCAACCCCTAGGGGTTCTTCTTCTCACAATTCTATAACATGGATTATTTACATTTCTCCATCCATTTTAGAAGTCAAGGTAGGCAGTAGGCAGTTGTAACACAGATAGTTGCAGAATAATGCATTTCCTATGCGGTGCCTTGAACATGCTAATTATTATAAGCACAAATGTCTAAAATGAATAGGAATGAAAATTGCAACCAATCATACAAGGCTGCAATTGATTGAATGTAAGAAGGCCTAACACTATAATTAAAAGGGCTGCACGGTCTAATTTCTTTCCTCGGATATAAATCATATCTTTATTCAAAGAAAAAGGATTTGACAAATAAACTAACCTAGTAAACACCAGGAAACTCCCTAAAGATAAAGAATGCAAATGAGGTAGCCCAATCAACCCTTCTGACCCATCCAATAATTCTATTACCATTACCTCGGAGATTTAGTAGAGAGACACTTTCCACAGGATACAAGCTTCAGAAACGAATGCGGCTTTTGCATCCTGATTTTCAAACGTGAAAGCTGCAGATGCCAACAAGAATAAGCATCATCCTCAAATCGATCACAAAAATATAATCATTATTAACTGCTTTTCATACTGGAATTAGAAATGAATAAGAGGGAAAGAACGCTATTGGTCTTGCTGTGTAATTTAATTAACTAAACCAATTTGATGGTTTAACCTCGGGAAATCTTATAAAGACAACAATCAGAAGTTTTATTAAAATGACCTCAGTACTGACTGGCAGTAGGTCCAACCAATTACTGAAAAAGCTAAACATATAAGAACATTCTTTTACATTAATGTGAGCTCTTCACCAAGCTAATGCTTCTCTAAGAGCAGTCAAATCCTAATATGGCGTCAAAGAAACATGAAGCATAGCTCCAGAAAGAAAACGATACCTGTCGTTTACAAAAAACTGAATGATATGACAAGAAGCGATAAGCATAGGCATCTTTCTTTTTTGTAGGTAAGTAACATAGACATATTATTCATATAAGGATCTACTTTGTCTTGATTGAAGTATTATCATAGGGTGATGGACTATGATCCAACCAATGAAGTAGGTTAAACAATAGTTTTGGCCCCACTCAGGCTCATTTTATGACTCTTGCCGTCTGAAAAAATTATCCAAGGCTTACAAAATATCAGCTTTTTTATAATTCATCCAGTCTGCCTGGTTGTAATTTATATGTACAGCAGAATACAAACTATATGAGGTTCAGCATATCCATCATACAATAAATACCCAATTTTCCATTGATCAATCCATCTCTAGTGCTATTCTTCTTCAATCTATCCTGGTTTTTCAACACTCTCGCTCTCAATCGAAACATTTAAAACCATTTATGCTCTATAAACAATCAAGCAAGATGAGCATTCGGTACTAGATAACAGGGTTAATAATGCAAGAGATAGTAAGGATCCCTTAGATGGGCCCATCCATCCTGCATTAAGTAGCCCTTACAATAACTGAAAACAAGCACACCAAGGTTCTCCTTTTACAACCCATGACGGGCAGATCCATGGTGTGCCTCCCCACACCATTCAATGAAAAGATTTGAGAATGCCTCTTCCAATACAGGAATTAACTTGTTGCAAGAAAACTGACAAAGTTTATTGATAATGTCTTAATCAATTCAAGCAGAAATTACCTTCCGACGGGTAACTCTTGTTGCTTTCCAGCAAAGCAAGCTTCTTGATCTAGGTTCCAGTCTCCTGTAAGTTTTAAAATTTTTAAAACTAATTCAAACTCAGAAGGGAATATGCTTGTAAGCGTGCAAAATATTCTCAATACCAAGCTACACACGAAACAGTTCTGTTCTGGCTAAAGAAGAAAAAGTGAATCCTAGTTATGGTTCTGGGAAACTTATCCATTTTTGGCACAGCCTGAATAATAAAACTAAAATAAACATGAAATATAGAAGAAAGGATCGTCTGTTATAACATTCCAGAAAATGAGGAATCTCAATATACAATCTCCAGAAAACAGGATCCACTGTTTTTAAAATATTAAACACAAGTAATATTTTCAACAGTGCATTTTTCAAACTACTTTGAATTTAAGTAGACAACTCTTTTGTTCAAGCAATTTCTATCTCGACTTGCAAGTCAAAATTACTTTTCTTGCTTCCTTGTACTCTATATTTTTAACTATCTTCTGAGAATTTATAATCTATATTTAACAATTGATTATTTCTTTTCTTTCAAACTACCCAATACGGTAATTTGCCTAGATTAGGCGAATAAGATCTAGCCACAGGATGATGCAACTACTGAATTGAGGGGACAGTATTGAGCTTTTACAATAATTTCACATCACCCACATTAATTTCTATTACACCAAGATCTAAGGGTTTCATGTCTCTAACAAGTCATGATCCATCTCATTCTTATTGAGTGATGGATATAAGGTAGGTGGGACAAAGGAGTTCACAGCCAAATTTCCAGTCATGTAAAGGTATCAAAGTCTTGTGGTCTAATTTAGTAGTTCAATAAGTCATTTGGTCACTCCTTAAGGTAAAATGAAATAATATCGATAAAGAATAATAGAATTGCATTACGTACAAGTTCTCTTGTTCAAGCTTTTCAGCAATAGAAACTGCTTTGCGTTTTGACCATCCACTTCGCTGGCTACATACTTCTGCCTGCTGAATTACATGGGCAAGAGATACCTTGCTTCTAACAAGGCTCTGGCTCTGACTTTGTTCCCCAAATTTCCTCCTTCCTGGGGCTGAAGCCATGGTTGCTTCTCCAACACATGAACCTCCCAAACCTCTACTATCAGATGCTACAGGATTATGTATGAGTTCATTACCCTTGGCTCCCCTGGGAGAAGCAGCTACTTCTACAATTTCACTCCCACCCCTTTTAGAATTGTCAGATTGCAAGAGCTTAGCTTGAGTGATTACCTTATTGATATCTCTAATTTGAGACGAGCTGACCTCAGAAGCTGGCAACATAAGAGGCACATGCACACCCGATGCTGAATCTTTCTTTGATTCACATCTTATTTCAATTGTCACTGGGGACCCAAGGACAGTCTCGAATGCTTCTAAGATATGCCCCCCAAGTTTCTCTGCCCTTGATTTTGTTTGGTACGAACTGAACATCAACTGCACAGTAGGGGCTGCAAGAATTTTGTGATTTAGTTGGACGGATAGAAAATGTACAAGAGCTACTGTATTTCATTAGAGTTTCTAAAAAAAGATGTATCCAATAGTGAAAATCTGCAATGCCAAATTCGAAAAAAGAACGAAGTTTAATATATACAGGAAAAATCATATATTAAAGCACTTGAGATATAATGAACGTGGTCTGCCACCCACAGGATCCAAAAATGATAATTTTCTAAAAACTAGGACCAAAAAGTTAATGATTAAACTCATGACCAATTCCAAATAAACACTATGTTTCGATAATTAGTTTGAGTACAGAAATAAATACAGCAGACAACATCTCATGTAAATTGACAATGAAAGAGTTTCTCAAATGGTAATTTGAAACTCACAAAGGCATATAAACAAACTTGGAAAACATTAATAGCGTGTAAAAGAAATTAAAAAAAGAAAAAGAAAAAGAGCTTCATGCAAGTACTAAGAGCTTCATGCAAGTACTAAGAGCATGTTTGTGATTGCGTTTCGAGATTTTAAAAGTACTTTTAAGCAATTAAAAACACTTTTAAAGAAAAATGACATGTTTTGATAACTTTATTAAAAGTACTTTAGGCAGTTAAAAAAACTAAAAATCAGATTTTTCAATAAGCACCAAATTGGAGCTTTTATCAAAAAACTCCTGCAGATAACTATATATTTTTAAAAAAACTACCATAACTAACTCTAAAAGTACTTTAGACATGAATCCCAAACAGTAAATAACTTTTTAATGGTAGAACTTATTACATTAAACTTTAAACTATAAGACTTAAGTTAAAAGTAATATTTTCTACCGTAATCCCAAACATGCACTAAATCTAGACTCCAGATCATACAGATTTAAGATAAACGGGTCATAATGCTAAAGTCAGGATGACAAAGAACAATTGGAATTGTACATTGGTGATAGAAGTGTACCAATTACTTCATGGATCTAAGGAAAGCAAGGGACTGTTTGCAAAAAAAAAAAAAAATACAGCTTAAACCTTCTGCTGGTAGTAAAATAATCTGTATAGTAGTTGAAAATATCTGAAGCTTTGATGCTATCAGTCTACCTTCCAAATCAAAATAAAGATAGTTAACTGGACGGGAAATGCATTTGGAATCAGCTCGACCTGATTCGAAAAATTTCCAAACTAATCCATGCTAACAAATCAATAGAGCAAGTTTTAATATTTTTGAGTGGCAATAAGAGGTAGGGTAACCCAACTAAAGAGTAGATATATTTTGCCGAGTACACATCAAACCATTAAGATATGCAGTTGAGAGGCAAACAATGAGTCAAATCAAACGGTGTTTGTCAGCTACACAAGCAAATCGCTTCCGTCCCATGGATTGGACAAAACCCTCCTTTTATTTAAGAGGAAACACACTAGTCCACACCCACAAGCAAGAAGAAAATGTTGATCATCTTTCTTGTTTCATTGAAGGAAACACAATTTATGTTGGTGTTTCTCTCACAATTTTCTATCAATAGAGTAATGTTAGGTACAAATCCCAAATGTACGAGTCTTGTACAAGCCTTTTGCAAAAATGTGGACCCCATCAAGAAAAATGAATTTTCATACTTTTCCATGGTGGGTCATATTTTTTATAAAAGGTGTGTGTGAGGCTTGTGAATTTGGGGCTCGTATATATTATTTCTCATTTTGAATTATATGCAAAGTGGGGTTTACATCATCACTCCAGTATTCATGATTTTTATCTCAAAAACAATCTAAGTACTTGAAAAAGAGATCATCAATGTACATATATGTACGATGACCAGAAGAAGCCTATCTCTTGTGCAATATGCTCCATCCCCTTCATTAGTAGGAAGCCGATCTCTCATGGAAGCCAATTTATTGATAGAGGGATGCATTGGGCAAGCCTATAGGAGAAATCCTACAATTGAAAGTTTAGGACATGATAGACATGAAGGTTTAAGTCAAATGGGTGATTTACATGATTATAACATTTTAAAACATGAGTCGGGAAGAAAAAAAATGGGATCAAAGAAATTGAATGGTTCCCTATAAATCTTCTGTTATGTAAAGCCTCATTTGCCCTTGAGTATTTCAAGGCAAGTCTGTTTTTCAAATCTTGAAAATGGATGTGAAGTTCTTGTTAATAAAATTGGGTGAAAAATCTGGCAACAGAAAGAAACTGTGTGGAGTATATGCACAGGTGAATGTAGAAAGGTTAAGTTCCCACATAGGAAATATACTACACATGTGAGTGGTTAATGTAGCAAAATAGGGCTCAAACTTATAGGCATACCCTTTTGGCTTTCGTGAAGTTTTCAAATATTATATTATCTTTTAACGAGATGACTCCCCATGGCATTTAATTTCACAATAACCGAAGAGTTTGGCATATTTTCTTAAATGCTATAAGAAGTGAGAGAATTTCAACTAATCAGAGAGTTTGGCATATTTACAATCAGTGCCATTTTTGAGTTTCAAATTTAGCCTACATTGCTTCAGAAGCTAATTGATCCCTGAAACTTTTCAGGTTCACAAGCACCAAGAGTTTTCAGTCTTTTTCTTTTTTTAACAATTAATTAAATTTCATAAAAAATGCAAAAGGCTCAACCCAAGTACACAAGACATACAGGAGACACATATCTGGAATGAAGAAAAAAAAAATATGGAACAAAATCGTGTAAAGAAGTGAAAACTATCTAACAATGTGGAGAAGTCTATAGAAGCTGTGATGGTGGTGCATCAATCATTGCACTTGTAAATGATTCTTAATGCATGTTGGAGTGTACCTGCACCAAAACTGAGTGAGATAAGCTTCCCTTCTTGATACAAAAATTCCTTTAAGCCATTGATTTGAATTTTCCCAAGCACCTCCAGCCAGATATCTTCAGTTCCTCTACAGCTTTTACCAGAAATCTGCCTGCCACTTACCCTAGACATGTCAGCGGCATATGCAGATGTCTGTTGATGAGCCACACCAGTGTCAACATGTCTTTTTCTCTCTAAACTAATACCCTTAAGCGTACCAATGTCACAGATATCAGCAGAACTTCCAGCAAGGAGATTCTCTACTCTGACATCTGTTGACAAGCCTCTCCCCTTATTGGGCATCCTGGAATGCTCACCTATTCTCCTGGCAGAATCTCTTCCACCAGCATCATATAGGGCCATGGGACTCTGATTAAAACTAGTGTCTGAAGAAGTAGGAAGCATGTACTGCTGATCAGGAGCAAGTTGAAGCAATGCTGCGGTTAGCCATGTTAACTTGCCATTTGACATCCTTAGTTGTTTTTCAGCCTCAGATAAAGTTTTCAAAGCTTGACGCAGTTTTTCCATATCTTCTTTGGATGCTGCAACCAGTAAAGAACAGATTGAGCATGAATCAGAAGTGCCACAAATGAAAAGTTGGCATGCACAATTTATTACTAAGAAAGGAAGGCTGAGGCGGATTACAAAACTGGGTTCACCAATCTTATAAATGAACAACACTTATATGTTTGCTCACATTAACAGGTCTAATCAAACCACATCACCATAACTTGTAGATAAATGGATGAATTAGTAAATTTTTAATAACGGTAAAATTTATACTCACGGGGTTGTCGTCGAAAGAACTTCCTTCTAAGCCTTTCTTTTTTGAAGTCATAACTACCAGCAAGAATATCAGTAATCACCGTAGCAATCTGTGACATCAACGCTAATGGTTCCACACCAGTTTCCATTATTACTCTCAAATTCTTCACCGTGTTAACTGTGTCAGCAGATAGTGCTAAATCAAGAAGATCTACTAATTTCTCATCTGAGATAAGCCCGGCCTGAAAAAAAGAAGGGAAAAAAACTCTGTTGTAATGCAGGTAGGAATCCTGTATACCATGGATACAATAATTATAGGGAATATTCAATACTAATAATGTGTGAAGAAACCAAGTGGGGTAGGAAACTAGGATACAAAGTTGCCATAGTTGTGGGGATAACTGTCAGAATTATCCAAGCAAGGGTGAACTATACCAGCACAAGTACCAAAAAATGAGCAGTTGAACTAATCCTACAAAGTGTGTTATTAGAAGTGCAGACAAAAGAGAGAGTATTATACAACCTACAAGTGGCATAGATAAGGTAGTAAAAAGGGGATAGGACACTATGGTGGCAATATGTTACACAACCCGTGAACCCAACACTAACATAAACAGGTTTGGGTTTGGGTTTGGGCTTGTTGTCAATGGATTCAGGTCAAAACCTGCAACAATAGCTTGTTTTATGTCGTGTCGGGTTTTGACACCCCTACGGACACCATAGGGGGGGTAAGAAAATGAAGTCACAATTGCACATTTTAAAACAATAGCTGCAATCGAACGAAAGGTGTTTATCCATGCTATAAGAAATTGGAAAACTGGCCCCACCTTTGAAATCTAAGAAAAAGAATTGTATGGGATACCAACAAGCATGAGGTACAGCAGATACACTAAACAACCAGAAGTAAAATATTTATTCCCCTTATGATATGAACAGCTAAAAGTAAACACAAATATAAGGCCTAATGATTTAATTTTAGTTCTTGTACAATCCATCAAAGCTATACATTATTTTGCTTACCACTTTTGTAGTGCGATAAACACCTATGACTATAAAACAATTTCATTCACACCATTGTACCACATCTACGAGACCAAAAAAATGAATAGGAAAAACCATACATCACCCGCTTTGAACTTTCATTCTTTATGCAATATGATCGTCAAACAACTAAAGTTGTCATTTTGCTTAGTTTCAAACATGACTTGTAATTTACCCCCTTGTTAAGATCTAACCATTGAGATGGATAAAAGTTAAAATGGTGGCTTGGCATAATTTTAACTGTTAGATCTAAGAAGGGGACAGTGAAAAGGGACTGGTAGTTTGGAGCATCAAGTGATAATTTTGATAGCTTTGTTAGTCGCATTGCAAACGAGCTTTAGTTTAAGCACGTTAAAGAGTACTTTTCCTAGATATATTTTTTTTTCTTTTTTACGGAAGAGTCAAGGTCACATATCCAAGAGTGACCCTCCCCAAATTAATAATAGCTCTCACTTATGGCGGAAAAATACCGTGATAACAATCAAGACACCTAGGATTAACAGATAAGCAATAAAAACATCTCAAGCATCGTAAAAAACTACACACTAAAATCCGCTAAATATATATCAATGATCCCATAATCAAAATTAAATTATAACGCCTATAAAAAATCTAAGCATTCTAGCCCCAAAACAACATTTTTTTATATCATATCCTCATCAGCATGTCATGATTTAAAATTGTAAAAAAAAAAAAACCCAACATTCCATATATCTATGTCTCACAAATAGCTATCTATTATCTGTTATCATTTTGCCTGACAATCCCTAGACATACATCCAAAAACCTTTGATATATATATATATATATATATTATTTATCAGACAACAAATGTCTATCTTTTACCCACAAAACACCTAGGGAACGATTAAAACCACCAAGCACTTCCTCCAAAAGCTTGCATTAAAATATTGGAAAAGTCATCATATTTCTCTCTTTTGATAAGTTGAGTTTTATTGAAATGAAAAAAAAAAAAATTGTTATACAGCTAACTAAAGTACAATATGCACACCTAAATAGAAAAAAGTAAATAGTAAAACAATCCTAAAAAAAAAAACAGGTAGTGATCCAAGAGAAAGGGTTCTAGAGACAAAATCCTTCACTTTTGCTATTGCCACCATCTTCTCCTTTTCCTCAAAATTCCTGTCATTCCTTTCCTTCCATATGCACCACATTACACAAGATCGAATGCTTCCAGAAAGTAGCTCTCTTAGAGCTACAAAACCTGCCTCTCCACCACGCTAATAGATCTGCCACTCTATTTGGCATAATCCAATTGAGCCCCAAACGTACTTTCCCACAAAGCACTAGCTAGTAGCTACCATGCAGTGAAGCAACAGATGGTCTGTCATCTCCTCACTCCTCATCCACGTACAATACAAATCAACCACAATCATGTGCGTCTTTCTAAGCTTCTAGCACGTGAGGGTCTCTAGAGTTGCTGTGCAACAAAGAAAGTCACTCTCATCGGGGAAACTTATTCCACCAAATTTGCTTCCATGGGAAAGAGAAGCTACCCAAAGGAAGTTACGTTGGTTAACGGTTTGACTGGGTTAATGGGGTTGAAGAGTCCAAGAACTCTCCTGCCAACTTCCTTCTCAGACTTTGCAATCTGAAGTTCATTTGTTCAGATTTATTAATGGTTTTAATTCATCTGGTACAAAAGAGGGGGCTGTTATTGCGTATAAGTCTGGAGGGGGCTGTTAAGATCTAACCATCTGGTACCAAAGAGGGGGCTGTTATTGTGATAAACATGAACAAGCAGAAAGAGTATATATGAACAGCATAGCATCCAAATTCTGATAGTGAAATCAAAAGTGAAAAAGAGCTTACCAGTTCCTGAACCAGATGAACAGAAATTCTCTGACCAAGCAAACTCAGTTGCTCAAGAGTCATCTCAGCATCCCTCAAGGAGCCATCTGATCTTGATGCAATGAGTTTTAGTGCATCCTTATCAATATCCAGATCTTCTTTGGTTGCAATCCATTGCAAAGCATATATAATATCTGCATCCTTCAGCTTTGGAAAAAAGAACTTCTGGCACCTGGATATGATTATATGAGGCAAAATATCAATACTTGAACTGACGAGGACAACAACCACACGTCTGAGAGCTCGATCAATGACCTTTGATATGGCACTCCAGCAATCAGGGGACAAAGTATCACAGTCATCAAAGATAAACACCCTATACTGTGATGGCAGCTGGGAGACAATCGTATTGTCAAGTAACTCTGTAATGTTCTCGAAATCAAAATTACTAACTGGGCCAACTTCCTTTATGTTCCTACTCTTACCAATGTCATGTGCAATGCATGAATTGCAAAAGCCACAAGGTTTAGGATGTTCCGAAGATTGGCAATTCAATGCTCTGGCAAATATGCGGGCGCAGGAGCTTTTACCAGTGCCATGAGGTCCGTAAAACACATATAGCAATCCAACCTTCCTTTTCATGACAGCATTTAAAAGAGCCTGTGCTACCAGATTCTGTCCCACAAGATCCCTGAAGGTTCTTGGCATGTACTTTTGTGTCAAACTTTGGTGTCTACTGTTGTGATAGCCATCCAACTTGCGTTGATCCCCAGATCTGGCTTCAGAGGCAAGGTCAGAATCAACATCGTGTGTGTACAAATTATCAGAGAAGATACCAAGCTCACCGGAATATCCACGGATCCAACCAGCATTTTCAGTGCTTCCCTGAGATCCAGATGCCTCAACTAGAAGAGGCATTGACTCTGCATCGGATCCTGTAGATAGGGCTGAGTAGTCGGATGGCATTGGTGTGTCGGACAGTTCTCTCCCATGGGTAGTTGAACCTCCTTTCTTTAACCTTGAGTCCGACAGACCACAAGACAAACTTCTTCCAGCCATGTCAAGAATAGTTTTACCTCTGTGATGAATGATTGACCAATTCCAAGGAATCCCACAGCCATTTCTTGGAGCCCTTGGGACATTTGAATCAACATAATCTTGTTCTCCGTCCTCCATGGAATACTTAGGGCAGCCTGAATCCTGAGCTAATGTACTAAATGCCACAGACAATCCCTGATCGAATTCATTCTGAGCAACAATATCTCTTGCACCTGTAGGAGCTTTAGTTCTTCTTGCACCTCGAAACTTGTGCCTTTTAACTCTACTTAGCCCACTGCAGTACCCATGAATGCTGGCTTCTGGTTCCCTGATTGTTTTCTCAGGCCGAGAATGTTTTCCATGAAGACGGATGATAGAAGATGCTACATCATCACTATCCATACGAACAGCATTCAACTGCTCAGAGAGACTCTTTAACTGGATATTTCCAATATGCTTCCCCCTTGGTTTACTTGTCCCATCCTTCAGGTCAGAGTTCTCCAAATCATGAGCCAAATCATTACCATCTTGATCAACTGGAGACTCCTCATTGCCACCCAAAATATCAGTCTTACTAGTCTTCCGACTAGATTCCTCTCTCCTAACTCTTCTAACATTCCCAACTCCACTCTTGCTACTACATTCACTGATGGCCGCTATTCCATCATTACTCCCACCAACCTCACCGGGAGCAACTTTTGATGTGGCTAAATTTGCTAAGGGTGGCGAGCTTCCCGGCATTCTCCTAGCTTCTCTCCGGTGCTCAGTGGCTGTAGACCTTCTTGGCTCCCGAAGCATGGAATCATTTTCACCCTTCTTTGGGGGTAGATCAACAATTGAAGTTGAATGCCAAGAGGGAGGACTTGCAGAAGGGTCCCTGAGAGATCTTGACCTCTGAAGGGCGACAAGGTCCCTCACAATAGACCTATCGGCTAATATGGGGCTATGCTTGTGCATATGGTTCTTCAAATGAATACAATTTGTCAAATGGATGTGGTTGCGTAGATGATCGCCAGTATCACCATTTGCATCCTTGAGAATCCTATCGTCGACAGCTTTGGTCATGATCAGACCATCAATGCACCCAATAACAGAAACAAATCAAATTATATAGCGGTTATTATTGAATTAATGTCTCCAATCTTCGCAGTTATGGCGTTAAAGGGCAACAAAATTCCTAAACAGTAAACACGCACCCAATATATCTCACTGATGGCACAGCAAACCCGCATTAATGCTGAAATTAAGCAATTAGAGATCGCCCATCATTCGGTGACAAATCCTGTAAACCCATTTCTACACACCCAAACTTCAAAAGGGGGGGAAAAACTGCCCCCGACTGCAACCAAGGTTTCAAATGGACCATTTCTCCCTCGAAGGCATGATATGATACATTGACACCCACCAACAAAACCAGAAAGTTAACGCTGTAAGAACTTTGGCCCACGAAGATGAATTCTAATTTCTAAAAGATCAAGCTTCAAGTAACCAATTCAAATGCCACTCCACAAGAAGCAGAACTTGCAACCACAAAACACCGCCTGAGGTCCAATGCATGAGATTACAAAGCACAAACCAAACTCTCGGCTTTCAACATGTAAAACTCAGAACAGAGCAAACTAAAGGAAAGCCATGTTTTTAAATCAGGGAAGTAATCAGAATCCGTAATCTCAACCCTCCTGCTCTGAAAACCTTACAAGATTAAAGATTTTGACAGAAGGAAGAGAATTAGATAAGGTGGTGAGATAGAAAAGAACTAGCTGTAAGTTGTAACATCACATAAAGGGAACAAGAAAGGAGAGAAGGAACAAAAAAGCAAGAAGGAAACGCTGCATTAATCACCGGAATCAGCAAAAGCAGAGGTAAGCCCCGGATCTTTCCCCAAGCTTCACATGCACTTCACGAGGCCTTATTTCAAAGAAACGAAAGTCTTCTATAGAGAGAGAGGTTTCTGTAAAATAGTAACGAGAGAGAGAGAGAGGGGTATGGGATGAGATCCGTTACAGACAATGAAAGGGCTGTGGGAAGAAGGGACCGTGTCAGTGGTAACAGTGCAGCAAAGCGGTTTGTCCGTTTATTTAAAATTAAAGATTTTAAATTTCTGTAATTTTCTTTTCAATTCTTGGAAATAATTCGTCCCCTTTAGTTTAAAACGAAAATCTAAAATTGTATATTTTCTTTTTAAAAAAGTAAAAAGGTTTTGAATTTGGTAGGGGGACCGGACGTGTTCGTTCCCTTGAATTTGCCGGTTTCTCCTTGGCAATGGCGTGGACTTCATTTTTAGCACCTAGATAAAGATGTCAAGAGCAATAGGGGTATAAGGAAGAGAAAACTTTCATGGAAGTGTACTGATGAAAGCTAAATACTAGAGGTCAATCCTACACAGTGTAGGCTACACTGTCACGTGGGGCTACACAAGGGACACACATGTGAAGGGATGAGGCGCACTACAGGAGATAGATTTGACCTCCCTCCCCTGAAAAATTCCCTCTCTCTTTGCTTATTGAAAAATCAAACCAAAACAAGATTGACCTTCGTTGTGCCCGTTGTGCAGACATTGTAAAATCAAGTCAAAAATCCTACAACAAAACAGAAAAATTAGGAATTACAAAAATTAGGAATTAGATAACTACCTAAGTAACTAGGGATTGAGTTTCACCAGAAGACAAGGACAATGGTGAGGGATTGAATTTTGTGGTGGTGATAATGGTGAGGCAAGGGCAATGGTCGTGATTCTCTTACTTTTGACGAGTCTCTGAGTTTCTTAGGAGGGAGGAGCTCGAGAATGATAGTGAGGGAAGGGAAATGTTCGAGGGAAGCGAAGATTTTCTGATTTTCTTAAGTTTTCTCTTAAGGAAAAATAAAGTAAATGAGGGTGCGGGGCCTGAAGAGAAACAATGTAAAGAAACACATGATTTGGGGAAATGATCCCATGAGATGTGTTGCAACCCTATTGTTAAGAAAACGCATACGGGGTGAGATGCTATTAATCTCCAAAAAGCATTATTTATAAGTGTGGCGAGATGCTATTAATCTTCAAAAAACATTATATATAAGTGTAACTAGCTCAAAGATGCTCTGTAAAAGGAAATGATAGTAATATACTTGCATCTCTTTTATTATTATTTAATTTTTTCTTTTTCAATTTGGATTGAATTTAAAAAAAATGATATTCTTACATGATTTAAAATAAAATAAATTCAATCAATCAAGGTATTAATGTAATTTAATTAAAAATAAATTAAAGTTTTATAAAAATTGACTCAAAAAGTAAAAGAAAATCAAAATTTTTATAAAATTAAATTATTTTGAATTAAATTACATGATCACGTTGATTGATTAAATTTATTTTCTTCTAATTATGCAAAAATGTCATTTTCTGAGATTTTTCAATCCAAATTAAAAGAAAAAAAAACAAAATAGCTTGATAATAAAGTAATAGTAAAAGAAGTATAAAAGTATTGTAAGGGATTTTTCCCTCACCCAAGGTTCATTCGATCTCTCTTAAGAAGTAGTGAGTTTTGCCTATCACTCGGCCTAGATTTCAACTTGGCCCATAAAGGCACTCGCCTACAATAGAAGTAGGCAATGATGGTTAATAGGGCATGAGAGCTTATCACAGCCCGACAATAATCCACCCATGGAGACTCGCATCAAGTGTTGTAGGGAGAGAGGGACCCTTGATCTACCAACAACTGAGCATCGAAGATAATCAAAGAAACTTGTGGAGGAAAACAAACAAGAAAGTCACACAGCATTAATGATGTTACTACCGGATTACATACTGTATTAATGACGCCATCGCAAATGTCAGTTCGCATTAAAGAACATCGACAAAGGAATGGTGAAAAGAATGAGCGTTCCACAGAGACAGACACAATCTACCTCCTCCCAAGCTCTCGGTATAAGTAATAGCTTCCTAGATATGAGGAGGCTCTCTACACTCTCATTACTAGTAAGCCTTCAATAATATTTACTAATTTAAATATTGGAACTCTCCCTCCATTAAGGCCGTCCTCTCCCTACCTCTTTCTATATCATTTTTGAAAGCCCAATCCAAAAAATCGGAGTTGCTGCAACTAGATTCCATACGAAACATGACATTAACAAATATCATTATCCAAAAGTAAAAGGGCAATTCTATGGGGCCCGGTGTTAGGGCCCCTTTGCGCCCCCATGGAGATTTTTAAATAGAAAAAAAATTTAAAAAAATCACACATATTTTATCTCTATACATTTTTTTATTATTTTTGTAAAAAAAAAAATTTAATACAAAAATGTATAAAAATATCTTACACCATGGGGGCGCAAAGGGGCCCCAATGTCGAGACCCATAGATTTTCTCAAAGTAAAAACAACAATTTATTATGAGTCAAAGTAATATGTTTTTCTTTTGGTGTGCCAACAAGTGAGTTTGTAAATAGAATTGTTGTTAATATCAATATTTTGAATCTCGTTTTTGGTGAACGTCTCGGTCAAAGTATTACAATGAGATATTTTGATATTAGTACTATTTTAGAATAGTCTATAAATAAATAAATTATATACATAAATATATATTACATAAATATAATATATAAATAATTTGGTCTAAATTGAGAGTCTAAAAATAACAAGAAATGAAAAAAATGGATAATAATGTGAAATCTAACACCGGCCGAAATCCGAAAATATCGACTGATATAATTGATATTTTAGCCCATAGGTAATGGTGGTAGCCTTTGTACCAGCTACTCGGTCGATACTGCATATTTTGCTTATACCGGCTGGTGTGAAATAGTATTTCAAACTATGGTTAATATTCTTGTTCAAATTATAAAATAAGCACAGGAAATCAAATTTCAAATATTATTAAATGTTTTATGTTGTTTAAGAATATTACAATATGGTAGTAAATGCTGTAAAATTCACTGTATGTGTTAATTGTGTTTTTATTTTCTTTTAATTGAAGTGCAATATAGTTTTAATTTTATCTTAGTTCTTTGAGTGTTTTTTTTTTTTAACAAAAAGAAAAATATATATATCAGCGTTCTTTCCCAATATAAAAGATACGTAACCATAGAGATATGTAATTCTTGGAATGAACTTTATAATATGTGACACGAAGGAACTGGCTGTGTGTAGTGATAAGAGATGGAAAGCTCCAACCGTTCTAAATTATTATGTAAATTCGCTGATATAATAAAATGGAAAATGATAAAGAGTCAAGATACTCATGGTTGAGTCCCACTCCGAGTTTCACTTCAATATTTTTTTTGACTAAATGATTAAGAAAATATTATTTAATAATATTATAATTTTTTTAAAACATGTTTAAAAACATTAAAAAATGATGTAAAAAAAAAAAAAAAACTAGTGGAACCTAAAGCGGGTCCCAACTAGGGGGGCTGTAGCAGCCCCCTAATAAAATTAATTAGGAAAATCCCTAAAGTAATTAGATTATTACTATTATTATTATTATTATTAGATAAAACAATTATCATCAGCCACGCACTTGGATCTTGTTAATTATTTCCTAACAGTAGAATAATTTCTTATTAGGATTGAGATATATTAGTGTTTCTATAACTACAAAGTTAATGTGGACTTCATGTAATTTATTATTATCTTTGAGAGTATTCAAGATGTTATTAAATAATGATGGTGGAGGAATAATGTGAACCATGCCTATTCAATGGTGGATGAATACTAGATGGTGACAAAAACCAGTTGCAGTGTGCAGAAGTCAAAGTGTAGATGGGAACCTCCTCCAACAGATGTGCTAAAATTGAACATTGATGGAGCTCTTTTCCCTGGTCTTAATAAATCTGGAACTGAAATAGTATTTCGGGATAGCAGGCCAGGGTCAAATGGTGATTACAGGTTGCAAGCTAGAGCTTAAAATCAGTGATTCAATGGAAGTGGAAATTCTAGCAGTATTTCGAGGTCTACAAGTCTGCTTACCTTTGGGAATTACTAATTTGATTGTGGAATGTGATTCACTATTGGTTGCCCAAGAATTGAGAAGATAAATCCATGTCTAATTGGGAAAATGTAATTCATGCTATAAAATCTCTGATGTATAGATTCAAGAATATAGTTTTCAACATAGGGGTCGTATTTTCAATGTTGTAGCACATTCTCTTGCATGATTTTATTGGCATCTTGATGACTTTATAGTTTGGTGGAATTCTTATTCGGAATGTGCCACTCAAGCTATATGGCATGATGTGCAAGATTTGATGTAATTCAATTTATTGAATGAAATTTAGTCAAGTTTGTTATCTAAAAAAATATATATATGTTATCAAATACTCAAACCAAACCCCAAAACCACATAAAACTATATATATATAACGAATAATTAAACCAAACAAATAACAGCTTAAAAAGAGTAATACTTTATATATAAGACATTGGAAGTTGCATGGATGTCCAACAGTTTTTTTTTTTCTTTAAATGCAGAGTAAGTTCGTACTGAGTTCTTGTTCAATAAAACCAAATCAGGAATCAACATCTAGTGTGACATTGGCATGGTCCCCATTGGATGATGCCATCACCAACCTTTTTATTTTTCATAAAAGAAAATGCTATCTCAGTCTTAGACCAACTATCAATGTCACACTCCCGTGTACCACTCAACTCATGAATGATGATAACTTTTTGAAAGGATGAATGATAACTTATGTGAAAACAAAGACTTTTCTAACTCTTGTCGTGCTAATTTGTATTATAAATGAGAGGGGTTGTATTCTAAAAAAGATTCTATAAATATAAATTCATAAATTGATATATATATATATATGTAGAGTTTCATATCATACAAATTAAAATAATTTTATAATCTGACATATTACATAAAATCACGTTAGTTTGTGAATTTATTTTTATAAAAAAATTTATAACTAAAACATTTATCTTACATATTACTTATCACCAAATACCCATATGATAAATATATAATGTTATAGAATTTCTTTAACAAAACAAGCAAGTTATTGTTGTAATATTCTATATTGTGTAGATCATCAATACATTCTTCATATAGGAGTGATCCTCAAAATCAAATATATTAACAAAGCTAATAATTTCTTGATTATAGAATTTATTTGACAAGGCTAATGTATAAAAAGATAATTTATCTTACAAAGTGAATTCTGTCATCGTGCGCTCTGCATGCACATTAACTTATAAATATAATTTTTTTATAAATAATATTTATTAGATATAAAAATCATAATATCTCGATGAATAATATGGAATAGGAAGATGTATACCACTAGATAGTGACAATTATTCCTTTCATTAATTGTTTTAGTTAACAGAGACTCGTGTGGGTGTGTGAGAGAGTATCCATCATGTTTTATAAGACTTCTTTAAAGTGCGGTTTGGATAATAAGATTAGATATTAAAAAAAAACAGTTAAATAAAAATTATTATAAAATTATTTTTTAGTATTAAATTTTGTTTTGAGATTTGATAATTTTAAATTGTTTATTCTATTTTATGTAAAAATTTTAAAAAAATTATAATAATGAAATAAGTTAAAATAAGATAAAAAAAAAAAAAAAAAAAAACTGGCAATATATAAAGAGGACCTTAATCTCTACCTTAATAATTCATATCTGAAACACCCCATGATCTATTCCTGTTTTTAGCATGAACAGATCAAAGACATTCCAAAACACATGTATTGTTGGGCGCATGCGGAGGCATAGAACCAATCCAGTCATGATGTATTAGAAAAAGAGTCGCCAGAGGGGGGACCCAAATGCTTTCAAATTCTAACTTTCGTTGGTATATGTTAATAAGGTACTTGTACCATTTTGTTTGGCAAGTTGGTCTCATGGGTCCCTCTCACCATAAGGCAGCGCTCCTTTGTCGGATATGGTCCTCTCAATCTCTGAGGATGCTCATCAACAACTACTTATAAAAATTTCTAAAAATTTAGATTAAATTATCTGAATTGATATATAATTAATAATTTTTTTTTATAAATTTTATTAAAATGTATCTAAATAATATATTAAAATATGTATTTGAATGTATAATGCAAATTGAGATTAGTTTAATTCTCTTTTATAAAAAGTTAAAAAAGTAATGAATCTCATTAATAATTTATTTGAGAGGAATTTAGGATCTATTTAAAATTTGGACTGAAATTATATTAATTCAGTTTAGTCTAATTTTAAACTGAGTTTAATACTCAAATACTCAACTCTTAAATCATTAAACTTATCTCAACTCAAAACATTTTTACACGTGAGACCTACAACTTTTTCAACTTAATACGTTTTTATACGCGAGACTTACAATATTTTTCAACTTTTTATTATACATTTAAATTCATCTTAAGTACACTCCATCATTTTAACTTAATATTATTTATAAAAAATTCAATTTATCATTGTTTATTAATTTCTAAATTAACCAACGGATCGGGTGCATCCTTAATAAGAACATTATCTATGAACCTTGAGAAAGATGACAGCAATTGACTCGCCACCCTCTTCTTCGAGCTGCTTCACCCAATTGATCTTATGTTACTTAAAAGGACATAAACAATATTCAACTTCAACTAAAACAAGAGAATTTTCTCTTCGACACAAACATATTCTTTAATTTACAATGATAGATCATCAAGATGTTGTTCTTGTATGTTTTCAATTACCATGATTCGATATGTACCTGCAATGTCATAAAACTGATTAAATAATTAGCTCATTTTTTTAGAAGTTGTTCCAGTAGGAAAAGGTTTTATATATGTATCAGCTACCACTTAATTAATATGGACCACTTACAAATCTAAACTCCGTATTAAGGCTACAACCATAAGTTTTATAGATAATTGAGCCGAACATATTGAAATAGGATCATGATGTAAGTGCATGAGATTAACAACTCAATCCAAATGAGACTCACAATTAACTAATTAAGGGCTAAGATTCGATAGATTTTATGAAGCATATCAGCAAATCTAGAGAGTTAGACTCAAATAAATATATAGGTAGACCATTATTAAATTTTTCAAAACTCATTTGAAACAAATTGGAAAGGGTGGATATCAATTGAGTTGAGTTACATTGTTTTAGAGTTGAAAATTGAATAAAATATTATTTAAATATATTTTTATAATATTATTTTAGTTTTTTAATATTTAAAAAAAATTGAATTATTTATTATATTTTATTTAAAAATTTGGAAATATTATAATGATTAAATGAGATAAAAAAAAATTAAGATAAACTCATTATCCAAACAAGGACTTAGTCTGGTTTCAAAGACTTGAGTTCTTCGACTCTGTATCAATTTCAGGATCGAAGTTAGGACCACACTAAAAAAGGTGGCAAGGAAACTTGCCGTGAGCAGGTACCTGATGTTCCTTTAAATCTGGAACCTAACAAAGGTTCACATCAGTGGAACATGATGACCCAAATTTTGGGGACCGAGATTTCACCAAATACAAAGTTTGGACCATATCCGTGCAACGAAAGGACATCGCATAAGTTTTGAGGTGGCTTCCCTCTTCTATGTTCTAAGGGCTGCGAGAAAATTAAAGGAGTCCTTCATATATAATTGCTAGTTTAGAGCATAATTCATCACATGTTATGTGGTCCTTTATGTTTGCCTGCAGTATGCTAACAATGTGACCCCAAATAGAGAATTTATGGCTAAAATGTGAATTATAATGATCTGAATAATGGGTTTTGCTTAAAGTTTACAAATAATAATGTTGTTTGCTGAAATTTAAGATTAAAAAAAAATGCTTGCTATAGGGTAGGCTTGAAGGGTGGCTGCATGTTGGCATTAATGGTGCAGCATGCATTAATGGTAGAAACTGAAGGAAATAAATGTAGGGAGAAATTATTGGTGAGTGAATCTTATGTATCATAAGCAGTACTACTTGAAAGCTAGATAGGTAACTGACCAACATGAAAGTTAGTTTCTACAGAATTGGTTCAACTACCTGCTCGTGAATTAAGCGACCATTTCAACCAAAAACAAAAGCAAAGTAAAGCAAAACAAAGAAAACAAAAGAAATGAAAAGGGATCAAGATGATGAGAGTTGGACGTTGAGTGTAACCACTAAGTAAAAGAAATCTTTGCTGCTGCTTTTGGGACTAGGCACATTGTAGGTAAAGCAAGCAATTACTTTTGATAAATGAAATTTGAAATGATGATGATCATGATCATGCTAATAATTATATTTGATTCTAAATATGGTGTGGGTCAGACTTCTCTTTAATATGTGAATCTTAATATGTAAAATATTTAATTAAATAAAATAGAGTGTGAATTTGAAATGAACTTATCTCAACCACTATTCTAAACTAGCTAATTGGAAGAGTAGATTATACATATATATATATATATATATATATATTCACAAATACTCCTAAAAACCCTTAAAAATATTGATGTTTGAGTTGAGCAGTGGAGCTCAATATAGATTGACACTGCATGAGTTGCCCTAGCAAGTTAGCAACCACAAAAATTGCAAAAATATTAAAAAAAAAACTCCAAATACTTGATTAGCATCTTGGATGCCTGGCTCCTCAATGATTAATGATGTTCAATTATAAATATAATCTAATGCAGCTAGCTGACCTTATTTAAGATTGGTTCCTCATTTATATTTTTAAACGTTTCATGTCTAGAGTTGGTGGAGGTAATCATATTAATTCATTGGAATAAGCTTCTTTTTTGTCTACTTCCAAAGAGACAGACATTATTATGGTTTTGTGTTCCATACCCTAATCTTTTTATACACTTTCTAAGCTCTAATCTTTGAGAAAGGCAGTTAAATCTCAGCATTTTGTCTTTATTGATTCCTTAATCACGTGGCAATGCGTACCTTTGCGGCGGCGTGGCACCTCTTTGCAATGCTACCATATATGGGGGCAATTAGGGGACTGCACAACTTTCAGCCCAAATGGCAATTGGGAATATTAAATTAAATTATTTTATTAATCACATCTTCACCTTGCTAATTGCCATGTTAATATCTTGAAATAGATATCGTTTGCATTGATTTGCAAATGAAATTTCTCATTTTCTCCCTCAAGTTTTAGATGTGGGTGTTGTGGCTAAACTTTGGGCTAGGCCCATCAGATTCTTATAGGGACGCAGCCGCAGTAAAGCCCAACAAATATTATATCTGTTGATGTTCTAAAACATACGAACAAGTGCCCCCATTTCTCTACACAAACAGTACCTTTGATTCTTTCCCTAATACTAAAAAATAAATTCTTCAAAACTTCTAGCATGCTAAAATGGCAGTTCAAATTGGTTGCACAGCGCATGGTATGGTGCTTCCAGTGAAATACATACTTCCATTGTTATATGGACTACTATAATTAACACAACACCATCGAATAAAAGTGTAATAAATTCGGTCCAGTAGGTCTTGGAACAATGGGTTCTAAACAAAATAGGGGCGGATATTTCATTGAAGCTAACTCTCTACCTTCATGATCTCTAACTCCAACTTTTTTTTGCAACTTCATTAATAGCAATGCCCCAATTACCTTTGTAGTAATTAGATTCAAGCACTGTAGTGTAAACCATTATCATTGTTCAATATATTGGTTCAGTTGTCTAAATTTAAATGAAAATGTGACATGGTGACTTGAATCACTGTATGCCTCTTGAGAATAGGGACATTACCATCCAAACAAAAAGGTGTACCTTTTAGTGAATTAGAAATATTTGAGAAGTTGTGACTTCTCACAAGTGCTCTTTCATTGTAGTTATGATATTTCACAAATACCATTTCATTTATATAAGTTGTGACTTTTTACAATTACCATTTCATTCTCTATAAATAGGGAATCCCACCTATAAGTTTACACACTCCAAATTCTCTACAAAAATTAGTGAAAACAATTTCTCCTTTTTGTCTTTTTTTCTTTAAATTTTAGTTATTTTATATTGGATTAGAAGATCTCCTTTTATGTGCATCGACAAGAAGATTAATGGGAACCGACGTCATTGTATCTTGAGAGTAGACTGTTAAAAAGTCTAGTAGTACATGTTTAAATTTAAAGGCGATGAAATCTGCTCTAAAAAAAGCATCTATCACAATGTGTCTTAATACTGACACCACATCCTTGCTTTTGTTAATTGACAAAGCGTTTGCATATATATATATATATATATATATAATTTATTATCCAAAATTATTCCTGACACACTGCCTTCCTCAACCACATAGATCATGCTATAGTGATGCTAATCCAAACCCTTTGTGATCAAAGCTCTCAACAATTATTAGAATAGATTTTGCCGCCTGAGTACACATTCCTTATTGAGAATGATATGTACTCTCAACTATAAACTTGCGGTTGGTTGAGAGTCTCCAAATTAGTTTGTCATCACATTGTAGAGGGCTAAGAGGCATCTAACTTAATTAACTTTGCTTCTTCATAACCATATTAGAAATTGTAGCATCTTCAAGTAATTAATATACTGAAGAATATAAAAAAGAAGCGTCACGGGAACCACTTTGTAGCCATTTATTATTCTATATATTGTCACTCTTCGCATTCCAAAATTTGTCATTATGGTCCTCGTTCAATAAACCAAGGGGCGCGTTACAATGCTGCCCCATATTGACTGCAGGGTATTATCGTCCCAGTTAATTTTTTTTTATTTTTTTATCATTATTTTTGTATCATTTTAAAATATTTTAAAAAAATATAAAAAAAATTAATCAATATACTAATAATCACTTCTTTAATTATTAAATAAAAAGAAATTACAAAAAAATTAAAATATATGAAATATCAAAAATATGAGTCAAATAGAATAGAGATAATAGACTTATTCATAAACCAAATCACCATGAAGAAAGTAAGGCTTTAAAAATCATGCCAACAAAGGAATTTTGAAGCTTGTGCTTCTCCCAAACCCTCTCCTCTCCTAAGCTCCCTAACCCTAGCCGTCGATAAAGGGAGGGCTGGAGCGGAAGCTCCTCCCTCCCTCCCCCTTTTCCTTCCGTCGCCCCACTCCTCCTCCATTTCCCTTTCTTCCTTTCCTTCTGGATTTTGTTGTTTGTTGTGTTTCTTTTTCAGAGCCCGTAGGCGGAGATAGAGTTTTTGAAGCCGGGACGTCCAATGGTGGTCCCTGACCAGCACGCACTTTACCAGGGGTTTCGCCAGCCGCCGATGCTCCAGTTTGCCGAAGGTCTCGCCGCATATAACGGCGTTTTGGCTACACGCGGTTAGGGAGTCTCTTCCACGTGCCTCCAACCCGTGAGTTTCCACCGCCTTCAAGAGAGGTGGTCCTGGACGCAACGCTATTGATAGCTACTGGGCCGTCGTTTCAACATTCCCTGGGGGCGCCTATCCCCCACGCGCCTTGTCCATCCTCGGCTCTACTCTTGTCCCGAACCAGTTTCTTTTGATCTGAGTTTTAGCATATTTTTGTGTTGTTGTAATTTTATTTTGTTTACTTGGTTTGTTTGTAAGAATAATTAGAAATAGACTTTCTTGTTGGTTTCCACTCCTCTTTTAAAGGATGTGACTAACTCTTCTCCTTAGAGAATGGAGGCGATTTCCTCCCTCTCCTTGAGAGGTGGAGTCTGGTTATCCTAAAATCCTCTCAGACAAACTACATTTATGTGGTGTGTTTTATGAGAGTTTAGAAGTTAAGATAATATCCGTCACTTTATGTGTGGGGATCCTACAGATCAGTATTTAGTTAGGCTTGTAATACAGTTTTTCTGTACTTATCAGTCTCAGATGTAAACTTTATGTTATGAAATGAACTTTTCAAAAAAAGAAAAAAGGAATTTTATTCTTGCAACTATTAAGCACTCTAATTAGATTGGTTAAAAATCAAATTGAATATACTTTTAGCCATTAAGCCTTAAAATAAGGCCACATTGATTTGGCTAAAATCTATTTTTTTTTTTTTAACTTTAACTACAATATTGCTAAAGTTTATTCTATCTTTGACAATCACTATTCACATGCTAAATTCTTATTTTATTAATTTCTTCTCTTTCTTTCTTTATTTCTTCTCTCTCTTTCCTTGAGTAAAAAAAAGGGTTAGTAAAAAAATATAGTTGGATGAGGAATAAATAGACTTTTTTAAATATTAATTATTAATTTAATATAAATAGAATGTGATTACCAATTAAATTTTTTAACCCATAATTTAATTAGAATATGATTATTAATTAACATATAATAGGTAGAATAGTAAAATATGATAAAATAAAATAAATTCATAAATACAAAAAAATAATTTTTTTAATTATTAATTACTCATTATTGTATAATAAATAAATAGATAATTTAATATGGAGATTTGATATAAATAGTTAAAGTCAAATTATTGTTATATTATTTTGTTATTATTTAATAAAAAAATAACTAATCCAATATGGGACTTAGAGCACTTACAATAGAGTAGTTAAAATTTTTCTTTAAAATTATATTTTTTGCACAATTTTCTAAAAAACTATGTCATATTTGATCAAAAGCTATTAAAAGAGTTATTGAAAAATGTCAAAAAGTACACTTTATTTTTAAAAGTGAATAGTAAAGTTAAATTTTTCTTCAAAAAAATTTAATTACTCTATTGGGAGTGCTCTTATATAAATAGAATGGTCAAAAACTAAATTTCTTTTATATTGGCTAAATGTGTCCTTTAATTTTAGTCAATCTAATAAGAATAATAGTTATTGTCTCTCTGGAAATTGAGACATGCCTTGCCTCTTTGGAGACATGGGTGTTGCCAACTTAATTTGTTCAACTCACCATGCCGTACACAAGAAAAGAGATAGAAGACACCCTATTTCAAATGGATGGTTATAGCTTGCTGGTCCAAATGGTTTTTCAGCAACTTTTTCCAAAAATACTGGAACATTATTGGGGACTAGGTAACAGCAACCACTCTACAAATTATGAACCTTAGAGGAGACATGACAACCATCAATAACACTTTCATCACGCTGATCTCAAAGAAAAAGTAGCCTTTAAAAGTCACAGAATTTTAGCCAATATCTTTATGTAATGTTCTCTATAAACTAATTTCCCAAACATTGGCTAATAGACTTAAAACTTATTTTGCCGAGTATCATTTCTCCATCTCAATCGACCTTTGTCCCTAATAGACTCATTTCAGATAAGGTTATTGTTGCATTTGATGCCATGCACATGATGAGATCTAAGATGTCAGAAAAAGAAGGTTATATGACATTAATATTGGATATAAGCAAAGTTTATGATCGAATTGAATGGAGCTTCCTAAGAGTTGTCCTCTATAAACTCGGGCTTTGTGCCCAATGGGTTGAGCTAATAATGAGTTGCATAGAGTCAGTATCATATTCGTTTTTGGTAAACAGGATTCCTCAAGAACCCTTTCTTCCTGTCGACGCCCCTGCTTGCGCTTGGGATCGTACACAAATCGAGACGTCGGCGATGAGCATTACAGGAAAGTTCACCCCTCGTCTTATCGTGTATATATATATTTTTCTAAATAAAAGTAGTAAATAAAGGTTTTCGCAGCGGAAAATGTCAAACATTTCTAAGCGTATATCACATGGCTCAATAAAATTAACATCTCAAAATACTTCATTACTATTAATATAAACATAACGATCATCCATAATTGTTCTTCCAAAACAACGGAAGCCCAAAAATATAACAAGTAAATACAAAAGTTGCGTAGGAGATTTCCTTTGCCCTTCCTTTTAATCCAATGGCTCTTTTTTTATCCCATTGAAATCAGAACCGTAACAAAGATGGTCCAGATCCAAGGTCGACCCTACCTCACAACCCATCACGAAGGATGACTTATACAGACGTCCCAAGTGGAGGGAATCATCTACGCCAAGGACCTAGCAACACCCTATAGGGCGTACATCCGCCAAAATATAAGTAGTTAAGGGTAGTGACTCCACCGCCCATCGGCCTAGTAAGTCGAGCGTCACTGGCTCAACTGTAGCAAACTCAGTCGGGCCCTTAGGGGTTCGAGATGTTATCCCTAGAATCATATTCAACGGAGTCGTCATCACCTGAAACTACTTCTATCGTCCCAAAAAGAGGGGCGATAGTGAAGAGATAAAGAGGGGGTGAGATTTCGGGGAAAATCTCATTAAGTACATTTATATCTCAACAAAAGCATTTCAAGCATACAGTTAAATGAATAGCAAATAATTATCTATACTTTATGCATTATGGGCCTCATAAATATACTTATGCACATGCTTATACTCATGCTCCTACTCATGCTATTTCTTTTTCAACTTGTTTTCTTTATTTCTTTCATGTGTTTGCTTGTAACCTCATAAAACAAAACGTTTGAACTTCTTTTCAAAATTCATCTTTTCACAAATGCTTTTCATTTTCTCTTATCTTAGGCGTCACCTATCATATCATATGGCTCGAAAAATCATCTTTTCGTCATGACTTCTTATTAGACACCTCATAGTTCCCCTACGCACCGTGTGTTCCTCCTAGTTACCGTAGCACCCGGCGACCGTATCAAACCTAAGTAGCTATGTTTCACGCCCATTCGTGTTCTTCATCACTCGGCGATTGATCACTCATCGAGCGACTACAAACTTTTCTGTATCGGTAAAGTAAAAGCCAACACCGTCATGTATCCACCCATTAGTTTTAGATGCGACCACGCTCCGGACACCTTTTGGGGCCATACATGGTCTGCCGATGGTTCTTTGTCGACCATTCGACTTTAGACACTCTTGAGTGAACAGAGAGTTCCACTGGGGCACTACCCCATCCCAGCCTTTGAGAATCTGATAAAACTTTAACCCTGATCTTTTCTTTTAAAAGCATGTTTGACGTAAAACATGATTTTCGTACTTCATGCATGAGACATGAGACTCATATCACTGAACATATGAAACGTGAGACGAACATACGTGTATTCTACGTCAAACCCTTTCACAATTCAAGCACTATGTAACTTCACTTCTTTTCTATATAGTAGCACTTAGTGGGCCTTACCCACATCTAGGGATGCTTGGCCCCTTCCCTCTAGGGTGGGCCGAGACCCTCCCTTAGTATTTCCTAGCATTTTCTTCTCTTATTCTTCTCCAAACACTCCAATTTAACTTTAATAAAATAATTATATATTTTTAATACCAAAACATGTCTTAGCCGAAACCCTAGGACCTTTAGATTATTATTTTAATCACTTCTCTTTTCATCAAAATAGCTCACTCAATTATTTAGGTGAAAACCACGTATCATGCTAGTATATTCCTTTAGTTCTTATAGCTCTAATTTCTCCAAATATTCAAAATTTAATTATAACATAAAACAATAGTTGAAAAGATAGCTCAACCCAAAATCCTTAAATTTGAAATACATATATGCACAAACTCAACATTTTTCACCTCCAAGTCAAATTTTAACACACATATATTACATCATCACTCATCATGTTGATCATACCACATTTTTCCTTTGTATCAAATATTCAAATCCACAACATAATAAAATCTTTAATCTAGCAAGATACTTAGACTTAAATATGGATTTTGCCACCAAATAACCAACATCAATAACATCATCCTATATCCTACTAGTTAACCTAAGGTCATGCATGCATTTTCTCCATTCCATCTCATGTTGAATAAATTAATTAAATCCACATATCATTTTATATTTTAAAACTTAAAGAAATCATAAACTTAAATATGGGTTTATACCTAACTAAGCATGGAATTTTTTTACTAAGGAGTTTCATTTTAGCATACACAAGTAATGATTTAAACAATACAACCAAATTCATTCAAAAGAATACTAAGATTGCTAAGGGCAAGATAAGAATATACTTACAATACTTCTAGCTAGCTTAGATGAAATCTGAAAATATATTAAGCATTTTATTAGATTAATCTAAGAACATATCATTTTTAAAAGAAAATCTCTACACGAGAACATGGATGTGGTGCGTGTTCATCTCTAGGTTTCTATGTTTGAAATATTTAGAGATTCTACTTACCTCTTCAAGAACAACTCATCTTCAATAATATTGACTCTAGCTCTTATACACTTAGGATAATTTGATATTTAGAGGAGAGGAAGTGAAACAAAAAAAGATAGAGGGAAATGGAAGGTTGGCCGAGAGGTTGAGAGAGTGAGAGGGTTTGTGAAAAAGTGAAACAACCAAGTGAGGGAAGCACCTCCTTAGGCCATTCGGCCATGCCTCTCTATAGGGTATTAGGTACTCATTTCATTAGTTTTAGGTGTGACATTTGAGAGATTGAATGACTCTTTGATTGACTTCTATCCCATGAACACTCCAAGACCAAATCTATCCCATGCCTAGGTAGATTTTGTTCGCCACCCATTTTCCATCTATGGCCGACGTCCTCCATGGGGTTTTTGGCTTCCATTTTCCCTCACATCACTCATCCATCTACTCACTATCACCTCATGTGTCAATTCAAGGGATTGAAAGATCATTCTTTTGGGGAAAAGGGCAAGCATGGTTCGGCTAATCCCACTTTGGTTTCAACCAAAACCTCCTTTTCCTTCCCATGGTTTCCCCTCTTCTCATGCATCTATCAATCAACTTGTCAAGTCACCACTCTTCCCTAAACTCCTGCACATGTGTCATTTCTCTTCTCACACCAATCTCAAGTGTCCTCTCAACTAGATTTAGAAATGCTCTAAAAAGTCTCTAAATGAGGCTCATGGCATGCTTCACCCGAACCCCTTTTGTTTTTGCTTTTCCTTTTTTCTTTCCTCTCTCTCATAATACTACTCCTCACTTATCAATCATCTTTTCAACTTATTCTTACATGTTCTACTTTTGATCATTGGTTTGGATTGTGAAAGATTACATAGAAAATGCCCCAAAAGGTTTTGGCTACAAGCCTCCACCGAATCCCTTCTTCTCTTCTCTTCCACTTCATATTTCAAATATAAATGTCACCTATCTAGATATGGTGTATCCTAGAAAGACTAAAATATTAAATATTTTTGTTCTTCCCAAGATATCCCAATGATGGAAAAATCTCATCATAAGATTTCACAATCTATCCTACAAGACAACCTACTAGTCAACTCCCAATTACTAGCAATTTTTCACTCTTATCTACTATTCTTGGATGACTCATTAGGGTTTTTTTAGAGGTGACATGTGTCTCTTGTGTGGGTTTGATGGATCATGAGCCAATCTTATGGGTTTGTGGGCTTGTGGTTCCTCTCTTGGCCCACTAGCTTAAGTTGGGCTCTCAAGGTTTCAATTTTAAGCCCAAACCTTCATCCTCACTTCTCAATATTATTATTAATCAAATCAATGACTTAATTAAAATAATAGGAAACAAAAATCTCGGGTCGTCACAACCTCCCCCACTAAAAAGATGATTTCGTCCTCGAAATCAGTTTAGGCCATGATATGGATACTAATAAGATTAATATACCTGTAGCACTTGTGGCGGTGGATTCTTTTGACGACGAATAGGATAGTACGTCCTCCTCCTCTGTCATAGAGTCTTGAGAGAAATAAAATATGGCATCCACGTCGGGGTCGTAGTACATGTTTGTCCTTAATTCATTCAACTTATGCACAATCTCCTCCTCTGTGTTATTTGAGGTATTCCTTCTTCTCTCTGTCTCATACAGTCATTTGAGGTATCGGAAAAATTTAGTGGCTCTCCACTAGGCTCACTCATCTCACCTCAAATCAACCTTCGTAATTGTTCTTTTTCTGCCCTTATCCATTTTTTAGGTGGTTGTCGCTCTTTATACGGCCTAGTGCGACGAAAAACAAGCACTCCCTCGCGATCTATATCCATAAGATGGGTGCGATGTCTCTCAAAATGGTCTAAAAGTCTCCGTCTTTGCACTCGCATTCTTTCACGCCTTCTACATACCATTCTTTGCCTATTTTCTCTTCTCTCTCTTAATTGAGCTACCGTAGCTACCGACATGCGTGGGTTCTTCTAATTTCAAGCCATATCCTAGTTAAAGTTTCACAAGTCACTATGATATTCGGGTAGTATCAAACATAAGACAATTAAATCACCCATATATTAACATATCCATAATTATCCACACAAGATAGCAAAGTTCAAATAAGAAGACAACAAGCACATCACTAGTTTACAAACAGATGAGGGTAATTGGCTCTCATAACATCTTCACGTTCCCACGTTACTTCTTGAAAAGCTGGGTTGTTCCACAACAATTTAACCAATGAAATTTTACGATTTTGCAATTCCTATTCCTTGCAGTCGTCAATCCGTGTTGGTCATTTGATGAGTGCACAAAAATGCACTCTAAATACTCTATTTAAATGCTACAAGAAATGAGAAAATAATGGATATAACTTATGTTATTAAAATTAATGGTCATTTATTTTGAGATAGATATAAGCATGATTTAATATATTGATGAGAATATAAAAAGTCATATTTTCCTCTCTTAATATTTAATATTTTATTCTTATTTGATGCCTAAATATACTCATTATTCTTATATTTCGATTTAGGATACAAATAGAGGCATTAGGAGCAAATGAAGATAATTGCAAAATTTTAGACAGTTCTGACATCTTTTCGTAATATGGGCATAACTCTCTCATCCAATTTTCGATTGAGCTAATTCAAGATGATATAGAATCGCAAATGCAATATCTATAACTTTTATATTTTATGTTTTAAGAGATAGTCACTTAATCCAAGACAAAATCGACCATCAAGTGGACGCACCTGCACTTGACGTTCCTGGATATTTTTCAGTCACTTGCATCAAATCCAAATGTCGTGATAATATTTTCCAGCAAGCACTCCTACACCAACTTGGAAATTCAATGATCAATTCATATGCAAGATAACGTACACTCAAGTTTCTTCAAGACAAATTATTTGACCACAAGATATTAAGTCATACAAGACAACTAATGGATAGAGAAGCAAAATTGAAACACTCAACCTACAAGCAAAATCCAGCTCATGCATAGTGGGAAAACAAATGATCAAAATGACAACTCACAAATCATTTGGATTCAAGAATGGCACATAGAAAAACAAGTTGAAATTGTGATAATTTTGTCATGACAACTTGTATGAAAGATGCTTATAAATAGAAGAGAGAGGTGTGTATTCTAAGACCATGCTTAGTGTGCTTAGATGCCTTGGAAGAGACATTGTTTTTGAGAGTTTGAGAAAAGAAAAGAAAAACCAAAGAAGAGAGAAGAAAACAATGGTTGGCTCTTCCATATTATCCCTTGGAGAATTTTTGTTACATATTTTCAATATGTGTAACTAAATTTTCAAGGAGGGATAGGGATGAACTTGTGCGTGTGATAGTGTTTGTAATTTATTTTTGATTCATATATTTGGTCTTTAAATATTAAAACTCTTTTGTTCTATTATTCTCAATTTGTTTGTGATATTTTTCGTCTTCAAATAATTATAAAATCTATTTCGTTTATGGATTCAGTCATGCTTTTTCTATTGAGTGAATTAGTTCTATAATTATGTGTGGAGCAATTGATTGTCTATATTAATTTAATTCTCTGCTGCAATATTGCCTCTTGGGTATATTGTCGTCGTTGGATTTTCTCAATGTCGATAACAATTTATGAGAGTTAAGTGCGAAGAATGATTTTTCAAAGAGTTACATTTGATTTAAAATTTGGTTATTAATGTTATATCTTCCGATTAAAAATTTGGACATAGAATTCTTAATTGAGTTATCAAGAAATTAAGAATAAATTTGAATACCACAAATACGCAAGGAATTCCCTACGCTATACTTTTCGTCTCATTTTTATACTTTTCAAATTACTCATTTAGTTTTAATTTATGTCACACTCTAAAAATTAATTTTCGCACTCTTCTAAATCTTTTTATTAATTTCGTTACTATTCTTCAATTTCTCAATCCATCTCTCTGTGGAATCGACACCATAAAGCTATACTGTAAATGACCGCGTTATTCTTTGGGCATAACCATCATTCTTCATAGGTCAAGTTGGGTCGTAATTTAATATTGTTTGGGTCCATCACCGTTGCCAGCCCTTCACCAAGACTTTTCTTTAACAACGACACATGAAATACATTGTGAACTCATTGCAAGCTCATAGGTAAGTCCAAACGGTAAGCTACTGCTTCGACCTTCTCAAGAATCTTATAAGGCCCAACATAATGGGGACTTAACTTTCTTATTCTGCCGAACCGAGCTACTCCCTTCATTGGTGAAATCTTGATATATATATCCAATCACCAATCACAAAATCCAATGGTCTTCTTCGTCGATCCGTGTAGCTCTTCTGTCTACTTTGGGTAGTTTTCATTCTATCTCGTATCATTTCCACTTGAGTTCTGACCTCCTGTAAGTATTCGGGCCCTAACACCCTATTTTCACCTACTTCATCCTAGTACAGGGGTGACCTACACTTCCTCCCATACTGGGCTTCGTATGGTGCCACCTAAATAGTAGCTTGAAAGCTGTTGTTGTAGGCGAATTCAATTAAAGGTAAAAGACTTCCCCAATCACCCATTGAGTTTAATACGCACGCCCGCAACATGTCTTCTAAGGTTTGAATAGTCCGTTCTGTCTGACCATCCGTCTGTGGATGATAGGCACTACTAAACTTCAAGTCAGATCCCATCATTTTCTGTAAAGCTTGCTAGAAGCGAGACGTAAATCTGGAGTCTCGATTTGAAAAAATTGTCTTGGGTAAACCGTGCAAATGAACTATTTCCTTTACATAAATTTTTGTCAGCTTCTCCGTCAAATTCGTGTTAGCTACCGGCAAGAAATGTGCAGTTTTGGTCAATCTATCCACTATTACCCAGATCGTATTATTTCCTGCCGATGTTCTCAAAGATCCTACTACGAAGTCCATAGACACATCTTCCTATTTCCATTTTGGGATTGGCAAAGGTTGCAACATTCCTGCTGGGCGTTGATGCTCTACTTTAATCAGTTGACATACTGAACATTTAGCTACAAACATAGCCACCTCCTTCTTGATACCTTCCCACCAAAATCTTCGTTTTAGGTCTTGATACATTTTGGTACTTCCAGGATGAGCTGTATAAGGGGTGCAGTGTGCTTCCCTTATAAGCCTTTCCTTTAATTATGGATCGTTCGATATCAGTGCTCTCTTTCCAAAATACAGTGTTCCATCATCTGATATTGTGAAGTGAGGCAATTCTTGCCGTTCCAATAATTTCTGTTGAATCTTTTCTAACTTGGCATCCTTTCGCTGTCCTTCTCGAATTTCATCTTCAATCAGCGAGGTAATTTCTTATGTTGCTGCCAACATCGCTTCTCTAGGTAGGTTTTTAATCAACATGTCTCGCATAGCTGTTAGTATAGGTGGTTCCTCCGCTCGAGTCTTTCGACTTAAAGCATCTGTCACAACGTTAACCTTTCCTGGGTGATACTTGATCTCGCATTGGAAATCAATTATGGTCTCGATCCACCTTCTCTGCCTCATATTCAGATTCTTCTAACTAAATAGGTGTTTCAGGCTCTTGTGATCCGTATATATTTCGCATTATTCCCCATACAAGTAGTGTCTTCAAATTTTCAATACAAACACCACTGCTGCTAATTCCAGATTGTGAGTGGGGATAATTTCACTCATGATCTTTAAGTTGTTGGAATGTGTAAGCAACTACTCGTCCTTCCAGCATCAAAACACATCCTAAGCCCATTTTCAAAGCATCACTATATACTACATAAGGTTTGTGGGGTTCTGGCAATGCTAATACTGGTGCCAAAGTTAACATCTTCTTGAGTTCTTAGAAACATTGCTCACACTGCTCACTTCAGACATACTTGACGTTTTTCCTAGTCAAGGCTGTTAGAGGGCCAGATAGCTTAAAAAATCCTTCTACAAACCTTCTATAGTATCTTGACAATCCAAGGAAACTACGTATCTCATGAGCACTCGTCGGTCTCTGCCATTCCATCATCGCCTCAATCTTAGCGGGATCTACAACTACTCCTTTGCTTGAGATTACGTGTCCCAAGAATTTGACCTCTCTAAGCCAAAACTCGCACTTGCTAAGTTTGGCGTATAACTGGTGCTCTTGTAAAATACTCAAAACAATCTTTAAATAATCATTGTGCTCTTCATCGTTCCGGGAATATATTAAAATATCGTCGATGAAGACAACGACGAAACTATCTAGATACTGTCAAAAAATTCGATTCATCAAGTCTATGAATGCTGCTGGGACATTCGTTAAGCCGAAAGGCATAACCAAGAACTCAAAATGTCCATAATGGGTTCGAAAAGCCGTCTTGCGCACATCCTGCTCCTTGATCTTCAATTGATGATATCCTGATCTGAGATCAATCTTTGAGAATACTGTTGCTCCTTGCAGTTGATCCAACAAGTCATCTATCTGTGGCAACAGATATTTGTTCTTGATGGTGACTTTATTGAGTTCTCTGTAATTGATGCACATTCGCATCGTCCCATCCTTTTTTTTCACGAACAGAATTGGGGCTCCCCATGGTGACGAATTAGGCCGTATAAACCATTCGATATGGGACTTTATGAACTGGAGCCGTGGTAGGTTCCAATTCAATGGCGAACTCAGTTTCACAATCCGGGGGTAATCCAGGCAGATCATCAGAGAATACCTGAGAAAAATCTTTCACTATCGGAATGTCTTCAATGCTCTTGGCACCCTCCAATGCGTTCAAGGATATTAACAGGAACATTTATGCTTCTCCCTTTAGACTTTTCGTCATTCTTTTTGCTGTCACGATAGAGGAAACAGAACTAACTATCTCCCATTCATAACACTCTTCTTCAGGCAGCTCAAAAGTGATCTCCTTTTTTCGACAATCGATTTTGGCATAATGCTCGGACAACCAATCCATGCCCAATATTACGTTAAACCCAAACAAGTGAAAAGCTATCAAGTTGGCATTTAACCTTACGCCAGTAATTTCTAGCAGGCAGTTCCTCACTATCCGTTGACATCCAATCACTTTCCTGTCAGGGAGTGACACCAATACCTTCTGAGCTAATGGTTCTACATCTAGCTTTCACCTCCAAATGTAATCAAATGAAATGAAGGATCTCGTCGTGCTGGAGTCAAATAAAGCATATACCACATTACGCATCAAAATAATTTCACCTATAAAATTTTCCTACTGCTACCTTATGAAAAATCATCTCATACTTTAAATGAGTGGTAAGGTCAGATTATTACCATTAATGATAACTGCTACCTTATGAAAAATCATCTCATACTTTAAATGAGTGGTAAGGTCAGATTATTACCATTAATGATACCAGCATTGATGGCCTCCTCATCCTCTACGTCTACCTCTCCAGGGGTAATGGCATACACTTTTGCGTTTGTGGGGTTATTCGTCTTTCCGCCAGGCGCTGCAACTCTTCTAGAAGCCATCTGAGGGCAGTCGCTCATCATGTGACCCACTTAACCACACCGGAAGCAAGCTCCCGATGCCACTCGACATTCGCCTTTGTGCGGTCGTCCACAAGTTCTGCATAGTGGCGATGATGTCGGCACTCCCGGCCCGCTCACTTTGCCATTTCTTTTATTCGCAAGAAAACTATTCATTCTCTTTCCCACATCCTTTCCCGAAGAGTAGGGAAAACTCCTCTTCTTATGCATTTGAGCTTGACTAATCAGGCTTCTCTACTCCGTTTCAGCAATAGCCATCACGTTTACCAGCTCTTGGAAGTTTTCAATTCTTAGAAAGGCCACTTGGTTGCGAATTCTTGGTTGCAAGCCATCTTGGAATTTCTTCGCCCTCATCTTCTCTATTAACACCAGATGCAGAGCGAATTGCGTCAGTTCCATAAATTTCGCAGCGTACTAATCCATTTTCATACTCCATTGCGTCAGTGTGGCGAACTCCATAGCCTTCCTCTATTTGACCGACTCAGGAAAGAAGCGGTCATCGAACTCTGTTTTAAATCGTTCCCAGGTAGGGGTTACGTTCTCTCCGATCTTGTCTTAGCAGTTTCCTCTTCGTGTCCCACCATAAACCGGCTTCCCTTTGCAGTAGGTGACCGGCATACTGTACTTTTTACATCTCCGTGCACCCGCTAATTTCAAAGGTGCATTCCAAGTCCATGATCCAGCGGTCTGCTTTCATGGCTCCTTCAGTCCCCACAAAGTTTGGGTACCAATAGACCAGAATTTCTCATAAGGGCACCCTGACAATCCTCCTCCAGTATTTGGAAGACACCTACTCTACTTTATTTGGTTCTTCACCAATTTCGTCATCTGGCGGATAGCCTTCGCTATCGCCTGTCCACCATCTAACGGAGCATTTGGAATTCCTTCTGGTGGTGCTTCAGGTCTCGAGGTAGGAGCACTGCGCTTTCATCCTGCCATGATTTCTTGAAAAGCACAGAATCCCCACATGAGTTACCCTAACTCTTGTGCTTTCGCTATTTATGACTTCCAACATCATAAATTTAGACGGATATCATCTCCAACCATCCGTTTTAAGAATTCAAGCCTATAGCTAAGAGATCATACCCTATACCATGTGATTCTTTTTCCTAGGACTTGTAATTTTTACCCAGAGACTTAACTACTCTGATACCACCGCTGTCGATGCCCCCGCTTGCACTTAGGATCGTACGCAAATCGAGACGTCGAGGATGAGTATCACGGGGAAGTTCACCCCTCGTCTTATCGTGTATATATATATTTTTTTTCTAAACAAAAGTAGTCAATAAAAGTTTTCACACTGGAAAAGGTCAAATCTTTCTAAGCGTATATCACATAGTTCAACAAAATTAATATCCTAAAATACTTCAATACTATTAATATAAACATAACGATCATCCATAATTGTTCATTCTTCTAAAACAATAGAAGCCCAAAAAGATAACAAGTAAATACAAAAGTTGCGTAGGAGATTCCCCTTGTCCTTCATTTTTAATCCAATGGCTCTTTCTTTATCCCCTTGAAATCATAACCATAACGAAAACGGTCCAGATCTAAGGTCGGCCCTACCTTACAACTCATCCCGAAGGATGACTCATACATGCGTCCCAAGTGGAGGGAATCATCTACGCCAAGAACCTAGCAACACCCTGTAGGGCGTAGGTTCGCCAAAATATAAGTAGCTAAGGGTAGTGACTCTGCCGCCCATCGGCCTAATAAGCCAAGAGTCACTGGCTCAACTGTAGCGAACTCAGTTGAGCCCTTAAGGGTCCGAGATATCGTCCCTAGAATCATACTTGACGGAATCGTCATCACCTACAACTATTTCTATCGTCCCGAAAAGATGGGCGATAGTGGAGAGATAAAGAGGGGGTAAGATTTCGAGAGAAATCTCAGTAAGTACATTTATATCTCAATAAAAGCATTTAAGCATACAATTAAATGAATAGCAAACAATTATCTATACTTTATGCATTATGGGACTCATAACTATACTTATGCATATGCTCGTGCTCATGCTATTTCTTTTTCAACTTGTTTTCTTTATTTCTTTCATGTGTTTGCTTGTAATCTCATAAAACAAAACGTTTGAACTTGTTTTCCAAATTCATCTTTTCACAAATGCTTTTTATTTTCTCTTATCTTAGACACCACTTATCATATCATATCATATGGCTCGAAAACTCATCTTTTCGTCACGACCTCTTATTGGACACCTCACGGTTCTCCTATACACCGTGTGCTCCTACTAGTTACGGTAGCACCCGGTGACCGTATCAAACCAAAGTAGCTATGTTTTGCGCTCTTCTGCGTTCTTCATCACTCGACGATTGAGCACTCACCGAGCGACTACAAACTTTTCTGTATCGGTAAGGTAAAAACCAACACCGTCATGTATGCACCCACTAGCTTTAGGTGCGACTACGCTCTGGACACCTTTTGGAGCTACACATAATCTGCCGATGGTTCTTTGTCGACTCAGGGACTTTCACTTGACTTAAGACACTCCTAAGTGAACAGGGAGTTCCACTAGGGCACTACCTCGTCCCAGCATTTAGGGTTCTGATAAAATTTCAACCCTTTTCTTTTCTTTTAAAAACATGTTTGACGTAAAATCTGGTTTTTGTGCTTCATGCATGAGACATGAGACTCATATCACTGAACATTTGAAACGTGAGACAAACATACGTGTATTCTACGTCAAGCCCTTTCACAATTCAAGCACCATGTAAATTCACTTCTTTTCTATCTAGTAGCACTTAGTGGGTCTTACCCACATCTAGGGGTGCTCGGCCCCTTCTCTCTAGGGTTGGGCCGAGACCCTCCCTTAGTATTTCCTAGCATTTTCTTCTCCTATTCTTCTCCAAACACTCCAATTTAGTTTCAATAAAATAATTATATATTTTTAACACCAAAAACATGTCTTGGCCAAAACCCTAGGACCTTTAGATTATTATTTTAATCACTTCTCTTTTCATCAAGATAGCTCACTCAATTATTTAGGTGAAAACCACGTATCATGCTAGTATATTCTTTTAGTTCTTATACCTCTGATTTCTCCTAATATTCAAAATTTAATTATAACATAAAACAATAGTTGAAAAGATAGCTCAACCCAAAATCCTTAAATATGAAATACACATATGCACAAACCCAACCTTTTTCACCTCCAAGTCAAATTTTAACACGCATATATTACATCATCACCCATCATGTTGATCATACCACATTTTTTCTTTGTATCAAATATTCAAATCCACAACATAATAAAATCTTTAATCTAGCAAGATACTTAGACTTAAACATGAATTTTGCCACCAAATAACCAACATCAATAACATCATCCTATATCCTACTAGTTAACCTAAGGTCATGCATGCATTTTCTCCATTCCACCTCATGTTGAATAAATTACGAAATCCACACATCATTATATATTTTCAAACTTAAAGAAATCATAAACTTAAACATGGGTTTATACCTAACTAAGTATGTCATTTTTTTATTAAAGAGTTTCATTGTAGCTTACACAAGTAAGGATTCAAATAATACAACCAAATTCATTCACAAATATACTAAAATTGCTAAGGGCAAGATAAAAATATACTTACAATACTCCAAACTAGCTTAGATGAAATCTAAAAATATAGTAAGCATTTTATTAGATTAATCTAAGAACATAACATCTTTAAAAGAAAATCTCTACACAAGAACATGGATGTGGTGTGTGTTCATTCCTAGGTTTCTATGCTTGAACTATTTAGAGATTCTACTTACCTCTTCAATAACAACTCCTCTTCAAGAATATTGTCTCTAGCTCCTCTACACTTAGAATAATTTAATATTTAGAGGATAGGAGGAAGTGAAACAAAAGAAGATAGAGGGAGAGGGAAGGTTGGTCGAGAGGTAGAGAGAGTGAGAGGGTTTGGCAGAAAGTGAAACAACCAAGAAAGGGAAGCTCCTCCTTAGGCCATTCGGCCATGCCTCTCTATAGGGTACTAGGTACTCATTTCACTAGTTTTAGGTGTGACATTTGAGGGGATGAATGACTCTTTGATTAACTTCTATCTCATGACCACTCCAAAACCAAATTTATCCCATGCCTAGGTAGATTTTGTTTTCCACCCATTTTCCATCTATGGCCAGCGCCCTCCATGAGATTTTTGGCTTTCATTTTCACTCACATAACTCATCCATCTACTCACCATCATCTCATGTGTCAATCCAAGGGATTGGAAGATCATCCTTTTGGGGAAAAGGGCAAGCATGGTTCAGCTAGTCCCACTTTGGTTTCAACCAAAACCTCATTTCCCTTCCCATGGTTTCCTCTCTTCTCATGCATCTATTCATCAACTTGTCAAGTCACCACTCTTCCCTAAACTCTTACACATGTGTCCTATCTCTTCTCACACCAATCTCAAGTGTCCTCTCAACTAGATTTGGAAATGCTCTAGAAAGTCTCCAAATGAGGCTCACAGCATGCTTCACCCGAACCCCTCTTGTTTTTGCTTTTCCTTTTTCCTTTTCTCTCTCTCATGATACTTCTTCTCACTTGTCAATCATCTTGTAAACTCATTATTACATGATTTACTTTTGATCATTGACTTGGATTGTGAAATATTACATAGAAAATGCCCCAAAAGGTTTTGGCTACAAGCCTCCACTGAATCCCTTCTTCTCTTCTCTTCCACTTCCTATTTCAACTATAAGTGTCACTTATTTAGATATGGTGTATTTTAGAAAGACTAAAATAGAAAATATTTTTGTTCTTCCCAAGATATCTCAATAATGGAAAAATCTCATCATGAGATTTCACAATCTATCTTACAAGGCAACCCACTAGTCAACTCCCAACTACTAGCAAATTTTCACTCTTATATACTATTCTTGGATGACTCAATAGGGTTTCTCTAGAGGTGACATGTATCTCTTGTGTGGGCTTGATGGATCATGGGCCAATCTTATGGACTTGTGGGCTTGTGGTTCCTCTCTTGGCCCACTAACTTAAGTTGGGCTCTCAAGGCTTCAATCTTAAGCCCAAGCCTTCATCCTCACTTATCAATATTATTATTAATCAAATCAATTACTTAATTAAAATAATTGGAAACAAAAATCTTGGGTCATCACACTTCCCACCAGAGGAATTAGGCAAGGCGATCTTATCTTAGCATATCTTTTTATCCTTTGTGCTGAGGCCCTTAGTGATCTCATTGGGAAAACAAAACTTTCTAGATTGATCCATGGTGTTCCTTTGGCACGTGGCCAAATATGCATATCTCACATCTTTTTTGCAGATAACAACCTCATTTTTTGCAAGGCAAATGCTATAGAATGGGGCAAGTTTTCTACCTTCTTAAACTTTATGAACAAGCCTCGAGACAACGGCTGAACAATGAGGAAAGTTCAATTATCTTTAGCAAGAACACCTCTAAAATTACTCAAAGATACATCATTTCTCTTACTGGGATCAAATTGCGTGGCTCTTATGAGAGGTAGTTGGGACTTCCGCCAGTCATGGATAGAGACAAAGGCAAGTCATTTAAAGCCATCATTGACGACATCCAAGCCCGACTAAGCAAACACAAGGTAAAATTTTTATCACAAGCAGGCAAGGAAATCTTCATAAAGGCAGTGATCAAATCCTTGTCTACGTATACTATGAATATTTTTTTGTTGCCCAAAACTCTCTAACTCTATAAATAGTTGTATCCAAAAATTTTGTTGGGGTCAAATTATCAATGAGCACAAAATTCATTGGATTTCTTGAAAAAAAATGGGTCAAGCCAAATCCTCGGAAGAGATAGGCTTTAGAGATTTGGAGTGTTTCAACAAGGCACTACTTGCAAACAATGCTGGAGAATTATTCAAGAGCCCAACTCTCTAGCTGCTCATGTCCTTAAGGCCAAGTACTTTAGGGAAACAAATTTTCATTAGGCTAAGTTAAGAGTGAAACCCTCCTACATATGGAGAAGTATTATGGCAGCTTGACCTCTATTGGAAGTAGACTCGAAGTGGAGAATTGGTATAGGTGAAAAGGTCCTCATATGGCATGACAAATGGCTAGGCTTCTTGGCACCTAGCAAAATTACCTTACCCATCAAGACACTGAACAACAATGCCTCGGTAGCTCAGCTTATAGACTCCTGTTTGAAGCAATGGCACAATGAGCTAGTAAGAGAAATCTTTGAATTGAAAGGGGCATATATGATCCTGAGAACCCCATTAGCACCTTGAACAATAAAGACAGACTCATGTGGCAAGGAACGAAGGATGGCACATTCACAGTGAGGAGCACCTACCATACTGAAAAATCAAGAGAGAGGGCAACCTCTAGCCAGCCATCTACCAGAAACCAATTCAAATCGGTATGGAAACACATTTGGAAGCTCCAAGTGCAACCAACAGGAGAAGACCTTCCTATGGAGAGCTTGCTATGAAGCCTTGCCCTCTCAGCTCAACTTGTGGAAAAATAAAGTAGTAGACCATCCCATGTGTCTCATCTGCGGAAGGGAGGAGAAAGACTCCATCCATGCAATCTGGCGATGTGAAGCTGTTAAGGATGTTTGGTGCCAATGTTCTATTCCACTCTAGAAATAGCAACCCCCACAGTCATTGATGTTGGAGTTTATGTCAGCTCTGTTTCTATCAAAGGATGAACTAAGCGTTATTGAATTTGTGGTCATGGCAAAGAAAATTTAGGCTCCGTTTGGATTCGAAAATGAGATAAGTTGAGATAAGTTTAGTTTATTTTTTAATATTATTATTATTTTAGAATTTAAAAAATGTGTATTGGGATTTAAAAAATGTGTATTGGAATTTGAAAAATGTGCATTGGGATTTGAAAAATGTATATAGAAATTTGTATTTTGTATAAAAAATTATAAAAATGTAATGATAAAATAGAAGTGAGTTGAGATAAGCTCACTTCTGAATCCAAACGGGGCTTTAGTAGAGAAGGAATTGTTTCCTTTTGAATCAAGAGTTCACGCACCCTAATTTAATTATTAAGGAAGAAAAATCAACTTTGGATCTTAGGGTTGAGGAGCTAACCCAGCAAAGACCTCTTAATAGACAAACTTGCCCCTTCCTTACTCATGGTCAGCCCCTCCAGAATAGTGGTACAAACTTAATTGGGATGGCTCCATTGATCCAACTTGTGGATTGGTTGGCCTCAACATAGTAGCAAGAGATCACTTAAGCTAGATTATAACCACTTTGAGGTCAAGCAAACTACTTTTCCTCGACCCATTCCTAACAAAACTTTATGGTGCCTTCCAAGTTGTGAAAGTTAGCATTGAACTAGGTCTTCATCAGATTATCCACGAAGGCGATTCTCTACAAGTTGTTAATGTACTCAAGCAAGTTTCTCCAGGAATAATAAACAAAGCATATTTTTATCTAAAACCCATTTGTTGTTAAAATACTTTGCAAAGTGAGAGGTTTCTCATATTAGGAGAGCTAGTAATCTTATAACCTATTTGTTGGCAAAAAATATTCTTTTCATTTCTGATACAATTGTAATTATGGAGGATGCTCCATCTTGTATCACGACTCTTATTTAATGAAATGACTTAGAGTTTTTCCCTTAAAAAAAAAATCTAATAAGAATAATAGCTAACAAGACTTTGTTCAAACATTCAAAAATTTTCCCTTAAAAAAATTTAAAAAAATGCAAAAATGTTCAATTGATTTTGCTTTTTTCATTTAAATTATTTTATTATAATTTATAAACTATCTTATTATAATTTATAAAATTCTCGACTCATCTAATTTTCTAAGTATTTACTGATAATTAACTGAGATACCAATCAATAATTAATAAATTGAAATGTAAATCTAAAATAACTACATTCCTCGGTCGCCAAGGAGTTTCCGCTTACCACATCATCTCCTCCCCTCGTTTGCACATCTTTTCCGAAAACCAAAATCCCCGCATTCAATTCCTCGGATTCCTTCTTCAACACCGTCGCTTCCTGTAGCTCGCCAGAAATCTAGGGCACGAATCTTCGCCTCTTGGCATCTGAAACCATGAACATTTTCAGGTTCGCCGGCGATATGATGCACTTGACCAGCATCCTGGTCCTGCTTCTCAAAATCTACGCAACCAAATCTTGCTCAGGTAAGTTAAATTCCCCCTTATCTCTTACTTGTATTCATTTCCCTCTTCCCCATTTAGTTCTCGAAAAAACAGCAGGATGTTAAATAAACTAAATGGACACAATTTAGTTTTTTTTCTTCTTTTATTTGATAATTAACTTTTTTTTTTCATCTCGAGTTCTGAATTCATCTTCATTATTGAAGTATTTATCTTAATCTATTCACCTTCTGAGTGAATGAAGGGAGCATTAGTTCCCTCCCTTCCCCCGTTTTGTTGCTAATAATTATCGCAACAGGAAATAAAATGAAAATTGAAGAACTACTTTTTTGTAATTTAATTGTTTCCTCTAAAGAAGTAGTGAGATTTCTTCTGATATCTAGTTGATGTGTTTCAGTGAAAAGTGATATTTCATACGCTTGACTTAGGGAAAAATTTTAGAATCGAATATTTCTATTTGTTATTGAACCTTTTGTTTTGTCGGGAAAAGAACGGAGAAATAGTTTGTGCGATTACGGTTATGATTTATTGAAGTAACTTGGTTACGCTGGTATTAGTTGATAATTTGGTATATCATATCAGGGATTTCTCTTAAGACTCAGGAACTTTATGCGCTTGTGTTTCTGGCACGGTACTTGGACCTGTTCACGGACTTTATCTCTGTCTATAACACCATTATGAAGCTTGTGTTTATAGTGAGCTCTACGGCCATTGTGTGGTGCATGCGGTGGAACCGGGTGGTGAGGCGTTCATATGATAAACAGCTTGACACATTTCGCCATCACTTTCTCCTTGCTGCAAGCTTTGCTTTGGCGCTTCTTGTGAATGAGAAGTTTACGTTTCAAGAGGTGGTTCATTTTCAACTTTAATTAGTCATCCTGAGATATTTTATGCTTGGTGGATAATGTCTTTGATTTTTGAGGAGATAGGATAATGCGCATTCCAAATTCCTGGAATAATTTTCTTCTAGTTTAACGAATATTTTACTTTCACACAGAATGGTCTGATTATTATGGATGGCTATTTGGACCTGTTATCTTCTAGGCTTTCTATTGTATTGCTTCCCTTATCTATGAGTTGTGAGCTTTTGTGTTTTTAACAAGTACTTGTAGGAAAATAGAATGGATGGTACCCATCCAATTTTTGTTAATATTTTCTCTAACTGCTATTGGTTTCGCGAGCCTTTTGATGTTCTCCAGGCAGTAGAGAGTTGGAAGTATATTAATTTAGGATAACTGTTGAAAAAATTTTGCAGATGAGAGTTTTGAAGTATCAGGTTTATTATAATTTTCCTCAATAAATGAGTGATATATGGTGTGGAGGAATTTATTAAAGTTTTTTGTGTTCAAGTACAGTGGATCTCACTTTTGGCTTTGGAGTGGCCTTTGCTATGAGAACTCTACTCCATGGAGATGGAGAAAATTCTTTCTATGAGAGAGTTCTTTTCCTTTTATTTTCTTAGTATAAAGCTCTAACTTCTGGATTTAGGAGTTTTTTTAAATGTGTTTACTGCTACTTTCCACCTGACCTGTTTCCTTGTGTTTGGTTAAATAACTAGACTTTGTGAATTGAGCCTTGGGAGTTGTTACCAGTTCATTTGTTTTGCTACTGTACAAACGGGTCTGGGTTTATTGGCCATTTCATAGCGAATCCTATTTTTAGTCATATCTTTAAGACTGCATCCAAGGTTGTTGTCAAGGGCCATAATCTGTCCTGTGTCATTTTGATGCTTTTGCCTATAGGGTTTTCTATAGTTTCATAGCTAATATTCAGCTTTGTCCTTAATATACTTTTTGAGACTCTAAGTTTGCTTGATTGTGCGTTTCTGATTTTTCATATCACAAAATATGTTGAACTATTAACTTGTACAAAAATCGATAATGTATGGAATGCAGTCTATAAATATGTGAGACATTTACTCAATTGTTGCACGTTGCCATTTTATTATAAGTAATAAAAAATATTTTGGAAGAGCGCTAGTTGCAATTCCATAATATGATGAAACTGGCGCCAATTACGGTTTGCCAATTTTATTAGTTAATATGTTGAAATATTAACTTGTACAAAAATCTTGTGGAAAAACCTTGTACAAATAATTAAAAACTCGTAGAAAAAATGAGTATGAGATACAGTCTATAATTGCCAAACATTCACTCAACTGAAAACCACGAATAGTTGCACTTTTGCCTTTTGTTATAAGTAATAAAAAATATTATGGAAGAGCACCAATTGCAAAAAATGGAAAAAGTAACATGATCTGTTACTAACATTGTTGTAACTTTTTATAGATCTTCTGGGCATTTTCAATATATTTGGAGGCAGTTGCAATTCTTCCCCAGTTAGTTTTACTACAGCGAAGTGGAAATGTGGACAATTTAACTGGGCAATATGTTTTCTTTCTTGGGTATGTGTATTTCTTTACAAGCGTCCTCAGGAATTATCAGTATTGTATGTTTATAAAGTTTTATTTTCATTTTTCTGCCTATCATTTTGTGTTATTGAATTCATTTCTCATTTAAGATTTTGCCCCCCACTTGCATTGTCATGTAATAGTTATACTGTTTGTAACTTACTCTGAATGAGCACTGTGAGGATGTAGAGATGTGTGTATATGAAAATCTTTGAATGTAATGGGTTGTGGGATAAAATATAGAATTGCACTTTTGGTGCTTTAAATTTTGAGGTTTTGACAGCCTTGTGGAATGAGATACTTGTCAAGGTAGGCATGGTTTGGGTGATACCTTTGCGAGTGGTGGACTTTTTGGCTAGCTGGTATGGTTCAGTGGGATGTGGAGGCAGTGCAGAAATTTTGGAAATGATCCCCTTGTGTTTGTTTTGGTGCTTATGGTTAGAAAGAAATGGGAAGTTTTTTGATGACCGCGAATGTACCATGGGGGAAGGGATTTTTTCTCTAGTACTTTAAGTTTTTGGGTGAAGAACCTTGTATGGGATGGAAATAATTGTAATGTTTTGTTTTAGTCTTATTTTTCTCTAGGTTGTATGTAGGTGTACTCACTTGTATGCTTCCTGTGTATTTGGCTATGCCTATTTACTTGCAATAAAATTTCTTGTTACCTATAAAAAAATGTTTCATTTTATATGGTACTTTTGGTTGTATATATTGGCCTTATGGATTTGCAGCGTAAATGCCAACATGATGTATCTGGTTTGAATTGTGTAAATACTTTTACGTTGTTCCATAGTTTTCTGTAAACATCCTTCTCTACTGGAAGTTTTAAAAGAGATAATTGTGAATGGATTTGCATGTAAATGTCTGTGGTTCTTTTCCTGTTTGTTTTTGTGTGCTTGTTTGTGTTTTCATGGGCATTATATTGGTAAACAAGTAGTTACCGGAACTGTATCATTCATGAAAAGGATACAACCCGTACATCCGTCATAGCAATTCTGTAAACATTGAAATTATATGTGGGCATCTTGTGCCTCCCCATCTAAAAGATATAATGCAAAATAGATTGTTATTTTGGTTGAGAAGAATTCTGAACCCCTTCAGAGAGACACCTCTCTCTATGTGTGCACGTGCACGCGGTTGTGTAATACACTATATACACATGCACACATAAATGCATAACCTTAATTTGTTTTTGGTCCTTACCTTCCCTCTAAACTTTTTGATCTTCCTCTGTGAATTGGGTGCCATAGATAGCTTTGTGTACTCATGAATGATAAATCTATTCAGTAAGATTTGGTGTCACCTATACCCTTCACTCTCCCAGCCCATTTCTACATGGCGTGACAAGGTAAAGCGTCTTTTGGATTCTCCAATCCTGTGAAAAACCTTTGGAGCGGAACTCTTGAAACTTAGATACATAACCCTAGTTTGTAAACCTTAGGTCAGAATGCATGCAGCTTTATGCAAGAGTATGACTTGTTATAACCGTATTTGCTTTCCATTGAGCAATTAATGGTGCCTTGTTTTTTCCTTGTTTTCGATTGCAATTAACAGCCTTTGTGTCTGCATCATGGTTCATATAAGCAAGTAAAGATATTGGTTGCTTGCATGTTAATTCAATTCATGGCAGGAGTACTGACGGTCCATATCTTCACTTTGCAGGGCATATCGTGCATTTTACATCCTTAACTGGATATATCGCTACTTCACAGAGACACACTTCAGTCGATGGATAGGTAAGAGTTTGTCTTGGGTTCTGCTGGCTGTGAATATACTTAAAGATTCTTTCTAAATTTTGCAGCTTGCATATCTGGTCTTGTTCAGACAGCTTTGTATGCAGACTTCTTTTACTATTACTATATTAGGTAATGAAGTATGACACATTCGTGATGACGATCCATTCCAACACTTCCTTATTCAATGGATAACGATTAGAATTGTTTGTTTTGCAGCTGGAAAAACAATACAAAACTTAAGTTGCCAGCTTGAGCCAAGAATGCATTTTTGAAATCTTGAAACTTGTTTTACCAAATCATTCTTAGTTTTCACTCAGCAATCAGCACTGTTGGTAAATAATGAGTCATAGTATGTGGTACTTGGGCAGGAAGGAGGGATAAAGGTTTCTTATCATAATTAAGATGCCAAACCCATACCGACCGGTGAAAATTTATCTGGTTTTAGGTTGAATAGCCATGCAATTGGCAATTTTAGATTTGATTGAGCATTCCATGTTTTAGTCTGGTGATATAGTTGTTTTTGAATGTTCTTCTTGCCACTGCTTTTGACTTGAAAAGATTTATTGGAATGAGACAATGGCAGAACTGGCTGATATGCTGTGTACATGGATGTTTGTTGCACATATGTTTTGACCAGTTTACTCAAATGTAAAATTGTATGTTTATAGTCAGATGCAGTTGATAAGTCGCTCTAGTGTTTTTACTTTTTGTGTAATGCTTACAATTGCTTCTTGGGGAGATGAAGTGACTTCTAGCAATTTTTCCCTGATGTTACATGGATTCTTTTTAATTTTTATATGAACTTTGGAAATTAAACTCTCGGTGCTGATTGGGGAGAAGTTCTCTACCCAAATTGTCAGACAGTAGTGCTACAGACAAACGTCTGTAGCAAACGGGGGACAAACGTCTGATGTGGCACAGTGCCACGTCAGACGCTATTTAAAGAAAAAAGAACGAAATCAGAAAAGAGGCACTTTAGCCTTTTCCAGTCACTAGTCAGCTTTTCAGTTTCCTGGTTGGAGCTTTGTGTCTGCGTTCATTTCGTTTGTTGTGTTCATTTTGTTTCTATCGTTCATTATCACCATCAACCTCATCGTCACACCGTCTCCGGCTCCTCATCATTACCATCAGTCGCTCCCGTTCTTCAATTTCTGAGTCTTTTGGAGGTAAGATTTGTGTTTTCTTACTGCACTTGCTCATTCTTTAACCAGTTATACAACTTCGTACATGACTCGTAGACTCTCAATTTATGTCAGATAATGAATTTAGAAATCCCTTGTTCACAAAGTTGTTCACGAAGGTTTTTCCTTTCGTGTCATATCTTCGATTTTTGAACATCTCGAATCTTCAAATAACCGAATCCATAATCTGTATTTTCTCCAACTCCTAACCCTTGCAGCTATTTCCCCCGCAAATCTTGAAAAATCTAATGTTTCTATCGATTATTAGCCTTCAACTGACTGTCTCCTATGCTCACTTTTCCAAGAAAAAAGAACCCAATTTCCCAGAAAACAAAAAATACCCACAATAAAGATTGAACATACATCCATAAACGAAAAATAAAAATTGAAAATGGGAAATACTTTGGAAACCTTCGTTGGTGGGCATGGCTGTCTTCTTAGAGGAATAATTAATGGAATGGAGAGGAAGGTCTTGGTCTATCTAAGTAAATGCATGAGAGATAGAAGGTGCGAGAGACTAAGGAAAGTATGGGGAGTGTAAGCCTCTGGAGTTGTTGGGTCCATCCGATTGCAGAGAATCGGGAGGTGTTGAGTAGAGAACCTTACACGAAGAAGCGAGAAGAGGGGATGGGATTTATGTATGAGATTATGTCATTGTCCAATACTCAAGATTTTCGAAACCTTTGAAGATGCACGGTAATGAAAGAAACCATTTTTCAAAAAGATTTAGCACGACGAGAGAGGGAGAGGAAGATGGTGATGAACAAAACCTTCGACAATGCACGACGACAGAGGGGGAAGGGGAGGGCAGTAGAGTTTTTGAAGGTGAAGCTTCTCTAGATCCGGATCTCTTTGTCTTCCTCCTCGTCTTGCAAACACCATCTTCGATTCTGATTTTCCTTTTTTATTTATTTATTTATTTTTTTAAATTAAGTAAAAACTGACGTGGCATAATACCACATCAGCTGTTTTTCTGTCACTTCTCTACAGACGTTTGTTTGTAGAGTTTTTGATTGTCAAATGGATTTTATAGACAAATTTTTGTTAAACGCATTTTTTTTTTAGGAAAATAAAAGAAGGCAGGAAAAGAAAATGAGAAACAAATATTGTATGCGCAAAAACAACCCTCATAAACAAGAGATTGAATTACATGATTTATATTCTAAAATAATTAGTCAATGATATAATTAGAGTCTTATTACAATCTTATAAAGAGAAAGAATTTCTTCTTTTTAAGTGATGTGGGATTTCATATATTACTTATCCTTATCATATGGGATATCGCAGGTAGAGTCCTCACTATGATTATACATATAAATATATATTTATACATGTTTTACAAGAAGGTTGATTCTTACCATGCATACATATATGTTAACCTACATATATGTCAACATACATTATTACTTGAAACTATTCGTTGCGTACTCAGGAGCATTTTATCTCATTAACGATTTTCTCATAGTTGCTAACCTACCTATGGTTGTATCCATAGAAACTGATGCGAGTTGGATCCAGAGGTAGTATCCAAGGAAGAAGAGTCAATCCTGTCCTAACCCCGAATATAGAGACTTGTCTATGTAGGAGCCATGAATCATTTGAATTGTACATATTTCTCTTAAATGGATGACCACTTATGTAACAACCCAGTCCAATATTTCTATGGTCAAGATGTGGATAACTAAATTATGTTGATGGGCCATATTAGAAAGCCCAATTGCATTTTTTGGGTATAAATTCGAATATGCTATGGACCTAGAAATTATTATGGCGGATTATAAGATTTTATTGGACTTAATAATTAGGTTAGAGTCTAGTTAATAATTATGGATTAAGTGGACCCAAAATCATGAAAACTAAGGCCTGAGTTATTTATGAACTCCAAGCCCAGGAAAGTGATCAATTTCAAACATACCACGATTGCATTTTACATTGAAATTCTTAAATCTGTGACTTTAGGTCGGTTTGTTTATGACTCTAAGCCATGCACATCTCCCCCTTCAACTAGGTTTATGAGAACACACACCCATAAGTATACATGTTTATGCATAACTCCCCCTTCCCCCAAGCACAGGGATCACACAACAAGCCTTCTTCTTCTTCCTCAAGATCTCGGGGTTGCCACGACTTTGTGTTGCATTGAAACTCCTCTTTCATTGTGTTGCACCGTGGATAATTGAAGCCAGTATACAACTGTGAAGCACCAAAAGAAGCCCACGCAAAACCGACACCAATGAACTTTAGGCTTCACTCCTACAAGCACAATTACACCCAAAGCCATAGGTCATTTGAGAATCCTATGCCACACAATTGCAAACTCGCAGCCTGTCCACATAAACATGTGACGCCCCCAGGATTTTACTTGAGATCGGGCGGACATATGAAATGTCGGGACATGTAACACAATGTTACCTACCCCTGTTTATGACAGATAAAGATGTAAATATTGCATATGATCAAAGAGTACTGGAGATGCAATTCCATAGTATAAATAGTAACTTAAATTAATTATAATATTAATATTGATGTCGCACTACTGCTTAGATGATCGTGTCTAGAATTTCAATTTTCCTTCAGGTTCTGCAACAAGATCTACTATTCGGGAGGAATGATAGTTGAGACTACCATAGTAAGATTTTATTACAAATCTCAGTAAGTTAACTAAGAACCTCCACACAATAATGCATGCATGATAGTAAAAGTATGAAAGTATAATCAAGGTCATAAGCAAGCTTAAAATAACTTAACGTATAACATGGTATAAAATGACATGACATGAACTTGAGACGTGAACTTGAAACTTAAAACTTGGCATGACATGAACTTGATCTTGAATAACATGTGTTGCCCAAATGACTAACACAAGAGGGGGGGTGAATTGAGTTGTATTTAAGAAAATAACAATTATAAATCAAATATATAATATAAAATATAAACAAAATATGAAACAACAATAAATATAAATAGTAAGAGTAAGAGAGAAGCAAATTCAGTATGTTAACGAGGTTCGGCCCCACTGCCTACGTCCTCGCCTCAAGCTACCTCTTGAGGATTCCCAAATCCACTATTCAATCTCCTTTAGGTGGAGATAGAAACCTATTACACTTTTGAGCAGCACCGCTCCAAAGAATCCGTGTAGAACACCCTATACACTTTCAATCACCTTACACTTGGTGATTTAACTATTCCCCGTGTAGAACACCTTCTACACTTCCAATCACCTCACACTTGGTGATTTAACTATTCCCCGTGTAGAACACCTTCTACACACACAAGGGTTATACACACCCTTTTAAAAATACAAGAGTTGATAGTAGGTAGACTATCAAAGTACACTCCTCAATGAGTGAGATAGAAATAATACAGCGCAATCTATATCTCTCTACAAGAACAAGAATTAAGACTCAAAACTTTAGAAAAGAGAGAATGAGAGTTTTGAAAAAATGATACAAAACTTAGCAATAAATGTGTAAGCTCTTGTTGTGAATTTTGCAAAACTCAAGTGAACTATTTATAGGCAAATGATTTTTCAATTTCAAATTTGAAAAGATTCCCATGTCAAAAATATCATCATTTACTTTTCAAAACTTTCAAATCTAATATTTTTACTTTTTTCATGTGACAAAAGGAGCACACTTTACTTTTCAAAAATTTCAAACATAATCTTTTACTTTTTGCATATGACAAAAGGAGCACACTTTACTTTTCAAAATTTTCAAATAAAGACATCTATCTTTTGCATAAGTCAAGAAAATCATCCACCACTTTTGAAAATATTCAAATAAAACATGCACATGTGAAAGATGACAATCAATCATCTTAATATTTTCAAAGTTCAAACCTTTAATCATGTCATGCACATGTGAAAGATGACAATCAATCATCTTTCAAAATTTTCAAATTTAATTTTCAAAATATTCATGCATATGTGGAAAATGTATTTTAATGTTTTATGATAAAATATTAATTTTGAGCCTTAATCCTAATTTCAAATTTTTTAAGAGATTTACAAAATTACTCTATGATTTTAACATGAATTTGTTCCCTTCTTGCTCATGCTTGCTTCCTTGATGTGCTTGATTATATTGTGTGGACAACTTGAGCTTGAGACTCCTTTATTCTTTGGATTCATTTGTTATCATCAAAATCCATTTGTAGATTTACATGAAACTTGAAACTTTGAGTTCAACAATCTCTCCCTTTTTGATGATGACAAATACTTGATAGAACCTGAAGCCTGTATTAATACTTAAGCTCCCCCTGAGAATGTGCGTTAGTTTTTCAAGCAAAAATATAAATATAATTCCAAACATATATAACAAGTTTAGCAATTTAAACAATATTAAAGTTCTAGTCTAAAACTTCTCCCCCTTTTGGCATCATTAAAAAGGAATCATAATTAACTCAATAAGATATATTCCTACAATAACCAATAGACAAATAAAACGCTGCGTTAGTAGAGACTGTAGAAATTAGAACCACCCGTGTCCGACAAAACTTGCAAACGTTGAAACCGAATTTTATCATCTCAGTGCGGAAGAAGATTTAAATTCGCTTGATGTTATTGAAGAATTAGATATTTCAGAGATTTGAAGATGAATAATTAAAATTATTCGTGTCCGACAAAGACAGCAAAAGCTGCAGGCCTAGCTTTGGTGCGGAGCCATGCATGTCTGACAAAACCTGCAAATGTTGGAAGTCTAACTCTGGCAATTCGGTGCGGAGCCACGCGTATCTGACAAAACCTGTAAAGGTTGGAGGCCTAGCTCTAGCAGTCAGTGCGAAAGTAGATCAATCGCCTGATATTGTTGACAAACGGGTTTGAAGGCTCTGAGTTTTTATAAAAAAAATCATTTTCACCAATCGGGTACCAAAAAAAATATTGTTTCTTGACCTAAATTCTGTTTTTCCATAACGATATAATGGCCGAACAATTCTCTTCCACTAATGTTCCAGACTTGAATCAGGAACCCTTGACGCATCAACCATCAATCTTCTCTCCTAAGGCCGTCAATGCCATGATAGGAGCAGAGAACAGTTTTTCTAGTAAGAAAACTTTTGACAATGTGTGTCCAGCATATCTTATATTTCTTTTGACTAATAAGATTTGAAGAGACAATAGTTTGTCTTGTTCTTTATGCTATCTCTATAAAATTAGTTTTAAAGTTCATCCGATTTGCATCAAATCTTATTCTCATCTCTATAACTCATTTGCATTCTTTCAATATTCTCGCTTTAAGTTTTCAATTCTTTTCTCAATGGCTCATTCTTCTAACATTCCTCTAGATGCATCCATGAGGTATTCTACATCTCAATCTCATGTCCTTTCTGCAGCTACCATTGGCGTCATGTTGCAGCAAGAGAACAACAGTTTGGCTAATAAGCCAGACTCCGATACTATCTACGACTTGGTGAGTCTCGGGACTCGCTACTCATCCTCTATTGTCGCTTTTTCCCAGCGGCTAAAAGTCAAAAATCATGAGGTTGAAAAGCTTAAAGAACAAATTGTTGTACTTCAACGAATTGTTCAAGAGTCTCACACAAGGGAAGGAATCCTTCGGCAGAAAAATAAAAAGTTGAAATCTCTATTGGATTCTTCATTCCGCTTGCCAGTTCCCATGGATAGGGATGACATGATATTGTATGAAGAGAATGAGCGTCTCAAACATGAGGCTAAGAACCTCAAGTTTATGTAAAAGTATTTAAAAAAATATCTCTCTATTTTTATGAACTCTGATCTATCTTTCAAGAGATATTCATAACATGCATCATACCTATTTCTCTTCTAATCATAAATAATCTATCTTCTGGTAAGGGTTTTGTGAATATATTTGCTAACTGATCGTGTGTGTTTGTAAACTCCAGTACTATATCGCCTTTCTGCACATGATCTAAAAAAAAAAAATGATATCTTATTTCAATATGCTTAATTCTAGAATGTTGTATTGGATTTTTTTTTTAAGATTTATAGCACTTGTATTATCACATTTGATTGGAATGTGATTATACATAAGTTTAAAATCCTCAAGTTGTTGCTTCATGTAAAGAGCTTGAGCACAACAACTACCCGCAGTAACATATTCTGCCTCAGCAGTAGATAGTGCAACAAAATTTTGTTTTTTTTTTTTTTTACTAAACCAGGAAACTAGTGCACGACCTAAGAAATGACATGTTCTACTAAAACTTTTTCGATCATATTTGCAACCAGTATAATCGGTACCTGAATAACTAATAAGATCGAAAGAAATGTGTTTAGGATACCATAACTCTAAGTCAATGGTATTGGCAAAATATCTAAAAATCCGCTTGACTGCAATCAAATGAGATTATTTTGGAAATGATTGAAAACGTGCACATAAACATACACTAAACATAATATCTGGTCTACTGGCTGTCAAATATAATAAGCTACCAATCATACCTCGATATACCTTCGAATCAACTAGTTTACCGGATTCATCTTTATCAAGTTTAGTGGATGGGCTCATTGGTGTTCCAGTTTCCTTAGCACCTTCCATCCCAAACTTCTTCAGCAATTGTTTAATATATTTTGATTGATTGATGAATATCCCACTTTTTGCTTGCTTAATTTGCAATCCGAGAAAGAATATAAGCTCTCCCATCATGCTCATTTCAAATTCTTCCTGCATAGTCTTAGCAAAAACTTGGCACATATTTTCATTAGTAGCACCGAATATTATATCATCAACATAAATTTGAATCAAAAGAATATCATCATTTTCATATATAATGAAAAGAGTTGTATCAATTTTTCCTCTTAAAAAGCTTTTTTTCAATCAAGAAACTACTGAACTCTCGTACCGCGCTCTAGGAGCTTGTTTGAGTCCAAATAGTACTTTTGTGAGTTTGAAAACATAATTTAGAGAAATATGATTTTCAAAACCTAGAGGTTACTCAGCATATACTTCTTCATTTATAAAATCATTTAAGAAAGTACTTTTAACATCCATTTGAAAAAGTTTGAAATCTTTATAACAAGCATATGTAAGTAGCATTCGAATAGCTTCTAATCTTGCGACTGGTGCATATGTTTCATCATAATTGATTCATTCTTCTTGATTGAAACCTTGGACCACTAGTCGAGCCTTATTTCTAGTAATGACTCCAGACTCATGTTTCTTGTTTCTAAAAACCCATTTTGTTCCAATAATAGTATGATTTTTGGGTTTAGGAACAAGTGTTCAAACATCATTTCTTTCAAATTGATTAAGCTGTTCTTACATAGCTAGAATCTAAGATTCATCAAGAAGTGTTTCATCAATATTTTTAGGTTCAATCTGAGATAGAAAAGTAGTATGATTGCAAATATTTCTAAGAGATGATCGAGTACTTACACCTCGTGAAGGTTCTCCTAGAATTTATTCCGCTGGATGATCTTTCACATGTTTCCACAATTTGGTTGCATCTTGTACTAAGTCTTGATGATCTTTCCTTCTATTTCCATGATCTTCCCTTTTGAATTGTCTCCAAATATCACACATCCTTTTTCTTTAGAAGTGAAGTCAATGAATTTAGTTTTGTTTTCTGTCACGTATCTTGAGCATCCGTTATCTAAAAATCATTTATTTTTACCTGTAGAATACTTCATGCATACCTACAAAAGCAATTAAAAATAATTCCTGGTACCCAAGTTCTTTGGGTCCTTTATTTATTAGTATTAGAAGAAATAAGATTTTTAGGTACCCATATGGCCCTAATAGTCATTGTATGTTTTCTTCTAATAGGACAAGCAAAATAATTATGACCATTTCTATTACAAAAATTGTAAATAGCATGTGACATATATGAAGAACTTGAGTGATTATAATAGTATCCTTTTTTAACAAAATTATTTTTATGAAAAGAATTTTGAATATTGGATTTTGATGTAGAAGGATTATCAAAAAAGTTTTTATAAGATTTGTATTTTTGTTTTGGCTTATATCCCAAGCCTGCCTTATCAAAAACACATCTTTGACTACCAAGAAATTTTTCAAAATTTCTTTTTCCATTCGTAAAGTTTTCAATAATATTTTCTAAATCAGTTTTCTTTTTCTTCAACTCAAGATTTTCATCTTTCAAAACAATACTTTCTTTTCTTAAAATATCAATTTCGTTTGTTAAAGAAAAATTTTTCTTTTTCAAAACAGTATACTTGATACCCAAATTTTCAAATTCCTCATATACCTCTTCTAAAACATTTTGCAATTCTTCATATGAAGGATCTTCAATATTATCAAGATTTGTTACCTCAATGTCATCTTTAGCCATAATACAAAGATTTGCTGATTCTCCATTGCTTGCTTCACTATTTGAGTTACTTGAATCATCATCCCACGTAACTTTCATTGCTTTTTTGCCTTTGTTTCGATCTTTCTTTAGCAGAGGACAATCTGGCTTGATATGATCAGGTTTATTGCATTTATAACAAATTAAAATGTCATTTTTACCTGAATATTTCTTGAAAAACTTATTGAAGGATTTCCTTGGAGGAGTTTTATTTTTCTTTAAGAACCTCTGAATTCTTCTTACTATCATCGCAATTTCTTCATCTTTGTCGTCATTTTCCTCATCTTCATCACTTTCACTTTCATGTGGAACAGCTTTAAGTGCCAAACTTTTCTTTGACTTTCCTTCTTCTTCTCCTCTTTTCAATATGTACTCATGGGTGATAAGTGACCCGATGAGTTCATTCACTTCGAGCTTCTTAAGGTCTCTAGCTTCAAGAATCGCTGTCACTTTTGATTCCCAACGTTTTGGTAGAGAGTTGAGAATTTTTCTTACTATCTCCACTTTGGAATAAATTTTGCCAAGAGCTGTCAAACTGTTTATGATGTTAATAAAACGAGTGTACATACTAGAAATAGATTCATCATCATTCATCTTAAACATTTCATATTCATGAGTAAGAATATACATTTTTGATTTCTTGACTTGAGAAGTTCCTTCATAAGTAACTTCCAAGTTATCCCAAATTTCCTTTGCTGTAGCACAAGTCATTACTCTATTAAATTCATTACCATTGAGAGCATTATATAATAAATTCATAGCAGTTAAATTCAAAGTATAAAGTCTATCGTCTTCACGATTAAACTCTTCTTCTTCCTTTTTGACCTTTACTCCATCAACCACTTTTGTTGGAATATAAGGTCCATTTACAATACATTTCCAGATTTCTCGACCTTGAGCCTGAAGGAATATTCTCATTCTAACTTTCCAGAATGAGTAATTGTCTCCGCAAAAGAGTGGAGGCCGACTGCTAGATTGACCTTCACTAAATGAAGCTGCAATGTTAGCCATAAAATCTTAACTCAAAAGATAGTTAATCTTATAATAGAGCTCTAGCTCTGATACCAATTGTTGCCCAAATGACTAACACAAGAGGGGGGGTGAATTGAGTTGTATTTAAGAAAATAACAATTATAAATCAAATATATAATATAAAATATAAACAAAATATGAAACAACAATAAATATAAATAATAAGAGTAAGAGAGAAGCAAACTCAGTATGTTAACGAGATTCGGCCCCACTGTCTACGTCCTCGCCTCAAGCTACCTCTTGAGGATTCCCAAATCTACTATTCAATTTCCTTTAGGTGGAGATAGAAACCTATTACACCTTTGAGCAGCACCGCTCCAAAGAATCCGTGTAGAACACCCTATACACTTCCAATCACCTTACACTTGGTGATTTAACTATTCCTCGTGTAGAACACTTTCTACACTTTCAATCACCTCACACTTGGTGATTTAACTATTCCCCGTATAGAATACCTTCTACACACACAAGGGTTATACACACCCTTTTACAAATACAAGAATTGATAGTAGGTAAACTATCAAAGTACACTCCTCAATGAGTGAGATAGAAATAATACAGCGCAACCTATATCTCTCTACAAGAACAAGAATTAAGGCTCAAAATTTTAGAAAAGAGAGAATGAGAGTTTTGAAGAAATGATGCAAAACTTAACAATAGATGTGTAAGCTCTTGTTGTGAATTTTGCAAAACTCAAGTGAACTATTTATAGGCAAATGATTTTTCAATTTCAAATTTGAAAAGATTCCCATGTCAAAAATATCATCATTTACTTTTCAAAAATTTCAAATCTAATATTTTTACTTTTTTCATGTGACAAAAGGAGCACACTTTACTTTTCAAAAATTTCAAACATAATCTTTTACTTTTTGCATATGACAAAAGGAGCACACTTTACTTTTCAAAATTTTCAAATAAAGACATCTATCTTTTGCATAAGTCAAGAAAATCATCCACCACTTTTGAAAATATTCAAATAAAACATGCACATGTGAAAGATGACAATCAATCATCTTAATATTTTCAAAGTTCAAACCTTTAATCATGTCATGCACATGTGAAAGATGACAATCAATCATCTTTCAAAATTTTCAAATTTAATTTTCAAAATATTCATGCATATGTGAAAAATGTATTTTAATGTTTTATGATAAAATATTAATTTTGAGCCTTAATCCTAATTTCAAATTTTTTAAGAGATTTACAAAATTACTCTATGATTTTAATATAAACTTGTTCCCTTCTTGCTCATGTTTGCTTCCTTGATGTGCTTGATTATATTGTGTGGACAACTTGAGCTTGAGACTCCTTTATTCTTTGGATTCATTTGTTATCATCAAAATCCATTTGTAGATTTACATGAAACTTGAAACCTTGAATTCAACAACATGAACGTGGACCTGAATCATGACTAAACGTAAACTTGAACATGAACGTGAACTTGAAATATAGCATAAAGATGAACTTAAACTTGATTAAACATGAATGTGAACATGACACTGACAATCAAAATGATTCCACCAGTTATTTTTTCAGGAATAATGAACAATCAAAATGATTTCGCCTAACATATCCTATTAGAGATACTCAGATAATCAGAATGATTACACAATGAGTATTTTACATGAGATACCTGAGCAATCAAAATGATTATATTAAGAGTATCTAATAATACTCTGACAATCAAAATGATTATACTAAGAGCATTAGAGTAGAGATATTCTAACAATTAAAATGATTACGCCAGAAGTACCTCGCATGAATTATAAATAGAGATAACCGAACAATCATAATGATTATATCGCGAGTATCACAGGCATGACTGACTGAAAGAATACTACTTTATAAACACTCTGTACTTGAGACATGAAGTGATGTGAAACGAAATACATGACGTATTATGAGACAAAACATTTCGTAGCATGACATAATATATAACAAACAATATTTCATAATATGGCTTAACATATAACAGACAACATTTCGTAACATGACATAATATGTAATAGACAATATTTCATAACATAACATAACATGTAACAGAGAATATTACGTGATATAACATACATATAACAAATGACATATGTAACATAACATACTTGCAACAAATAGCATATGTGGCAAAATATATTATGTAACAGATAAGCATTTTGTGATAACATAATTCGTATAACAGATAAACATGTAATGACATGACATGGCATAATATATCTGATAACATACATACATAATTGTAATTTCCTTGCCTTCACATATACACAATAAACTGCTAGTAAGTTAAGAACTAACTTATCTCAATTGTTACGTTTTACAAGAATAAAGAGTGAAATATGAGGAACTGAAAATAGTTATTCTAAAAGTTAGAACTTAATCACTAACATTTAGCAACACCAAAAATACTAACTCAAAGTAAAATTACCATTTTACCTTATATATGTGTAAAAAATTATCATTTTACCCCTAACTTACGACTTTCACATCCTAATTTCAAAAAATCATCACAATTTACATTTCTTATGTAAATTTTATCATAAACTCGACTACCAACTCAAAAAAATTTAAAATTAAACGCAATCATAAAAAATTTATAGGGGTCGAAAATATGTATAGGTATTTATATGTATATATATATATATATTTTGTTGCAATTTTTCTAATTTCAAAACTCATGATCAAACCAAACTTTTGCCACAAAGATCTTCATATCCTAAGTTTAAAAACATACTTAAAACATCCACTAAAAACATGCTACTCATCAACATCAAACTTTTTAGAAAAAGAATCCAACTTCTTAACTAAAAAGGAAAATCCTTAAATCATATGATTCGATATATTTCAAAGCATCTCTAAGAACTTAAAAAATCTAAATTTTACTTCTTACATATTTAGAACATATTCATAAGAATAATCATGTTTTGAATCATTAACCAAAAGTCGTCAAAATCACTAAAACAACACTTGAAGTTTTTGACTTTCCTCTAAGTTCAAAAACAAATTTTTATATCTAACTTGTTTTGAATAGGGGTGATACCCACCTAGGCGGGGGTGGGGTACCCCTACTTCCGCCCCTCGTCCCCGCCTGGGTGGGGGGCTAGAATTCAATCCCATCCCGCAGCGAGGTAGTCGGGGTGGGGGTCCATCCGCCCTCCACCCTCGCCCCTGCCCCTATAAGACTTTGGCCCTTTTTGCAATTTTGAACTATTTTCAGTCTAGATCAAGTTTTCAAACCATTTTTTACTCAAAATATCATCAAACTTGATTTAAACACACAAATATATATATTAAAAAATATTCGATATTTCATTACTAAAGTCTAAAGTCACTTAAAAAAGTACTAAAATAGTAAACTTAAAATAAAGACTAAGTTATTATAAATTTATAATAATATAAATTAATCCTACAAAATTATCAATTGTAATATTAACTATTAACATTACAATTTCAAATACTACTTCTAACTTTTAACTTTTTAAGAATATAAATTCTAAACTAACAAAGTCATTTTACATAATATTAGTGATTTATTAATATATATAATAAGGAGACTCCCTCTCCGCTCGACAGTGTGGGGCGAAATACGAGCGGAGCAGCGGGTGTGGATATCTGGAAGGGAAGGAAAGAGATTACGGTTTCGTTTTTGATTGAGCTGAATTATTGAATATTTTAATTGTATATTTTATATATTTAGAACTAATATATTTTTTGATTATTACATGATATTATTATTGATTTTAATAAAAAATTATTATAAAGTATAAATCAAAGTTGTGATTAAAGTTGATTAATAACATAATTTATGCTTAATTTTATAATTTGTGATTTGTTTGAATAATATTTTTTCAATGTACAACACATTTTTTTAATTTTTTTTTTAATTTTATGTTTCTTTATATAGGTCATGTTTGAAGAAAAAAAGAAAAAAGAAAAAACCCAAACTCATACGGTATGCACATTGGAAAAAAGAAAAAGATTAGATTAGATTTTTGATTGAAAAATTAAAGGAAAAAAATACTTTTGTCACTTGCATGTACGAAGGGGCAATGAAATTTTTTTAATTTATTTCTCTCAAAAAGCAATAAGATCTTTCTGTTGGAATTAAGATTATTAGTACTGATTTTGTTAATTTTTTTAAAAATGTATAAGTTTATGCATTTTTAAAAAATTTTGGTCAAATTTAAAAAGTTACTATTTATAAATGTAAAAAAAATATATTTTTATTCTTTTTTTTCAATTTTTAATCAAAGATAATCAATTTTTTAAAAATGTATATAAATTTTTATTTAAAAAAAATTTAATAAGATTATTATTAATGCTCTAAACAGCGCCTTTCAAAATTGGAAGCGGCAAAAATTGTTTATTTGATTTGGAGGTGATTTTGTCTTTTTTACAAGTGATTTTATTTTCTCTTCTTCGATTTTGACAAATAGCAGAATTTTTGGGATAAAAGAAAATATAAGCTGCAGGAGCATTCAATGTACAGAGCAACACGACAACTACATGCATTGGCAGACAAAGCGGCTAATTGTAGGCTGGCTTCAAAACGCAACACAGCAGCAGGTCAAAACATTTCTTTGTCCACTAGATTGAAGAAGGGAGAGCTTTCAGTCCTCTGGGTTTTACTTTGACATGCAAGCAAAAGGGCCACATTTTAAAGGAAAATTTTTTACAATCTTTAACTACCTTCACACATTATATTTTTTTAATTTTTTAATTTTTAATTTTTATTATATATGTGATATATGAATAAAGAATAAAAAAATATTAATTAATTTAAAAAGAATAAATTCAAAAAAAAAATTGAAAAAAATAAAAAATAAATAAAAAATATGATGTATGGAAGAGATTTAGAGTTGTGTAGAACTTCTTAAATCCCCACTATAAAATATTAAGAGACAACACGTTTTTGCTACTTGGGAGGCAACACCATAGCTCTTTCTCTAACATGCAACAGACCCTGAACCATGAGAGGAAGCAACAAGCAATCCTTTGATGTCCTTTCGGTCTTGGAAAGTGAAAGCTAAGATTTTGCTAAAACTAGATGTTTTGACTAAAAGCCAAAGCAATTTATGAATAGCATCACATTGGTTTAGGTAAAATAAGTCAAAATAATAATATAATATATATTTTTTTAAATTTATTTTTCATATTTTGCCACTACACTAATCATATGTTAATTAATAATTTAGAAATTATTAAATTATTAATTAACATATAGTTAGTATTAATATTAGAATGCAAGCAATCAAAAGTTTAGAAATTAAATCTTTATTTAATAATTTAGAAATGATTTATTATTAATTAACATATGGTTAATGTTGACATTAGAATGCTAACAACCAAAAGTCTGAAAATTAAATATGGATTTGACCTAAACAATGACTAGCCAAGTTTGGACTTCACTTTCCATTTACTATAGTTCAAAGTTTACTTAAAGGATTTTAGCTAGTCAATGCAACTCATTTAAGCAGTATTAGTGTATATATATTGTATTAATATACGATCATATAATTCTTCAGAATTTTTTCTATTTTAACATGGTATCAGAGTCATTTGTCTGAGTTTTTGTTTGTGCAAGTCGTTCCTATGACATTTTTCTCTCCAACATAAGTATTTGGCTTCTTTTGTGCTTGATGATAAGTGTAGTTTTTACATGAATTTTATTATCTTTTATTACCATTTTATTTATAAAAATTGTTAGTTTTTTTTTTTTTTTATTTTACTTTTATGCTCTATTTATTTATGTTTTGAAAGAATGAGAGAGTTTGATATTAATCGCTTTCAAATTGAAAGAAATGGTGCAAGTTTATTTTGTCTTTTATATTATTTTATTTTTTTAGGTTGTTTATGCACTTCAATTTAGTAATTCTGGGTTGCAAATCAACAACAAGAGAATTCCATTTGGAGACATGGGCCCACGCTACTTGCTTTTAAGTTATGGACTTTAACTAATAGCCATGCACGTCACTATTTAATCTCACACTTGGCTTTTGACCTGATTGCAACACATGGGCTTTCAATTAATCTACTTGGGCCGAATATTGAGGATGCTTGGGAATTCATTTGAGTGTCACCCCACTGCTTGAGAACTAATTCAGCCACACTTTTTATTTTGGATCTCGTATGCACCAGAGCATTCCCTTATTTGGGCCCCACGGGCCACAACAATCACTCGGGCAGAAAGTGGCACTGCAAGGTTTTACTTCGTAAAATTGTTTTGGGCTAGGCCGCATGGCACCATGGCTGGACCGTAGATTTCATTGCTATAGTTATTTCGAGCACTGCATTATTCAATTTTCAGAGGAGTAGCAGTATGGTTTGGGTTTTAGTGGGTCACGAAAATTGACTGTAGCCGCTAGACATAATCCAAATTTTACTAGGAAATAAGAGGGCACAACACATTATATATACTCAAGTTTAGATTGAGGCGCCACGTACAGAGCAGACGAGAGAGCATACCTAAAAAAATAAATAGAGAAGGCTGAACCATTGAGCGTTGTTTGAGTGATAGAGAAAAAAGCCGAGAGGTATTGTGGAATTTATTAGAATTTTTCTAAGGAGGAGGATCTAGAGAATAGAGGCGAGAGCTGCATGTTCATCAATCGATTCTCATGAAAAATATAAGTTTTATTTGTTTTCTTTTCAATTTTATTATGAATTGAATTTTATTTTCTAGAGCTTCAATGTAGTCTAGCAGTGAACACAGTTTATATTCCGAGTTATTTTATTTTTAATATTTTTATGATTGAGTGTTTAATTCTTATTCTTAATATTTACAATTTTTTACGAATTATTGTTGATCAATTGAATTACAATGAGGCCGAAAGATGATTTGTGGTTTTAGTTCTAAAATTAAATACTATTAGTTGAGCGAAAGTAAAGATATTTTACCGTGACTAGTGTATTTTTTCAAAAAATTCAAAGTACATAATGAGTCTTCAATTAATTAAATTTGCATAGAGATATGAAATTGTTAGTTAGGAATATTTTTTATATCATTCGAGAGAAGATATTGAATGGTTAAATAATTTTGAATCATCAATGTGAGATTATTAGAATTTAATAATTAAGAAGAATAAATTGTGTGAAATTTGTTAGGTGAAATCAATTGCTCTAGATCCATTCTTATTATATTTTTATATATTTAGATTTTAAGTTTTGTTATTTTTTTTATTCATAGATTTATTTTTGTTAAGTAGTTTAATTTAATTTAGATAGTAGAAACATTCCATTTATTTTTTGATTTTTTAAATAATAATTAATTTGTGAATTTCGGTATTTAGTAGCGTAATTAATCCATGTGGGTTCGACATCTATTTTGTATAAACCACTTTATTACTTGTTACAATTTGTGTGCTTGTAGATTATTTTACACGAACACTTGATAGTAAGCTTTTTTTCGAATTTATGTTTGATTTTCACTTAGATTTTCATCAAATAAGATCATAGAAGAAATCTTGAGAATTATATCGACATCACCATGTCAACTGCCCCTTAATCCGCTGTCGCATACGCCCCCATGCATCGCTTGAAGAATCTACGCATCTTTTGCACGTGTTGCATGCACCGCATGTGCCAATCATCAACTACAGTCCGCAGCTCGTTTCCAGCTCAACCAAGCCTATTTCCACCCAGCCCAACCCATTCCAAGTAAGATCCAAGCCTCTTACTTTTCTTTTTTATTTTCCATTTAAGGCCCAACACAATCACAACCCACTTACCCATACCTCTTACCTTGATTTGACTTGACCTACGACTCGTAAATCTTGACTAAGCCTAAAAGTTAGCTTTGACCATTGACTTTGACAGCAAAAAAAAAAAAAAAACCCTCCAACACCATGTCTCACTCATCTCCCAACCTTAACACCATTGTTCTTCCTATTGATAATATTTTAGATGACACCAATTATAATACGTGGGTTTAAAATATGGAAACCTTTCTTAAAGGATGAAAATTATTGCGCTATGTTTCTAGTGTTGCATAAAGGAACTATAGTTTATGTATATATGTTATTATATATGTCGTGCCATACTATGTCATTACATTTACATATGTTACACTTGATTCATTATGTCATGAAGTACTTATATGTTACTCAATATATCCTGTTATGTATTGCTTTATGTTATAAGTATGTCGTGTTACATTATATTATTTTTCATACGCATGCCATGTCATGAAATATTCATTGTTACATTATGTCATGATCTGAAATATTGTCTATTACATGTCATGTCATTTTATGAAATGTTTTCTGTCAAGTATGTCATGTTAAGTTCACGTTCATGTACATCCTTGTGCAGTTAAATTATTATTTAGTTCATGGTTATTATTAAATCATGGTAACCCCATAACATAAGGATACAATATCGTAGTAATCACATGAGATAAAAATATGCTATTGTAGTAACCCTGTAAGATAAAGATACGCTAATTGACAACCCCATAAGGTAAGACTATGCTATCATGGTAATCATGAGATAAATATATGTTATCGTGCTAACTCCATGAGATAATACTATGTTATTGTGTTAAACCCATCAAACAAGAACATCGTGGTAACTCTATGAGACAAGAATACTTTTCAATTTCACGTTTATGTCATGTTATGTTCAAGTTCACATTCATGTTCTGTTTCAAGTTCATGTTATGTTTTAAGTTCATGTTCATGTTATGTTATGTTCAAGTTCACGTTCATGTTATGTTACAAGCTCACGTTCATATTATGTTCAAGTTTACGTTTATGTTATATTTTTTAAGTTTACATTCATGTTATGTTCGAATTCACGTTTATATTATATTTTAAGTTCAAGTTCATGTTTATGTTATGTTTCATGTTCAAGTTCACATTTATACTATATTTTGAGTTCATATTCATGTTATCTTCAAGTTCACATTCATACTATGTTTTAAGTTTAAGTTTATGTTCACTTCATGTTTCAAATTCAAGTTCAAGTTAACGTTCATATTATGTTTCAAGTTCAAGTTCATGTTATATTCAAATTCAAGTTTATGTTATGTTCAAGTTCACGTTCATACTATGTTCAAGTTCATAGTCATGTTATGTTTAAGTTTACGTCGTTTCAAGTTCATATCATGTCAAGTCAAGTTTAGTTCACGTTTTAGTTAAAATTATGCAAATTATGTTTAAGTTATGCTATAATTATTTAAGACTTTAATTATGCATCTATTGCCATGCATGCGTCATTAACTTGTATGAAAGTTTATTGTTAACCTGCTGAGATTTATAATCAAATCTCACTATGGTAGTCCCAACTCTCATTCCTTCCCGAATAGTAGATCTTGTCTCAGAACTTGAAAGAGAACCTCAAATCGACCAACTGGAAATGATCAACTAGGCGACAATACAACGTAAATGATAGTATGGATTTCAATCTCTAACACACTTTTGATCACAACCATTTTTTACTAGTGTTGTGATCATGGTTGTTTAGTATGTATTTTCTATATGAAGTATGTTTAAGTATTTGAGATATCTTTAGTTTGGCGCATATATTGCTTAAAAAAGAAAAAAAAATTATTTACTGCGAATATTATATACTTTTAAATACATGTTAGGTGCATTGCATCTTTATTTGTCATAAACGGGGGCATGTAACCTTGTGATGCATATCCCAACACATTAGATGTCTGTCCGATCCCAGTAAAAAATATGAGGTGTCAAATATTGATTATGAGGAGACTTTTACTGTATTCTCCACCTAGTTATGAGCTTCCTCCACATAAAGTTTGTTGTCTTTGTCATGCACTTTATGGGCTCATACAATTCCTCGAACTTGGTTTGAAAAAATTCAGTTAGTGAATTTTTAACAATGCTTTCTTTCTAACTCATCCAATTCTGCAATCTTTCTCCACACTACTAGGATAGGTACTATCATTCTTCTTTTTTATGTTGATGATATGATTATTATTGGTGATGAAATTTTTAGTATTCGAGTTTAGGCTTTTCTTAATTAGAATTTTGAGATGAAGGATTTGGGGCATGTTAACTACTTTCTCGACCTTGAAGTTATATCGAACTAGGATGGTTATTATATTACTCAAGCCGAATATTCTTCTAAATTACTTTTCAAAGCTGGGTTGACAAGATAAAGTGTTGCATTGACTCCCCGCTTGCCGAGGCAACACTTTATAGACAACTAGTTGGTAGTTAGTCAATTTATGGGTGCACCTGGTCATTGACATTTCATATACTTTTCATCAGGTGAGTCAATTTATGAGTGCACCTCAATCTACCCATTTTGTTACGGTTCTTCAAATTCTACATTACATCAAGATTACTCTGTTTCATAATTTGCACATCTCATTCCACTCCTTTTTAGAACTACAGGCCTACTCTGATGCAGATTGGGCTATTGATCCTATTGATCATCGCTCCACTACTAGTTATTGTTTTCCTACATGGTACTTCTTTGATTTTATGGCATAATAAGAAATAGTCTATTGTTTCCCATTCTACTACTGAGGTTGAGTACCGTACTCTCGTTGATATGACATTTGAAATTTTGTGGTTAGACTGGCTTCTAAATAATATGGGTGTTCCTCAATCCATAAGTTGCCCTCTTTACTATAATAATCGTAATGCTATCCAGATTGTACATAATGATATGTTTCATGAGCGTACTAAACATATTGAGAGAAATTGTCATTTTATTCACCACCATCTTTAGCTTGGTGTCCTCTAGTTACACTCAACTTCGTCTGAAAATAATCTTGCTTATATTTTAACCAAATCACACTCACCTGATCGGCTTGGTGATCTTGTTTCCAAACTCTAGTTGACTTTTTCACCAAGAGTTTGAGAGAGGATGGTAGTATATATATATATATATATATTGTATTAGTTATCTCTTTAATTTTTTGTAATTTACTAGGTTAGGATATTCCCTTGGTATATTTACTTATTCAGGGTTTGACCTTATTCCACTATATATAGGCCTTGATACACACAAAAATATAAGATTATAGAATTCTCTAGAATTCTTTATTTCAATAAATAGAATTAGGCTTTGTTTTAGATTTCATTGACATTTGACTAATCGAATACCAATGCTCTTATATATGGGTTAAGTTTGTGCCGTTTAGGGGATGGATTTTATAGGAAGAGAGAGAGAGAGAGAGAGAGAGAGAGAGAGAGAATCGAACTATTCACAATTGGGCGTTGTGTGGCTGCCTCCATTGGTCATGGTGGTTGTACCAAAGAGGGGAAAAACCGATTGTAAGAGAGAGAGGTAGAAGGAGAGAAGTACATAATGGTGGCAGAGGAACCCGACTTTCTCACTGTGCATGACGATAGTAGAGCTTCTGGTGTTGGTGTAGATAAATTTCGAGATGGAAAAGAGAATCTGAAAATGAATCAAAACTTTGAGGTGTATGGAAATGCTATCTTTAAGACAATATTTGCTCCCACTCATTAAGAGTTCGCTAAATGGTTTTTAATAAATCGTCTTCAGGATACAACAAAATTTTTGAACTTTCCAAATAGCAATTTTAGAGAGTTCTTAGAGTTTTTATTGAGAATAACAGAAACAAGAAATATGAAGGAATTTTCGTGGCTTAATAGATCTGTCACAATACTATTTATAAAGCTTGAAAAGGTATCTGCAAAAAATCATGTCATTTTCCAATTTAATCATTTATCACTCGAGCGAGTTGTCAAGTGAGATCCCTGCTTGAATCATCGTTCAAGCTACACATCGAGCAATGACCAAGCGAGATCACTGTTTGGTATCTCGCTCGAGCGACACATCAAGCGAGAGTCGAGCGAGTAAAGATTATAACACTTCGGTTGGTACACGTTTCTTCTTCAGACGTTGTATAAGTTCAGATCCTAATGATATCGTAATCGAGCGACATGTCGAACAAGATCACTGCCTGATCTCTTGCTCGAGGGAGAGTTAAGCGAGATCTCGGCTTGCACACAACTCTCAACCATTTTTCACAAGCTTTGTTCCTTCAACTTTTAAATATATATTACAACTTATTCCAATATTCCCCAATTAGGTTGTGATATATATTTAAAATTCTGTTTTACTATTGACATTATTATGCATAAAAGAAGGATTTTTCGAGTTAAACCTTCTCTTAGTGTAATTAGTTCTGAGTTCTAAAAAGTAATTGGTGGTCTAGGCTTAAAACAAAACTCTTTAGTTCAAAATCGAAACCAACACACACATGAAAATATATTATTCACAATAGATTTTCTTAAATCTTGGCACTATTATGGCCTTATGCTACATTCTGATTTAATGAACATTTACAAAAGATATACCCAAATATCTTGTTTGAAGCGACACTACTTCTATGTTCATATAAGCGAAGTTCCACTAGTCCTTGTTACCAAGACACTTCTGAACTTGAACTTTGTTAAGAGTTAAGCTCATTCTTTTTTAAACGTAACAGTCAACACTTTTCCATCCTGAATGAGACTTTATTATTTTAGTGCTCAACTAACTATATATCAGTAACTTGTTATTACCCATTAAACTCTTTTAGGCAAAATCTGAAGAGTTGGGTTATAATTACTGGTGATTCTATTGAAAATGTTTTAGTCTTATTCCAGTGGATGTAACTCTAACTAAATCTCGTGACAAACTTTTGGTAAAAGGGTCTGTCAAGTTACTACTTGACCTCACATAAACAATAGTTATGATTCCATCAACTACTAATTGTCTAACATAATCGTGTCTTAGACTTATGTGTCTAGACTTTTCATTGTATACTTTAGACATAGTAGCTTCACTATCACAATGCAGGAAAATAACAGGCATAAGTTGTGGCCACAACTCTATATTCAATACTATATTTTAAAGTCATTCTGCTTCTTTCTCTAATGCTGCTAATGCTATAAATTTTGATTTCATTGTAGAATGAGAGATACACATATATTTCTTTGATGCCCAAGAAACAGCACCCCCACCAAGGGTAAATATCCAACCTATTGTAAATTTATTGTCACTTATGCTAGCGATCCAACTAGCACTTGAATATCCTTCAAGTATCGCTGAAAATTTCAAATAAAAGAGTGCTAAAAATATAGTTTTCTTTAAATATTCAATGACTCTATCAATTATTTTCTAGTGGTCTACACAAGAACAACTAGTGTATCTAGAAAGTTTGCACACTACAAAAGCAAATTGAAAGTTTGCACACAACAAAAGCAAATTGAGGTATAGTACAATGCATAGCATACATCATACTTCCAATTGCATTAGCATACTCAAATTGTGCTATTACTCTTCCAGAACTATTATCTAATTTGACACTAGAGTGAAATAGTGTATTTTCTTCTTTTATTCTTAAATGTTTGAATTTAAGAAGCACTTTCTCAATATAGTGAGATTGAAATAGTGCATAACCATCACTATATTTTTTTTCTTTTAATTCTCAAAATAGTATCAGCTTCATTGAGATATTTTAATTTAAACTTTGAAATCAAATACTTCTTGGTTTCACAAATATCTTTCATTTTAGTACTAAAAATTAGCATGTCATCAACATATAGACAAACAATAACACCATAACTTTTAGTAAATATTGAATAAATGCACTTGTCAACATTATTGTGTTTTGGTGCCATTGTTTTCATGCTATTGTTTTGGTGCTTGTTTTAGTCCATATAATGACTTGACTAATTTACATACTTTCTTTTCATTTCCTAATAAAACAAACTCTTCAGGTTGTTCTATGTAAACTTGCTCATCAAGTTCACCATTTAAGAAGACAGTTTTTACATCCATTTGATGCACATGTAAATCATATATTGATGCAAGAGTAATAAGTACACGAATAGATGTGATCCTTGACACTGGAACATAGGTATAAAAATAGTCTATTCCTTACTTTTGGCTAAAACATTTTGCAACTAACCTTGCTTTAAAGGTATGGACTGAACCATCAGAATTATACTTCCTCTTTAATACCCATTTACAGCCAATAGCATTTGAATTTGGAGGTAAATCAATTAGTACCCAAGTATTATTAGATAATATTGAGTTCATTTCATTATTTATTGCTTCATTCCAAAAAGTTACTTCTCTAAAAGACATAACTTCATTAAGACTTTTTGGATCATCCTCCATGTTGAGTACAATGGGTATTTTGTTAAGGAATGTATTTAAGTCTCCTTCTACAAGAAAAACTAATGCAAGAGATGTGATAAAATCAGGACCAAACTTTTTTTCTTTTCGAACTCTCTAACTCTTTCTTTGCTCTACTAGCAAATTTAAAGAAACTCTCTTATTTTTATTAAGAGAATTATTCAAGTTAGAATTAGGATCTTGTGTTTGACTTGATTTTGATACATATTCAGAATCACTATTAAATTTATTTTCAATAAATTCAACATCTCTTAATTCCACTATGACATTAGAACTTAAGTCTAATAATCTATAAGTTTTAGAATTTTCAGCATAACTAACAAACACACGTTTATAGTTCTTAGTCTTAATTTAGTCCTCTTTGGATATGAAATTCTATAAAATGCTAAACACCCCTACACTTTAAGATAATCTAAATTTAGTTTTCTATTATCCCAGAGTTCATAAAGAGACACTTGTAATTTTCTAGATGGTATTTGATTATGCACATGACATGTAGAAAGTAAAGCCTCTTTCCACATATTGAAAGGCAATTTTGCACTTAGAATCATAGTATTGACCACGTCTACAAGTGTCTTATTTTTTTCGTTCTACCAAACTTTTTTGTTGTGATATGTAATGAGAGGTCATTTGATGTATAACCCTATGTTCTTCGTAGAAATTAAAAAACTCATGTGAGAAATATTCTCCACTTCTATCAGTTCTAAAAATTTTAATTTTCTTTTCTTTTTGATTTTCTACTTCTAATTTATAGTGAATGAATATGTCATAAGTCTCATCTTTACTCTTCAAAAAATATACAGCAGTATATCTAGAGAAGTCGTCTATGAATGTAATAAAATATCTTCTACCTCTTCTAGTCAAAATGCCATTTAATTCATAAATATCAGAATGTATAAGTTTTAAAATTTGTGAATTTCTATTAGTAATAGGAAATGATTCTTAGTCATTTTTGCTTGAATACAAATTTTACATTTAGAATCAACAACATTCTCATAAGAAATCAAACCATGCTTACTCATGTGTTTCGTATACTTAAAATTTAAATGTGCTAATTGAACATGCCATAAAGTAAAAGACCTAATCACATAAGCAGAATGTGCAACATCTTTATTAATAATACTCAGTTTGAACATCCCATTACAGAAATACCCTTTACCAACAAAAATCTCATTCTTAGATAGGTTCTTCTTACATAACAAATTAGCAGATAAAAAGTACTTCGTAATTTATGGAACATGAAGAACATTAGTTAAAACTAATTTCTTCCCAGAAGTCAGTTGCATCTCTACATCTCATCTTCCATGGACTTGAACAGCGTTGTGGATCCCTACAAGAACTTGTTGACCATCAGTAGTCGCAACATAGTTCTTGAATTGTACATTATCATTGCACACATGCATAGTGGCACCGGAGTCAAACTACCAATCAAAGGAATTCGCTATAGAGGCAAGAGGCACTTCAGTTATCATACAAATTTTCATTTCTTCCACCATTGCAATTATTTCCTCAATTGCATTTGCAATATTTGAACTACTACCATCTTCTTTCTTCTTGTTTTTCAAGAATCTGCACTCACGAATATAATGGTACTTCTTTTCACTGTTAAAACATTACTTATTTTTTTTTTATCCTTGTTGGTGGAGAAATTTTTCTTGAAGGTGTTTTCCTTCTTTGGCTTAAGAAAATTTCATTTTCTGTCATCTCCTTTTTGGACATTGTTTATATTCACTTTAGAATCAAAATGGCTATTATCACGAATTCTACTCTCCTCTTCAATTCGTAGATGTTTCCCAATTTGTTCTAAAGTGAGTTCTTCTACCATATGTAGAAGCTTTTTACTGTAATTATTCCAACTTGGTGGAAGTTTTGCAATTATTGCTCCCACTTGAAACAACTCAGAAATAGTACTTGACAGATCACGGAATTTGTTGACCAAGACTTGCAACTTATGCACTTGATCTAACACAGATATATTTTCCACCATTTTTAATTCAAAGTACTTAAAATTATAAATTTATTAGTACCCAATTTTTCTTTCTTATATTTTGCTTCAAGGGCATTCCATATTTCTAAAGGAGATTTCATGATAGTAAACAAATAATACAAACGATCAGATAGAGTATTAAAAATGTGACCTCTGCAGACTAATTCATCATCTTCACGTTTCTTCCTCAATGTCTTGACAGTCTTAGAATCTTCAAGAGTTGGTACAGGAATTAGCTCCAAACTTAGATCTAGAACATAGAGGATCTTTAGTGCAGTAAGAAGAAACTTCATCTTATCTTACCAACGAGTAAAATTGGTTCCATTGAACCTATCCAATTTCACAAAGTCTTGATTCATGACTTTGAAAGTAGTGGATTCAGACCCTCTTTCCATTGCATAAATATTGTCTTAAAATTGTTGAGAAATTTGGAGATAGGAAAGAGAATTTGAAAATGAATCAAGACTTTGAGGCGTATGGAAAATACTGTCTTTAAGACGATATTTACCCTCACTCATTAAAAGTTTGTTAAATAGTTTCTAGCAAATCGTCTCCAGGATACAACATGTGACGCCCCCAATTTACGTATAGAATTTAACGTAAATTAAAGTGTCATAACTTGTAACGTTAGGCTACAAGTCTCATTGTTCATGCCATAAATTATATGCATGTACCTAACTTACTAATAGAATGCCAAAATATATATAACAGCGGAATAAGGTTAAATCCGGAGATCAGCAAAGAAATCTAATTCTTTGCGATAATCACATGGTATTTTACAATAAAAATCATATCCTTATGAACATCCAAATTTAATCCTTAATACATATCAAGACAACTATTCAACTACCCTCAGTTACCCTCAGAGATTTCTTTTCCATAATTTGTAACGTTAGGCTACAAATCTCATTGTTTGCCATAAATTATATGCATGTGCCTAACTTACTAACAGAATGCCAAAATATATATAACAATGGAATAAGGTTAAATCTAGATATCAGTAAAGAATTCTAATTCTTTGCGATAATCATATGGTATTTTACAATAAAAATCATATCCTTATTAACATCCAAATTTCTTCCTTAATACATATCAAGACAATTATTCAGCTACCTTCTGTTACCCTTAGGGATTTTTTTTCCGCCATCTCTATAATTTTTTCATCAACAATTAATCCCTTCATCAATAGAGGAGTATTCTGTGGAACCCTTAGGGTACCTCAGAATCTCCGCTGGCGTCTAGGTTTCATGATAAGTCATCTATTCCTGCAACAATGGCTATCATTCAATGAGGAATGATAGCCAAAATTAAAGGGTGAGCTTTCTAAGAAATCTTAGTAAGTACACAAATAACGTAATAAAGGCATTAATAGTACATATCAATAAAATGACACAACAAGTATCATGATTGTCTTATGCACGTTTTATGCATAACTTATGTACTCTTTTCATATGAACTTATATATTTTTATGAGAAGCTTATATGAACATGGGTACAAATCCTTTCGTGTTATGCAATGATTTTTCTTAAAATTCTTATCTTATTGGTATTCTTTCTGAAGTCTTATTATGATATCTGAACATTGACAGACATTATGTATCGTCATCCCCACGGGTTTTTATTCTCATCAGTCATACGGGCATTATGTATTACCATCCCCGTTACGACATACATACTTATTATGGCAGAAATTACATATCGTCTTCACTGCCAAGTCATTTCAGTCATACGGGCGTTACGTACCGATGTCCCCGTTATGACGTAAATATTCTTATTGTAGTGAGCGTTATATATCGCCATCATCGCTAGTCATATCAGTCATACGAGAGTTACGTATCGTCTTCCTTGCTTTGACATGACTTCTTATCATTCAACGAGAGTTACATATCGCCTTCCCCGTCGGCACATCAATCATACAGGAGTTACATATCGTCTTCCCCGTGATGATGTGACTTTTCATTATCTTATTCTTTTCTTAATCTTTTATTCTAATTTTTTCCTTGTCATTTAAAAATGCATGCAACTTAACTCTCTTTTATACGTTATGCATGACTCATGTGACATATGACGCATGCATTTACTAAATCATGACGTATTCACGCTAAACGTGTATTTAGCAATTATTTCAAGTGAATCATATATGCTTAGCAAACTAACAATTTAACTAATCAAACTTTAGTCCTAAAATAGCCTACGCCGAATCCTTCCTCTTAGGCTACACATGTTAATTTCATCAATCATTTTCATTACCTCACCATTCATTTATCTATTTCTTTTAATTATCCACCAAATAACCTAATTATGTGATATTAACACTTGAAACCCTAGTTCTTAGCCATGCTTTTCCATAGAAGTAACTAATTATTTCTTTATTCTTTCTTAACAAAAACACCATAACCAAAACTTATCACCTTCCTACATACAAAATTTATGTTATCTCTTAACCTTATTATATAACTAATTTAAAAATCATCCTATAAATATTTCCTTTAACCCTTGAATATTTTCTTTAACCATTCCATCAAAACTTCTAAGAGTCATCTTAAACTAGAACTCAAATCATTCTACCTAATAAGCATAAGAGATATAAAATCATGTTTGTAATAGCCCAAATTTTTTTTAAGATAAAGCATTTACTTGAGAATATTTTAAAATAATTTATTGGAAGTATGTTTTTCTATGAAAATAGAATTTGAGACTTAGATGCATTCTAAGATAAATTTTAGATTGACCTTTGGGAATTGTAACAATGTATCAATTAGATAAATTCAATTTGGACCTAGAAAAAGGTAAATTTTTGAAATTTGAGGAAGAAATTCAAGAGGAAGTAATAAAACAAAAGATCAAACACTTGGTATGCTTGGAATGAGCTCTCGGGTTGGTCTATCGGGTTTTTGTGTAATGCTCATAACTTCTATATATGAGGTACGAATGAAGTGATTCCAATTCTTATAGAACCTTAAGAGGTAAATCTAAGACTTTCATGTTTTGGGTTTCGGAATATTCGGACTGGATAAAGGAATTATTTGGGATATAAGTGAACTACCTTGAATTAGACGAACAACTGAGGCTCGAAAATAAAATGCACAACCGACTTACCTTAGGAGCTTAAATTCGATTGGTTCTCTCCATTTTTATATTCTAGAAATGTGTAGGGAGGTAGGTGTCATATGGTAGAAGAGTTTCTAGAAGGATAATTAGCCTATAACCATGAAAGAATTAAGAGCAAATCTGATTAGTTTAGAACTAACCAAATTAGCCAAATTACCCCTTTGTTGCTAATCAATAGCTAACTAAATCTTAATAAAACTCTTCCAAACCTTCCAAGTGTTCCAATGAGGGACTAATCAAGTGGAAAAGGGGGATAAAACCCCATGAGCCGTGTATCCCTTGAGAAGGTCAAATGGTTAGATTTGAATTTTCTAAGATCACACATCATGCTATTTTGTTTTTACCCAACATGAGTTGATTTTTTTTTAGCCATTGATCAAGATTATCTTATAGATGGATTAAGCTTCACCATTAGATTAAAAGATTAAAAAATCCCCATAGGATTAGAGGTGATCATGAAACATAATGGGTAGGGGACACCTCACCTATGCAGCCAAATGAAGTTGTTGAATGTCCTAGGCATTCCTCCAAGACTTGAGTCATCTCTTATGGGTATAAATAGGAGCATGAGCTTCCCTTCAATCCCTTTTATATCACACGATCATGGTGAAAAAAATACCAAGAAAGTTCACTTAAATCTATTTATTTCACAAAAACACCAAAAGAGAGCTAATTGAGGGTGTTGGAGAAGAAATTGTTCAAACTTACCATAAGTATCAAATCAAACTTTGGAAAAATTAGGTATCGATGTCGAGCATGGACAAGGCCCTAGTTACTCGAGAGACTCGGAGGAACCCTGAAGGGCTCTCGGAGAACTCTCTCTCTACTTATAAGTTTTTAACTAGTTGATAGTAGTAGAGACCGACATCAGCAACAAGAAAAAGATTCCCGAAGTGAAGAAGGAACCTAGGTGGCTCTAAGTCAAAGTTTTTATAGGTTTGTATATGTATATTGGCTGAGAAAACAAACTGGATTATGCATATAAGGATAAAATGTTATTCTAAAAATGAATGATGTGGATATTATGGTTTTTATGTTACCATGTGATTACTAGAAATTTATTTCATTCAGAACTTTTCTGTTGCGATTTGCATTAGATTTCGATAAGTGTTATTTACCTTGACACTTCAATTTACGTTGAATTACGAACGTAAATTGGGGACGTCACAATGTTCACTAATCAACATTTTTCAATCTAAAGAAAATAAATTCTCATGCCACTTCTCAATCATCAAATGAACATCTAATCATTCTATAATCAACTAGTAAATAAAATCCTTAAGAAAATAAATTTACAAAATATCTAAACAGCATGTTAACTTTAGGTTATAGTTACACTTACTCTTCTAAGAAATTATTCTAAGTTTCTCCTTTGTAAGTGAGTATCTTCCACTACTTCCCGAAGAAAGGCTACTCACTAATATTACTAGAATTAACTTAAAAGTGGGGTGAAGGGGTGGAATGAACAAATAGGAGAAGAAAAGGGGTTTTGCCGAGAGAGAGCTAAGTGTAGGTGTGTGTTGTTGTTTGAAAATCCAGCTTGCATGAGTCGACTGCTTCAAATGTTTTTGGACCAGATTCCCATCTATTATCTTATAAGGCCATGTGTCCACTTTAGGCCTTAGACCACTCATCACATCTAACATTTAGGTGACTTAAGCATATATCATGATCTATTCTAAATTTGGGCAAACTTCAAGAAGATAAACCATGGTGGACTTCGGCTAGCATCTATTTCTTTTAATCTCTATTTCGATCTCTATTTTAGCCGAATATCATGTAAGAAAATTCAACATCTTTTCCTCCTATAGTCCCTTGCCATGTGTCTTAATTATTTTAAGGGTTCAAACTAGCTTATGGTGGGGAACAGTCAACACACCAATCGGTTAAGCCTCCCATTTTTTTCCAGCCTACTGCTTTGATGATTACATGGTGGAAAAGTCAATCACTTTTCTTCCAATCACAACCTTTCTCTTGTCCAATCTTTTACCTATAGATTAAGCTAAAGTGTGATAAAAGAAACACAAGCAAAACACATGTTAGGATTGATCCTTGATCCCTCCAATTGGCCAATTCGTAACCTCTAAATTGCTCCTACTTTGGCCGACTTTCACTTAATGAAATCTCTTTTATTTTTCATCCAATTACCTCACACCACTTACCTTACACTTAGCCTAAGATGTAAACTAACACATGTTTAAAGTAACACATGCAAATGTTGATCCCAAGCATTCTAAATCAACCAATCCGTTGGCTTCATTCATCCAAGAATATTCTTGAAATATACTTTGCTTAGTCAACTAAAACTCCTCTTTCATTGGTCCCTCTTTACTTGATTTTCTAAAACATATAAATAATCTAGTTATTTTGGTGTAGAAAATAGCAAAATTAAGCTAATTTCACATAATCATCCAAACCTATGAAAAACATTAGAAAATATAACTCAAAGTCGTGCTCACCACGCCCAATTTGGTTCTGTCAACTTCAATCCCAATTTCGTCCTTGATCGGGGCCATATCACTTAAAACTCAAAACATAAAAGTTATAGATATTTTTCTTGGCATTCTATAGAATCTTGAATCATCTCATTCTAAGATCATATGAGAGAGTCATACTCAGATTACCAAAGGACATCGAATTTGTCTGAAATTATCCAATTATTCTTATTTGCATATAACACCTCTATTTACATACTTTCACCACTTTGAGTCTAACTTATCAATATTCTATGTAAGAGAAGGTCCACAATAAGTAGAAAATATACTTCTAAAAAGTTTCAAAGAATGGCTAAATAAAAGGTATTTATTTCTATCATGAGGAAAATCTAATAGGAAAAATTCAGGTTATCACACAACAAAGCCTTTGTACTTTCTAAATATCAATTTTGGAGATTTTTTAAAGTTTCTATTGAAAATGACATAAACATGAAATATGAAGAAGTCTTCGTGACTTAACAGATTTCTCACAACACTATTTATAAAACTTAAAAAGGTATATATGAAAAATCATATCATTTTCCAATTTAATCGTTTCTCGCTTGAGCGGGGTGTCGAGTGAGTCTCAAGCGAGATCACTGCCTGAACCATCACTCAACCTACACATCGAACAATGATCAAATGAGATCATTGTATGGTATCTCGCTCGAGCGACGCGTTGAGCGAGTAACGATTACAACACTTCGGTTGAGACGCGTCTCTTCTTCAGACGTTGTACAGGTTCAAATCCCAATGGTATCGCGCTCGAGCGACAAGTCGAGTGAAGATCGAACGAGATCACTGCCTGATCTATCCCTCGAGTGGCACATCGTGCGAGAGTTAAGCGAGATCTCGGCCTGTACACAACTCTTAACCATTTTTCACAAGCTTTTTTCCTTCAAATTTCAAATATATATTACAACCTATTCCAACAGTTGGTGCCATTGAGCGCGAAAGAGACATGTTTCTGATGAAGAGAAAACAGACAAAAAGGGTAATCGCACTCAAGGTTTCTTCCTAGCATGAGGGAGAGTCGTGCTCGTGACTTGATTATTTGCAACAATGTAAGGCAACAGAGAATAGTTGGGAGGTAGAGGGAGAGTTGACAGGGATAGAGAGGAGAGGTAGGCAGAGCGAAATACTCCCCGATAGCAAGCGACTATGGGAACCAAGCCAGGCGGCATGGTCATGGTGCAAGGCTTGGGCAGTGCAAGTGTGTGGCAGAGGTCGACATCTATGATGTGGAGGTGCAACAAGACAAAAAGATAGAATGGTCGGATTGAGGTAGATAAAGCATGCATAAGAGAGAGTAAACAAAGGGAGACAAAGCCAAGAGGCTAATCAATAGCATGCTCATGGTTAGGAGGGGCATCATTGGAGGCAACATGCATAAATGTGATAGAGGGCATTGGAGAAAGAGATTGAGAGGGAAAAAAAAAGCTTACTAGTGATGGGAGGGTTCCAGTAGTCATGCTCGGCATGGTGGAGTAAAGGAAAAGAAGGAAGTGGAGGGCAATTGGGAGTGAGGAGGGTGAGAAGCCGACAAGGGGGAGGAGAGAGAGAGAGAGAGAGAGAGAGAGAGAGAGAGAGAGAGAGAGAGAGAGAGAGAGAAATTAGGGTCTACTATTTTTAAGAGATCAAAACGATGTTGTTTTGGTAGTGGGCTGGATAGACCTCCAAGGGCTTGGGCTTTTGGGACTGACCTTCACAGTTCAAATACTTTCTTTATGAAAATTTCAGCTTGTTTGAAATTTCCCTCCCTGCGCATGAAATCCTTGGAGGTAGACAATTTCATAAAGATCAGCTTCTTAATAAGAAAAACTTCATACTTATAAAAGGAAAACCATCCCTCCAAAGAGTTATAACTTCAAATTCAAACTTCGTGAATAGATAATACTATAAGTCCTGTCCTATCAATTTCAAAATTTATTCGAAAACAACAATTACCATTTTACCACCTTTAAAGAGTTACATAATCAATTGAATAATGATAGTTTTTCTACCATTTACCACATTTATACCATTTTTTTATTTTATTAATTTTTTTATTTTCTTTTTACTTAAGAGTTAAGAAAAATGATTATTAATAAAATTATATTTTTTTAAATTTTTTTCTTATTGATTAAAGATGTTAAAAAATATTTAAAAAAAAAAAATGTTAGAGGACAAATGTCATGTCTTTTTATTCTTGATTCTTTGTATTTGTTATTCTTCTTTGTTTTATGGGTATTGATAGGGTTATTACTATTTTACCACTCTTTCAGTGTCCATAACATATTTCATTTTTTATATTTTCTTTTAAGTATTTTTTAACATCCTTAATCATTAAGAAAAAATTTAAAAAATATATAATTTCACTAATAATTACTTTCCTAATTATTAAGTAAAAGATTTTTTTTAAATTAATATTTGAAAAGAATGATAGAAGGGAGAAATAGAAATATAAAACTATCATTATTCTTGTTTTATTCATAGCTGGCACATGCCTATGGGCTTTTTACGTTTATTTGGTTAGAGCACTACCCCTTTATATCCCTAAGGGTTTATTGTAAGGTTTTCAATTTCGTATCATACCGGTCGATATGATCAAAATATACTGTACCGGCATAAAAAAATAGGTGTTTTGTTTCGGGCGATTTTTTAGCCGTACCGGCTGGTACAAAGAATTTCGACCGAAATATCGGCTGGTATCGGTCGATATTCGTATTTTGACCGTGCCGAATTTTAGTTTCTCACTATTTTCTTAATTGTTTACTATTTTAAAATTTCAATTCAAACTAAATTAATTACATATATATATATTCAAATATATAGGTATAATTTATTTATATATTGACTATTCTCTTTTATAATGAAGTCGTTTGCTAGTCCCATTTTGAAATATAATTTATATATATATATTTATATATTTAATTTATTTATGTATGAATTATTTCAAAATGGTACACGAAACGGTACCGGTTCCAAAATATTTGGTTCCAGTGGCTTGACCGCTATGGCCACTAGTACGGTATTCAAAACATTGGTTTATTGTATTTGACAATCACTGAAACAGATAAATACAGTATACGATTTTTCTTCTTCAATGATTTCGCTCTCAAGCTTTCTCTTTTCACAATTTCTTGAATTGTTACAAAATAAACTAAGCCAAATAGTGATAAAGAAGTGGTAAATTTTGACTATCCCAAATTTTGACTATCGAATTTATGCCCACTACAAGAAATAAGGCATATTGCAATGATTTTATATTTGTTGCAAATAAAATTGTTGCCAAAAACCTTTAATTGCGGTGACTTCTGAGTCACTGCGGAGTTCTAATATCAACTTGTCCAAATGTCTAATTACAACGATTGGAACTCCTACTGCAGCGAAAAAAGTTGATGTCATTAATATAGAATGTATTGCAATGAAACAAAAACGCCGTAATTGTGTTTTTAATGCAGGAGGCACCAAAATGCACCAATTTTAATTTCTTTTCCCTTCCCCCACCCCCACCCACACTTCAATTTTGCCTCAGACAATACTCACACATCCTGATTTCCCTTTCTTCCCCAAATTTGTCTTCTTCATTTTCATTGATTTGAGAAATTAATTCAAATGCACCATTTTCTGTTGCTAAACAAAGTGTTTTCAAGCCTTAAGACCACCGTTCTCTGTTTATTTGCTCAATCTGTTTCTCTTTCTCTTCTCTCTTACCAGTAGTGGAGATTTGTAGACCCTTGAAATGCGACTCCCTCACTACCGAATATATTCCTTTAGAGAAAGACCTGCTCTGAAAATTCTGTGAGAAATAAAAGATCTTGGTTCTAGAGAAAGACGGTCCGTTGGTTTAGGGAAACTAGAACTCTAGGTTCTGGAAGAAGCAGATTCCAACCCCTCCGCATCAAGATAGTCAATCGAGAGAAGTGTTCATTCAAAACAGAGGAATTATAGTGTAACTTTCCGACCCCGATAATTAGAGTTTAAATAAGAATAATTTGATTTTTCGAATTATCATATTATTATATAATTTTCTCATTATTATTATTAGTGTTATCAATTTTATAAGATGTTATGGTATTAATAAATTCATATTTTGAATACAGATTTTTATTATAGATATTATTTTAATTATATTATTATTATTTTTAGTTTATTAATAATAATCTATGTTAATTAGTTTAAATATTTTGAAAACTTCTATCACCTTTGATGTCTTTATCCTCTCCAACATTCAATATTTTATTATTTTTTTATAAACGTACTGTAAATGTCAAAATCCTATTCTTTCATATAAATATATATATATATATATATATAAATATATATTATGGTTATATTTATAGTCCCCTTTTATTTTCTAAGAATAAAGTTGTTAGTGATTTTTATAATGGACAGAATCATGAAATATCGTTATTCTTTAAAACTCATCTTTTTTCCTAAAAATCCTCCAAAAACTGCTCCATGTTCTTCCTCTTCATGAATCATGATAATGTGTAAGTTATCATTTTTAAATTAATGGCGTTGAACGGTAGATCAAGGCCTTTACATATTTCTTCGCAGCAAACCACTCCCTTCAGTTTCAACTCACGTTTATCCACCTTCCTGATCCTTATCCTCTTCGAGTTTCCTTCCCAGAAACAGTATATGTAAATATATCTATTCTATTATAATAAGGGCCGTCTAGCGGTCACTTAGCGGATTTTTTCATTTTTTTGTTAAGTGATCATTAAATTTAACAAATACTTATTTTTTAAAATTTAAAACTAAAAAGTAGTGAAATATCCAATATCATTTCAATTTTTTAAAATTTAAAACTAAAAAGTAGTGAAATATCCAATATCGTTTCAAAATTTAAAATATCCTATACATATATTCTTCTGTATTTGCAGTGTATAAAAATATTTTTTTTATTTTTTTTACTTACTTCGGACATCAGATATATATAGCATATTAACATCTCACAAATAATATGTTTGCAAATAAAAACTATTATTATTTAATAATAAAAGTATTGTTTATATACGATTTTTATACTCTTACATAAATATCATATAAAAATATTAATTTTATCCATCTTGTGATTTAATTATTCGTATTATATATTTTTATTTCTATCTAAGATTCTAACAGTTACTTAATAGATTTTTTTGTTTTTTTGTTAATTTTCATTCTTTTTCCGTTAAATTTAATGGCCACTTAACACTAAATATGATTTAATTTAGATGAGATTAATTAGATATATAATTTAAAATATAGATGAGATTATTAGTTAGACCTATAATTTTAAATTATATCTAAATTATACATTTAGATATATATATATATATATTATTTAGATGATATAAATGATTCCATTTGTTTAAATTAGATAAGTTATAAATTATAAATTTGAATAAATTATTCCATTTTTTTGTCTTTATATAATTATCTCTTTAACTTGCGTATGGATTGTTACGATTTTCAATTAAATTTGAATAATTCAATTTAAAAGAGATAATTAAGTTGTGACTTCTACCATATATACTTTATTATTTAATATTGTTGTATAATTTTTTTAATATGGTGAGATATAAGTTCTATAATATTTAAATATTTAGTACTATATATTTATCTTTTCTTGTACTGAATCATCTAATCAAACATATATTGGGATTTGTACTCTTTGTATATCTACTCGTAGATGAATCATTCTGAGTAATTTACAAGAAATTTGAGTCATTGTCTATTACATATTTTTGCGGTTGACCATGGTAAACATGCTAATTTTTATAATATTTACCTTTTATTTAAGAATTTTTTAAAACCAAGAATCTCACGGGAATATTTAATACTATGCTTATTTTCTCGAATGGAATCATCTAACTAAACTAAATTGAAGGAGATTAGTATTCATCTAATTAGGATTCAACTTAATCAACTTTATTTTCTCAAATACAAGAATTTAGATTTACCTTTCAAAATCTAAATTTATAAAAGCTTAAAATCTTAGTTGGTTTTGTTGCAAATCTATATCCAAATTTTAATATGTGATTAAATAGTAAATATAGATTGAAAAGACCTAATTAATCTAAACCCTTTTCAAATCTCGTCATTTGATTACATTATTAAACACATTTTTTTTCTCTTTACTATTATAATATTAATAAAATTACTTTTAATATTTTTTAAGTGATTTTAATTCTTGATTTGAAACTGATAAGTATATTATTTAAATTAGACTTTTTACTACATATATAGTCATTATCTAACTATTTTAATTCAAACTTCTTAGAAGTCATCTTCTATCTTAGACTTCTAAATCAAAATTGAATCTCAACTCAAATACTTCAAAATTCTTATCTTCTTAGTGTTTGAGTCCTTATAGTGATTAGTTCTTAAAATCTAACCTTAATTTGTGTATAAACGAAGAGAGAGAATTCAGAAGGGAAGAGGGAAGGTTTCTAAACTCTCATCTGCTTCCTCTCTCATCGAAACTGGAAAAATCCTAGTATGATTTCTATTCTCTCACAACTCCACGTAGAATTAATAATTCCTATATTGTGTTCCTGTAGACTTAAGTTTCGTGGGTCTTTGCATATTTGATTTTTTTTTAAGTGGATGTGATCTAATAGTGCATATAAATGTTGTGTATTTAGGATTTCTTTTCTATAATTGGATTCAAATCATTTTAGATACGAGGAATCCCACGAGTTATCAAATGATCTTGGTGATTTATGATATCATTTATTTATAAGTTTAATTGGTCAAAAATTGGTTCTAGAATATATTAATCTCCCATCATTATAATTTCTATGTTGTATTAGTGAGGTCTATTCACTTTCTCCCTTTTTAAGCACAAATTAAGGTGAAGTCATGGGTGAAGTCATGAGTTCAAGACTTATTGGATGTGTATTTATCAAATAAAATAATAATGATTATATATATAATAATTCATAACCTCTAATGTTTTAGGTTTTTCAAAGCGGAAATCCAATGGCCAATGAGATAGTGTTGTCAAATATGACTGTTGTGTTAGATTGCATGTTTTAATTAATTTCGATATTGAGGTAATATTTTACCATATTTATTCTATCATTATATTTATATAGTTTTAAAAATATTTGTATTACAGTCTACATTTGGTATATATGAGTGAGCTTCATGTAAAATATTATAGTAATTTTTTAAGAATCTTTTGATTTCTCACTATATCACAGAACATTGTGAGAGCATTTCACTTAAGAGAGGCATAAACGGCCATCTTCATTTAAAGTTGTGTATTTATATGAATTATTTATAAAAAGAAAGTCACAGCTAACTAAAGTGTGAATAATTTTATGCGAGGATCTTTGAGGTTTTGCAAGTGCAGTAATGAAATCAAAAGTTTACTCTACTTAACATTAAACTTATAAAAAATCAATTTTAATGGGGTACAAGATGGGAGACGTTAGAGCAAATTAAAAGTCTCAACAATGAAGTCTTTGTAATCATAGTTTTGTGCAAGAGTTGTTTTTCACAAAGTCCACTAATCGTCTAATGTAGCTATTATTTGCTTCTATTAAATTGATTTTGTTTAATCTTAAGAAATATTCAATAAATACTAAATAAGATGAGATACTTGTTATTAAATTTTAACTATTAAATAGTACAATGACCACAATTTTTTCTATATTGCTTTAAATTTGTAAGAATAAATTATTCATTCATTTTCTGGAATGTCTATTCAATCGCGTATAACAACTTAAAAATACATCTACTCATTCTGAAATAATTTTATAGTTAAACTTCTTTTGCTACTTCTTACTAATAAATTATAGTTTTAAGCTAACATGGTTTCATATTACAGCAACCTACTAATTATAATAAATCATTTTTACAAAAGTTTTAGCCAAATAGTACTAATATATTGGAAGTCATGATAATTAACCAATCAATTACTTCTAAACTTAATACAAAGATAAGAGATGGATCGAAAATTTATTAATAGAGGCTCGTGTTACATGAAGTTTTATATTATTTTTATAAAAAAAAAAAAAGTTGTTTCACTTAACTAACCAGTCAATGTGCTTCGCACGTTGCTCCTAACTGAGTATATATAATATATACGTATGTACAGGGGCAGAACCACTAATGCCCTTGGCCCCCCCAAACTTATAAAAAAAAATAATTTAGTATATAAAAAAATAATTTTTTTAATATATTTAAAATTGTCCCTCCCAATACTCAAATTTTCAAAATTTTTATTAAAATTATTCTTCCAATATTTTTTTTTCTTTTACATATTTTTAATTTCTTCATACCCCATCAAAAATAAGAACAATAATTTTTTTTTTCTTTTTGTAATAGTCTATAGTTAACAAACTATAAAAATTTTAAGAAAAATTATTTTATAAAATAATTTATAAACATATATTTTATTTATATAATTTTACGTTTACACGTAGACTCAAAACACTAAATTCTAATTCTGCCCCTCCGTATATATATGTCCATAATTTACGCACGTCTCTTTTCTCTCTATGTTCTTAGGGTGTCCATGGTCATCTATATATATATATACGTATCTTCATGGCACAGCATACAATGACGAAAACCAACTCCATGCAACGGCCCCCTACACTCACCGCCTGCAGCACAACGCAGACCAATCATCCATTCGGTCTGCTGCTATTTCTCCATGCACGCTGGTATGGATTTCATCTACCATCTCCCCATTTTTACACTAGTTTCGAGCAATGCCAACCAGTCCACGCACTACCTTACACCACCGAAAAAATGGTCATCGTGAGCCGTTAAGCAGCCAACATTAGTCCTCTGTTTTAACTTCTCAAAAACAGAGCATATACTCCTTCACGTAGGGCCTGCAGCCACCTCAACCTCGAGCCAACCACGCCGGGAATAACCCAGGCGGCAACAGAAACCGCCGACCATCACCCCTGGTCTATCGTACTTCTTCCGGTAAGCCATTGCCGCCGCCCTCTCCTCCTTCTTCTCTTACGCTTCTCGGTTTCAGTCAAATCTCTCTAACTCTCGCCAACACCAGCTACGTCGCACTACCCAAAGACACCAGCTACCGCCGTCGCACGCACCACCTAGATCCGTCGCGCCTCTCTCGCGGTGTACCTGGTCTGCTTGCTAAACTTCTGCCGCCAACGCTCTCTCTTTCATGTTGCCATTTCAATAACTCTAGTGTTTTAAAAGAAAAGGTAGCACTTATTTATCTTGTTGTGCTTATTGTTTTGTGTACTTGGCAGATTTTAGTTATCTGGATTAGTTTGTCCTTCACACTTGCTTTTGTTCTTAAGTCAGGCTATTCTTAACATTGGCCTATAGTTTTCACAGCGGGCTCGGTCTGATTTTTGGGTTCAAACTTAATTATTTCGATAATATTTACTAAGTTTTGGGCTTGGTCTACTAGTTTACTTCAGTTACAAATTCTATTCTTCAAAATTCTATTTTATTATAGAAAATTATTAAGAATTTAAATTATGTTATTTATTATTAACTTTATAGTTAGATTTTAATAGTAAATCGTAAGTGTTAATCTTTATTTCAATTGCTGTTAAGTGTGATGTCTATCTTATGAAAAAAACTTCTATTTTTTTGTATTTAAATAATTTATGATATTAAAAGTTATTAATTTTCTTATTAAATGAAATATTTACTTAAGTATTTTCTATATTACGATCTAACTAGGTGAAATATGTTACTAGTAGTTTATTAGTATTTGTGATGTTAGTATTTAATGACTTTTGTGAGAACATAATATTTATTGTTCTTCACGATAGACATTTAATTTAGTAGAACAGTACAACATGTTTTTCTAGGATGTTAGTGACAATTAATTATTCGTATAGGTAACGTCTAGTTATGAAGGAAAATTTAGAAAGCAGCGCTACAAGATAAGTGAACTGATCACAAAATTAAAATTTGCACGTGTAACTTATATTATTAATAAAAATAGTTATTTGATAGCCATTTTTATATATCCCTTATGTCATGCAAACATGTCATTTAGCATAGCACGATACACGATCATGCCATTCAACATCATGCTTAGATTCATCGAGTTATAGTTATTTATATTAGTATGTATTATGCATTTCATGTCGCATAAGTCACATAAGTTGAGTTAAGTTTAAATATAATATTAGGTCAGATCAGAAAGTAATTAATCAATTATTCAGTTAAATTAGTTTAGTAAATCAGTTAATTCAGATGGTCATTTAGATGCATGGTGTGACGACTCGAGATTTTCAATTCATATTATTTAATTGAATATTTATTTTGATTAAGTGGTTAATTGATTAATTAGATTAATTATATTGAAAGGTGAGAAAAAAGGGCATGGGTTAAGATTAGGGCCTTGAAGGTTAGAATGAGTTATTAGGCCTAAAAAGGAATAGCAAGCCTACAAGCCCATGAGATTGACCCATGACCCACAAGTCCACACATGGGACACTTGTCACTTATAGAAAAATCCTAGTAAGTCAACTAAGATTAGTAGGTAAAAGTGGAACATTACTGTTAGGTAGAGTTGACTAGTGAGTGGATGGTGAGATTGAGTGTAAAATCTTGTTATAGGATTTTTTTATCATTGGAACATTTTTGGAAGATACTAAAGTATGACTTATTTTATTTTATCTAGTACATGTCATGCTTAGTGGAGTGACACTTGTGCATTGGAGTGGAAAGTGGAAGAGAAGAGGTGAGGAGGGGCATTCGGTTAGGCTAGTTGCCGAAACCCTTTAGGAGTTCTTCCCATGTCATTCTCTCCAATTTAAGCTAATGATCACTAGAGTGTCATGTAAGAGGGAAGTGACAAGGTGATGGACAAGTGAAGAGATGTGTCATGAGGAAGAGGAAAGGAAAAAGGAAGAAGAAACGCAAGGAAGGATCCGGGTGAGGTTGCCGTGTGCATCCCTTAGGGTTTTCCTAGGATTACTTGCAAGTCTAGTGAAAAGAGTACCTTAGACTTGTGTAAGGGATAAAGTATATGATGTAAGATGTGTATAAGAGGTATGGTGGTGTAAGGAAATGAGTGGAGATTGCTTGAAATGGAAGCAAACTAGGAATGGGTGGGGGGGGGGGGAGAGAGTTTCGGATGACACTTGGATCCAAGGCATGACCGGATCATGCAAGCTTTCTTTCCCAAAGGTATGACCATGGAATCTTATGGATTGACTTAAGAGTGGTTGGTTGAGTATGTCATAGGATTAAAATGACAAGAGAATGAGGCAAGAAAGGGGACGAGGTTTCGGTGGAGACCTTGGGAGGCAAAGGGATTCGGTTCCTCACTTTCCCCATTTCTCATCATTTGTTTTCTTTTCCCATGCAACCACCCTTGCATAGTCTTATGTCTTTCAAATTAAGGTATGATGAAGTGTCCTTGACCCATAGAGAGAAGAGCTTGGCCAAATACCCTTGAGGAGATCACCCCTCACTTAGCTAACTCACAAACACAGACAAGTCCCTTTCTCTCTACCTCTCGCCCGAACCCCATTTCTCTCTCAACTCTCATTTATTTTACCATCTTCTAACTTCTAAACCTCACCATATTCTTAGAAGAAAAGAACTAGGACAAATATTTTGAGGAGGAATTGCTTTTGAAGAGGTAAGTGCATTCTTGTCCTACCTTTAGCAATCTTAGTATACCTTTGAATGAATTTAATTGTTTGGTTTGATTCTTTATGTGTGCATGTAGAAAATGAAACCTTTAGGGGGAAAACTTGCCATGTTTAGTTTAGTAAGAATTCATGTTTAAGTTATGGTATTTTTCCTAAGTTGAGAAGTTGAAATGATATGTGGTTTAGTTAGTTACTTATCATAAGAAGGAATAAAGGAAATGCATGCATGATTGAAGGTTTACTAGCATGATGTTGGATGATGCCTTTAGTTTTATTTAGTTAGTAGTAAAAATCCATGTCTAAGTTTAATTTTTTGTCAAGATTAAAGATTATTTCATGTGGAGAATTTGAATAATTGATATGAAAGAAGACTATGGCATGATCAACAATTGAGTAAAGGTGAAGATATGTTTGCTAAATTTTGACTTAGAGATGAAAATGTTGGGTTATGCATGCACATATTTCTGATTTGAGGACTTCTTTGGGTGGAAATTATTTATTTGAATATTGTGCTATGTTATGGTGATTTGTTTAAATATTTGGAGATAGAGATGCATATGAATAAAATGGTTGCTTTAGCATAATTGACGGTTTTCACTTAAATCATTGGGTAAGTTATCTTGGAAGAAAAAGTAAATAAAATAATAAATTAAAAGACAGAGTTTCGGCCAAACCTTGTTTTAAGGTTAGAAAAAATACTTTTAATTGGTTTGAGTTGAAATGGAGTGATTGGAAAAGATTAGGAGACAAAAAACCAGGAAAATGCAAAGGGAGGGTCTCGGCCCAACCCTAGTGGGAAGGGGTCGAGCACTCTTAAGTGTAGTAGAGGCCCATAAAATAATTTGGGGAAGGAAAGAAGTGAGATTATGAGGTGTGAAAAATTTTAGAAAGCTTAACGTAGAATAAGCATTGAGTTCGTCACCTATTGTATATGTTTCGTGACATGAGTCTCACGTCTTATGTATATTGCACGAAAATCATGTTTTAAACATGTTTTTAAAAGAAAAGAAATTTATTAAAGTTTTATATGAACCTCAAAGGCTGGGACAGGGTAATGTCCCAGTAAAACTCTCTGTTCACTCAGGAGTGACTAAAGTCGAGTGAAAACTCCTAGGTCGACCAAGCACCGTCGGCAGGCCATGTATGGCTCCAAAGGGATGTCCGGAGTGTGGTCGCACTTAAATCTAGTGGGTGCATACAGGACGGTGTTGGCTTCGGCATTACCGATACAGAAAAGCTTGTAGTCACTCGGTGAGTGATCAATCGCTGAGTGATGAAGAGCGCAAAAGGTGCGAAACGTAACTACTTAGGTTTGATACGGTCACCGGGTGTGTTCCTTCTACGGTAACTAGCAGGAACACATGATGCGTAGGGGAGCCGTGAGGTGTCCAACAGACGTCATGACAAAAGATGGGCCTTCGGGCCATACATGATATGATAAGTAGTGCCTAAAATAAGAAAAAAGAAAAGTATTTGCAAAAAGAAGAATTTCAAAAGGAAACTCAAATGTTTTGGTTTTTTGAGTTTATAAATAAGCAAATGAAGAGAAAATGAAATAAAAAGGGAAATTGAAAAGACATAGCATGAGCATGAGTATGAGTATGCGCATACCATGAAGTCATGAATCTCATAATGCGGAAAGTGTGACTGATTGTTTGCTATTCATTTATCTGTATGCTTAAATTTCTTTTGTTATGATAAAAATGTACTTATTGAGATTTTTCTCGAAATCTCACCCCTGTTTATCTCTTCACTATCACCCTTTTGGGATGATAGAAGTAGTTATAGGTAATGACGACCATGAAGAGTATGACTCCAGGGACGGTGTCTCGGACCCCCACGGGCCCGACTGAGTTCGTTACCTCCGAGCTAGTGACTTTTGACTACCTAAGCCGCTGGGCGGCGGAATCACTACCCCTAGCTACGTATGTTTGGGGTGTACGCCCTACAGGGTGTTGTATAGTTCTTGGCATAGACGATTCCCTCCATATTGGCCGCCTCTATGAGTCATCCTCCGGGATGAGTTGTGGGTGGGATTGGCCTTGGAGTTGGACCGCCTTCGTTACGGTTCAAATTTCAAGAAGATTAAGAAGGAACCGTTGGACTAGGGAGTGATAACTAGGGATCCTCTATGCAACTTTTGTATTTATTCGCATGTATTTTGGTGTTCTGTTGTTTTGGAATAATGAACGCTTGTGAAGGATCCTTATGTTTATATTAATGGTAATGTAATATTTTGGGATGTCATTGTATTAAGCTATGTGATACAGGCTTAGAAAAAGTTTCACCTTTATCTGCTACGATAACCAAAAAAAAAAAAAAAATCCAATATACGATAAGACGAGGGATGAACTTCCCTGTGATGCTCATCCCCGATGTCACAGTTTGTGTACGATCCCAAGCGCAAGCTGGGGCGCCGACACATGGTACCAATGCATATTAGATCAGGATATATGTACAAACCACGGACTTAAGCGTAGTCTACCATAGTATACATGAATACTATCAGCAACTCCCCTTACTATAACGGGATGTGGGGCCAGTGCACAACCTTACACACAAAGTTAAGTGTGTTGGCCAAACAATTTAATTAAATAAAGTTTAGTTAAATTAGTTCAGTTATATTTGATTAGTTAAGTTAGTCACGTTAGTTAGTTAATTTAGATCAGTCCTGTTAATTCAAACCAGTCATTTAAATCAGTTAGTCATTTAATATAGTCATGCAGTATGAAAATTTCCTATAGTATTATCTCATGTTGTAGTGGTTTCTTACTAAATCATCAAATCATTTTAGTTTATTTTCTGTTTTTAAAACCATCTAGGTAAGGAAGATGACCAGTATGAGCAGGCAAGTTAGAAGTAGATTGAGTAGCTATTTTTAAAATTTAAGTTTTTTATAAATAAATGTCTTTACGACACAATTTTACTTTTAGTTATTTCAGTCAATGCTTTTTTTTTTTGTGAAAGACATTTTATTCTATAAACTAAATATTTCTTTTTTTTTTTTATTATTATTAAATAAAAAATTTTGTGCCAAATTAAAATTCTAAAAAATTTAGGTGACATCCTTGACCTGTGAAAAAAGAGTGTTACACATAGTCACCTAGAGAAGATTTGAATGTCCACCTGCTCTGAAAACGACCCCTTCTCTCTCTCTCTCTCTCTCTCAAGAATGTCTTTGCGAAGAGCCATTTTTTTGCTCGGGGTTTGTTTGGAACAAACTCCCAAAAGAAAGAGCATAAGAGAACCGTCTCTAGTGATGCCTTTGTAATTCACACATCACATTTTAGCTGCCTCTATTTCTTAGATCTGCTCGTAAACCTTTTTTTTTGAATTTATTTTCATTCTTGTGTCATTCTACTTGTTCCATTTGAGTTGAAGCTATGGGTAAAGAAGCTTTTGCGAAGATCCAAGTACTCTTCCACTAGGTCATTGTACCATTTTATCTACTTTCTTGTTCTTTTCCTTCAAGAGCATTGCTTCAATGTGAAAGAAGAAAAAAGCTCTCATATTTCTTTGAATTTGTGCTCGTTTCGTTAACAGATTCAGGGTTTGATTCCATTTTAATAGTATTTTACCTTTACTTTATGTTTTTTTTTTGGCTTGCTTGTGCATGCAAAAATCCGTCCTCAAAATGAACATCCATTGTTATAGATGTAAGCAGCAAGTGAAGCAAAAAATTGATGGTACAAAATTCTGAATATTGTGGTACCAAAATTGTTATGGGATTCTTTTGTAATTCTTAATAAAACTTTTGTTTAATAACTTCTATGTTGTTTAGTGTATAATTCTGTTTTTCTTTTTACCCTTCATGTGGAAGCACATAAAGCAGAAATGGGAATGAGAAACATCACTTTTTGAGATTGTTCTTTCTGATATTTTAGATTGGTTGGGATAATGCAATAATCTATAATATTTTAGTTTTCATTGTTGTTCAAAATTTATGTAAATTAAAAATTGACGGTTCTGTATATTTTGGTGGTTGCATGATCATATGGTCCATTGAATTTTGAGCTTTCAATGGATATGGTATTCAGTTAACTGAAAAGCTTTTGCGGGTTTTTCAATCCCGTTATGAAAGCTTGGGTTTTTATATTTGAGTGTCTAATTTTGTGTTAACATATTGGTTTATTGGTATTAGTCGGTTAGAGGGTTAGTTAAAGAGACTATTCATGTAATGGATTATACTTATTATGAGGAAAGTAATTCAATTGTTGATTTGGAAAGTGGTGAGACCACAAGAGATGAAGATGGAATTAAATATTTGGATGTGGATGGTAAGCATGCAAAGAAAATGTTGAGTAGGCTAAGGAGTGGATGTATTAGTTTTGATGGATTAGATTCAACAAAGACAATATTAAAGCCTGATGAGAATTTGAAAATATTGGAAGGTGAGATGGAAGGAAAAGCTGCGGGTATGGTGAAGGTGAACATTGCGAACGAGAAATAGAAAAAGACGAGCTCGAAGAAGTCTCCCAAGCCACCCTATCCTCCTATTGGTCCGTTATTGGATGCAGCAGATATGAAGTTGATCAGACAAATTTCTAGGCTTGCAAGATTGAAGCATGCAAGGATTGAACGAGGAAGTAAAGAAAATGAGAGTAGATAAAGCATCATATTCAAATGATAACCTGGTAGCATTGGTCATCACCATGCTTTTCTGCTTTGTGATAGTCTTCTAGGGTAATTTTGTCCTTCTAATCATGTTTTCTACTATGGAGATTGCATTATGTTGTCACTTATTGATGATTTATTTTTTCTTTTTGGTTGTTTATTATTCAGTCATTACCTTAAAAGTCCTCCAAGCAAGAGGAGAGAAATGGATGTGTTGAAGTTGTAAGTTGCTCACCATCATTAACTCTTCGTGTGAATATTTGTATGCACTTCAGTTTGATAAAGTTGTTTTGAGTTCTACTTAAGGCTTGTAGCTCCAATTTCATATGCTGAAGTTATGAGTGATAATCTTCTTTCTGACACTTCTCATATGTGTTAATGTTGTCTAGGATGATGAGTGATTATATAGTGGAAACAATAAACGATGGACTCATTGATTTCAATGTAGAACTCTATGGTCCAAACGAAAGTATTGTCCTTATGCTCTTTTTAAAATCCCTGTGGTTGTTTAAAATCTCATTCTTTAATGATGTGTTCTTTATGTGATATGACTTTTGGTTTTAGGCCTTTATGAAGGAGGGGTTTGGAAAATCCAGGTTGATCTTTCTTATGCTTATTCATACAAGTCTCATTCTATTGGGTTTGTGAACAAGATATACCACCCAAATGTTGATGAAGTGTGAGAACTTGTACCTCAAAGCAATCTCTTCACTTATTTTTCCAACATAACTCTTCCGCTCTAGGAATATATAGCTATAAAGAACAGAGCATATGGGAGACTGGGTAATATAAAAGGTATAGTTTCATTGGAATTTAAAAACATTTGAGCTGCCTGCTGCTTCTTTGAGAAGTATAAATCCATGGAAATATGATTGCTTTTCTGAATTGATCACTAGCAGTTGCAAAATTGACTATATCCTTCTGAGTTTGTTGTCAAGCAAGCTGACTTTGGTTTTTTATTTCACTAATTGTTGGTATTGTTCTGTGTGCTTAGATTTTATTAATCAATCTTTGAGTCCAAGACTCCAATATTTGGTAATTATTAATTAACAGTTCTAATTACTTTTGTGAGGACCTATAATTTTATATCTTTTGTAATTTTATATTTTAATATAAAATATGTATTGTTTGTCAATAAATACTGGATTTTATAAGTTGGTTGATATTAATATTATTTGGTTGTGCTTGTGTTTAAATATTTGGATATTTTATCTTCATTTAAAAAATTATTTCTATATTTAAATTGTAAGCTAATTTATTTTCTCTTATTAATTTTTTCTTGGTGTTGCATGTGTCGAAGTGGGGGTGAGTCGGTAAATCATCTTCTTCTATATTGTGAGATAGTCAGAGCTCTTTGGAACGATGTGTTTAGACGACTAGATTTATCTTGGGTCATGCCAGAGACTGTAGTCGCAACAATGGCTTGTTAGAACTACATACTGGATGAGTGACAAATTATTGCTGTGTGAAAGATGATTTCTATCTACATTATATAGTGCCTATAGCAAGAGTGCAATGATCGAACTTTCGATGACAAAAACGGTCTCAAGAAGAGTTGAAAGTTTTATTTTATAGCATGCTATGTAATTGGACCATTTCTGTTGACTTTAATGTCATGGATCTATATGAGTTTCTTGTAGCTCATGTGTTTAGCTCATAGGCCATGAGAATTTTGTAATTAGCTTTTGCCTTTTGGTTAATAATATTTTACTTATATAAAAAAATAAAATTAATACATGAATTTAATCTCTTTATTTTATTATGTGAATATTTAATTTAATGTGATGTGTTTTAATCTATTTTATATTATTTAATAGATTTTCGCTTTGGGCTTGTATATATATTGGTTGTTGTGTTGAGTTGGGTTTTTAATTTTAGTTTGGTTTGAATTTTGGTAGCCCAGTCCAAGAAGCCCTTTCGAACCCAGCCCGTAGCCCTTGAAGTCTTGCCCTTTCTAGCTCCAAAACAACGCCGTATTGAGTCTTAGTTTATGTGAATCCAGGCCATTTTATTTGCTTATGCGTCGGCTCCTTTAAATTACAGAAATTCTATACAGGGTCTATTTATGCCGGAGTCGATGGAGTCGGATGATGTGGCATAATGTCACGTCATCCTTTGACTTTATAAAACTAAAAATTAAAAAATGAAGCAGAAACGCGGGAGAAAATCAGATTTCGAGTCACCCTAAAACTCCCGCGTCTTGGAGAGAGAAGCTCCGGCGATTCCATCCGGTGAAAACTTCTGGCCACTCTCTCCGTTGAATCTCTCCGGCCATCGTCTCACAGTATAGCCTCTTTTTGGTTCATTGCTGTGTCTTAAATACAAGAAGAAACATGAACGGCGTGGCTGCTGTCGGGGGAGGAGGAGGTGGAGGTGGTAGGGTTTTGACGTCGATCCCTTCCCACGTGCAGACGACGATCCATGACATCAGGGAGATCACGGGCAAGCAGCACAGCGACGATGAAATCTATGCCGTGCTCATGGAGTGCTCCATGGATCCCAATGAGACCGCCCAGAAGCTCCTTTATTTAGGTATACATGCGAGGCTTTTTCCATCCATTTGCCTTCCCTGCATTAGGGTTTTTGTTGCGCTTTAGCTCATTCTCTATGCACTAGATTTTTGCTTGCATATATGCGTATTCGTTTATTTCTTTTTCTTGGGGAGGAGGGTAGGACTGAGGTTCTTGTTCTGCGGTTTTGATCGGGGATTTTTCCTAGTTTTGCGTGTTGTTTTAGAAGTTGTGTTTGCTGACTGAGAAAAAAGGGAAAATTGTAGTCTTTAGAGAACACAGCAAAACGACTGCTTAATAATAATCCGGAACTAGTAGAAGTTTCATTATTATCAGCTTTTGTTTTCATTGCTGTTATTGATTTGTTTTGTGCTTGGTTGCGAAGAAACTTAGGGGAAAAGTAATTCTTTTATTTATTTTTTAAATAAATTTTACTTTTTTTTTTCTTTCTTATTCCGTTTACAGTTTCTCATCGCCCAATTCCGTGCAATATCTAATGAGTGGTATCCTCACTTAAATGAAATGGCTAAATAAATAATTAAATAGTGACATGTATTAAACTGGTGGCATGTGTTGCTTTGGTTGGCAGATACATTCCATGAGGTGAAAAGGAGACGTGATCGTAGAAAAGAGGTAAGATATCATTGTCCTTGTCCACTGGCTAAAGTAATGATAAATATCTTACTTAACCTTTTGTTTCTGTTAGTTTATTCTCTAAGATGCAACTACTGTGATGGAATAAATTGATTCTTCTATTTTTGGTTACTGCATCAAGCTTGCTAGATGAATTTATTCATTAGAGCCTGTGATATTGCAGAATTTGAGAAACATAAAATCTGAAGGTTCTAAGTTCTTGCAGGGGGAGATTGGCTAGGGGTGGTCAAGGTAACTCTTTTAATATCTCTTGGCAAATTTTTACTTTGCATGGCTGGATAAAGATTAGATAAATGCTTGGTCTACAAAGAAATCTTACAAAAATAGACTTACAATTTACAAATTGATGTGGCTTGATGCAGAATCAGGTTGTAAAACTGATTTTATTGTAAAGTAGATTTGAATCTCACATTGTGCCACATTAGTTTGCAAGTTTGTTTTTGTAATGGGTAGTGCTACTATGCCTCTCAATTTGCCCACTTGGTGTGTCTTCTAGTGCGAATTGTAATTTTCTTATCTTTTTTTGCTTTAAACATGTTTAAACATTTTTAAAAAATAATTATAAAAATTCCAATACACTAATAGTCACTTCTTTAATCATTAAGCAACAATTTCTTTAAAAAAAAATTATATACATAAACGGTCAAAATGAGGAGCATACTAGTATTATTCTTTTGTAATACCCCTTCGGAAATGTAGCACTTCTCTTGCTATACTTTGTAGTAGTTTATGGTGCTGAATTTTGGGGCCCCATTCTTTATCACTATTATATGAATGGAGATCCTTATTTTAGTTTCTGAGTTTTGCAACAAAGAATTTAGTACATTGGCTTGTTTGTGCCCAAAATGTTATCCATGTAAAAATTAGTGCCATATCATCCTTCTAATGTTGTGAAATAGCTATGATCAAGACAGCATGGATATTTCTTGATTAAAATTGTTGTCTCTATGGGCAATTTATAGACACAGATATTATATTGCTTTCAGGTTACTTTTTTTGTTGCTTATATCTCACTTCGTCTTACGAATGGCTTTGGTCATATTATAGTGGTGGAAGGAATGTGGCTGCTAGAGAGGAAAATGGTATCAGTCACAACACAGAGAGAGGACGTTCTATGCCCTCTGCTTTTTTGGTTGCACAGAAAACTGGAAAAAATGCAGTTCCTCTCCTTAAAAAGTATATTTATTACGCTAATGCTTTTTTTTTATTCTTAATTTCATTGTTTTTAGTCACTCACACACAGCATTTTGTGTTTTATCTATTTTTTTTTTTATAAGTAATAGTCTTTATTGAATAGAATGAAACTAGATAATGCCCAAGTACACAAGAAGCATACAAAAATCTATTATTGGAACATTCTTATATATTGAACATATTGGGGGGTGCACGACCAAAATATGCTGCTGTTGCAGCCATTTCTCCCACTGGCCCTGCAGAAGTAGTTAAGCAAGCAAAGTCTACATCAGATTCTGACCAACTATCACATTCTGCTCTCCAGTAATCGTGTCCAGTGCCTGTTCCTCTGTTTTAGATCCAGTTCTGACGCCAGCTCTCTCCCAGCATCTGAGTGTTGTATATGCAACTGAACACGTAGGGAGTCAAAGACTAGCTGCTGAACCAAATCATGTTAATGACTTAGAGTTGTCTAAGAATGAAAAAACAGCCTCCAATGATGTGAGATCCATCCACGAAAAAGAGTCACCAGAGAAGTCCACGGCAGTTCAAACAAATATTTTTTCTCAGTCATTTCTACCTTCTTTAGTATCAGACAATTCTTTGGCCATTAGCTCTTCTTCAGAATCTGCTAGCCGCTCAACACAAGAGTCTGATGTCCCCAAAGGAGGTATTGATTAGCTGGTAGAATTATTTTTTTGGTTTCATTTTAATTTGTTTTTGAGTCCTCCAAATTTGTTAAGTATTAATGACTTGTCAAAAAAATTGTAAAAATTAATTTTTGGTTGCTTTTTTCTCTCTCTAGTGAAGATTTCTTGTTTATTAAAAAGATTTGTTGCTTTAAATCCTGCTTAAAATTTCGGACTTGTATTGTTTCTGAAACAATGATCTCATCCAATGTTGCAACTGCTATAGTTGAAGTCATCTCTCCATCACCCAATGAATTGAATGTTAATTTCAGGCCCCGTGTTACTTTTCCAAATCATTTTTGGGTGTCTGAAGCATTGAAGAATGGATTAACTCTTGGGAACTTTGATTTTAATACTGGATTGAATATGGAATCTGTTGGTGGAAATGGTGGTGGCAATAACTCATCTTATGTTATTGAGTCTTCTCAGGGGATTTATGAAATTGCCAAGGAACCTTCTAGGTTGGTGAATGCTTATTTCTTTTCGCTTAATTTTACTCATGTCAATTTAGGAGTGGACTCTGATTTCTCTCTCTACTGTTTGCGGATGGTCTTGCACAAGAACATTAATGTGTGGACAGTTGCCAATTATGACCTTGTGGATTAACCTTTTTTACTGTTCTTTTTTTTTTCCTCTTTTTTATTTTATTTTTTATTTTTTGAAAGGCCAGGTTTAGGGGCCGACCTACAGCTAAGAGTGGGGGGGCTGCTGCCCCCCAAAATTTTAAAAGAGAAAATTATTTTATAAATATATAATCTTTTTATATATAATTAAAATTACTCCCTTAAATATTAAAAAAAAATAAAAAATGTCTCCCAATACTTAAAAAATTATTATTTATTATTTTTTTGAGAAAAAAATTATCAAGAATTTCATTTCAGAAATAATAATAGATGAATTTTATTTCATGAAAGATCATCGTTGAGTATGTAAAAGAAAAGTTTAAATTTATTTATTTATTATTATTATTATTATTTTGTAATGGTCTCTAGCTAGTAATTTTTTTTTCTTTTTTTCCTAATTCAAAGAAAAAAAGAAAATAAATGAAGAAAGAAAAAATTTAATTATTATTTTTTAAAATATATATTATTTATATTTACACATATTATATATTTTATCAATTACCCCCCAACCATCAAACCGTAGTTCTACCCCTGGCCAGGCCAGGTTGGTTATTGTGGTTTTTTTTTCGTATCATTCATAGAAATAAATAGTAATGCTGCATGCTACTGTTCCACTTTCATCCCACTTGCATGCTATTGTGGTTGATGGGCAATGCTCGATAAATAAAAATTCTGGCTTTTTCTTTCTTGAAAAATTTGAAATTATTGTGCCTATCTAAAAAGAAAAAGAAAACTTAAACTAAAAATGGAAAACTTAAACTAAGCATGGTATTTTATATCTACATGCAGCAATCAAATTGTATCCTCAAATGATCATGATAATTTTCCTAATCACGAAGAATCTATCCCTCAGCCTGTACTTGAAAAGGTAAATCCTTCAGAGGCCAATGTGCCTAGTGCAGGCTTAAAAGATGACGAGTTGAAGCAGGAAATATTGTTGCCTCCAGAAGGTCCAAACCCAGCTATTCAAAATGCACCAAACTACAATCTTGGCCTAGTGTCGACCATGCTAGGGAGCCAACTTGTGCACTTTGAAGGATCTGAATCTCAGGCTCAGGAAACATCTCATTATTCAAACTTGGTAAGTTCCTGCTGCTCACTATATCATTCTTATATCTGTTTGTTCCTGATAGTTGTTTGAATATACTACTTATCAAAAAAAAAAAAAGATAGTTGTTTGAATATACTACCAATAAAATAAAAAAACAGAAGTTGACTATACTACTCTACTTGTAATAAAAGTTGTTTTAATATACTCACTTCTTGTTGGTTCTGTTCAGATTTTTATTGTACGCTAGTTAACATATGAAAACTTGGGCCTTCCTTCTTGTTGTGGTTTTGTTCACTTGCAATTTTTGTTTCTCCAATTTTTTGCATTTGCCATTTGTATTCATTGATTTAGGCCCCTTTTGTTTCAAAAAACATCTTATCTTATTTCATCTCATCTCATCTCATCTATTCATTACACATTTTTCAAATCCCAATATAAAATAATATAAACAATTTAACTTTTTTAAATCTAATATAAAAATCATATTAAAAAAATATATTATAACAATATTTTATTTTACTTTTCACTTTAATCTTAACTCATCACATCACATCTCATTTCATCTCGATCTCATCTTTAAAAACAAACTAGGCCTTAGAGTGTCTTGAAGATTCTACTTGGCATCATACAAAGTCGACTTTATGCTGAAGTCGATGGAGTCAGATGATGTGGTATCACGCCACGTCATCCGATGATTTAAAAAATAAAAAAATAAAAACGAAAACAAAACATCATGAAACGCGGGATGAATTGAGAACAAGCATTCAAATTGAAGGGAATATCAGAGATAGAGAAAATCGCGAAGAGGTCGAAGGGGGTTTTCGATTTTCAGCAAGAGAACGCCGGAGCTTGACACCCACGTTGGCCGGCCGGACTTCCAGTCACAAGAAAGAGGATGAGAAATTTCTCATTTCTTCCTCAGTGCATTAAGTTTCTTATGTACTAATTATAGAGTTCTTATGATCACTAGCAGGTTTGAATGCACCAGTCACGAATATGGCCCCAAATGAAGTAGGTGATAGTTCACAACAAGTCAAGAGTCCACTTGTTGCCAGAGGAAAAGGAAGACCCCTATTGCTCAAGAGAGTAGGAAGAATAGAGAGAGACTTTCGGAAGGCTAAAGAGACTTGCGGAAGGCTAAAGAACAAAAGAAAGCACAAGTCACGAAGAAACGTAAACAGGTGCATGTTTTAATAGAATAGCAACCCACAATTATGGGATTTATAATGTAAATAATGTACTAACTTTGCTATTTTTGCAATGTACTTTATCTTCAGCGAGATGAAGGAGATACAGCCCAAGGAAATACACCAACTATGGAAACACGTAGGAATTTAATTCCCCCATCAGAAGTAGATAACAATCCTAGAGAAGTGTAGGTGCATTATTTGATATCTCTTTGTATATTTAAGTTGTTGTGAGCTTATCGAGGTAGTCGTTATATGGACACATTATGCTTTTTATTTTTTATTTTTTATTCATGGTCAGCCTGTTCGAGATAGCTTAGTTTTTTACCTCAGTGGAACCCAACAAGCAGCCTTAGTGCTTGAGAGTCGAGAAAGTGTAATATTACAAAACTCTTTAGCCTAAACTTCCTATTCTTTAAATGAGTATTAAATTATAGCCTCACCATTCAATATGTACAGATGCAATTTGGTATCGATGGATCACAGCCGACGCCAGAAGGATGGGATGGATCACAATCGGCTTAATGATCTTCTGGAACTTTCATTGGTTTTGTATTTAAAATCCCCTATTTGGGTGTTGCAACCTCAAATTTAGAGGCATGACCCCCTTTGTAATCTCTTGTTTTTTAAACGTGGTCTTTTTGGGTTTATATGTAATATTACAATTCTTATGGAATGAAAGTAAGTTTGTTGAGTATAGATTTATTGGCCATTGGATGCTGATTGGTATTCTCGTGGAGTTGTGGATTACATTGTATCTTAAGATGAGAAGGTATATTTGGTTAAGAGTAGTTTGTTAACTGTTGATTAACTCTCCAAACTAATTTTGTGCTTCATCTCCATCTGATAATTGGACTCTTTTACAATACTGCTAGATTATAACGCTCTTGCTTGTTCAGATGTTCCTCTTTGAAAGCCCATTCACACTTAACTCTAATTGAATTAATAAATGACGGCTAGGCTTTTTCTTGTTCTCAATTTCTTTTTTCCTTTGGGATTCCCCTACATATATTTCAAAATGTTAACAGTTTTTAACATTCTACAAAGCTTAACTCTAGTTTATGGCCAGAGAGATTCTAATCATACGCCGTTTAGATCATCCCAATGTAGTAAAATTGGAAGGTCTTGTGACTTCAAGGATGTGCTGTAGTTTATAACTTGTGTTTGAATATATGGAGCATGATTTGGCTGGCCTTGCTGCAAGCCCCGGAATTAAGTTCACAGAATCTCAGGTATTAGCAATCTTATTTTGCCAATTTTTGCTATCCAAACGGGCCCATCTAATGGCCAGTTATCCTAAGGAAGTTGTTTTCTTATCTCTCTCTAAGTTATTGATATGGCAGGTCAAGTGTTACATGCATCAGCTATTATCTGGGCTTGAACATTGTCACAAACGCCATGTTTCTTGCCATGGATTTATGTGTAATCTGGGAAAATGGTAGTTGTTTTCAATGGATTTATTTTGGGCCAAAATGAGATTTTGGCGTGCTTGGAAAACTATTTTTTTTTTTTTGAAAAAACAGTCTCATGCATATGGTGTCATGTGCATGCATATAATTGTTACATGAATGTATTTTTATCTTGTGGTTTGTTTGAATTTTACTTACCTACAGTTCCATTTATGGTATCGTAGATTTTGATGCAGGTGACGAGAAGGTTGAGCCTAAGGAGGCAGCTCCATCGTTGGAGTAACTTAGCGTAGTTTATATCTTGGGAAATATTTTCCCACTTTTGGATAATTATGTATTTTTATGTATCGACCTTAGGATGACTGTATTAAATCTCCCGTTGGAGACTTTGTGTTAAACTAGTTTGTAATATATTTTAAAATTTTAGTACTTAGTTATTGACTTAGTTTATCTACTGCTTCTTTTATTTTATATATGTTGCATGTATACACACTTAGCACTTGTCATTGGGGTGCGTGACCGTGTTGTCATAATCTCGACGTCTCGATTCCCATGTTTCATATATAAGAGTTGGGACTGTCACATCTTTTAATGAAATATTCAACTATGGTTGAAATTTATATTTTCTGCATGTATATATAAAAATGTATATTTGTTGGGGGAAATGTTAAATCAATTTTCATTTTAATTGGTTAAAAAGGAAAAAGAAAAAAATATTGTCAAGGAAATTTTTGAAAAACACTTCATTAAAACTGACCTCATTAATGCATAATAATCACTACGAAATTGGTTTAATTAGTAAACCAAACTATCACTAACAAGCAAATCATTGCCACATAAAGCCATATCATGAAAATTAGGAGCCTAGAAAACCCCTTACCAGCACTTCTTTTGAAGTTGATGCAATTAAATTGGCTTTGAACACCATACATAGCATGTCTTTGGCTACTATACCAGTCTGGATAGGGCTATATCAAACCCTTTCAAATGTGGCGAATGAGATAATTTATGAAGTTAATATCCTAATATATGTCCATTGATGTTACTGGACATAATCTTTTTTTTTTCCTTGTATTTCTTAAAAAAATGTTTTTCATTGCTAATGTTTGTGAAATTCTATTCGAAGGGACTGCTGATAGAAGGTTTCTTTTGGACTCCCTCTTGGGCTAGCCCAACTACAATTGCTGCTCGACAAAGTGGATATGGTGTTTCTCGGCTTTTTCCATTTGTGGTAATGACACTTCTCTTCCACTAGGCTCTTGGAGCTCGCAATTTTCTTCCAACATCAGTTATTAAATTGAACCCCTTCATTTTCATGGATCTTTTAAGTTATCTACTGACCTTTGAGGTATTAGCTTAAGCTCTATATTTGGAGAACATGAATTGATGGAGAGAATCTTTAACTACAAAATTCTGGACTTTTACTTTTACTTTTACTTTTACTACATATTTTAGAAAGCTTACTACATAGAATAAGCTACCCTTTTTTCTACGTTCTCCACCTGGTCATAAAATATGATTGGCTTTTGTCCATCTAGTCTCTTTTATTTTTTATTTTTTCTGGAGTTTAAGAAATTATGCTATATTTTAGTTTGTTTCTTACTCCTTTGTGATTTTGGGTACCGAGAATGACGTTCCACTTGTTATGCTTACATCTCAATAATTTTCAATTATTGAGTTTATCTTGAATAACTATGGTCCAGATTTTGTAACTAGAATCTCAATATCCTTTTCGGAATGTGTAGGGCGCTGATGCCTGGAGACGGAGAAAGCTTGAATGATGTGGCTATATGGGAGATGCTTCCTGTAAGTCTACTGAATCAGCTTCTTAGCTATTCACAAGTTTTCATATATTGCAATTTCATAATAATATATTCATGTGACAATCTCAATTACTTTGATTTCTTTTTTTCTTTCTTTAATTTGTATGTATTTTAGTGAAGAGAATGTGAATGTACTTAATTACAAACAACCAAAGAATGCTATGAGGTTTTAAAATCTTGAGAACATATAACATGTCTTCATGATAGAAGTTTTCTAATGAAATCTATGTTGCATTGTAGATGTTATTGATGGATATGAGGGGAGAAAAGCTTTTTTTTTTCTTCCTTTTTATTGGTTAAATAAAATCTTATACCCTAAACTTCCAGGTGTTTTTGCAGTTTGCACCCTAAATTACTAAAATTCTTTCATCCTCAAACAACTCGGAATTGAAAAAGAACACCCTATGTCCAAACCTGATCATTAATATGGTGAAAGTAGACAATGTGACACTATCTTAACCATTGGTTCTTATGGAGGTTGCTAATTGAGAGTCGGCAATAGTTGGATGATGCAATGTATTAGTTTGGTAGTTTACAATGCAAAGTAAAACACCTGATGGCATGGAAGTGAAAAATGTAACATTTTTTTTTTTGGTCTGGTAGGGATGGGTTAATTTGGTATCTTTGATCAAATGAGTGAGTGAACTGAATTGAGTTTGGCAATGGGAAGAAATAAACAAGAATCAATGGTTTATTGAAGCATTTTGTATCGAGACAATTATTTTAAGTTTATTCTCAATTTCTTTATTCCTTTTTGCTTCAAGCAAGATAGGGCCTTTGTGCTTTGTTCCTTTATTTTGCTGTCCAATACTGGGTAACATTTACTTCTCTAATAATTCTGTTTCATAGAAATATTGTTAGCAAAATGTAGGATCACTCAAACTCTTGGGCATTTCAAGTTTTGATATAAATAGTTGGTTAAATTTTGGAGGTGCACCTGTCAAACTGATTTAGGTTTCATCCTACTTGTTCTGCATGCTTTTCACATGCATTATAATAGGCATATGTCTATATAGCTTAACATTCAAGCATTGTGATTTGACTTTTCACATGCTTTATAATAGGCACTTCTTTTTAATCTTTCATACTTAAGTGTATTAATTTATAATGTTTTGTAACACATATTTGTGTATTTTAGGTTATATAGTCTAAAAAAATACTAGGGAAACTGAATGGCTATAAAAGCCATATAGTTTCACTGGTATTTTTTTTTTTAAATTTTAAAAAATGGTATTTGCGGCAATTTTAGATTGCGGCAAAAAGGCTTTTTAAAATTGAAACCCAATATCAGCGATGTTAAAAAGCGCTGGGAAGAGACATTTGTAGCAAAAACTGCTCGCTGGAAAAAGCTTTTAAAAATCGAAAATTTAGTTCTAGCGAAACCATAAACCACTGAAAAAGATATTCACGGTGAAACTTGGTTGCCGCAATGCAAACTAAAAATCGCCGCAAAATAAAACACCTATTGCCAGCGCTGTCTACAATTGCTAGAGATGTATATTAGTGGCGAATTTAAGACTATTAGCGGCACTTGTGAATAGCCGGAATAATTAGTTCACAACAATTATTAACCGAATTGTAATGCCTATTCCCAATGATATTTTGACCAATTGCGATGAAAAAAATCTCCTTGCGGTGATTTTTAGCTTCCATTGTGGTAGATTAGGGGTCGGTTTGTTTTCATAAATTAGTTTTATTATTCACACTTTATTTTGTACTTTCAATTCATCTCAGTCCACTACAACCTATGTTAGCATTTGCTACGTTTAATATTTTTGCGTGTCTAGTTGGCAGCAAAGTTACTTGTACTTCACTTGTCGTTGCTAAATTCGTGGCCATTTTAGACCTTGCAGGTGTATCACTTATTCATTTGCCGCGAGTAGTTTCTGCGTCAATAAAATCTACAGCCAAAAATTGAGTGGACATGCATAGATGTCAGGAGTCGCCATTGGTTTATATTTTTGCCGCAGATGCTGTCTCGCCGTAACATGTCGACGATTGAAAAAAGGCAGATATAGCTTTATGAGTTGCTCTTATTTCTGCGGCACACATATGCCGTAACTGGTTTATAAACTTACACACAATGTGGGTATAACTCCCACCGACAAAGTGACATATTACGGCAGTTTAAATGTCGCCGCTTAAAAACGTCAGCATGTTGTTGGCATAGGATGTGTCCAGGCGTCGAAAACATACTGATCATGACCGTGTTTTCGCCATTAAAATGGTTTCTAATTTAAAAATGAATAATGCCCTCGAAAATTTGTCCCGAAATTCGATGTGCTTGTTGGATTTATCATATTTTCAGATAAAGTTAAGTAAGATAAAGAGTGTTGCATTTATTACCTTTGCAGATGCAAGTTTAAATTGATTTCCTTACTTTTGCGCAAAACGAAAATTGATGTGATATGTTATAAAAAAAGATAAGTCATTTTGAAAATTTCTAATTCCGGTGTTTGTCTCAAATAACCATTTTCAAAGTTTTATGTTTTAAGTGATCAGGACTTATATATAATTATAAAATAAAAATTTTAAATTGATATGTTTGATTGTAAACATTTTAATAAAATAAGAAAAAAGAGATTTGAATAATACATTACATTAATTTATAAATTTATTTCAAATAAATTTTTTTATAGATATAATTATTTCTCATTCCATTTTACACTTAGACTGTCCAAGAGATATCATCATTTTATTTAAAGAAAAATAGTACTTTGTTTACTAATTTTAACATCTCAGTTTGATATTATATTATATTTTTAATTTAATTATTAATGTATTAATTTTTTTATTTTTTAAAAATATTTAAAAAAATAAGAATAATTTTTTTTTTAAAAAAGGTCATAAATCAATTTATGCCTAACAATTAGACATTCTGGCGGTATTGTGAGTGAGCATTATAGGCTTGAGTCAGAAATTAGCACTCATTACACCTGTGCCGTCATCATCACTATATCGCCATAGTAAATATGTGATGCCTACGGTCCTGCACCTTTGCCGATTGAAATCAAAATAGGCGGAAATTAAGCTCACGGTTTCGTAAATTAAGTATATTTATTTGTTCTATTCCTTTCTTATTTGACCTCTTTATGAAACCATTTCCAGATTGCTGAGTATTTCTACCGCAAAGGTCTTGCTACTTCATTAGAAGATTTTCAAGGTTAACCATTCTGGTTCAAAATGAGTATGCCTTTCTATAACTTTTTGGTTGTCCAAAACACATTTTTAGAAAAGTCCTGCAAAGTTTTGAAGTTATTTTCTTTTCTAGAAGTACATTTCCAGCAACTAATTTCAAAGTTTTACTTCTTAAAGTTTTGTGGGTAAATAAGCTACATCGTTGTTCTTCCATTACAAAATTCGGTTTTGTTGTTTAACTTTCCTAGTATATTGCATTTCAATCTCTATTTTCGCACTCCCAACTATTATTTAAGCTTGAAACTTCGAAAGAACATAAAAGAAATTTATTGGTGAAACAAACATCTGAGGGTTCTGTAAATAGTATACGCAAAATAGTCGGTGGAACAATGAATACAAAAATTTACCACAAAATGATAATTCAATCAAATATGCAAAAGAGTGATTTTGGAGGAAAATGTTGTGCCAGAAACTACTTATCTACCACCGCTAAATTAGGGCATTTTTGGCCGGCAAGATTGGGCGCGTCGTAAGATGGTTGGTGAACCCTAGAAGCTGTGGCGGTATGGACCAACGCCGTAAAGCCCCCAGGTGATCTACCTTGCAACCTAAACCTTGATCAATTCACCGGAGGCAATGGAAGTGCCGAGATTTGTAGTTGCCGTGATTTTTACTCGTTGAGCCCAAACCCTATTCTCGACACACAATGGCACGTAGAGATGGATCTCTAATTATCGGTGCCTAACTTGGTTTCGTTCACGTCATTTGCGGCAGTTGTCGTTGATAGTTTTGTCGGCGGGAAGATCACCGTTACAACGCCAACAATTCGGCGTTTGCCTTTACGGCGAGAAATAGGGCATATGTCACCCTTGGATTTCGGTGTTTTGCCTGCGAGCTTAAAAACATCGTTGATGTCTTTTTACCACAGTTAAACGGCAATTTGTGGCAGATTTTGATCGCATTAAAAACAGTGTAATGTTGTATTACTAGTGACCACTCATTAACTTATTTAATTCATCTCAATCACTTATTTTATTACTATTTATAACTCATCTCACCTCATCTCTGAATCCAAATGAGGCCTAAAAGTGAATGAATAATACCGACATTTATGCAACGATGTATAAATTGCCAGAAAAGCCAATTGCAGTGTTTTTTTTTTAATCACTTATTGCAGTACAAATGCTCGTCATAAAAAGTCATATTTCTTGTACTGGCCAATGAAAAACCCTAATAGATAAGAAAAAAAACATTTTATAATTTTATGGGATGGGCATGAATACCGAGGAGCAAGCAAGGAAATATTGGATAATCAAGAGAAACAAATCCTTGGGAAATATATAGGAGACCCCGTATTATTACATGCAATCATAGGAAGGATGGCTTGCAACCATTATCTAAAACAAAGATGCTAGAAAACACAGATTCAAATTTTTAATAACGAAAGATCAATGCGCGATTGCAGAAGGTTTCTTTATTTTTTATTGAATACCTAGCGCCACCTCGGCCTCTGGCCCTAGCCCGTTGAGACTACTCCTTGATTGTTGGTCCGTGTCCTGGATTGCACTGCCAATGTATCTCCGGCCTGAATCACTAAGTCCAATCAGTCTTGCACAAAATCTCCACATTAAAGAGTAAAACATGATCAGTAAATGTGTTAACAGAAATTTCGATGCAATTTCTCTTTTTATCATGCTTCTGAAGTTTGAAGTATGAAATTAAATGCAATCTTCCATAACTAGCTAAATGGAAGTCTAAGAAATGTTAAAAGAAAGTCCAAATCCATAAATGTTAGATGGGGGGATTTGATAAACTTTTCGGTCTCAAGCAGGATCATATGCTCGTGCAATTTATAAAGGAAAGAAGTCAATGATATATTTATTTCAGTAAATAAAATAGAATATCCATGACGCACCTCAATTCATTATAATTAGAGAAATAATATTTACAGTTATAGAATAGAGAGTATAAGTATCGCATAATTATAAAAAAGTGAGTAAATTTAAAATTCACATAAAGAATGTCAAAAACTAATTAATATGCTACAAAACATGTAAATTTACCATTAGTTGTTTGACATAATTGTCGAAATTACAAAATTTCTAAGAAAGTTATTACTGGACATCATTTGGTTTGCCTAAATGAACAATCGCATGAACTAGTCTGGAACAAATGCTGAACCTAAAGACTAATGATGTGCACACAGTATAATAATTAATGCTAATTAAGGTATGTTTGAATACATTTTTCATTTTTTATTTTTGATATGGTTCATGGAACATTTTCTAAAAAATTTGAATGTAAGTCACACCCTGATTTGGTAAAAATGGGGGTAAACATAAAAGTATTTTTGAATTGTGAATGCTTTCCAGTAAATATGAAATATTATTCGGGCAGGTGAAAATGATCAGGCAAGAAAGTCTCTTAAGTTTTCTTTGTTTGAAATTGCCCAAAATTTTGTGGTTTGAAGTTATGATTAAAAGAATTCCGAATTGATGACGATCACCTTAATCCATATCTCGCTCTTGGATAAAATTATATATGTCGCTTATGCAAAATTCTAGTTTTTTGTATGCGAAATAATATATACAAATGTCAAATATATGTATAAGTTTCGTTCAAGTCTTTTATAAAAAAAATTGGCTTCATTATTTAAAAATTGTGAAAAACTTACTTTTTTTTTTTTTAATGACACTCACATTTTTTCAAAAAACTTGTAAAAGACTTGTATATTTAATTTTAAACCTAAAATTACTATTTTCATATTCAGGTTCACATCTTTCATATAAAACATATGTTGAAAGGTAAATGCTGAATATTGTACTTAAAAAAAACTTAAAAAAAATCTCTGTATAAATATAAGTAAAATTTTAAATACATATAACACTACTTTCATGCTAGAAAGTAATTATAAAATTTACCATTATTTGTTTGTCCATAATTGTCAAACTTACAGAATTTCTAAGATGCATTTTCTGCAAAAGTTGATTAGCCGTTGGCTGCTGATTACTCGGAGTCCTTTGGCTTGCCTAGATGAACAATCACATGGATTATAGTCTGGAACAAATGCTAAACATTAAAAACCCATTACCAGCTCGTAAAAATGGTGGGACACTAATACTTTTGAATTGTGAATGCTTTCTAGAAAATGTGAAATGTTTGGGTGAGAATTTGAAATTATATGGTTTGAAGTTACGATTTAAAGAATTCTGAATTAAGATGATCTCCATGATCAATATCTCGCTCTTGGATAAAATTATATATGTCGTTTATGCAAAATTCTAGTTTTTCTATGAGAAATAATATATACAAATCTCAAATGTATGCACAAGTTTTGTTAAAGTCTTTTATAAAAAAATCGATTCCATTATAGAAAATTGTGAAAAACTTATTTTTTCTCATGCGCTCACGATTTTTCAAAAAAATTGTACCAGACTTGTACATTTGATTTTAAACCTAAATTTACTATTTTCATATTTAGCTTCACATCTCTCATATAAAACAAATGTGACATGTTGGAAGGGAAATGCTAAATGTACTTTTGAAAGACTTAAAAAAATATTTCTCCATATGTTAATTATTGATGTGTTGAAAGTCTTGAAATTTGAATTTCAAAATAAAACTAGCAAAATGACAATAGTGAGTAAAACATAAGTAAAATTGTAAGTACATATAACAATACTTTCATGTCGGAAGGAAAATGCTAAATGTACTTTTGAAAGACTTAAAAAAAATATTTCTCCATATGTTAATTATTGATATGTTGAAAATTTTGAAATTTGAATTTCAAAATAAAACTAGCAAAATGAGAATAGTGAGTAAAACATAAGTAAAATTGTAAGTACATATAGCATACTTTCATGTTGTAAACTAATTATATAATTTACCATTAGTTGTTTATCCATAATTGTCAAACTTACAGAATTTCTGTGATGCATATTTAGCAAATGTTGAACAATCGTCGGTTGCCGATTACTTGAAATCCTTCGGCTTGCCTAAATGAACAATCACATGAATTAGTCTAGAACATATGCTGAAAATAAAAACCCCTGACATTCACACATTCAATAATTAACTCTAATTAAGGTATGTTTAGATACCTTTTTATTTATTAATTTATGTTATGGTTCATGGAACCCTTTTTTTTTTAAATGAATGTGAATCTTTCTCGCTCATAAAAATAGTGGTATACATAAAATATATTTTTGAATTATGAATGCTTTCTAGCAAATGTGAAATGTTTGGGGGAAAATATGATCAGGTGAAGAAAGTCTCCAAGTCTTCTTTGTTTGAAATTGTTCGAAATTATGTTATGAGGTTTGAAGTCATGATTCAAAGAATTTCGAGTTGAAGACGGTCTCCTTGATCCATATCTCACTCTTGGATAAAATTATATATGTCGCTTATGCGAAATTCCAGTTTTTTGTATGCAAAGTAATATATATAAATCTCAAATGTATGCACAAGTTTTATTCAAGTCTCTTACAAAAAAAATTGATTCTATAGAGAAAAATGTGAAAAACTTATGTTTTCTAATGCACTCATAGTTCAAAAAAAAAAAAAAAAATTTGTATGAGACTTGTAAATTTGATTTTAAACCTAAATGTACTATTTTCATATTGAGGTTCACATCTCTCATATAAAACATATGTGATATGTCGGAAGGAAAATGCTAAATGTACTTTTGAAAGACTTAGAAGAAAAATATTTTTCCATATGTCAATTATTGATATGTTGAAAATTTTAAAATTTGAATTTCAAAATAAAACTAGCAAAATGAGAATAGTGAGTAAAACATAAGTAAAATTGTAAGTACATATAGCATACTTTCATGTTGTAAACTAATTATATAATTTACCATTAGTTGTTTATCCATAATTGTCAAACTTACAGAATTTCTGTGATGCATATTTAGCAAATGTTGAACAATCGTCGGTTGCCGATTACTTGAAATCCTTCGGCTTGCCTAAATGAACAATCACATGAATTAGTCTAGAACATATGCTGAAAATAAAAACCCCTGACATTCACACATTCAATAATTAACTCTAATCAAGGTATGTTTAGATACCTTTTTATTTATTAATTTATGTTATGGTTCATGGAACCCTTTTTTTTTTTAAATGAATGTAAATCTTTCTCGCTCATAAAAATAGTGGTATACATAAAAATATATTTTTGAATTATGAATGCTTTCTAGCAAATGTGAAATGTTTGGGGGAAAATATGATCAGGTGAAGAAAGTCTCCAAGTCTTCTTTGTTTGAAATTGTTCGAAATTATGTTATGAGGTTTGAAGTCATGATTTAAAGAATTTCGAGTTGAAGACGGTCTCCTTGATCCATATCTCACTATTGGATAAAATTATATATGTCGCTTATGCAAAATTCCGGTTTTTTGTATGCAAAGTAATATATATAAATCTCAAATGTATGCACAAGTTTTATTCAAGTCTCTTACAAAAAAAATTGATTCTATAGAGAAAAATGTGAAAAACTTATGTTTTCTAATGCACTCATAGTTTAAAAAAAAAAAATTGTATGAGACTTGTAAATTTGATTTTAAACCTAAATGTACTATTTTCATATTGAGGTTCACATCTCTCATATAAAACATATGTGATATGTCGGAAGGAAAATGCTAAATGTACTTTTGAAAGACTTAGAAGAAAAATATTTTTCCATATGTCAATTATTGATATACCGAAAATTTTAAAATTTGAATTTCAAAATAAAACTAGCAAAATGAGAATAGTGAGTAAAACGTAAGTAAAATTGTAAGTACATATAGCATACTTTCATGTCGTAAACTAATTATAAAATTTACCATTGGTTGTTTGTCCATAATTGTCAAACTTACAGAATTTCTGTGATACATATGTAGCAAATGTTGAACAATCGTCGGTTGCTGATTACTTGAAGTACTTCGGCTTGCCTAAATGAACAATCACGTGAATTAGTCTGGAACAAATGCTGAACATAAAACCCCCTGACGTTCACACATTCAATAATTAACTCTAATTAAAGTATGTTTGGATACATTTTTATTCTTTTTCTTATGCTTCATGAGACCATTTCTGAAGATTATGATTTTTCCTTGTTGGGCCAGCTCAATATTAAAGCCATTAAAGTCATTGCCTAAGCCCCAACTTATATAGAGTCCCTAAAAATAAGATTTAATTTTTTGAAAACAAAAACCATCTCATTATATAATGATTTTACAACAGCTAGCCCTTGATGCTTTAAAAGACTTCGTGAAATGCTTCTCCAAAACTTTTTGAAAAATTATATAATGATTTGTTTATTTTTACAAATGAGATAAAATATGAAGGTTGAATAAATATTGTTAGAATATATATTTTTTTAATGTTGTTTTGTTTTAAAATTTAAAAATGTTGAATTGTTTATTTTATTCTATATAAAAATTTAAAAAATTATAATGAATATTAAATAAAATAAAATGAGATGAGAATGATTGTGAAAATAACATAAGACGTACATAATTTTGTCGTCAAGCATGAACAATGATTATATATTCGTATAATTTTAAAAAAGAAAGCAGTCATGAACGCGATATCTGTGTGATCTGGATGTAAAATAGAATGTGACGATCTTTCATTATAAAATTAATACTCGCTTTGGGTAAACTGACGACCGTCTAAAAGCAGCCCATTCTGGTTGAAATCCAATTTTCCAAATTGAACCCGATCGTCTAAAATTACATCTGTTATGCAAACTCTACTTTTTTTTTTTTTTGCTTTTTTGAATTTTCACGTTCACATCATCCATTAAACATATTCGGAAACTAATATCCTGCAAAACGTGTAAACTTACATTTGTCGGAGTTGCAAAAACTGACGGATTAATACCACCTCGTGGATTGGCTGTTTGCGACCCTCTGCTTCTATTTTCCATCCTTTGCTCTTAACCAATCCACCCTTTGATTCTGGAACAAATGCTCAACAATATGATAAAGACCCATTACACAGTCAATAAGGCTAAGTAATGTTTTTATCAGGTATAAAAAGAAAAATAATGTTTTTATCCAATATGGGTTTTCAGTTTATGGGACCTTTTTCAGAAAAAAATAAAATGGCAAAAGTGTGATTTGAGGAGTTTTGAAGTGTTTCAGCTAGAGAGAGACGGCGGGACGCTCGAGAAAAGAGAAAGAAAAAATTTTTAGAACATCCACAATTGAGAGCATCCATTGCACTTATAAGCAATGTTTAGGATAAATTTATTAATTTATCCTTAAACATTACTCATGTAATGGATATTTTCAAATAGTAGATGCTCTCTAGCATTGCTCAAAGGAAAAATACATATCTTCCATAACTAGCTCCCTGAAAAGCTTTAAATTGAGTGCATAAAAATCACTTTTCTTTTTTTCCTGATTTTGCCCTTTATATCTACAATTCCTGATTTCATAATAGAGCTAGTTGAAGTCGTATTCATTCAAAAAAGTAGTAAAGGAATTGTAGATAAGTGGAAATGGTATTATTTTTCATATTGAATCATATGAGACAGTAAAAGTAATAATGAAATAATTAAAAAAATGTAATATATGATTTTCAATACTGCAGATGCATTAATCAGATGACTAATGGCAGATAAAATGGACTTTGACGAGATCGAGAATATCGCAGACAAACTACCTGTAGCAGGGAGATGTATAATGGGTTCTCCCTCGTCGTTGAAGAACTTTAGGAAATCAATGCAAACTCAGAGTAATTCCTTGCAGTTTGTTTCAGGTTGATAGTTTGTATGGACCTGCATCTTCTTAAATACATGAGTGTCAAGTACAACTGTACATGAGCACAAAAAATAAATTAACTCATAATTATGACTAAGTTGACGGTAATATTTTGGGTTTTTCTCTTATTTTATTTTATTTATAGTTGAACGCATAATTGGCATTAAAATATGCATATATAGCGGGCATATTTGCAGCAGATTCCAGATTGTAGGTGTTAGTAGGTACGTGGTAGCGGCAATTTCGCAGCATATAATTTGCCAGATTTCACGCGTTGAATAAATATCACTTTCTTGTAACTGGGTGAATACTTTGACACCAACCCATGTCCAGATTAGGTTTGTTTTGTTTAACTAATTTCATCTAATCTTACCTAACAAATAAACGAGACTGTTACGCCTCGATCCTAACTGTTGTTGCTTTGCTTCCAACACGTCTCTCTCTTCTCCATCTTAACTTCATACACATATATATATATATATATATGATGGGACTCACTACAAGAAAAATGACTACTCATACCAGATTATTTATGATAAAGATAATTATTTTGAATAAAATAGAATAATCATTTTAATAAGAAATTACTAACAACCAATTATAAGCAATTTTATTATAATGACTACCAATAATCTCTTACAGAGTTGGAAGCCTCATGTGCAAGGAATTAGGCACAAGGCTAGGACTAATTTCTTGAAGATATCATGGTCTCATAATGCATTTTGAGTGCATTACAAATCTGTAATGTGTGTACGTAAGATGTTTCAACAATAAAACTATAACTATTAATCTTGCGTTGCAAGCTGCATACCAAGGGCGGAACTAAAATTTTGTATTTGGGAAGTCGATCAACAAAGTGTATGGTATATGTGTATTTTAAAGGGACGCTCATCATTGATAGAAATATCATATTTTATTGTTATTAAGCTCTCTAAATATATTACTTTTTGAATTATCTACGTCTTATTTTTTTAGAAAAAAAAAATCATTTGATCTTGATTTGCTCATATTTTTTTTTATGATTTATAAAAAATTTATAAATCAAGAATAAACCTAAGAAGTTTCTAATAACTAATAATATAATGCTGTTAGAATTTTAATGAATTATATCTAATAATCATACAATTATGTATAAGTGAGTATAATCAATTAATTTTGATAATCATATAACTTTATAATCAAATTTTTTGTTTGAGTAAGTGTGAGACTAGGGGATTTAAAATTTGGATTTCAAAGAAGTTGAAAGTTAGAATAAAATTATATGTATATTGAGTAATATGAGAGAATAATTTTAGTAAAAATCTTGTAAAGGGGGGAAGGGGAGGAAGGGGGGAAGGAATTTTAATTTTTAATTTTTAGTTTTTAATTTGAAGGGTAATTTAATTATATATATATATATATATATATCAATATATATACTTATATATAGTAGATGAAATTTTTGAAAAATTGCCCCCACCCTCCAACGTGGGTTCGCCCCTACTGCATACCATTTCACTAAAAAATGAATTTCAGATTTAAAAAAATGTCCATTTTTATAGGTTGTCAAAGATTATAAGAGACGCTTCTTTACTTTTCTTAAAAAAATTGAGAACAGGGAATCATTTTCCATTAAAGGTATTTGAATATTTTCGTGTCTTACACGTGAAGTTCAACTAGCAAATTAAATGATCAGCAACTTAGGTCCGGTTTGGATTGAATAGTAAGTCCATTCATTTCAATTGATCTCAAATTGATCATTATATTTTTTTAAATTTTCTTATAAAATATAATAAATAATTCAACTTTTAAAATTTCAATTCAACTTTTTAAAATTTTAATATTATAATATTTTAAAAATATTATATTTAACTTTCAAAATTATTCTCAATTTATTTTATCTCACCTCTTAATTCAAATCGAGCTCTAATTTGACTCATTAACAACTTTATGTGAATTAAGAGCTCTAATTTGACTCATCAACAACTTTATGAACTCAAACAGAAGAGTTTGTGAGTCAATGTGATGATGAAAATGGTATTATATTGGCAGCTTCTTTGCAGACAAAATGGCATTAAATTGTCTCATTAAGAAGCTTAGAACGTGAAGCATTTGATGTAACAAAGGGTCTCGAGCTTCTCTCTCTGACCTCCTGTTTAACACAACGTAGCTCAAGTATTCTATCATATTCTCATATATCTTATTCTCAAATATTACTCAAACACAATAATTTTTAAATTAAATCTAAATATTAATCAAACACAATAATTTTTAAATTAAATCTTCAACTTTTTTCATCTAAACATTACAACCTTTTTAAACTCCCAAATAAAATACAAAAAATAATATTATCTTTATAAAATTTAAATCAAATAAATATAATAAATTATATTCAAACAATTTTTAACTTTATAATATTCTTATAAACTTTTCTCTTCCAGTTTTCAAAACGCAATAAAACATCTTAAATCAAACTATTTTATTACTATTGACAGATACATTGAGATACTCTTAAGTATTCAAATAGACTCTTAAAACTCTCTATGTGATTTTGTTGCTAGACGTGGATATTTAGCAAAGTGCTTCCATGACATAATTTGAAATATATGTGATGTCGATATCCTATTCTACACTCACATATGCAAATAAAAGAATTCTTGAAAAAAAAACTAATGTTTTATTTAGTCGTAGAGTATATAAGTACCATGTAGTTGTCTTAAAAAAGAGTGAGTCCATTATTTCATGATTTACTCTCTTTTCAGTAACATGCCAAATAATCTCATGAGTTATTGGTATAAGATCCGGTCAAAGGTTAAAAACAATCCATGATTAGGACTATTCATCCAACCGGGTCTTCTCCTAGCCCGTTTGGAACTAATTATTCGGATTTCAGATACGGGTTCTGGCCTGGAATAAACCTGGGCCTATCCAAGTCTTTAAATTTGGGCGTATCCAACCCGAATGGGTTGTTAGACTTAGGCTACTTGGGACCAAAGTTCTCTTGGTCCAACAAGAGCATGATCTCTTTTAACTTCAAGGAAGGACTTGATCCTAATGTCTACAATCTTAATCAGGATAATTTCTTTCCAAATGCATCCTTACAAATTCTTCCTAGAATAGCATTGGACCATTTCCCATTTGTGTTGGACACCATAAATGTCCATAAATCTCCAAAGTCATTTAAATTTGAGGAGTTTTTGAGGGATCCCTCTAGTCTAGAACTTCTCTGGCATGCTTGCCTTTATTTTAACTGGGAAGTTGAAAGACACAACGCTTGCTCTGAAAAAATGGAATGTTGATAGTTTTGGTCATATTCAATCCAATATTAAGAAACTCAATCATACCCTCAAGGATGTCTAATCTCATCCTCCCACTCAAGGATGTCTATTAGAAGGACGAACTGCATTAATTATTTCAAACCACGTACTAAAGATTGGACCTCGGATCACTCTTTCATTAAGCAAAAATTCCTAGATCACTTCAATAGTTGTTTTACATCTTCCAATCCTTTTAATCCTAAGGATCTTGCCAACCTCTTCCCCAACGCCATCATAAGTTCTGAAAATGACTTTGTGTCAAATCCCCTCTGAAGAAGAAATTTCTAAAGTTTTGAGTCAAACTCCCTCCACAAAAGTTTCTGGCCTCGATGGATTGATTGACCTCTTTTATAAGTTCTATTGGGATATTATTAAAATTGATATCATTATTGCTGTAAAGAGCTTCTTCATCCAAGGCAAACTATTTAAGGAATGGAACCACACAAACTTTGTCCTGATCCTAACGATTGACAATCCTAGTTGTTCATCACAATCATCCTATTAATCTTTCTAATGTTTGCTATAAAATAGTAACAAAGTTTTTGCTAATAGACTTTGGACCATCTCCCAAACATTATATCCCATTTTCAGAAGCTTTTGTACCTAAAGGCTTATACAAGAGAACACTATTTTGGCTCAAGAAGCTTTCCACTCTCTAAAAAAAAAAAAGTGGTAAAAATTCTTATATGGCTATAAAATTTGATATGAAAAAGGCTTTTGATGATATTAAATGGCATTTTCTTCTACCAATTTTTAAAGCTCTCGGTTTCAGTCCTATATGGATCAATTGGATTAGGGAATGTCTTACCACTGTCACATACTCCATTATCATAGATGGTTCTTTTTCGTGATTCTTTTATCCCACTCGAGGCATCAAGCAAGGAGACTCTTTATCTCATTTTCTTTTTATCTGGAAAGTGAAATTATGTTTAGACTTATCATCAAAGCTGAGCACAACAAAGAGATTGAAGGGGTTAAATTCTCCTATAATGGTCCCTCCTTGTCCCACCACCTTTTTGTGTATGATCTTAATCTTTTTGGGGCTGCCTCTACTAGAAATGCACAAGCTTTTGCAAATTGCCTGCATACGTACACATCATGGTCTGACCAAAAAATCAACTTTTAAAAATCTTCTATTCATTTTAGTCCCAACACTTTGGTTGGAAACATAAATGACATTAAAAACATTTTGAATTTCAAAGTTGTTGTGACTAAAATTTGTTACCTTGGCCTCTCTCTCTCTCTCTCTCTCTCTCTCTCTCTCTCTCTCTTTATAAGAGCTAATAAAAAAAGTTTGCTCAAAGATGTCACTGAAGGAATTGAGAATAGGCTTGAAAGCTGGAAATCCAATTTTCTTTCTCAAGCTAGTAAAACTACTCTCATTAGAGCAGTAACTAGTGTCATTCCTTTCTACTTCATATCTACTCATCAAATTCCAAATGGCATTACAAGACACTTTGACACTCTTTTTTGTAGGTTTTGGTTGGGCAATTAATCATAATAATATGAAAAAATTCATGCCAAAATCTTGGAATATTATTTGTTTCTAGATTAACAATGCAGCCTCCACTAGAGTCTGGCTTGACTCTAATTGGGTACCTGATCTACCCTTGAAAAAACCTCATCCGAATTGTGCCATTACCAATTTAGATCCTAACCTGAAAGTGGCAGAACTCACCATAGAAGAGCCTAGAAGGTGGAACACTATCCTCTTGAAGACTCTTTAACTCAAAATCTATTAAAGCCATTCAACAAATCCCCCTGCCCTTCACTACAATAGAAACAACCTCTTCCCATGCAAGGTTTGGCCACAATAACCATTGAGTTTTGCCACAATAAAACCAATAATGGAAAAATAGGATGGTCAAATGTTTGTAGATAAACAAAAAAAACCAATTTTCAATTCTTATTGGCGAAATACTGCTTTGCCGAGACATGTTGCGTTATTGTGGAAATTTTCTACTATTACAAATGAACTAATATTTGACCAGAAATACCATTTGAAAGCCGTTACTAATGGACTCAGATTCATATCTCTCAAGGTATAATGTTGCCACAAAAGACCATTTTCATCAATAGGTGAAGACACCTTTGTGTGAATTGCTGCAATATTCTATGGTTGCATCAATACTTGTATCTGCACCTTATTCCGCCATGAATCAATCATTTCCTTCAAATGGCTTTCCTCAGAAAACTGGCTTTACTCATGATCAATGTCGTGTGTAATATTTTTTCTAGTCATTAATCCCATTGACTAAACACAAGTACTGCATCTCAATTTGCTAGAAATTGGTGGTATACTAGGAAATGAAATGGCTGCAAAATCTCTTTTACTGACCACTACTAAGTTTAATGAAATTTTATTTTTGGCTATCTTCAACATTGGATTTGGGCTTTACCTACCACTATTTTTGTGGTAATTGACATATATTGTCAACTATTAGTTGTTGATAAAGACCAATTTCTGAGGGAAAACATGAGGTACTTGATGTTCCGTTGTTGATTACTATTTGGTAGAAAATAGTGTATTATTCACCAATCAATTTTGTCAGTATTTTGCAATTGTCGCAAACCATCATTATGAGGAAACAAAATCACTTGCATGCCTAATTATTCGATGGTGTTTAGTTTGCACCATTAATTATTGTAGGAAAAATGACTTTTTTTGTGTGCAAAATATAGTAGGATATTGGAATAATATTGTCGTATATATTAGGTACTATTGAAGTCCCAACAATCGCTGGCTTTACATCGACTGCATTGTATATATATATATATCTTGTAATGTTTACCAATATATATATATATTCATCGTCAAAACCTTCCATGTAATAATTAATTAAGTGAATGAACATATAATTAATTATTGCCTGGCTGCATTGCATTGCATGTAACCTTAATTGCCCAGACATGCAATTGCTACCAAAAGTTGAATGTGCATGATCCCAATAAGCTTATTTTGGTGACCTCATGGCATGCACTTGTCCAACCATTGGCCATTCATGTCAAACACATCAAAATATCACAAAAATTCTGTTACCATCATTAAACATCTGAATAAAACTTTAAAAAGCACTACATATGCTTTGCAAACCAACATCACTACTGCATTAATCACATTATCCAGTTCATACAAATGTCATTAAAAGTCTACCATGGAATATCATCAGCCACATAAACATCAACAAACCCATACACAGCTACTACAACTACTTATGTTATACAAACATACCTACATAACAGTTCAAATGTCCAAGCAGCCAATAACTACAAACTTATCACATCATTCACATCTAATGTCCAACTATATGGCAAATTTCATAAGCACGATTATAGTTTTAGCAGAACTCAAAATGGATTTGAGATATCTACTTTACTTGTAAAATGCAGCCTTGGTTGCAATCCAACAAAAGGTATATTTTCCAATGCAGTGGGAGGTGTTAGCTAGCAGCATTGATCGATCTTAGTCTTGGTCTCATCCAGACCTCCCCCCGTCAGCTACAGACTTGCAAGTCCAATTAGCATTCCAAAGTTACAAATAATTACATTGAGATCTTAGATATAACTTCCCATGAACCATATATTATGTGATAACCCGAATTTTTAGATATCCACTTAATTTTCATATGTGGAATGATTATGTTTATCCAAAACTATTTTTAGGAATTTTTGGGATATATGTACAGGATTTTTTATATTGAAAGATTAGGAGTAGGGTTGGGTACAAATATGACTTGTTTTAAGGTGAAAAAAGTGCCTAACCCGATATCTCGCTCGACTCCCGCTTGATTTCTGGCTCGAGCGAGATATAGGGACAGACTTAACGTCTTTTGGTAGAACGGTCATAACTTGCTCGTTTGATGTTGGATTTGAGTGATTCAAGAGGCTATGAAAATATAAGAGAAATATCTACAACTTTTATGTTTTGAGGTTTAAGAGATATGGACTTAATCAAATAAGAAATAGAGATTGAAATACCAGATCTGAATTGGAGATAGATAAGCATTAACTTTGAAGTTGACTAAGAACTTTGGATAAAATTAAGCCTTTGGATTATTTTCTCAATTATCCTAAGATCTGGAAAAGTATGTAGAGATGTGGAAAATGAGGAGATTTTATTTAGTAAATTTTGTGTGAAATAAGAGGAATCATCTATTCACTACTTGGTGTGCCCGGATTGGTGTTATCGGGCTCATCTGTCGAGTGTTATTAGAAAAATCATAGCTTAGTCATATGAACTCCAAATAAAGTTATTCTAGTTCCAATGGAACCTTAAGAAATAGATCTAGAACTTTTATGATTGGAGGTTTTACAGAATCGAAGTGTATCAATAGATTACTTGGGCTGGAATGGGACTGATATGTTTTAAGTGCAAACTGGAGCCCGAAAATAAATCACTCCACCACCTCACTTTAGATGTTCGAATTTGATTGGTTTTCCTCATTGTTATCTGCTAGATACACGTATAAAAGCATGTGTCAAGTGGAGGAAGAGCTTCTAGAAGAATAATTAGTTTAAAACCAAGCAAAAGTGAAGAACTAATCTGATTGGCCAAAACAGCCAACTATCATCCTTGTTTCCAATCAATTGGTAACCAAACCTTGGGAATTAGGTGATGAGATATTTTTCAGCCACTCTAAGGGTATTAAGGAGGTCTGGGACGTGTGGACAAGGGTGAAGAAAAGGTTCTAGAAGTTTTGGGGGTGCAAGGAAGGTCAATAGCCTGTTGAGCATATCTTAGATATTTTAGACTTTTTGGAGTTTACTTTTATACCTATATTTAGTAATTATTTGGGGCCATTTATTTAAGATGATTTTAGATAAGGAAGAAGCATATCCATGGGATGAAAATCCTTAGATATCATGAGAGATATGGAGGATCATTAGATTAGGCCAAGGCTGGACAACATGTCATACCCATACACGGTTGGATCTAACTAATTACCTTGATTGGTTTTCCTTCCTTCTTCCCAAACCATCGATCCCTCTATATATATATAACAATCTTCAGTCCATAAGGGACCTTTTGGGAGAAGAAGCTCACGCCTACTTGGAGAGAAAGTAAAAGAAGAAGTCTCTCTTAACCCTTGAACCTCCAAATATCACCTAAGTGAGCTAAGTGAGTGCTTTGTGGAGAAATATTGCAAGGACTAGTTGGATCATTCAACCAAGTTTTGGAGTAACTTGTAAGTATACAATTTAACTTAATCTTGGCATAGAATAAGTAGATTGTTGATGGAATTAAGTTTGTTGTTAGTTGGAGTTTAAACTAGGCTTATATGATGTGTTTGGAATCTATGGTATTTTGGATATGATTTTGTGATGGTAAAATGTTAGGAAAATTATAAGGACATAGATTTATGTTTTAATAAGTAAAAATAAGGTTTATGTGAAAAGATTGCTTGGTTTAGGTTGAAAAACCCCATGAGCCGTGATCTCGCTCGACTGTCGCTTGATACCCCACTCGAGCGAGTTCCAACCCATGACTTCGCTTTACTTTCGCTCGACACTCCACTCGAGCGAGATGCCCTGTTTTGCTTAAATTCAGGGTTTTTCCTGGAATAAAATTAGTGTCTCAGATGAAATGAGTTCTAGGTGAAAAAACTCATAAGAATAAGGAAAGACATAATGGTATGACCCAACTATGGGTATGACCCAACTATAGGTAATATTAGTGGTATGGTCCAACCACGGGTAACAATAGTGACATGGGCCGACCACGGGTAATAATAGTGGATATTAGTAAAGACTTGTGAGAACAAGAATTCTAAGATAAGAATAAAAAGCATATGCATGTATGAATATGTTAGTCACGTCATGACGGGGACGGCGATACGTAACGCCCGTATGACTGACGTGCCGACAGGGACGGCGATACGTAATGCTTGTCGTAAGAGTAAGAATTATGTTACTACGGGGATGGCGATACGTAACGCTCGTAGGATTGATATGGCTAGTGGGGATGGCGATACGTAACGCCCGCTATGATAAGAATGCTTACGTCATTATGGAGATGGCGATACGTAACGCCTGGATGACTGGTAAGTTGACGGGGACGCATGTCATATATGTTAAGTATGTTTCGTGTCATTACGGGGATGACAATACGTAATGCCCGTAAGATTGACACGAGACTCATCATTACGGGGACGGCGATACGTAACGCCCGTAAGATTGATGAGTCATATGTGATGGGGACAGCGATACGTAATGCCCATCAAAGATAAGAGATAAGTAAGACCCGACAGGGACGGCGATACATAACGCCTGTCGAGGTTATGTAATAAGTAAGACCCGACAGGGACGGCGATACGTAACGACTGTCGAGGTTATGCAATAAGTAGATCCCAATGGGGACGGCGATACATAACGCCCATCAAGGATAAGTAATAAGGGAAACCTATAAGGTTAAGAAGTATAAGTATAAGTATTAAGTATGTGATGATGGGTCTAGCTAAGATCTAAGTTTGTATGGGAAGACGAGTAATTGATTTGTATAAGTCCCATAAAGCATTTTTATAAGTGATATGTTGGTGAGTATGGCTATGTATGATGATAGTTGTGGTTATCTGTGCCTTATTTCGTTAATTGTGTACTTACTGAGATTTCTTGTAAATCTCATTCTTGTTGCAGGGATAGATAAATTGCATTGAGACTCGATCAACACTGGAGATTCTGAGATACCCTGAGGGTTCTATAGAATGCTCCTCTCTGGTTGAGATGATCCCATGTTCGTGATCAAGTAAAGAAGTAAGAGTACTGGATGATGGTGGGATATGAGATTATGTTTTGAGAAAACTAACTGGGTTATGTAAGAGTTAATACAATATGTTTTACGTAAATACGATGTTATGAGAAGTGTAATTTTAGTGTGCCATGTGATCTATTGATGCGAGAGTTAGATCTCTTTGCATATATTGGGAATCTACTTCTTCCAGCTGCGATTGGCGTTGCATTTAATTAGTAAGCTTAGATGCATGCATGCTACTTTTTATATTTACGTAGGATAAGTAGCCTTGTGTTACTTGTCCAGATGCGTCGATTTACGTTATAATCGATGCGAAAAATCGGGGCGTTACATATTAGCTTTGCATTATTCAAGCAGAGGTTATTTATTCACTGGCCATCAATTCTAGAATCTGCCACAACCGATTTTGGGACCATTAAATTCAATTGCTTCTATGTGTTTGTATATGTGCACAAACCACCATAAAAGATCTAGAAGTATCTACGTTAAAAAGTTCATATTTATAACAGGTCACCTTGCAATTTAATTCCTAATCACTGAATGTTGATCTACATGTTGGGTACTTGATTAATCACTGACAATCAGATTTTTCAAAATTTGCCACAGCCAAATTTTGAAGCATTAATTGACTAGTTTAGCTCATGTGTTTGTATATATGAACAAACACATCAATTACATGTGGTTGTAACTACTTTAAAAAAATGTAGCTCAAATCCAATAAATCGAAACATCCATTGCAATGTAATTCATACTCAAGATTTAAATTGATCTACATATATATTGATTAATTACTCTTAATCAAATATTCTAGAATCCCATTGACACCCAAATTTTCAGAGCATATGTCTTTGTAGATATGAACATATCACCAACAAAAATATCTGGCAGTATCTACTAGAAAAAGTTTCATATCCAATATAAGCAAACATGACATTGCAATGTAATTCATAATCAAGATGTAAATTGATCAACCTATATACTGCTTACTAAGATAGATAAGTAATGGAAACCAGAATCTCAATAATGCCTAGCAACCAAATTTAGTAATAAAATACTTGTAATTGTGCATGTGCTGTATCAGATTTCTAACACTTCTAACCAAGCCACAATATAAGTTCCTTAACAAAAGTAGCTATTTTTTCATCAAAATTTGTACCAACGGGCTGCGCAAACATGCATATTAGCCTTCAAAAATCCTCCTAGAAAATCTCAAAAGGTTGGGTGATTTGTTGTGATATCGATGCTTAGGCATCAATGTGAGTCCCTTGATGAGATTCCCTACCATGCTCCAGCTCAGTCACCCTAGCAGTCATCAATCCCTGATAATCTTTGAATTGGTTCTTGAATTCTTGTAATAAGCTCTCAATGCCTCCAATTGGTTCTTGTGCAATGTTGCCTCATTCTTGTTTTTCTCATTCTCTTCCACTATGTATTGATAGTCCCTATTGTTGCGTAATGAAAGACTTGGCTCCCAGCATAACACTGTGGCCTAGCCCTATAGCATAACTTGGTTGGTGTCCTAACACCTCCTTGAACACTGCATTACATGCCTCGTCTTTGGTTCCTTCATCCACTTTAGTCTCATCCAAACGTTCAAGCATAAGATTTTGCATTGCATAGATACACAAATTCAATTGCACCATTCTATTATACAAGATTAATGTCATTAAACATACCTAATTTATAAACTGAAAAAACTAAAAAAAAAAAAATATCCACTAATGTAATTGTGTTCTACTATGTCGATGATAAATTTATCTTTCTTTTTGGACCAATGCACTTGTTTATAAAAAGTTATTAGATTCGGACCTTGTTCATCCTTTATAATCAAAAACAATTTGTTAGAAGCAACCAATCTATAAACACAATGTTAATTTTTAACTTAGCATGAGCTTGTGTTTAAAGGGTTACAACATCTTACCATTTCCTCCATGATCCTAATGAAGGGTTTTCTGCCTCTTGTATAGTTCACCCGTTGTTTCATCCTATTTTTTCTATTTCTCTTCGACATTTTCTGTGTTTTGGAAAATGCAAACATTAATTTCGTCATATATAAACCATGTAAATTGAGTAGATATTGCAGTAGTAATACCTAGCCAAGATATCATTCGTCAAACCGAATGAAAATGAGATTAAGGGTGAATACAAATAGGTCATCATCTACTGTACGAAATGGTTTTTTGCCCCCCGTGTAGTTACAACACTGTTTCTTCCTATTTTTCTAGTTCCATCTTGCCATTTTCTATGATTTAGCATATGCAAACATTAATGTTTCCATCAAGATTTAGTAAATATAAATTGTATCCAAACTATAGTAGTAATAGGCAGCAATCAGAATCCTATTTGTCTTAGAACTGAAATGAAATTTTCTGTAATTTAGCATATGCAAACATTAATGAGTCATCAATTTTAAACTATAAAAATTGAACCCTTATTGTAGTAGTAATAAGCAGCCGGCAAAATCATGGTTCCTCCAATCAAAAGCACTTAGAAACCATTACATTGTGAGTTATTTGACACTGGAAACTTACCTTAAATCCATCACTTGCCCACATTGCACACAACTGCTTCCATACGGGCTTCTCCATCCATGTCATACCACTGAAAAATGCCGCTTCGTGCATCCCCTACCCCAAGCACTGCTTGCATAGTAGGTAGTGGAATGCATTGTTGTGACATCCCGGATTTTCCTATAGGACCTTGTTCATGCTTAGAGTGAATAAATATTTTATTTATTCTATTTTGAGGCATTTGGAGTCTTTAGAAAAAAAATTGTTAAGCTTGAAACCTTTAAAACTAGGCCATTTTACTTGTTTGAGGTATAGTAGAAATTGGCCCAAGAGATGGTGGCAAGGCTCAAGAGGCTCAAGAGGAGTCCATAGGGAATTCGGCAATAGTGTAGGTGCCTAAGAGCCCCTTTGAGTCCTTTTGGACAAGTGGCGAGCTAAGACTCAAGCTTTTTACTTTTCCAAGGAGCATCTTACATGAGATAGTGAAAAGAAGGATTTGAAAGAATTTTGGAGAAAAGATGAGATTGGTAGGCGTGTAAGAGGGGTTGAGTGGGGAATTGAGAAGGTCATTTTGGAAATGACAACCCACTCACACACTCCTTGTGACAAGTGGTATGCTAAGAGGCTTAGATGAGGTAGAATACCGAAAGAGCCTTCAAGGGTTTTTTTCTTAGGTTTGGATGGAGGGATAATTTTGGAAATGTGTTTGCAAGAGGGGTTCGGATATAAAAGGAGAGTAGAGGCCAAAAATCTTTTCCATATAGCTTCCCCATGCAATCTCATCTCTTGGAGAGTGGGATAGGAAGAAGTTGCCAAATGTCTTGCATGCATAGAGGATGTTTAGAATTTTGAAAGGCACTATATAAGGCTAGGGCCAAAATCCAAAATCCCCTTTCCCTACCCTTTTTGACACTTTTCTTCCTAGGATTTTCTCCCAAAGCAAAATCTCTCTATACTCTTTCATTTTCTTCCACTTTCTCTCTAGCCAAACACCTTTTTTTTTCTTATGCTCTTGCTTGTTTTTCGACGCGAATCTTTTGGATTTGTCTTCTACACGAGGTAAGCATCATATGGTCTTTTTTTTTTTTGAAAAGCCATGCAAAGATTTGAAGAAGTTTTTCTTTCTAAACTCTCAGCCCTAAGTGGTTTTACACATCCACACACTTTCACTTAAAAACTAGGGTTTCGTTTCTTTCCAATATGAAATACTAAACTTTTAAGTTTTTTAAACAAAGAAAGAATAGAGATTTACTTGGGCCAAGAGGTATTTTTATTAAATGAAAATAAAAACTATGGTTCACCTCTTAAAGGGATCAACCCTAGGTTTTCTTTAAGAAAGTGGCATTTTCTTGGAAGTCAAACAACTCTTTTTCCCAACAAAAGTTTAGGTTTTTCTTTAGAAGAAATCCATGAGTTTTAATCTTGGTTTCCTTTATATTCATTTTCAAATTTTCCTTTGCTAGATTTCTTGGAAATTTTGTAAGTATTCTTCTAACCTAACTTTGGTATTATTTGTATAGATTGAGTGAACTTATTTGTTGGTTGTTAGCTTTACCTTTCCTTATTTGCTTGTTGGATTATTTCTACATTCTCTCAATACTTTGTTAAGATTTTACCTTAGGGTTTAATTTAAGATTATTTGATGGAGTATGATGAATACTTGAGAAAAATATGGAAGGAATGAGACTTAGTGGTTCTCGGCCAAGGTGGTTGGGTCATGGTGTGATTGATTGATTGATAAAAATTAAATCTTTAGGAGCTTGTATGTTTCGACTATGGTAAGTGTAAACATGTGCCAAACTTAGTGTACAATTACATCTTAAATGTGATCTTCTAACGTGTTTGTTTTTCAGCCAATGATGTGTAGACATATGCTTACATTCAGAATCGTTTGATCATCTGATGAAAATGTTTCAACTCGCTGAGCAAAAGGGTATATTGGACATTATGCTGAGAAGATATTATATGTTGCTGCTTGATCCTGGACCGTTAGATGGCAACGTGTGTAACACGCAATTTCGGAGTCTTTTTGCTTTTAAAAATTTATTTTGGTTTAGGTAGCTTGAAAAGCCTGTTTGAGTTTGAGTTTTTGTTTTTTGATTTTGATTTTGATTTACTATTTTATTTATTCGACTTCGACATTTCTAATTTCAAGGGGTTAGCAGTTCTTCCACCTTTTGTTTTAAATGTTTTTATTTATTATTAATATTTATTTATTTATATCAAATGGACTCTTGAGTCCTAACTCCTTAAAAATTTTATTTTCTGGATCCCTCGTCACGCGTATACTTTCTAAACTTTCCTTCTTCCAATCTCCATGATTTTTTCGGCAATTTTCCACTATTACAATATGTTGCCCATTCTTTTTATTTTCTTGTATCATCTTTATATATTTATTTCCTTTTTATTTCACATGTTTTCCTCCCTTGCAGTTTCCTTTTCTGGTTTCCTCCTCTAGGTTTTCAAACGTTCGACCCTAAATATATATATATATATATATATAGTTTCAGTTATTCCTCATGCATAGGAAAAAACCTTTTGCCGCCGCTAACCTCATGCTGGAACAACTCCAATGCGCTATCTTCATCACGGAAACACAACCTTGCGTAGCCACCATTACCATCCTCCCCGCACTACTCAGTGCAACCCATAGCAGCCCCTTCTTCACGCACAAAACACCGTCGTGCATTCTAGGCGCTGCCCCAGCCGTGCACCACTCTTAGCCTCGCCGATCATCCCCTGTTTTTGTTCCCCGAAAACAGAGCACTCTCCATTATTTTCGCCAACCACTGCAATTACACCCATGACCACCACCGAAACTCGTATATGTGCCCCTGTTTTAAACAACCCGAAACAGAGCATCCAAGCCATTGCATATCAAGTGGTTCTCGCCGCACGGTCCGCCGCGAAACACCTCACTCTCACCGCATAGAAAGTAACTTCAGGTACCTCGCACCACCCCAAGCCGCTGCTCCTTTTTCGTAAGTTCACGCCGTGCCCACAACCTCCTCTGCAATCCCTCTCATTGTTCTATCTCATTTTTGTCTCTCACTCATCACTCTCTCCCCCCCCGTGAGTGACAGTTCTCTTACTCCCTCTCTTTCCCAATCTTGGTCCACCTCGCCGATCACACTAGACCGCCACCTTTTCTCTGGTTTCTCCGTTCAATACCTCTCCTGTTGGTGAGTCTCTGTCACACGAGCTTTTGTTTTAATCAATTTCTTTTGTTTTCAGTTGACCTAAAAGTTTAAGGAAGTTGTTCTAAGCTACTAAAATAATCTGCATGAGTTTTATTAAACCTAGTTTTGTTCTACGAAGACAGATTTATTTATTTATTTGAGCATTTGTAAAATTGTTTTGAAACTAAATGGTTTTGTGTCTTTTTCTCATATTCAAAAATTATTTTGGATTTGGGTTTTTAATAAATTTGGACCGGGTTAAATAGATCAAGTTGTGATTTATGTAAGAGACTTGTTGGGTTAAGTATTTTATTAAGAGAAATCAAGGTATTAGAGAAGTTATAATATTTTAGAATTGTGGAAGAATTATGGTACATTAGGATTACTAGGATTTTAAGTTTTGAGGAATTAAAATAGGGTAGTCAGTATCGAAATTTTGATTGATTAATTTCTTACAAGAGTAAGTGTCAATTTTATAGGTGAAGATTGATTTTTGTTTAGCTTTGTGAGAATAATTCCGAAAAGCTAAGAAGTTCAGGTAAGCGAGGTTTCTATACTAGACTTTGCATTAAATATATGAACTGAAGTTTATTTTGGAAAATATGCAAGTTTTGGTCACGAAAAGAAACTTTGAAATCACCTCTGTTTTTGTTTTGCATATGCATAAGAAATTGTATAAGAATAAAATGTTTTCTGGCATGAACTGGTGTAGACATGAGCTAATTTTGTTGCATTCTGTTTTTCGAATTGAAAAAGAACGAATATGAAAGTTTCTGCATAAATGATATTTCTGATCTGATTCTATTTTGTTTTGGAAAAATTTTGTACTCTAATATGATATGATATGATTTTTTTGAAACATCTGGCATGATATTCTGGTTCTGTTCCGCTTTGTTTAGTCCTGGGTTGGTACTAACTATTATGTTTCCGGTGCACCCACTTTGGTTGCAAAGTGGTTTTCTGCGTGGTCTTTCTTGTGTGCACACTCGGGACTCTGAAAATCATAAGAGGAAGATTCACATTCTGTTTCTACTCGGTTAGCCGCCGAGATTTGCACAACCCTACCACGGGAGTTAAACATGGTATTCTGTCCTGATAAGATATTTCAGTCATGCTATGCCAAAAGATCTTCTGTTTCTGTTTGTACTAAACTTTCGCTCTGATTTTTGATAATATAATCTGCTTCTGCATTTTTTTGAAAAATAAGAAATATTTTGTTCTGCAATCTGAATTTTGGTAAATGCTCATGTTTGCACACTAGTATATGTTCTTTATTTACTGAGTTGTGGATAACTCACCCCCTTCTTTAATAACATTTTTCAGATATTTGAGATGGTTCAATGCAATCTCAGCAAGGGTAGCCATTACTAGAGAGGCTTGGTGATTATAGGAAAATAAGTGCTTGTGGATACAAGTTTTCTTAAGTCTTAGTAAAAATTTATCTTTGTTGATTATTTTAGTATGTCAAGTTTTGGATTGTTGTAAGTATTTGAAGTCATTTGATTTTATTAAAGTTTATGTTTAGTTTTTCTTGGAGAGTGTCATAAATATTTGTTAATTAATTATGGAGTGTCCTTTTAATAATAGTTGATTATTGGAGAATTTGGAATATATGAATTGGTGTTATTTGAGATGATTAGAGAAAAATGACCTAATTCTCTGGACCTTTGGGATTGGGGCATTACAACGTGTCACTATCTCTCATTTTGTATAAATATATGTTTAATCTGAGATTAGGGTTACGAAAACTTCATTTGTGTTTTACTGAGACAGAGAGCGAGAGAGAAGTCTGAGGGTATCCCTCTGCTAGGGTTTCGTGAGATCGAGAGAAAGAAAGGTTGTGAGTTGACTCTCTTGTACTCGAGAGCTAACATAGATCTATAAAACACTGAGGCTTTTGCTGATTCTTCAATAAGAATGATCTTTGAGGCCGTTCCCGCTGTGGATGTAGACCATTAGGGTCGAACCACGTAATTCTGGTGTGTTTTTTCCTTTTGTTATTTTACTACTTTATTTCTTGTTGATTATCATACTGTTGTGGGTCTTGGTTGGTTGATAAATTGTGAATATCAGAAACCTTAATCTTTAAAAGAACTTAAATCTTTGTGGGAAAGTTTAAGGAAATTTGGTCACTGGTTTTCTAAAAGTTAACAGTAAGTTTTAAAGGAAACTTTAGGCTTTTGACTCTTGGGTGGTGTTATGATCTTGACCTAAGTCTTTGGGTGGTTTTTGAATTTATAATTATTATTTACCTTGATGCATGATCACAGGTATATGCATAATTTGAGGATTAGGTCTTATTATGTTGGGTTAGTGAGTAAAAAGAAAGCAAATGAGCATTCTAGGGTTTCAGCTAAGGCCTATTATGGTTTTGTTATTGGGTTTTGATGTTCTCTAAAGGAATAGTTAGTAAAGAGTAAAGAGAAGGAAAAACTAGGGTCCTTGACCCATGTGTGTTTCGGCCTTACCCCTTTAGGATTTGGATTAGTTTGTTTTTTCTCTTTTAACTTGAATAAGCATGATTTATTGAAATGTAATTATGTTTGAGCATGATCAAGACACGATTTGGAAGTGTATGTTTCATATGTCTCATGAACTACATGTTCTGCATAAGAAAGTCCCAAGTTGCATGCAAGTCCATCTAAGTCACGAGTCTCATGTCTTTGGATCACTGTGTTTTGCAAAATAAATAAGTTAAGAACTTTTATTATAAGAATCCCAAAGGATAGGACGGGGTATTACCCTAGTAAAACTCTATGTTCACTCAAGATTGACTAAAGTCGAGTAAAGCCCTTGAGTTGATAAAGAATAGTCGACAGACCTCGAATGGTTCCTATTAAAGGATTATGGAGCGAGGTCACATCTAAAACTAGTGGGTTCCAAGGACAGTGAAGGCGAAATAAGTGAAACTTCCATATAAGAACATTGTGATAGCCCGGATTTTGAAGAATCCATTTTCATAGGTGGCATGATTATGCTTCTTTAAAATCATTTTAAGGAACTTTTGCATATATGTATAAAGTTTTTTTTATGTTGGAAGGTTAGGAGTAGGGTTGGGTACAAAGATGACTTGTTTTAAGGTGAAAAAAAAAACCCTAATCCGAGATCTCGCTCGATCCTCGCTGGATGTCTGGTTCGAGCGAGATACAAGTAGTATTTGATATCTTTTGGTAGAATGGCCATAAATTTCTCATTTGATATCGGATTTGAGTGATTCAAGAGGCTGTGAAAAGCTAAGAGGAATATATACAACTTTTATGTTTTAAGTTTTAAGAGATGTGGACTAAATTAAATATGAAATAGAGATTGGAGTGGCAGATCTGAATTGGAAATAGATAGGCATTGCCTTTGAAGTTGACTAAGGACTTTGAATAAGATTAAGTCTTTGGATTATTTTCTCTATTATCCTAAGATCTGGACAAGTATATAGAGATGTGAAAAATGAGGAGATTTTATTTAGTAAGTTTCGTGTGAAATAAGAGGGATCATCTATCAAACACTTGGTGTGCCCGGATTGGTACTCTCGGGCTTATTTCTCGACTTTTAGTGGAAAAATCATAACTTGATCATATGAGATCATAATGAAGCAATTATAATTCATATAGAACCTTAAGAAGTATATCTAGAACTTTTATATTTTGAGTTTTTGAAGATAAGGAACGGATCAATGACGAAATCTGGTGTGAAGTAGACGGCCCTGGGTTGAGTCCAATTGGTAGCCAACTTTGAGGAATTGTATTATATTCAACCATGTGATGAAAATTATGATTGGCTATTGAACTTTTGGAAGTCTTGACACATGTGAGAACATGTGGCAAGTTGATATGATTTAATCTATAAGCTATAGTTGGCCCAAAGACATGGAGTAACATGGGAGGCAGAAATCTGCTTGATTAAGTCCAAATCTAACTAAATGAGTTAGAAACTAAAATCTATCCCAACAAAATCTTGAAATGGCCTTTTAGAACATGTCAAATGGTGTCTTAGAAAGTGTAATGTAACACCCCCTTCCTGTAGGCTAAAGAGTGTCACAAAATTTTCTAAAACTTTTATTCCAGCACAAAATTTTTGATTTTTATAATGAAATAAATAACATTAACTCCAAATAAATGGAGTTCTAATAAAATGTCTTTGAAGAAAAACATTAATTGACATTAAACTTGTGTCATAAAAACATGTATTTCTAGAAAATGCCGAAAATACAATAACTGCTCAATCTATTCCTGGCCTGCCTGCTCGCACTGGTCATCTTCTTCACCTGGGTGGTTTTAAAAAACAGAAAAATAACTAAAATGAGTCGATGACTCAGTAAGAAAATCCACCACAATGTAAGATAATACTATATGATATTTTTTTTATTAAACTTATGTTGAATTCTGAAATATGATTGTACAGATTAATGTTGATGCCATGCATGATTGTCTTGACAGACTAACTGACTTAAGTGACTGGTCTGAATTAACTGATAGATTTGACTGATCTAAATCGACTAACTGAACTGATTTAAATGATTTGATTTGACCGTACTGATTTAGCTGAACTAATCTAACTCAGCTGATTGCCAACACACTTAATCCTGTGTGCAAGGTTGTGCACCAGCCCCACGTCCCGCTGCAGTAAGGAGAGCCGTTGATAGTACTCTAGCGTATTATGGTGGACCACGCTTAGATCCGTGGCTTGCACATCCACCCTAATCTGATATGCATTGGTACCATGCAATTGAAATGACCATCTTAAATAACTGATTTACTGAACTGAAACTTGCTGAACTGTTTTAACTGACTGGTTTAACTGGATGACTGTTTATTGATTTCTGATTTGATTTAGTCTTATACTTAAACTTAACCCAACTTATGTGACTTATGTGGCATAATCTGCATAATACATACTATCTTATAAATAACTATAATTCGCTGAGTCTAAACATGATGCTAATGATATGATCGTATGTTATGCTGAATGACATGCTTGCATGATGTGAGAGATATTTAAAAAGGGCTATCAAAGAACTGGTTTTACTAATAATATAAACTAATGTGAGGATCCTAGGTTTGTGATCAAATTCACTTACCTTGTAGCGCTGCTTTCTAAATTCTTCTTTATAACTCGATACTTATGCAAAATATTGAGTAGTCACTAATCTATCTCAAGAACGTGTCCTAATAATCTACTTGATTAAATTCATACTGTAAGTTTAATCATTTAAATATTTTGCTTAATTTGGAAAATTAATAAAGTCTAATATCATAAAATACTTGTAACATATTTGTAACTTTAACATAATCATCTGATCTTAGAATAAATCTAATAAATACTAACACCATTTGAAATATTCTTAACATATTTCCTTATTTAAGTGTACAAATTTAATATATCAAAATATATAAGAATAATATTAAAGACTTATTTCATTCAATAGACATTGAACTTAAAGCGGTTAACTAAAGATTAGACATTTACTATATACTACTGAAGTCAAATCTTACAATTTAATCAAAACAGTAATTTACAAATATAGATTTATGGGTTAACATAATTATTTAATCAAAACCAAACCCAAATTAGAAAATTAACATAAATAATATGCAGCTGAAATATTTAGTTCATAAAATAAACTTAATAACACTAAATATTATAAAAGTCTTATGAATTATTACCATAGCTTAACAATAATTTAAAACCTACAATATAATATAATTTAGTGGGAAATCTGGATATTTGGTTTAAAATCTGTAAATAATACTAAAAGCTTGTTTTGTAAGATATACTTAGCAGATAACAAATAAATGTAAACTTTATCTATTATTAAAATTCATTGTAGTTAAATATTAGTAAAATATAATTGGTATAAATACGATCTGTCCTATTAAAATAAACTCAGAAAGACTAAGGCCAACTTAAAGAATCCACATATGCTAAAAAATGGAAAGAGGAGATGGGAACAGGCAGATCATCTTGCCGAGAATTAGCAACAAGGCTGCATCAAGGTTGTAGAGATGGCGGCAGATCATGAGTTGGGTGATGGGCCATCCATGGAGCAAGATGTTGGCCGTGCAAGGGGTGGAGAGGGAGTTCACGGTTTTGAATGGCTTTCCAAGAGCAGTCGCGTAGGGTCTCCGTTAGCTGGGCATAAAGTGACTAGAGGGAGGTAGTGTGTCTACTTTGAGGTGTTTTTCCGGCGTGGGTGATGTTCTCCATGGCTGGTTGCAACATCATGTATGGTGGATGCAAAACAAAGCATGCAAGGAGGTGGCGATTCATGAGTAAGCAGTCCTCTGCAATGTCTCTCAGCATGGCAGTCGTGCATGGGACCTTCTCACGGTGGCAGTGTGGTGTTCTCTCATGTGTGGGTGGCTGGAGTTTTCATGGTGAAGAGGGGTAGTAGTGGGTTTGCGGTTTGTGGAGTTTATCTCGTGCAGGGGAAATATATATAGCAGGTATATATGCATATATATATATATATATATATATATATAGATGGAGGAAACCTAATAAGGTAACAATGACGCTAAATCTTCAAAATAAGTTGTTGCTGTGAAAATAGCGGCTGATTGGGCAGTGGTAGTTACATGCATGCGTGTGAGAGACATAATTAAGTGAATTGCATGTGTAGCCTGGTTATCAACTGGTGGTGAGGAAGGTTATAAAACTACATAAATTTCATCCATATTTGCTGTTGTGCTGACTAACTAGGAATGTGAATGATGGAAAGAATGGATGAAGTCATGAAGTTTCCTTGGCATGAGTGCGTTGGTTTCTATTCAAAATAATTTGAATCAAGTCTATCTAAAAAAGTGAGCTTAGAGTTGCGACAATTATAAAAACTAAAAGATTTATTCTAAAAAGATTTAGATAATTTAATCAACACGTATAATGGAAATATGGATTATCAAATTAACAATTATAATTAAAAGAATATCTATAATAATCGATATTTTAAAAAACTACTTATTAATATCATATAACCTAAAAAAATACTAATAAAAAAAAATATGCGATAGTATGAAAGAATGAAGATCAAAATATTCGCATAATATAATCTCTAAAATATTTGGGTCGGGATGTTACATGTAACAAGTGACCAAATGGATAAGAGAAGGGGCTGGGAGGCGTTGGACACCAAGAGAGACTGGAATGGCTGGATACATGCATAATTAGGTGAGTGGCACCTCATGCCTTAGGTAAGCTGATGCTTTCTCAACCATTGATCATTTTGGCTACCAAAATATCTTAAATATTAACCATTGGATGGTAATATCTGCTGCAAAGTCTAAGATCTTGGAAGATTAGATCTAGTCATTTGATTTGGAGGCAAGACACCTCATCCTCCAAAGCCCTTGGGTAACGGGTAGCCTTTAGCTACCTCTTCATCTCATTTTCGTCTAAAGGGTCGACCACCCTCCTATATATATGTATTGATGAGCTTTATAGCCCTCTTTGAAAATTAGAACACATGCCCAATTGGAGAGAAAATCAAAGAAGAATCCTCCCTAAACCTTTGCATTTCCAAATACCACCTAAGTAAGCTAAAGAGAGTGATCTTGAGGGATTCCTTACAAGGGCTTGGTTCTATCATCAATTCAAGCCTTGGAGAAACTTGTAAGTATACAATTTAACCTAATCTTGGCATAGAATAAGTAAATTGATGATTGAATCATGTTTGTTGTTGGTTGGAGCTGTGATCTTGCTTATATGATGTACTTGAAATCCATTGTATTTGGGATGAGATTTTGTCATAGTAAAATGCTAAGAAAATTATAAGAATATAGATTTATGTTTTAATAATTAAAAATAAAGTTTATGTGAAAAAAATGCATGTTTTAGATTGAAAAACCCTTTAAACCGTGACTTCGCCCGACCTTCGCTCGACCTATGGATCGAGCGAAGAACAACTAGAACTCTTCGCTAGAAGGTCGCTCGATGTTTGGCTCGAGCAAAGTGCAATTCGAGACTTCGCTCGATATCTTGCTCGAGCGAGATACAACCTGAGACCTCGCTTAATGCTCGCTTGATATCTTGCTCGAGCGAGATACCCTATTTTCGTTAATTTAGGACTTTTCCTTGGATAAAGATGGATGATTTAAATACGAAGAGTTATCTGTGAAAAATAAGTATAGTCTATATGATATATGTTGTATTATATGTGCATACAACATAAAAGTTTAAGAGTACATGCATGTCTCAGTATGTGATGGGTTTTAAGAAAGAGTGGCATGGTATGTATTTGTGAAATGCTCATAAGAATAAGAAATGAACAACTAAGAATAAGATTTATGGATAAGTTAGTCACGTCATGACGGGGACGGCGATACGTAATGCCCGTATGACTGACGTGCTAATAGGGACGGCGATACGTAATGCCTGTCGTAAAAGTAAGAGTTATGCCACAATGGGAATGACGATACGTACACCCATCAAGGATAAGTAAGAGTTATGTCACGACGTGGACGGCGATACGTAACGCCCGGAAGACTGACATGACTAGCGGGGCTGGCGATAGGTAATGCCTGCTATGTTAAGTATGTTCCGTGTCATGACGGAGACGGCAATACGTAACGCTTAGAAGATTGACACGAGACTCATTACAATTAGGACGGTGAGGCGTAATACCCAGATGACTAATGAGTTATATACGATGGGGACGGCAATACGTAACGCCCATCGAAGATAAGAGATAAGTAAGATCCGACATGGATGGCGATACGTAACGCCTGTCGAGGATACGCAATAAGTAAGATCCCAATAGGGACGGTGATACGTAATGCCCATCGAGGATAATAAATAAGAAAAACCCACAAGAGTAAGAAATAAGATGAAAAGTATAAGTTTTAAGTATATAATGGTAGGTCCAAGTAAGATCTAAGTTGGTATGGGAAGAATGGTCATTGACATGCATAAGTCCCATAAAGCATTCTTATAAGTTATATGTCTATGATAATTTCTATTTATGATGATGGTTGATATTATCTATGTCTTATTTCGTTAACTGTGTACTTACTGAGATTTCTTATAAATCTTACTCTTTTAAATTTTATCTATCATTCCATAAACTCTTTTAAATTTTATCTATCATTTCTTATGGAATGATAGATATTGTGCATGATTAAACAAATTGCAATGAGACTCAAACAGTACAAGAGATTTTAAGGTATCCTGAGGTCCTACAAAATACTCCTCTCCGGTTGAGATAATCTCATGTAAGTGATCAAGTAGAATATTAAGATTATTGGATGACAGTGAGATATGATATTATGTTTCAAGAAAACTAACTGGGTTATGTAAGTCATAGATACAATATGTTTTTGTAAATAGGAAGTTTTGAAGGTTAAAGTTTTATTATGCCATGTGATCTATTTATGCAAGAGTTAGATCTCTTTGCATATATTAGAATTTTACCTCTTCCAGCTGCAATCTGCATTGCATTAAATTAGTAAGTTTAGATGCATACATGCTACTTCTTACGTTTATGAAAGATAAGTAGTCTTGTATTACTTGTCCAGATACTTCGATTTACATTTTAATCGAGGCAAAAAATTGGGCTGTTACAAAACATGATTATGACGTAGTCTGTGAAAACCCGAATTTTTAAGTATCTGTTTAATTTTTATATGTGGCATGTTTATGTTTCTTTAAAATCATTTTAAGGAATCTTTGGATATATGTATATAGTTTTTATGTTGGAAGGTTACGAGGAGGGTTGGGTACAAATGTGGCTTGTTTTAAGGTGAAAAAGCACCTAACCCGAGATCTCGCTCGACTTTCACTTGATGTCTGGCTTGAGCGAGATACAAGAAGAGATTGGATGTCTTATGATATAACGGCCATAACTTGCTTATTTGATATCAGCTTTGAGTGATTCAAGAGGCTATGGAAAGCTAAGAAAATATATATAACTTTTATGTTTTAAGTTTTAAGAGATTTGGACTTAATCAAATATGAAATAGAGATTGAAATGGAAGATTTGAAGTGGAAATAGATAGGCATTGACTTTGTTAACTAAGGATTTTGAATAAGATTAAGTCTTTGGATTATTTTCTTAATTATCTTAAGATCTAGATAAGTGTGTAGAAAGGTGGAAAATAAGGAGATTTTATTTAGTAAATTTCGTGTGAAATAAGAAGAATCATCTATCAAACATTTGGTGTGCCCAGATTGGTGTTCTCGGACTGATTTGTGTACTTTTAGTGGAAAAGTTATAACTTGATCACATGAGTACCAAACAAAGTGATTATAGTTTCTATAGAAAGAAGTATATCTAGAACCTTTATGTTTTGGATTTTTGAAGATAAGGAATGGATCAATGATCAAATCTAGTGTGAAGTGGATAGCCCTGGGTTGAGCCCAATTGGTAGCCGACTTTGAGGAATTGTATTATATTTAGCCATGTGATGAAAAATATGATTGGCTATCAAACTTTTTTTAGTCTTGACACATGTGGGAATATGTGAGAAGTTGATAAGAATTAATCTAGAAGCTTTAGTTGGCCTAAAGCCAACCAAATCTCGAAATTTCCTTCTAGAACATCACATATAGTATCTTGGAAAGGTATACATGCGGTCAATTGAAGGTAAGAAGGGGCTGGAATGTGGCTGACCTTTGGAGAAACCAAGAGATAGGATTAAGCATGACTGGGCAGACAGCCAGCCCATGCCAACTCATAACCCCCCATGTGTTCTATTTTCAAGCCACGGATCATGTGAGGCTACCAAATGACTCAATCTCAGCCATTGGATGAAGATATTTGCAACCTAGCTTAGGAATTAGCTGTAATAATAAGGGTTTGAGGTAAGACACCTCATCCTCCAATTAGGTAGCCGGTTGCCTTTAGCTACCTCTTCTTCTCCTTTTCTTCTAAGGGGTCGATCACACTACCATAAATAGTTGTTGGAGATTTTCCTAACTCCCTTTGGAGAGGGTAGCATACGCCCAAGTGGAGAGGAAATCAAAGAAGAATCCTTTCCAAACTTTTGAACCTCCAAGCATCACCTAAGTGAGCTAAGTGAGTAACCTTGTGGGAAACATTGCAAGAGCTTGGTTCTATCATCAATTCAAGTTTTGGCGAAACTTGTAAATATACAATTTAATCAAATCTTGGTATAGAATAAGTAAATTGATGACGAAATCATGTTTGTTGTTAGTTGGAGTTTAAACCTTGCTTATATGTAATTGAAATCCATTGCGTTTTCGATGAGATTTTGTTATGGTAAAATGCTAAGAAAATAATAAGAACATAGATTTATGTTTTAATAAGTAAAAAAATAAGGTTTATGTGAAAAGATTTCATGTTGTCACTCGTCTGAAAAATATGGTGTAATTAGCACATGATGGGCCTCGTTGTCCATCTTTAATGTTCAATGATATCTTACCAATCTTCTTAAGGCATTCAAAATGCATGTCTTTTGCATGTCCACGACCACGTTTCTGAGTAGGCCATTCTGTTGAATCTACATTCACATATCATTTACTCAATTATAATAAGATTTGTAAAACATAGGACCAGGGTATGAGGGTAAGCAATTTCAGCTTACTCGCATTTTCTACAGGCCGTTTCCCATCATCATTAGCTTCTTGACTAACGTCTTTTATTGGCAACTATTTATGAGCCTCAGCTTCTTGTCTAGCCTCCTCTACATCCACAGGTGGCAACCGTTCATGAGTCTCAGCTTCTGCTATTTTGTTTGCTCCGTATCTCCGTTATCATGCAATCGTGGTGGCATAGTGTGCCTCTTTGGGGTAATCAAAGCTGAACCATGCTCACCGTGTCCGTATCATCCAGGGAGTTTTCCTCTAACCCATCTAGCCATTGTAAATATAGATACCTTCTTGTCCTAGTAAAAGAAAAAGACTATGAATGAGTGATCATATTTTTTCTGGCTGTCATCATGACCCGTAGCTTTTAAACAGTCCAATCGATTCATTGAGTTAAGGAAGCAATATTAGTGTAAAATCAGTATAGATGACTGCATAAGTGTAAATCACTCTTGAAAGTATAGACTGATGTTGGATCGGATTTTTGTCGATGTAGTAACCTCTAAGTAACTCGACTTTGCATGCATGGCTGAGTAGGCAAACAATAAATTAAAGTAAAAAAACCAAATATAGAACAACAAAAAGTTCCCCATAAAGAATGATTAAAGGGTCTGCATCATACCCAACTTATGCTAGAGGTTCCTATTATACATGTATGCCACATTGGTCAGCCAAAACAAAGATATGAATTGCACCTGGACAGTTACAAAGAAAAGATTTTAATCACTATCTGAAACCCAGGAATGATGTTTAGACCATTTAGTATTTTTAGAATGATTGCTTAGCTAGACACCCCAATATGGCACACTAATTGAACCAAAATGCATTTAAGTAACCAATATCTTTCACCTCACTAAGTGTTCTATGCTTATTAATACTATTGTGACACATTGGTGTCTAAAGCAATGTGTCACTATCCTACTCAAACCACTTAGCATGCTTAAAAATTGAGAAAATACAAAAATAATATTATTGACAAGTTCCAATCAATCCATGACATGCCCAAGATTTATTTCATGGCATACATGGTAGGCAACATGCTCTCTACTTCCAAGAGCTACACAATAATTAAATCAGGACAAGTGACAGCATGCATGCTAGTCACTACTAAAAAAATTTATTAAGCTATCAACATGCAATACTGAGTATGGAACCCCAACACAGAAGACCACATGAATATTTTTCTGATATATATGTGTGTGTGTGTGTGTGTGTGTGTGTGTGTGTGTGTGTGAAACAAAAAACAAGCAACTCATCAACTAGCCATACATGCATTAAGTAATTCCAACAAACACTCAACTTTGGGTTACAATCTATATAGATGTAATACACCTAGAACTGAAACATCTCATAAAAAAAAAACACAAAAAGATTAAATGATGAGGAGCTTATTAGATTTTGAACATGAGTGAGCATTTAAAAAGGCCAAGATTGAGCATAGAATCCCAATATAGACAACCACATGAACATTAGACTAATTATAGTTTCATCTATATATATGTATATATAATATGGGTGTGTGTGTATATGAAACAAAAAAACAGTCAACTCAATAACTAACCATGCATGCATTAAGTAATTCCAATAGGCACTCAACTTTGGGTTACAATCTATATAGATGTAATACACCTAGAACTGAAACATGTCATAAAAAATACACAAAAAGATTAAATGATGAGGAGCATATTTACATTTTGAACACAGATGAGCATTTAAAAAGGCCAAGGCTGAGTATAGAACCCCAAAATAGACAACTATGTGAAGATTAGTTTGATTACAGTTTCATCTATACATATGTGTGTGTGTATATAAAAAAAAAAGTAACTAATCAACTAACCATACATGCATTAAGTAATTCCAATAGGTACTCAACTTTGCATGCAGTTTATGGATGTTATACAACTAGATCTGAAACATTTAATAAACAAAACTCAAAAAATTGCATGGCTAAGAAAGGAGTTTACATTTTGAGTAGGAATGAGCATGCAATCTCTTGATGTTATACAACTAGTACTTAAACAATCTTCAAATGCAATTGAAAAAACTCATGAAAGAAAAAACAAGATGACTGTGATCTTACATACCAGACCATGGCAAGCATGGATTGTATATAAAAAATCAAAATAGAGAGAGAAATATAACTAGGAAAAATGTCTTTTTCACAGCATAAAGTAAGAGCAGTGTAGAAAAAAGGTTGATAAGAAAGAGGGAGGGGGGAGAGATAGACAGAGAGAGAGTGAGATAGAGAGAGAGAGAACATGGATAGAAATGGCAAATCAAGGTCCTTCAACTTCAAGAGAAAGTATAGTGATTAACTAGGCTTGTAGAAGACACCTGAGTAGGGAAATCTCTATATATGTACAAAGGATTTTTGCTTGGAGTAATCCCCTTGCTTTTCAAGCCTTTTTGATCCCCAGACTCATTCCCACAGCTAGAAAGCAGAATCTCTATGGAATGTGAATATGTGATTAAGTGAATGGTTACATGAACTAAGAGGTGGTCACATAATCATAATCTGCCTCTTAGGTACAGTTAGGGTAGTACGGTCATCATTGGACAACATACATATCTCAGATAATTTATGATGTGTATCCTGCCTTTGTTTTTAGAAATGTATATATATATATATATGTATATATGGATATGAGAGAGAGCCAAGTGGTGTGAATTTTCTTCAGCCATTATTCTAGTGATGTGTTGCATACCAATTAGCAATGTTTCTGACCAATTTAGAGTATCAATGTTGCAAGGTTATGAACTTATAAAAACCATACAATGACCATATTTAATCTCAATATTCTGCATAGAAATATCATTATACAACTCCTCATAATAAAAACTTTACCCAAATTCCCCATACAGTAGTGGAAGCTAGTTGGATTCTTTGTACTTGTATAATTGGTATATATCTACACAATTATAAATGCTTGTCAACCATTCCTTGAAGTTGATTTCACACTAGAGTAGTGTAGAGCCCTTAAGTTCAATTTATCACAAAAAGCTATAGTTGTGGTCTATGACCTTTCATTCCTTGATTTGTATCAAGTGGGACAACACTCTAGCCATTACATGTGTTTTGTTTTTCAACTCTCCATATTTAGCTATATTATTTTTGCTTTAGGTCCACCTATTTTAGTGAATTTTTTTTTTGCCCTTTTTTTTTGGTTTAAGGATCTGCAAAGAACTAGCTACAAATGTTTACCCACAAACTTTGCATCCATCACTCCATAATAGTGTGTTATAACTCAAATAAGTAACCAATTTTGTAATATTTATTTCATATTAAGCCTGCAATTGGAGGTGAATCACTACAAATGCAATTGATCGAACCAATGTTGTTGGGCCAATTTTTTTTTTTTAATTTCACACTGCCTTCTCGAGGGGAGTGTATTTACTAGTCAGGACCGAAAAGACCGACCAAACTGGGACCAGACCAAACATGCATTCGGTCAGTCTAGGTCCAAAAAATTAGGACCGAATAGGTCTAGTCTGGTCCTAATCCAGGCATTTTTAGGCCTGGATTGGACCAAATATACACTATAATATATATATTTTAATATATATATTTTTAATTTAAATTATAGTTGTGTATAATTAATTATATAATATATATTATTTATTATTTATGTATATTTTTTAATATCAAAGTATTATTGTATTATTTAATGTACAATTATTAACTATATATTATAGTAAATAGTAATAGTATTAGTACTAGTAATTAGTATACATTAATACTTTGATATATTAATATTTAATATATTATAAGAGTTATAGTATAAACTATAGACTAGCATTTAATTTATTAGTATTACTACTAAGTATTATTTAATAAGTTATAAGAGTAATATAGTATTATCAATTTATCATTAACATTTAATATTTTGTAATACTAATACTAATACTACTAAGTACTAGAATACTTGTATAGACTATAGGCTATGCCTATACTTATTATAGTTATTAGGTATAGATTAGTATTGGACTAATACAAACTACTAAGTCTAATGTCTATAACTTTATATATTTAGTAAATTAGTTTCAATGTGTTCTTATATATTTTTAATGTATAACTATAATATATAGTACTAGTATATATTAATAATTTAATGTTAACAGCTAACATATTATAAGAGTTGTAGAATAAGATAATATATGGATAAATCTATAATAGTATAATGTATGTATTGGCATAGTAATTAACATGTTAGTATTAAAATAACATCTAGTGTCTAGTATGTTAGTAAATAGTACTATTACTAGTAGTCTAGTATAGAGTGTCTAGACTATAATTATAACTTGTAAGTATTAGACAATTGGTACATGGTAGTAAGTTTATAACTATATTATATATATATATATGTTAAATATCAATGTATTATTATATTCTTTAATGTGTAAGTGTAACTATTAACTAAAATTTACAGTACTAGTATATATAAATAAATTAATATATATTAAGTGATGTAGTATAAATTATAGCATATGTATAAATTTATATTATTTTAAATTTATAGTGTATTAGTATAATTAAATTAACATGTTAGAATTCAAATAACATCTAGTAATTAGTATATTAGATTTATTTGTGAATAGTACTAATACTAGTAGTCTAGTATAGAGTCTCTAGACGATACTTATAACTTATAGTATTAGAGGTAGTTAGTCTATAACTATATTATATATATATAAAATATCAATGTATTATTATATATATTAATGTGTTAGTGTAACTATTAATTATAATTTATAGTACTAGTATATATAAATATATTAACATATATTAAGAGATGTAGTATAAATTATAGTATATGTATAAATTTATATTATTTTAAATATATATTGTATTAGTATAGTTAAATTAACTTGTAAGTCTATAAGTATATATTGGGGTTTGATTTGTTTTGTAAATTATTTTTAATTAACAAATAACAAATATCAATATATGGTACCATTTAGTGCAAATTTAGACCTAAACAGCACCATTTGAAACCATAAACTTAGTCTTAAATCAAGTTAAGGACCCTTTTTTTATTTGTTAATACTTAAATGGCGCCGTTTGGAGCCAATTTCAATCCAAACGGAGCCATTTTTGAATTATTCAGGGCTTAAATTGATACTTTGATTAGAGTTAGATCATTTGCATGTTTGCTTTAGCCTTCACATATCATCTCTTCCAGACCATTTTTCTTCTCTTTAAGCCTTACGAGTAACGAAAGTCAAAATCCTAACCCTCCATATCTCTTCGAAGTCAATTTCTCGACACCTCCTCAAAACCCTAGCCCTCCTTCTCTCCATCCCATTGCGTCCATACAATCTTCGTTGCAAGACGCAGCCGATTCAGCCCTACAGGTATACGTTTGATTAATTTAACCTCCTCGACATTTCATTAGGGTTTGGTTAAGTCAATTCGCTAGGGTTTGATTAGTATATATTGGAGTTTGATTAGGGCATTTTGCTAGGGTTTGACGAGTATATATTTGGGTTTGATTAAGGCATTTCGGTAGGGTTTGATTAGGGCATTTCACTAGGGTTTGATTAGTATATATTGATTATTGTCTTAAGTTCCATCAGTTGTAGTTTGGTGTAAATATAAAGGGATTTGTTAGCATCTTCCTAATACAATTTTTTTTAATGTATTTAAACCGGAAAAATAGAGGGTTTTAGAATGTTGTTTTCTATTTTATTAAGTTGGTGGTGGATGTACAAACAATTGGTAATTTGGTTTCAGAATGTTGTTTTCTATTTGCATGCTAACTATATAATTAATAAAATTGTTGATTGCATATTTTGCTAGATGGACTCTACAATAGACAATAGTCACAATGTTATCAGTCTAAATGATGTGCAAGACACAACTCAATATCAAGACATGCCTCCACTGGCACTTATGTTCGATACAAGTACCCCTGTTGGTGGGTCACAAAGTGGTAGAGTTAGGTCACAGGTTTGGCATCACTTTACAAGAGTACTAGATGGTGATCCAAGTAATCTAGGGTTGTATGTAACTACTGTGGACAGACGTATGCATGTGATACGATTAAAAATGGTATGACAAAAATGAAGAAGGTGGGGGAATAGTGCCCATTGCATTTAGTGTTGAGGCTTGTCGAAAAGCCTTAGCAGAGATTATTATTCTTGATGAGTTGCCCTTTAAGTTTGTTGAAGGGGAGGAGGGTTTTAAGAAGTTTATGCTTGTGGTTTGTCCTAAATGGGTTGGGATTCCATCCCATTGGACCGTTCCAAAGGATTGTATTAGAATCTTTTATAGGGAAAAAAAATAAGTTGAGAAATGCTATTCGAGGGCAACTAATCTCCCTCACCACGTATACATGGACATTCGTGCAAAACGTTAACTATATGTGTCTCACAGCACATTTTATTAACGATGAATGGAAGCTAAACAAAATGATTCTTTCTTTTACTTTGGTTAAAAACTGCAAGGGTGATACACTTGATAAGGGCATAGAGACGTGTTTGATTGATTGTGGGTGACTAAAATCACTTGCACTCACTCTTGATAATACAAAGTCTAATAATGGGGCCATTGCTTATTTGAAAAAAAAAATGAAGTATAGGAAGGACATGATCTTGGAACTTGAATTCTTGCATATTTGATGTTCTGCTTACATTTTGAAATTAGTTGTCCATGAAGGCTTGAGAGAATAAGAGGAGTTTATTGTGAATGTGAGGGGCATTGTAAAGTATGTTAAATCCTTCCCTCAAAGGTGGAGTACACTTCATAAATGTGTCGGGTTTGAAGAGATTCAATTAAAAAATTATTTTTGCCTAGATTTACCGACTAGATGAAACTCCACCTATCTTACGTTCTAGAGGGCATCAAAATTTGCAAAGGCTTTTGATCGGTTAGAGAAAGAAGATCTGAGCTTCCTTAGTAGTGTTGTTGATGATGATGATGAAGATGATGAAAATGATGTGGGGAATAAGAGGAAGTCAAAGAAGCTAGGGCCTCCCAATGTATCTGATTGAGAGAAGGTAAAATTGTTTGTGAGGTTTCTTCAAATATTTCATAATGTGACTTTATACTTCTTAGGGGGTGAATATGTAGCTTGCAATCTTTTTTTTTTTTCGGAGTTGGTTAGTATAGTTGATGGAATTAATATGGAGTGTGAAGAAAGAAGCAGTAGCTCCGTGGTGAGATTAATGACCACAAATATGAAGAAAAAGTTTGAAAAGTATTGGAAGAACTTGGATAATTAGAATATGTTGCTGTATGAAGAAAAAGTTTGAAATGTATGCACATGATCCTGCAAAAGTCATTGATATGAGTTGGAAGGTGAAAAATGTATTTACCCGCATGTATGTGGTATATGAAAATAAATCTGGAAGTTCTACTTCTCCACAATGGGCGAGTTCCCCACATGAAAATGTAAATCTTTCAGTTTCTAAGTTTACATCTAAAAAGACAAAGTTGATGACCCAATTTAAATTCGAGTTACAATTAGAAGACTCTTTGGAAAGCAAGTGAGAGGTTGAAAGATATCTAACTGGAAAATGTGAGGATTAAGATGGTGGTTTTGACCTTCTAAATTGGTGGAAGGTGAATGTAGTTAGATTGCGTACTTTCAAGGGTTGCAAGTAATGTATTTGCAATACCAGTATCTAGTGTGGCATTTGAGTCTACATTTAGTACTGCGAGTTGTGTACTTGACCATTTCCAAAGTAGTTTAAGTGTAATGATGATTGAGGGTCTCATATGTGCACAAAATTGGCTTCGTTTGTCTTCTACTCCAATAAGCCTTAGGAATTTAATGGATGAAGTGGAGAAATTTGAGAAGTATGTGGATACGGGTATGTAATTAATTTACTTTTCATATCCTTTTATGGTTTATTTATTTATTTTCTATGTTATGTAACTTTATTTAACTTATTTATTTTAAACTTTTATGTATAGAACTTGAAGAGGACTTTGCTAAATCTGTGAAGCCATCAAATTCAAGTTCAATTCCTACCAACCCTACAATCGATGTTGATTAATGATTAATGAGGTGAGACTGAGAATATTAGTTAGTACTAGACTACTAGACTATTAGTAATAAAATAAAATTAGTTTTACTTTTAATATCCAGGTTTGATTCTTGCATTTGCTTTCATGATAATACCACATAGTGCAATCGTTTTATATATCATTTTTGAAGGATTAGTTCTTGCTGACCTTTGCTCCTCCCTCTCATGACTTTGGATTGAATTTTGTAGTAGTACATATGTTGGTAATTAATTATTTATTAAATTTCATTTATTCAGGGGACTTGTTTAAGTATGAGTTGACACTCATTTATTTTGGGAGGATGTGTCCAAACTAACATTTGTGATTGATAGAGCGTTGGAATAGTTTGGTTTTGCTATGTTTTGGTTAAAATATGGATTAGGACTTGTGTCCTACAATAAGTAAAAGTAAGTGCACTTTTGGCCATATGCTTGGACACCCATTTTAATAATGATAAAGAGTGAAATTATACATTGAGATAAGCAGTACTCATTCTCATATATATGTTATTATCCATCCTGCATGCATATTTAGTTGAATTAGTTCCTTGGCTCCTGCATCTAAAGCACCAAGTTTAATCCCAATGTTTTGTTTTGCAGATAACTGGAGTCTAGGTTAAGGGTTCTAACATCTACTTGTGGACAATGGACATAAAGATGCATTGATGTCTAATTTTGGTATTTTTGGAATTCTAATTTTATTAAGTTAACTCATTTAATATTAGTGTCTACAATCTACATGTAGACCTTGCATTATCTTAGAAAGTTAGACTTACAGAGTGAATCAGTGATTTGTAATAACTTTTGTGTGATGTTTTTTTTTTCTTTCTTTAGTTTTTTAATTTTCTTTTCCTTTTATTTGGACATTTTGAATTCTACTTTTTAAATTGTGGTATCGTTTTCTCTCTCTCTACTAATCTTTTACATAGATTTTTTTAAACTTAAAGTTTGAAAAAATGTGAAGTAGGCTGACAATTGGATTGGGCTGAAGGCTGATTGGCCTAGTGTGGACATGGTCTAGACCGAATGGACCAGACCAGACCGAAAGGGACTAGTCTGGTCCAATCCCATTTAGTGTTCGATTCAGTCCAAACTTGGAAAAGCCTAGACTGAATATGTTCGGTCCAGTCCACCAATACCCCCCAAGACCAATCAGACCAGACCCAACTCCCCCTAGCCTTCTCAGCACATGCACATGCATCCAATGTGAAAATGATGCATTATGGTCTATGTGAACATTGTGTTGATATGGACGTTCAATGGGACTTTACGTCTAACCTCAATCATTATTCACTATTCATGTGAAACATGTATGCAGAGATAGAGTCATTAACCTATTGTGGTTTGAGGAATTTTAGCAGTATTTTGCAATCTTGTTGACCTGTCAAACCATCTTAATTCTATGAGAATGACAACAATTTGTGAGGAATTGAAAAAAAATGTAGTAGGATATGAATATGTATTAGTAGCTACCTACCACCACTCTGTTTTCCAATGTGGCTTGTTAAGATTGACTTGAAAGAAATAAGAAATTAATTTATCAAATAAATCACACCCCAGAATATTGGATATTATAGAAATAGTTTTCTCAGCAAAATATAAGAATAAGCTTAAAAATCAAATATGGGATTATATATGCTTGTCTTGAAAATCTTCCTATAAAGCGCTCACAACCTCATAGGAAAAAATTCTGGTAATAATTTTAGCATCTTCCATATATGAAAACAGTCAAATATTTGCACAGTTAAACTATATTATGCCCCAAATTTCACGTAGAGTAGAATCACTAAAAGAATAATTTGTCAATGGTGGATCAATTCAATTCAAATTCAAACAAAAGGAGCAAGAAATCCCACTCTCCATTGTTAAAGAAATTGACCTTGAAAAATGTACTAACCAAGAATAAAAAGCCACTCAATGCATACAGTGATATATGTGTCTATGCAAACAAATATGCACTTACTTATGATTGCACAATCTGAGACCATTTAGTACTGGATACATGCATCAATTTTGCCTTCAAATAAGATATGGTACTATTCAATTTTATGAACTGAACTTACCTCGTACACGAATCACTTGCTTCTATCTAATGGAAAACCTTGAAACAACTAACCAAAAAAGGAAGAAATAAAAAAAGAAAATCTAGTTCCTTGAACTTAAGGTAGGGCAATCTTGACATATGTCAATCATAAACCCATCATATCTACCCATGTTTGTAAATGCATTATCTAATTTACATCAATTTTTTTTTTCTCATCCAACTTGAGGCCCTAATGTCACATGCATGGGGAATGGTCAAATTAACAAGGAGTAGAACACAAATATTCAATGAACCTTGAATGCTAGATTACCCAGCTAGTTAAACTTCCAAATACAAATAATATCTTGTGCTTTCATTGGAAATCATTTTAGAACAACAAAGTGCAAAAGAGTAGCATAAGCTCCAAAACTAGAAATTGTAGTAAAGTGTCATGTATAGATAGAGACAAGAGGCAAGACATCAGTAAATTACTCTTCCTTCCCACGATTCCAACAAGTTGCAAAAGCGATTTGAATTCTCAAATTCCCAATCAAAAGCATTTATCTAAGATCCTTTTTTCTAACTTACAGTGGTATGCATAATTAACAATAAAGGAACAAGATGTAACCAAAGAGGATAGACTTACCCATGAGCTCTTTCAACACAAAAACCAAGCAGGAAAAAAACTTTCTTTTGGTCGAACACATCCAACTGCTTCACTTCCAACCCACTCCAAATTAACATGTCCCCTGTAGCAAAACAAAAAATCCGATCAAAATTGGCTATATGAAACTTGCCCAATACGAAATACATGCAACTTTGGTTAACAAATGCTCCAACCTTTAATTCACAAATAAAAAACAACAAAGCAACAAAAATACAAACTAATGCACCAAATTCCCAATTGGGTCCATGAATAACAGCATCACTGGATAAAAGATTAAGATTTAGAGGATTAGTAATACCAACATGCAATGGAATTAACCGAGCAGATCAGTAACAACTATGTTTCTGGTATTATTCTTCTAGATATGTATCAACAAGCAGCATGAAAATATTAACGGGAAAACCATATAATGTAACTATTTTTGCTATTTTTATTTTTGCTATACAGTTAGATAAATGCAGGAATGTGAAATAAAATTAACATGTTCTTCCTTCCAAAACTAGAAATGCTTGAAAACATATATTATGCCAATGACTTTTAAGGATAAAGTCATCACAAAATGTATTGAAATACTATAATTTGCTCTAAAGAAATGTATGTATTAGTATAAGTTAGATGGTAATGAGTGGCCTACCTACTATTACCAAATCTGATAGTCTTTTCCAAATATTCGTAATAACTCAAGTTCCCATGGTTGTCTCGTTCATTCTGCAAAATCACCTTGGTCAATAAAGAGCCCATTGACATAATGAATTCATTCAACACCCCATAGAATAAATAGCTGAAGGTACACTGTCAATCAATCATTCACCTTCTATCCTAAGGAATAAATTATATACTGGTATTAACATGTAATGCACTATCAATGTCTTTGCCCAAGACTATGACAGTAAATGTTTTTGATTAAAGTGCTCTTATTCTCATAGTTTAAGTGTTTCAGTTGGTACATTAAACTAGTCACAACCCTAACATTGCAGTAGAAAAAAAGCCCAAGAAAAAAAAAACAAAAGAGTGCATCGGGTACTTGCCCATACCGTCATTTGGGTCGGATGTATAAGTATCATTGTCAAGACAAGCAGCTTCTTCGCTGCCACCACTAGTCTCATCTGTATTGTCAATTTCAAAGTCATCAGCACCATTTTCATCCTCCAGCTCGACCTCTTGTTCATTCCCTTCAGAATGTTGCTATTCTAAAATAGTCGAAAGGTCAATCAATAAAAGGTCATATTGGATAGCTGCAATTGAAGCTTGGTTTTATAGGACAAAAAATCTACTACCATTGGAAATTTGATTGGCTTGATTCCTATTATTCTGACATGGAGTTTATGGAAGTGGCGTTGCTTGGCGCATATGGAAGGAAAAAAGGATAGTTTTGATTCTCTAGGGAGATCAGTACGCTATTGGATTCATTAGGTGGGTCTTCGTCTAAAAGGCTCTAATAATTTGCAAAAGAGAGATAAGCTATTCTTAAGGAGTTGAATTTGCTGATTGCAGTTACTAAGACTAAAAAAGCTGTTGCGATTTCATAGAATAAACCTTTGGAAGGTTGGCTAGAGATGTATGTAAATGGATGTAGTCTAAACAATCTAGGTGAGTCTAAGGCTGATAGGCTGTTATGAAATCATAAGGGAGAACTGACTTTTGCATTTTCTAAATACATTGGTTTTGGTTAAATAATAAGGTAGAGTTGATGATTCTGTTAGCTGGTTTGTGCTGACGCAAACATTTGGGCGTGGTGAACATTGTCCTTGAAACGGATTCATCTTTGATTGTTTCATGGTTGGAAAATGGAACATGTAGTGTATAGTATTTGGAAGACTATTGGGAGGAGAGTTTTGAGCCTTATGAAGAATATGAACGTCAAATTTGACCATGTCTATGAGGAAGAAAATTTATTACGGAATGACTTGCTAAACATGGTAGCTATTGTCGTTCCCAAGATCTCAATTCTACAAATATTCCGATGTTGCTCAAAGAGATTCTTTGACTTGATCGTAGTGGTTTACTTATGCTGCATTGTGTGGGATGATGGTTGAGGTTTTTGATTTTTGAGATGTGGTTTTATGGTTTTTAGTGTCTTTGATTTTGGTTGGGTATTGGTTATTCTTTGTATAGTTCTTTGTAATAAGATTCCTTTTAATTAGCAATGAGGTTGATGTTGATATCGGCATGTTAGTTTATTATTATTTTTTGATGGTTTTGCTCGGTGTTTATGTCAGCTTCTTACACTTGGGTTAGGGTATTTTTGATCTATTATTTTGGTAACCCCAAAGTGCAAAGTAACTATCATGATTTTCGTTCGTAAAATATGAGGGATTATTAATAAATTTGGGATAGAAGTCATTATTGAATATGTGGCCTTAACTCTTCTTAAAAAAAATGACACCCTTTGAAGAAAGAGTGAGGTCCATGGAATTAGGGGTGCAATACTTGGTCGTTAGTTTTGCCAAGTCTTGATCAACGAGTGTAAAGTACTTTACCCCTCAAAGAAAGGAGAAAAGTAAACCCCTCAAAGGAATGTAGAGCTTGGTTTTCTGAAGATTTAGCACCAGAATGGCAAGAAACCCTCATGAGAGCTTGGGTAGAAGGCCGACTAGGAGTATGGGAATAGCCACGATGAGTCTTCAATTATGTATTGGGATAAGACAAACAAGAAGGAAATATTTTTGAAATTTCAGAAAAGCATAAAGGCAAGAAGAAGACAGAACTATAAATGAGAGAGAACGTGAGAAAATGAAAAGAGATTGAGTGAGGATGGAAGGACAAGATGAAAGAAGGGCAGTGCTACAGGAAATCGTCTGCGCGTAACCGTGCGAAACTGACTGACGTCCAATTAAAAAAAACAAAACAAAACAAAACAGTTGAAATAGGAGGGAAATAGATTCAGTCGACCTCATTTCCCTCCTCCATCACGCTTCACCCCTCCATTGTTGTACACAGAGCTTTGCAGCCTACCAATATTCGCTGATGTCGCTATCGATGAACAAAAAGTGTGACGTGTACACTAGATCAGCATTCACGGTCTCACCGGCACCGAGCTCACTCCCTTTGCCATCCTTCTCTAAGAAAAATAATGTCTCCACCCTCGATGATGACTCCGCCACTCAAGATTTGAGGTGATTGCCCAAGCTTAGTTTGCAAGGTCCATTTCCTAGGCGATGAACCAGGTAACTGGAATCGGATACTCGGATAAGATTTGGATCCAATGAATGATCTCTCTTTATGCCGCTGCTTTCGTCTCCGTTTTGTTGATCTCGGTTAAGATTCGTCTCTTTGTCCTCTTCCCTTTCGAATGGAGCATTGTTGCCATTGATGTCTTGTTCAACAGATTTTTGGTCTTACTTTCTGTTGCTTGTGTAGGAGCATTGTTACTTTTTGGCCCAAACTAACATGGCTTTGTAGGCAAGATCTTGTTGAAGGAAAGGAATGTTGTTGCTATTTGTGCTGTTTTGGGTTACTTTGCACTTGTCAAGAGGAATAGTGAGGGAGATTTAGAAGGGAATGTTGTTGTTGTTTGTTCTATTAATTATAATGTATTTTATTTTTGTTTTCATTGATTTTTGAGTTCTTCTTCATTTGGCCTATTTGCTTCCTTGAAACAGAGCAACATCACAAAAAGCATCAATCCTAGCTATGGATGAAAACACACTAGCTATGGAAGACGTAGATCAACTAATCTGGTAGAGAAGACGCCAACGGGGACCGATGCTGGCTTCATGAGGGGTTGGGATGGAGGTTGGCTTCGTCTGGGATGAAGGGATCTAGATGAAGGCTTCGTGAGGGGAAGGAGTTGAGATACTGGTGTGTTTTCGCGGGATGGGGATGGGGGATTCGAACGGTTTTTTTTTTTTTTTAAATTTTGCCACATCGGATACGATTTCGCATGGTTACGCAGGGTCGGTTGTAAGTATCATTATTCATGAAAGAAATGGGACAACAATAATAAAAAGATTCTTTGAAAATCGAACTGGTGGTAGCGCTATTTGCTACTATTTTATAATAAAGGAGAATAAAATTAGCTTGGGTACAATCACAGATGACGTGGGCATGTCTTTCGTACAACGGGAAGTTAAATCTTCCTTGGCCCATACCTTAGTTAATATAGACCTTCGGTGGCGTGGAAGGAAGGAAAAGTGTAGTGGTCGTTGTTCGCATAAAAATATTTACAAGTGTACAAGATCGCAATAAGCAGCAAAATATTCTTAAATAAAACATATGTCGAATCTACAGGGACTAATTAGGTTATTGAATACTAAAATTTATTAAATTAATTACTATTTAAAAAATTGAAAAATAAAATGAGAGATTTTACTATCTAAATTAAATTGAAATTCTTAACAAAAATAAATTTACAAATAAAAGAGCATAAAATTTAAGATTATAAGTATAATAAAAATAGATTTAGAGTATTTGATTTTAGCTAAAAAATTTCACACAATTTATTGTATCTAGTTATTAAATGTCAATAATAATATGTTGATAATAAAAATTCCTTAACTATTTAATATTTTTACTCGAATAATTTTAAAAATATCACCAACTAATAACTTTATATTTTTATGTGAATTTAATTAATTAGAGACTCATTAAGTTCTTTGAATTTAAAAAAAAAATCACATTAGTTATAGTAAAGTATCTCTACTTTTACTCAACTAATGATGTTTAATCGTAGAACTAAAATCACAAATAACCTCTTAATCTTACTGAGATTCAATAAATCAAACAATAATTGACTCAAAAATTGCAAGCAATAAGATTTTAGAATTAAAAACTCAATCATAAAAATATTAAAAAATAAAATAATTCGAAATATAAATTATTGTGTTCAATGATAGACTACATCAGAAATCTTAAAAATAAATATAGTTTATAATAAAATAAAAAATAAAAAAATAAAACTATTACTCTATGGTGAAATTGATTGATAAAATATGTGGCTCTTGGTCTTATCCTTTAGATCCACTTTTTTCAGAAAATTTCAAATAAAATCTCCAATTTTTACTGTAATCCACATCTCGGTTTTTCAGTTTTTTTTCTTTCTATTTCTTCTCTTCTCTTCTCCTCTATGTTTCTCTTGTGCGGCGCTGAATTATTCACTAACATATATATACTAGTAAAATGTTAGTCAGAATATTATATTTTACTAAGATAAAATAAAATGAAAAATGTGAAATTATTAGACACATAATAAATATGGCTCATGTAATTTGGAAAACTAAATTGATGGTGTGGGACTTCGGACCATTTTTATGTCTATTGCAAGTGTAGGTTAGAAAATATTTTACCACTCACAGTATTATTATCTCATGGTCACTTATATTAATTAAATTATTTGGACTCCTTTACAGTCCTAACAATAAATAAATAAAAAATCTCAATTTTAGAATAAAATTGATTAAAACACCCTTATTTACAAATAAGAAATTTTAAAAATTTGAAAAATTCATTTCATTTAGTCATAAAATGACAGCATTCTATGTGGATTGTAATGCAGTCCATCATTGTTTTTAGTCACTCACACACAGCATTTTGTGTTTTATCTATTTTTGTTTTTATAAGTAATAGTCTTTATTCAATAGAATGAAACTAGATAATGCCCAAGTACATAAGAAGCATACAAAAATCTATTATTGGAACATTCTTATATATTGAACATATTGGGGGGTGCACGACCAAAATATGCTGCTGTTGCAGCCATTTCTCCCACTGGCCCTGCAGAAGTAGTTAAGCAAGCAAAGTCTACATCAGATTCTGACCAACTATCACATTCTGCTCTCCAGTAATCGTGTCCAGTGCCTGTTCCTCTGTTTTAGATCCAGTTCTGACGCCAGCTCTCTCCCAGCATCTGAGTGTTGTATATGCAACTGAACACGTAGGGAGTCAAAGACTAGCTGCTGAACCAAATCATGTTAATGACTTAGAGTTGTCTAAGAATGAAAAAACAGCCTCCAATGATGTGAGATCCATCCACGAAAAAGAGTCACCAGAGAAGTCCACGGCAGTTCAAACAAATATTTTTTCTCAGTCATTTCTACCTTCTTTAGTATCAGACAATTCTTTGGCCATTAGCTCTTCTTCAGAATCTGCTAGCCGCTCAACACAAGAGTCTGATGTCCCCAAAGGAGGTATTGATTAGCTGGTAGAATTATTTTTTTGGTTTCATTTTAATTTGTTTTTGAGTCCTCCAAATTTGTTAAGTATTAATGACTTGTCAAAAAAATTGTAAAAATTAATTTTTGGTTGCTTTTTTCTCTCTCTAGTGAAGATTTCTTGTTTATTAAAAAGATTTGTTGCTTTAAATCCTACTTAAAATTTCGGACTTGTATTGTTTCTGAAACAATGATCTCATCCAATGTTGCAACTGCTATAGTTGAAGTCATCTCTCCATCACCCAATGAATTGAATGTTAATTTCAGGCCCCGTGTTACTTTTCCAAATCATTTTTGGGTGTCTGAAGCATTGAAGAATGGATTAACTCTTGGGAACTTTGATTTTAATACTGGATTGAATATGGAATCTGTTGGTGGAAATGGTGGTGGCAATAACTCATCTTATGTTATTGAGTCTTCTCAGGGGATTTATGAAATTGCCAAGGAACCTTCTAGGTTGGTGAATGCTTATTTCTTTTCGCTTAATTTTACTCATGTCAATTTAGGAGTGGACTCTGATTTCTCTCTCTACTGTTTGCGGATGGTCTTGCACAAGAACATTAATGTGTGGACAGTTGCCAATTATGACCTTGTGGATTAACCTTTTTTACTGTTCTTTTTTTTTTCCTCTTTTTTATTTTATTTTTTATTTTTTGAAAGGCCAGGTTTAGGGGCGGACCTACAGCTAAGAGTGGGGGGGCTGCTGCCCCCCAAAATTTTAAAAGAGAAAATTATTTTATAAATATATAATCTTTTTATATATAATTAAAATTACTCCCTTAAATATTAAAAAAAAATAAAAAATGTCTCCCAATACTTAAAATTATTATTTATTATTTTTTTGAGAAAAAAATTATCAAGAATTTCATTTCAGAAATAATAATAGATGAATTTTATTTCATGAAAGATCATCGTTGAGTATGTAAAAGAAAAGTTTAAGTTTATTTATTTATTATTATTATTATTATTTTGTAATGGTCTCTAGCAAGTAATTTTTTTTTCTTTTTTTCCTAATTCAAAGAAAAAAAGAAAATAAATGAAGAAAGAAAAAATTTAATTATTATTTTTTAAAATATATATTATTTATATTTACATATATTATATATTTTATCAATCGCCCCCCAAACATCAAACTGTAGTTTTACCCCTAGCCAGGCCAGGTTGGTTATTGTGGTTTTTTTTTCGTATCATTCATAGAAATAAATAGTAACGCTGCATGCTACTGTTCCACTTTCATCCCACGTGCATGCTATCGTGGTTGATGGGCAATGCTCGATAAATAAAAATTCTGGCTTTTTCTTTCTTGAAAAATTTGAAAGTATTGTGCCTATCTAAAAAGAAAAAGAAAACTTAAACTAAAAATGGAAAACTTAAACTAAGCATGGTATTTTATATCTACATGCAGCAATCAAATTGTATCCTCGAATGATCATGATAATTTTCCTAATCACGAAGAATCTATCCCTCAGCCTGTACTTGAAAAGGTAAATCCTTCAGAGGCCAATGTGCCTAGTGCAGGCTTAAAAGATGACGAGTTGAAGCAGGAAATATTGTTGCCTCCAGAAGGTCCAAACCCAGCTATTCAAAATGCACCAAACTACAATCTTGGCTTAGTGTCGACCATGCTAGGGAGCCAACTTGTGCACTTTGAAGGATCTGAATCTCAGGCTCAGGAAACATCTCATTATTCAAACTTGGTAAGTTCCTGCTGCTCACTATATCATTCTTATATCTGTTTGTTCCTGATAGTTGTTTGAATATACTACTTATCAAAAAAAAAAAAAAGATAGTTGTTTGAATATACTACCAATAAAATAAAAAAACAGAAGTTGAATATACTACTCTACTTGTAATAAAAGTTGTTTTAATATACTCACTTCTTGTTGGTTCTGTTCAGATTTTTATTGTACGCTAGTTAACATATGAAAACTTGGGCCTTCCTTCTTGTTGTGGTTTTGTTCACTTGCAATTTTTGTTTCTCCAATTTTTTGCATTTGCCATTTGTATTCATTGATTTAGGCCCCTTTTGTTTCAAAAAAACATCTTATCTTATTTCATCTCATCTCATCTCATCTCATCTCATCTATTCATTACACATTTTTCAAATCCCAATACAAAATAATATAAACAATTTAACTTTTTTAAATCTAATATAAAAATCATATTAAAAAAATATATTATAACAATATTTTATTTTACTTTTCACTTTAATCTTAACTCATCACATCACATCTCATTTCATCTCGATCTCATCTTTAAAAACAAACTAGGCCTTAGAGTGTCTTGAAGATTCTACTTGGCATCATACAAAGTCAACTTTATGCTGAAGTCGATGGAGTCAGAGAACGCCGGAGCTTGACACCCATTTTGACACCGACGTTGGCCGGCCGGACTTCCAGTCACAAGAAAGAGGATAAGAAATTTCTCATTTCTTCCTCAGTGCATTAAGTTTCTTATGTACTAATTATAGAGTTCTTATGATCACTAGCAGGTTTGAATGCACCAGTCACGAATATGGCCCCAAATGAAGTTGGTGATAGTTCACAACAAGTCAAGAGTCCACTTGTTGCCAGAGGAAAAGGAAGACCCCTATTGCTCAAGAGAGTAGGAAGAATAGAGAGAGACTTTCGGAAGGCTAAAGAACAAAAGAAAGCACAAGTCACGAAGAAACGTAAACAGGTGCATGTTTTAATAGAATAGCAACCCACAATTATGGGATTTATAATGTAAATAATGTACTAACTTTGCTATTTTTGCAATGTACTTTATCTTCAGCGAGATGAAGGAGATACAGCCCAAGGAAATACACCAACTATGGAAGCACATAGGAATTTAATTCCCCCATCAGAAGTAGATAACAATCCTAGAAAAGTGTTGGTGCATTATTTGATATCTCTTTGTATATTTAAGTTGTTGTGAGCTTATCGAGGTAGTCGTTATATGGACACATTATGCTTTTTATTTTTTATTTTTTATTCATGGTCAGCCTGTTCGAGATAGCTTAGTTTTTTACCTCAGTAGAACCCAACAAGCAGCCTTAGTGCTTGAGAGTCGAGAAAGTGTAATATTACAAAACTGTTTAGCCTAAACTTCCTATTCTTTAAATGAGTATTAAATTATAGCCTCACTATTCAATATGTACAGATGCAATTTGGTATCGATGGATCACAGCCGACGCCAGAAGGATGGGATGGATCACAACCGGCTTAATGATCTTCTGGAACTTTCATTGGTTTTGTATTTAAAATCCCCTATTTGGGTGTTGCAACCTCAAATTTAGAGGCATGACCCCCTTTGTAATCTCTTGTTTTTTAAACGTGGTCTTTTTGGGTTTATATGTAATATTACAATTCTTATGGAATGAAAGTAAGTTTGTTGAGTATAGATTTATTGGCCATTGGATGCTGATTGGTATTCTCGTGGAGTTGTGGATTACATTGTATCTTAAGATGAGAAGGTATATTTGGTTAAGAGTAGTTTCTTAACTGTTGATTAACTCTCCAAACTAATTTTGTGCTTCATCTCCATCTGATAATTGGACTCTTTTACAATACTGCTTGATTATAACGCTCTTGCTTGTTCAGATGTTCCTCTTTGAAAGCCCATTCACACTTAACTCTAATTGAATTAATAAATGACGGCTAGGCTTTTTCTTGTTCTCAATTTCTTTTTTCCTTTTGGATTCCCCTACATATATTTCAAAATGTTAACAGTTTTTAACATTCTACAAAGCTTAACTCTAGTTTATGGCCAGAGAGATTCTAATCATACGCCGTTTAGATCATCCCAATGTAGTAAAATTGGAAGGTCTTGTGACTTCAAGGATGTGCTGTAGTTTATAACTTGTGTTTGAATATATGGAGCATGATTTGGCTGGCCTTGCTGCAAGCCCCGGAATTAAGTTCACAGAATCTCAGGTATTAGCAATCTTATTTTGCCAATTTTTGCTATCCAAACGGGCCCATCTAATGGCCAGTTATCCTAAGGAAGTTGTTTTCTTATCTCTCTCTAAGTTATTGATATGGCAGGTCAAGTGTTACATGCATCAGCTATTATCTGGGCTTGAACATTGTCACAAACGCCATGTTTCTTGCCATGACAGAGGAGGTAACCTATTTTTTATGATATTTGTCAATGCTCTTTCCCAGTTCCGATGAAAACCATTTTTGAGACTGAAAAGGCTGCTGTTTCAGGTTCGGGTTATCATTGTCAAACTTGCTGACAGATTACATAACATGCGAACTCTTTCATACATGCCCCCACATATTCTTTTTGGTGTGTTATTGCTTTCATATTTGCTAGCAGGTCTTGAAAGTGATATTTTGTTGTTTACTTGCAGTATCTTTAGGGCTTTCCTCAAATCTAAAGGCTGTATAAATGAGCTTAACCAAATTGTTCAGGTTTGTTGTCGTGTCTCCTTTAACTGAATTAAAATCTTATGAGGCAGAATACGTGATGTTTTTATATCTACTTATTCACATACTTCTTCCTGGTTATCATAAACAGCTTCGTATTATTGTAAAACCAAAACAATGTGTTGGGGTTGAGCCTTTATGCAGTCCAGAGCAGGTAAATCCTGGCCCTGATTTGGGTGTATTTCACTGCTATCTAGACTTTTACTAATCCTTTTTCCGATTATTGTATTTCTCACAGATTTGCTACCATGTTCTTGGTCTGGTTCATGGAATCTGGACCCCTATTCCTTGAGCTGTGAGTATGCTGCTACTTTTCCTCTTCGAAGAGTAATTGTTATAGAGAGAGAGAGAGAGAGAGAGAGAGAGAGAAAAGATTTATGTTTATCAATTTATCGGTTTTACCATTTTAACAGGTCAAAGACTATATAGCAACCCCAAAAAAGTAATGGCTATCAAAGTCTCCACACAATGGTGATTCCGTTTCTGTATGAGAGCATGTTTAGGCTAGAAGTTCAGGTAGTTTGGATGATTAAATTCATGAGCAGTTTTCCCTTTTCCTGCACAATTGGAAAGAAGGCTTTTGTTCTGTTGATTTCTATTCTTTGAGTGCCTCCAAGGGTTGTTTCTAATTTCTTTTATTCTAGTTATTATATAATTACTTCTAAGGCATTTGTTCATCTTTGGGTTATCTACTTTTTGGCAGATAAGAACTGAAGAGATGGACCTTATAGCTGACAGAGGCATGCTGCTCATTATAGTGGGAGACTATTTGCAACTGGTTTAGCTGGAGACACAATGCCAAATGGTAGAAGTTCAAGAGGAAATACTGTCTGTCTCAGCAATGCAATCTGTGATATCCCATATGAGAATGATAAGATAGGTGGTGTATGGGATCCCACATTGCTTGGAAAGGAGAAGTTCTAACTCTTTATAAGGTTTTAATGGGGTTCCAATTGTATCATTGACTAATCCTTTTGAAGTATAGACCATGTGGTTTGGGCCTTCCATTGGGGCGTTACAAATGGTATCAGAGCCTATTCCAACCAGAAATGTGGGACTTGAGCCGTGCCACCTACAATGGACAAATCCGACGAGGACGTCGGGCATTTAAGGGGGGTAGATTGTGATACCCTATATGAGAATGATAAGATAGGTGGTGTATGGGATCCCACATTGCTTGGGAAGGAGAAGTTCTAGCTCTTTATAAAGTTCCAATAGGGCTCCAATTGTATCACTGACTAGTCCTTTTGGAGTATAGGCCATGTGATTTGGGCCTTCCATTGGGGCGTTACAAACAGATACCATTTGTAACACCCCAGTAGAAAGCCCAAACCACATGGCCTATACTCCAAAAGGACTAGTCAATGATACAATTGGAGCCCCATTGGAACCTTATAAAGAGCTAGAACTTCTCATTCCCAAGCAATGTGAGATCCCATACACCACCTATCTTATCATTCTCATATGGGGTATCATAATCTACCCCTCTTAAATGCCTGACGTCCTCGTAGGGTCTGTCCATTGTAGGTGGCACGGCTCAAGTCCCACATTTCTGGTTGGGATAGGCTATATGTAATACCCCATATGAGAATGATAAGATAGGTGGTGTATGGGATCCCACATTGCTTGGGAAGGAGAAGTTCTAGCTCTTTATAAGGTTCTAATGGGACTTTAATTGTATCATTGACTAGTCCTTTTGGAGTATAGGTCATGTGGTTTGGGTCTTCCATTGGGGCGTTACAAATGGTATCAGAGCTTATCCCAACCAGAAATGTGGGACTTGAGCCGTGCCACTTACAATGGACAGACCCGGCGAGGACGTCGGGCATTTAAGGGGGGTAGATTGTAATGCCCTATATGAGAATGATAAGATAGGTGGTGTATGGGATCCCACATTGTTTGGGAAGGAGAAGTTCTAGCTCTTTATAAGGTTCCAATGGGGTTCTAATTATATCATTGACTAGTCCTTTTGGAGTATAGGCTATGTGGTTTGGGCCTTCAGTTCTTATCTACTTTTTGGTAGATAAGAACTGAAGAGATGGACCTTATAGTTGACAGAGGCATGCTGCTCATTATAGTGGGAGACTATTTGCAACTGGTTTAGCTGGAGACACAATGCCAAATGGTAGAAGTTCAAGAGGAAATACTGTCTGTCTCAGCAATGCAAACATTGCTCTCCGGGTACTTAACCTTTTTCCCTTGACAAATTGTGATTATTTGCAATTCCTTCTTAATTTAGTTTAAAGGTATGCAATTGGAAAGATGAATATAATAGTTGAGTGGAAACCAAATTTACTCTCCTTAATAATTGATTTCCTTTAATAGGCATCATTATAGTCGCCACCATTAGTATGTAATTGAATTGTCATAATAATTATAGTCTCCTAGTCAGGTGCTACCAGCCAATATTTATGCTTCACAAAATATTTATGGTGCTGCATATGACGAATATATAAAAAAAAGTTTCATCATGTCCACGCCTAAAAATAATGCACATGATGAGGCATAACATTTGATTGACATAATGATAAGCACGATAATATTATATTCCATATATATATATATATATTCAATTGGTAATCTTCTGTCCCAGGTTTGTTTCAATTGGTAATTTGTAATGAGTAATGACAACTAAAAGTCTAAAAGCTTTACGCTTATTTTCTATTGAGATAATCTAAAATATTATGAACTACAAAATGCTTCCTATAATGACTGCTAAACTTTGGTATTGGATTGATGAACTTAAGGGTCTAAAAACTATTTTGGCTACTTGAACTTTATCTGATTTTCCTGGCATCAAGATTCTATTTGTGGTGTGTGCCCTGGACTAACTAGTTGCATCCATTCTCAATTTTGGCTTCTTCTTTAAGTCAACACAGGTAAAAAGAAAAAAAAGGTTATGGATCAATGGCTGGATGCGAATGAGCTGAGACAAGCCTAGCCAAGACAAGTATTTGGCCTTGCCTATTTATTTCATCCTTCTCATTTCTTGTTCACTGATAAAAAAGTGAGGGTATTTGGCCATTCATTCTTGATTTGAGTTTGGTTGACTTGAGCTTATTCACATGCCTAAATGGGCAATTTCTTTAGCTGAAGCCATAAACTGTTCTTTTGTAGAATAATATTTGTTTTTTTATAAATAGTATTCTACACTTTTACTTGTAAAGATACACAGAGATCCTCTATTTATTATTGTATATGTGACAGCGTGTTTTATTTTTTGGGGCAGTTTTTCACAACCAAACCATATGCATGTGAGCCTTCTAGCCTTCCCAAGAAGGATCGCGATGCCTTTGGTTCTCCAATTGTGTCTGAAATTGATAGAACAATGAAGAGACAGAAGTAGATAATTTGCTACATGTATTGGAAGGTGTTGGTGCACGAATAACACGGCTGGAAAGCAGAACCCGCAACCTTGCGGGTACCATGGATAATTTGTAGGTGTCTGTTGTAACTCATTTAGGTGCTAGAAGAAAGTTCCCAATTGTTTATGTATTATTGGCCGCTAGAAGAACATATTTGCACAAACTAATGTACCGAATTGTGGTATGAATGTGATATAGAACTATTTACAGGAATTTGAGTTTCTCATGTATTTTGTGAATGCAAAGAGATCGATTTTTATAGACTTATTGTTCCTTTATCCTAAAACGAATGATACGAAAACTCTGTTTTAACATCGTGCGTATAGAAACACATTGACTTTTTCACTTCTACATTACTAGCAAAATTGTCAGTAATGCAACGTTATGTCATTGCAACGAAAACCTATTATATTGTTTTTCATTTCAACATCAAAAGATATAACATGTTCACTGGAGTTAAAAATTGGCACAGCAAGCATTCAAGACTTTAGCTTCAATACAAATGTAGAAACATAAATGGTACAATCATAGAACCACGCTAAGAATAGTGGATCTGAAAATAGACTTATAATTATAATGTGGATGCCATTCATCTTAAGATGTGCATGCCTATTACAACAAAAAGGGTTTTGTGGCTCCTGTAATCTATGCCAAAATCCAACTTGTTTACGTACAACATATCATGATATTGCATCCAACCTGTTTACCTAGATTGCCTAAATACAACCTGCCAACATACCAACAATTGCAATCTGTTTTTGACCACATTGCCAAGAGAATTCAAGTAATTGTGCTAAATCATTTCAAAAGTTGGCTAATACCAAATTAATCACTGTAATTGAACCAAAATACATAGAATCCAAAAGTTGAACCTAGCATGCTAATGTCAAACTAATTCATCAAAATTACAGAGAAACCAGCAGCAATTTATAATGAAACCAGCAGCCAACTGACTAATTTAGCCAAATTTTCATTATCCTATACATGCTTTATATGAACAAAATTAAATTTACAATAAATAAGTCACCAAGTAACAAGATACACAAACTACAAAAACCCAATATACACGAATTCCCTTGCATAAACATCTCACTCTAGCATTTTTCTCAATACACACAGGATTGCATCATCTCTCTTTTCAGATTTGCCTCATTTCTACTGGATTGAATCATCTCTCTCTTAAGAATTGCATCATCTCGTCTTGATTGCACAATCTCTCTATTCTCAATCTCGGCTGCCCTTTTTCGGAGCTCAGTCTCCATCTTCTCGATATTACCCAGCCTCTTCTCAACCTCTTTTTCCTTCCTTTCCAATTCATTTTTTCTTTCTTGTAGACCCATCTTTATGCATTCATCACTATCAGCCCACTTGAAATATTTATAGTATGCTAATCCCTAATTATTTCATATGTATGTGTAAAAAAATGTTAGTTGTGGGTCAATTTTAATCAATTTATTAAAAATGTAATTACCTATTTAAAATGTAATTACCCTTGTATTTTACTTTGGGCACCCTATAAAGGGTCGTCTTGGATTTGTTGTAGTGTTTGAATATCTCAATATAGCTTGCAGTGCACAAAAGCACAATGGTTGAGCCGAAGTCCATTTCACTTTGGATGGAGATGACAGTGATGATGAAGACATCCCTAACAAAAGAGAGACATAACTGAGAGGCTCACATATTTATTAAAAATGTTTGTTTCAACAAGTACAAAAACACCTAAGTTGCATGGAGTGCAAATGGCGTCCAAAACTTTTCGACCAAGTGGCTACAAGGAGATGTCATACCACAATACAACACATTATCAAACAAAAGCCCAATAAGTCACTAGTTACATGCCTAAATCTAGCGGATGGATATATATAGCATGTATATCTATAAATCTAGCATGTATAGAAACTTATATGCCTACATGTAGCATGTATATACATGCCTAAAAAAACTGTAACCCCACCCGCATTTTTCTAGACAAAATAAAATAAACAACAATGCCAGGATTAAAAGCTCATAAATATTACAAAACTAGTTTAAAAGTTAAAAGTATAGATTCACCATGACAATCTCAAGCATCGAAACCAAACCAAGTGCCAACTTGCAGAAACATTAGGGTAAAAACCCAGAAACATGATTGGAGAATTTTTTATAAAATATCCTATTCAAGATGGCATATTGAGCTTTAACTTCTTATTAAGAAAGGATGAATTGTCTTTTCTATGTTTCTCTTCAATTCTTTTTTCCACTTCCTTTCCAACAAAACTTAATCAAACGGATGTGTTATTGGAAAATGGTTTTGACATTAGTGAAAGTAGCTGTTTTAGAAATGGCTGCCACGATTATAGGGCTATTTTGTAAAGTTTTGTTTCCTCTCACTCTCACCCCAAATCTCTCACATTGCCTCTTTAAGAAAGGGTTTCAATTTTCAATCAAATCCAAACCCTACTATTTCTCATGGCCAAGGCGGAACTCGAAAACAGAGGTCAGGGACTTGTATAATCCAATGAGATGCCAAGGCTTATCTATCCTAGTCCCTTTTCTGCATAACTGTCTAATCACTTTTAGTTGTGGGTTTAAAGGATGCCTAGATTCGAGCTATCATAAGTAGGACTAACATATAATGTTGGGTTTGTTTTTTTAAAAGTTACGGGAATCTTTCACAATTCAAAGTATGTACTGCTTATTCATTGGGTATATCTCCAAAAAGCAAATTCGCATTGGAAAGAAAAAAAAAATTTGGGGAAAACTGACGCATCCTTCCATCAGTTTCCATTTAACACTTCCATAGTTGAACAAAGCCAAAAGATAGGAAGTATAAATCATTAAAATAAAACCATATATCTGAAGCATCTGCATTAGGTTAGGATGTAGTTCTAGCAGCTGGCAGAGTTTATCCTGCTCGCTAAATAAGAGCCGCCATGAAAGGGAATTAACAACAATTAGAATGATTAGAATGAACAAAGCAATAAAATAACTACATAAAAGTATCTGAATAGCTCAAGACGAAGGGGGATTTTGATGGGTAGGGTTACGATTTGGGATGAAGGGGATTTTGATGGTTAGAGTTAGGATTCATGTTTGGGATGAAGGGGGATTTTGATTGTAACGCCCCGGTCCCGGAGGGGTCCGAGAGTTAATACTTATCACCAATATTCACATTCAACACTATAATTATAGATTCCAAATTTCCAAAAATCATATAAAACTTGGTTTGAAGATCACTTTCCTCAATATCATCAATTATGGAATTACTACGTCACAAAAATACAATAATACTTCCTTACTAAAATCTTGTCAATACTCATTTAAACTCTTTATGATTAATCTATCATTCCTAAAATTATCTCACCCAATGCTTCATAATCTGATCCTCCACTGAAATATCCCAACTCATCTGAAAAAAATATTCAGAGATAAGGGGTGAGCTTAACCACAACTCAGTAAGCAGAGGACATATACAAGAGTGCAAATATGAGCATTTACAAAATACTGTATGCAAAACAAAAATATTTCATCAGAGTTAATATGCAGAAAAAAAAACATATTTTCAATTGTAACAGAGCGATCATTTTTTTTTTAAATCATATAAAACACAGAGTACTTTGGCATAACAAAACTGAGCATCATCGTCATATCCAAACAGAGCATCTTACAGAGCAAAGACCATGTTTAACCCCCGTGGTAGGGTTGTGCTAATCCCGGTGGCCAAACCAGGCAGAGACGGAGGTGAAACATTCCCTTAATCATTCTCGGAGCCCCGAGTGTGCACACAGGAAAGTCCACGATAAACTACTTTGTTTCCAAAATGGGTGCACTCAGAGACAGAGAAGTTGGTACCAACCCAAACAGAGCAGAGACAGAGCAGAGCAGAGCAAAACAGAAATAGAGTCAGATACAAACCAGTATACCATGCCAAAGGTTTTCAGAGTCACACTAAAATAACATATAGTTCCAGAATATTTTCAGAATCCTTGTTATGTAAATAAAACAAAGTCAAAGTATCTCTATAAAATCAATGCACAGTTTTTCAGATAATCAATATCGCTCTTTTTCGTATTTTCAGAAACACATGAAAAAAACTAAGCTCATGTCTACACAATGCATGATAGAAATATTTTTCTTTCTTTCATATAAGTTTTATGAGTAATGCAAATAACTGACTGAGGTTGGTTTTTCTCAAGTTCTCATTTATAACAAAAACATGCAAAATTTTCAGAAAGTCAACCTCGGTCTCAGAGTTGGTGTAAAGTCAAGTATAGGAACCCCGCTTACCTGGATTTCCTAACCTTTCTTAACCTTTCTTAACTTTTTCCTAAGAATGCCGAATCAAATCATCCGTCACCTATAAAATATTCACATAGTTCATTAAATCCAGCTGAACACATACTTTGCATTTAAACTTGAGATATGAAAATTCGTCATCTTCCCTTAACATCTAAACGTCATCTTGAAACCAAACCTCCCAAAATGTTTCAGATTTACTAAATTCTTCCGAAGTCCTAAAATATTATAAAATCTCTAAAACCTCGATTTCATTTTTTTTTTACTTAATCCAAACCCCTTAATATCTCAAAATCTTCGGCTAAAACATTAAAAGTCCCACTTATAAGCAATTGAAATCCGACTATAAATTATAAAACTATAACATAATTATTTCAAATCTATTAAAAATAAGAAAGCATTATTTTGTTTAATAAAAAAAAAAAAAAAACTTAACTAGTTCCTTTTAAAGGGTTTTGAAAACATAAATTTGCATTTATTATTCACTACCAGAACTCATATTTTAAAACAATATATTATTACTAAAATAATATAGTTCAAATCTCTGTCTTCTTTTTAGGTTATAAATAAATCTTTTCCATAAATCCAAATTGTGAGTGATATAAAAACCAACTTACCGTTCGGGTGTTTTAGTAAAACTATAAAACGCATGATTGAAGTAATTGTACAGCACAAAACTGATACAAAGCCATAAAACCATGAGATCGAAAATAACTCACAGAAGGAAGGCGAGCTTGCGACCGGGGAATATCGACAATGGTTGGCTATGGCGGAATGTCTACGGTGGCGTGGCTAAGAGCAATGGCAGGTTCTATGGAAGAGAGAGATGAGCGAAAGGGAGAGGAAGCGAGCGGAGGATCCGGGATCAAGGCTGTGGTCCTGGGTGGTCGGCGACGTGCAAAAGCATTGGGAGAGAGAGATTGATGAGAGAGAAACCATGAAATGAGAGGATGGGAGAGTTTACGAAGAGGAGACTGTGGGGAAAAACACTGGTGGAGGGTGGTTAACGGCTGTGCCATGGTGCCCGGAAGGTGAGTGGCTGGACAACCCGTTGCGGGAAGAGTCATGCTCTGTTTTCGTGAATGCAAAACAGAGTAATGTTTGCAATGCTTCTCGGTGGCTGGGCACAGCGTTGCAGGGTGGCTATGGGTATTTTCCGTCGTGCAGAGGATGGATCGTTTTGTGGGGTTGCAACTTGGAAGCTTGGCAGTGGAGCTCCCCTTCGATGGTAGCTTTTGTTTTACACATTGCCGTGTCCGTGATTGTTTCCTGGAGAGGGGGATGCAATGGTTTGAGCAGTTTATATGGGTGATGCGAAAAGCCTAGATAATATGAGAAGGGGAATCCGAGTATGTTAAGTAGGAGATTTTGTGCGTGGAACTAAAAGGAAAACCGCTTAAATCGTGAGGGGGTCGATTCAAATGGAGAGAAAAATCCGGATAAAGGTATGTGGTAGTTTAATATGGTTAGTGGCACGTTGAAAACTCTGATAGAGACTAGGTCACGCGAGTATATTGGAAAAGAAGTTGAATCATGCATACGTGGGAAACGTAGAGGACGACAAGCCAGTTTGAAAGCTAAAAGATCATTTTACAGATATCAGTTGTAAATGTTTCACATATCCAAAGCATCGGAGCTAGGTGTTACATTCTCCCCTCCTAAAAAAAATTTCGTCCTCGAAATTTGTTACACTTAAAGTCCCCGTCTCAAATATTTAAATCCATGAACCTCATATAAATAGAAAAATCAATCCTCAGATTATCACTCACTAATATCATGCTTTCTCTGTACACTATAATCAACTTGTAATCTTGTCGAAATCAAGTATTCCTGGAAATAATCAACCTCCATAATGGATTTACAAGCCTAATAATTTCTTTAATACATCAACATCACAAGTCTAAATATCGAGGTCCTAACCAAAATTCATTCCACAAAGTCACCTAAAATCTAAACCTTAAATTTCCATATAATCATTTCTTAATCCTCTTGGCATATACATTCACACACCTAGAGTCAATCTCATACACTTTGGGATTCAGTTTGAGCATAAAATATCAACCTCATCTTGAATGGACTTACAAGCGTAAAAATAATTCCCATTAGACATACACATCCAGTTGTAACATTCACGCCCATTGTATCGATCATCATGCACCTAGGTGTGCAATCCCCATTCAATAGATAAACTTTCAATATGGTTCGATCAAGTGCCTACTAATTTTTTTTTTCACTCATCTTCCTATCCTGACTTTATCTGGAATGGTACATAGAACTATTAACCTCATATGGATAGTAAGATAAACTTTTCTAGTTTGGGATCCAGAATCTCACACTCGATTTATGAAGAAAATCCAACGTAGCTCGAGACTCCTAAATATTTTCTTATTCTTATAAGTCCCTAAACTTAAAATCTACAGCTACGATATTTAAAACCTACATGATCTCACATCGCAACTCATTTTCCAATCATCCTCTAATGTACTCTCAAACCATAGTCTTAAAAGTGTCACGCCTCCGCTATGCACTTTGATGATCTCGCGAAACTAGAATCTATAATTACTACAACGCCTATCCCAATCCATTTTAACACCTACCAAAATAACTTTTCTCACACTTCGATAATATAAACAATTTCTCGTCTATCAAAACCATGCACATTCACTTCTACTTTGAGATACCCCTTCCATTCTCAAGTGCAACCAATAGCCACTAAAAGCACATTTATGTGTGACGACCACACACAACTAATCATGACATTCCTACCACCTTTTTTTTTATTAGGAGTGATCCGATAACTCAAAAACTCATATACTAAGTCAAAAAGTCATAATGGAATGATCAAGAGCAAAAGATGAAGCAATGTAAGTAGGAATTCATCTTGCAAGCATCTGCTTAGTGAGAGAAATTGGTATAATAAAATGAAGTTGCAACTAGGCATCAAACTGTGCTTCACCAAGTGACTACGGAATGATTTTCAATTAAAAAGGGAAAATCACAACAATGTAGTTAGGTCCAAGGTTGATTCTTCTATATCAAGAAAATTACAAATAAATAAATAAATTCTTAAGTTTTTATAAAAAAACAACCCCCGGAAATATTCTTGTTGGAAGTACTAACAAAATTGCCAAAGGATCCATTAAATAGGACAGAAGATATTGGTTGTTAGCTTCTAAAATAATTAGAATAATGAAAGGAGGCAAAACTATATATATATATATATATATTTTTGTTAGAGGTGAAATGAATATGAGTAAAAGAGGGTCTGAACACTTAGAAAGGAGCAACTTGAAATTAGAAAGAAGGAAACCCAAAGGTAGCGATGATTAAAAAGAGTCCACAATAAAGAGGTTTTGAAAAATAGGTTCATCAACTCTATATAAAAAATCCGTAGTCTGTATTGCAGTCTAAAGATAACTTGTACTTAAGACTTGCACAAACCATAAATCAAGATTCGATCAAATGCATGAATTAAAAATCCGTAAAATCAAAAATCTTGAACTTGTTCAAAATCACGTATCAACGTTTCTGGTTTTTTGTAACCTCAAATAATAACATAATCATTTCTTGACGTTTGCAAATTTCTAAACATTGAATCCAAAATTTAGGAAGTAAATTTAAATTTGAGGTATTGAAATTTGAAGACTAAGACTCAATATTAGTCTTCAATATCGGACACCTCAATATTATATTCTACAAATTTTCAACTTTAGATATCCACACGACTCATCCTTTCAGTCCGCAAATTCCTAGCCCTCCAATCAGAATGTTATCACCTAAAACTCACATATATCCAACTATATTATTTCTTATAGTCCCTTTCGCTATAACATCAAATCTGAAATTGATTTCCTAAGATCATCTATATCCAACATCTCTTATATTATAGTCTACAGAATCTCTAATCTGGCTTTTGGTCAATCTTATGATAACTTCAAAATCTAAACCTTATATTTCTAAACTCTAATTCATAAAGTCTGCAGACTCTCAAAACTCAAATTTTGTATTCTACCTTCCACGAGTATGTAAACGTGACAACCTTACATCTTATTAAAAATTATATCTTGGGCCTATAGAATTTTAAAACCTCAAGTCTCATCAAATTTCTCATATTGTATGTAGAATCTCAAATCTGTCTTTCTTTAAACTCATAACAACTTTAAAATATAAACCTTAAATCATGTCCAACTCATGCCAATAAGAAGCACCAATTGAATCTAAAACCTCAAATTCTTAAAACCTTACTGTATAAAGTCTACAGAACCTTAAACCTGGCTCTGATACCAACTGTAACGCCCCGGTCCCGGAGGGGTCCGAGAGTTAATACTTATCACCAATATTCGCATTCAACACTATAATTATAGACTCCAAATTTCCAAAAATCATATAAAACTTGGTTTGAAGATCACTTTCCTCAATATCATCAATTATGGAACTACTACATCACAAAAATACAATAATACTTCCTTACTAAAATCTTGTCAATACTCATTTAAACTCTTTATGATTAATCTATCATTCCTAAAATCATCTCACCCAATGCTTCATAATCTGATCCTCCACTGAAATATCCCAACTCATCTGAAAAAAATATTCAGAGATAAGGGGTGAGTTTAATCACAACTCAGTAAGCAGAGGACATTTACAAGAGTGCAAACATGAGCATTTACAAAATACTGTATGCAAAACAAAAATATTTCATCAGAGTTAATATGCAGAAAAAAAAACATATTTTCAATTGTAACAGAGCGATCATTTTTTTTTTAAATCATATAAAACACAGAGTAATTTGGCATAACAAAACTGAGCATCATCGTCATATCCAAACAGAGCATCTTATAGAGCAAAGACCATGTTTAACCCCCGTGGTAGGATTGTGCTAATCCCGGTGGCCAAACCAGGCAGAGACGGAGGTGAAACATTCCCTTAATCATTCTCGGAACCCCGAGTGTGCACACAGGAAAATCCACGATAAATCACTTTGTTTCCAAAATGGGTGCACTCAGAGACAGAGAAGTTGGTACCAACCCAAACAGAGCAGATACAGAGCAGAGCAGAGCAAAGCAGAAATAGAGTCAGATACAAACCAGTATACCATGCCAAAGGTTTTCAGAGTCACACTAAAATAACATATAGTTCCGGAATATTTTCAGAATCCTTGTTATGTAAATAAAACAGAGTCAAAGTATCTCTATAAAATCAATGCACAGTTTTTCAGATAATCAATATCGCTCTTTTTCGTATTTTCAGAAACACATGACAAAAACTAAGCTCATGTCTACACAATGCATGATAGAAATATTTTTCTTTCTTTCATATAAGTTTTATGAGTAATGCAAATAACTGACTGAGGTTGGTTTTTCTTAAGTTCTCATTGATAACAAAAACATGCAAAATTTTCAGAAAGTCAACCTCGGTCTCAGAGTTGGTGTAAAGTCAAGTATAGGAACCCCGCTTACCTGGATTTCCTAACCTTTCTTAACCTTTCTTAACTTTTTCCTAAGAATGCCAAATCAAATCATCCGTCACCTATAAAATATTCACATAGTTCATTAAATCCAGCTGAACACATACTTTGCATTTAAACTTGAGATATGAAAATTCGTCATCTTCCCTTAACATCTAAACGTCATCTTGAAACCAAACCTCCCAAAATGTTTCAGATTTACTAAATTCTTCGAAGTCCTAAAATATTATAAAATCTCTAAAACCTTGATTTCATTTTTTTTTTTACTTCATCCAAACCCCTTAATATCCCAAAATCTCCGGCTAAAACATTAAAAGTCCCACTTATAAGCAATTGAAATCCAACTATAAATTATAAAACTATAACATAATTATTTCAAATCTATTAAAAATAAGAAAGCATTATTTTGTTTAATAGAAAAAAAATAAACTTAACTAGTTCCTTTTAAAGGGTTTTGAAAACATAAATTTGCATTTATTATTCACTACCAGAACTCAAATGTTAAAACAATATATTATTACTAAAATAATATAGTTCAAATCTCTGTCTTCTTTTTAGGTTATAAATAAATCTTTTCCATAAATCCAAATTGTGAGTGATATAAAAACCAACTTACCGTTCGGGTGTTTTAGTAAAACTATAAAACGCATGATTGAAGTAATTGTACAGCACAAAACTGATACAAAGCCATAAAACCATGAGATCGAAAATAACTCACAGAAGGAAGGCGAGCTTGCGACAGGGGGGAATATCGACAATGGTTGGCTATGGTGGAATGTCTACGGCGGCGTGGCTAAGAGCAATGGCAGGTTCTATGGAAGAGAGAGATGAGCGAAAGGGAGAGGAAGCGAGCGGAGGATCCGGGATCAAGGCTGTGGTCCTGGGTGGTCGGCGACGTGCAAAAGCATTGGGAGAGAGAGATTGATGAGAGAGAAACCATGAAATAAGAGGATGGGAGAGTTTACGAAGAGGAGACTTTGGGGAAAAACACTGGTGGAGGGTGGTTAACGGCTGTGCCATGGTGCTCGGAAGGTGAGTGGCTGGACAACCCATTGTGGGAAGAGTCATGCTCTGTTTTCGTGAATGCAAAACAGAGTAATGTTTGCAATGCTTCTCGGTGGCTGGGCACGGCGTCGCAGGGTGGCTATGGGTATTTTTCGTCGTGCAGAGGATGGGTAGTTTTGTGGGGTTGCAACTTGGAAGCTTGGCAGTGGAGCTCCCCTTCGATGGTAGTTTTTGTTTTACACGTTTCCGTGTCCGTGATTGTTTCCTGGAGAGGGGGATGCAATGGTTTGAGCAGTTTATATGGGTGATGCGAAAAGCCTAGATAATATGAGAAGGGGAATCCGAGTATGTTAAGTAGGAGATTTTGTGCGTGGAACTAAAAGGAAAACCGCTTAAATCGTGAGGGGGTCGATTCAAATGGAGAGAAAAATCCGGATAAAGGTATGTGGTAGTTTAATATGGTTAGTGGCACGTTGAAAACTCTGATAGAGACTAGGTCACGCGAGTATATTGGAAAAGAAGTTGAATCATGCATACGTGGGAAACGTAGAGGACGACAAGCCAGTTTGAAAGCTAAAAGATCATTTTACAGATATCAGTTGTAAATGTTTCACATATCCAAAGCATCGGAGCTAGGTGTTACATTGATGGTTAGAGTTAGGGTTAGGGTAAGGTTCGGACTTCTCTCTCTAAACGCCAAATCGAAGGTGGAGGATGGCTTTGTTTGCGGGTTTCTCTCTTTGAACGCTGAATCGAAGCATACCCAAGTTTCTCACTCTTCGCTCCCTCTTAGGACGCACGACAACCAGAGAATGAGAAATTTCTTATCCTCTTTCTTGTGATTGGACGGCCGGCCAACGTGGGTGTCAAAATGGATGTCAAGCTCTGGCGTTCTCTTGCTGAAACTCGAAAACCCCCTTCGTCCTCTTCGCGGTTTTCTCTATCTCTGATATTCCCTTCGATTTGAATGCTTGTTCTCAATTCATCTCGCGTTTTGTGATGTTTTGTTTTCGTTTTTAATTTTTTTTTTAATCATCGGATGACGTCATCCGACTCCATTGACTCCAGCATAAAGTCGACTTTGTATGATGCCAAGTAGAATCTTCTAGGTACTCTAAGGCCTAGTTTGTTTTACAGATGAGATTGAGATAAAATGAGATGTGATGAATTAAGATTAAAGTGAAAAGTAAAATAAAAGATTGTTATAATATATTTTTTTAATATGATTTTTATATTAGATTTAAAAAAGTTAAATTGTTTATATTATTTTGTATTGAGATTTGAAAAATGTATAATGATATGATGAGATGAGATGAGATGAAATAAGATAAGATGTTTTTTGAAACAAAAGGGGCCTAAATCAATGAATACAAATGGCAAATGCAAAAAATTGGAGGAACAAAAATTGCAAGTGAACAAAACCACAACAAGAAGGAAGGCCCAAGTTTTCATATGTTAACTAGCGTACAATAAAAATCTGAACAGAACCAACAAGAAGTGAGTACATTAAAACAACTTTTATTACAAGTAGAGTAGTATATTCAACATCCGTTTTTTTTATTTTATTGGTGGTATATTCAAACAACTCTTTTTTTTTTTTTTTGATAAGTAGTATATTCAAACAACTATCAGGAACAAACAGATATAAGAATGATATAGTGAGCAGCAGGAGCTTACCAAGTTTGAATAATGAGATGTTTCCTGAGCCTGAGATTCAGATCCTTCAAAGTGCACAAGTTGGCTCCCTAGCATGGTCGACGCTAAGCCAAGATTGTAGTTTGGTGCATTTTGAATAGCAAGGTTTGGACCTTCTGGAGGCAACGATATTTCCTGCTTCAACTCGTCATCTTTTAAGCCTGCACTAGGCACATTGGCCTCTGAAGGATTTACCTTTTCAAGAACAGGCTGAGGGATAGATTCTTCGTGATTAGGAAAATTATCATGATCATTTGAGGATACAATCTGATTGCTGCATGTAGATATAAAATACCATGCTTAGTTTAAGTTTTCCATTTTTTATAAATTTAGTTCAAGTTTTCTTTTTCTTTTTTAGATAGGCACAATAATTTCAAATTTTTCAAGAAAGAAAAAGCCAGAATTTTTATTTATCGAGCATTGCCCATCAACCTTTATTTTTATTTTTTGAAAGATAAGAGATGAACTAAGGGTGTGATGAAAAGTATTGCATTTATAAAGTGGGATGAAAGTGGAACAGTAGCATGCAGCATTACTATTTATTTCTATAAATGATACAAAAAGAAAACCACAATAACCAACCTGGCCTTTCAAAAAAAAAAAAAGAGGAAAAAAAAAAAAGTACAGTAAAAAAGGTTAATCCACAAGGTCATAATTGGCAACTGTCCACACATTAATGTTCTGGTGCAAGACCAATATAGCACTCCGCTCCAGCGCCGTACTTTCTTCTAAAATTATTGGTTTTACATGCATCTATAGTCCATTTGAGATTTTCAAATATTTAGATTTTGGGGCTGAGTTTATTTAGTTATTTTCTATATATTTTTTTTAAAAGGATTCTAAAGTTCCTTTTCCTTTAAAATTCTTTAATATCCAAATTGTTTTTTTTGTTTTCTTTTTGTATTTAAAGATATCGATATTATGTGATTAAAATTCTATTCCGATTCGCATGTCACGTATGATTTCTCTCGATTTTCTTTCTTAGTGTATTTTTTTCACATCCATGACTTGCACGTTCCTATCTTCCGTTCTTCACGGCAATAGTTTTGTGCTTAATAGATATTTATTCACGTTTCTTTTATTTTATGTTTCCTGATTATTGTTCTGATTTTCTATTAATAGATATAACTCCTAAACCCACGCCATACACACCTGCCATCTAGTAACTTCTTCATCTATTTCGGTGTAGTTAGAAGTCTCCTTTCAAGCTGCAATTTCCCTCACCATCCGTATCCCACGCGTGCAGAATTCACGTCTCCATATCCGTAGAGGGTAGATTTCAGATTAGTTAAAAACTCCCCTCCACTTTTCACTAGGGTTGCAGTTGCATATATATTGATAGCAGTAGAGTTCCTCATCACGGTATACACTCAAAGCGTTTCCGCCACTGCACCTAATCACCAGGAGAAACCCAACCACGACAGCATTGCCCTACGTTGCACCGTATCACCCCGGCATCATCACCATCATAGGGAAGTTCCAATATCAATACTCTCTCAGAGCACCCCAAACCGAAGCCAGCCATATAAACGACTTGCGGTTTCTTGCCCTCACGGAAGTCACTAATGAGTTAGGTCCAATGCACAGCCAGCAAAACAAAATATATATATATATATATAAATCCAAGCCCATGAAAGCACTTGCCAAAAATGGCTAACCACCATCATCGAGAGTCCAAAATGATGGTACCACCGCTGGAAACCGAGTGAAAAAGGGCCCTTGTTTTGGCTCCCCGAAACAGAGCACCACTTTCACCTTGCGGCCACCCTTACAACCAACTCTACCGCGAGTCTATTACGCCGGGAACCACCGTGCAGCCCCATATTTACCACCTTACGTAAATCACCAGTCAGCATTTCATCACCTCCCCGTGCGCTACCACCTCCACCTCACATGGAACCAAGTTGTCCATCATAGAAATGAGAGGCCTCTGTTTCAGTGCTCCGAAAACAGAGTATTGTGGACTCAAATAACCACTGCTCTGAAGTCACTACCTACGCCAGTTGCCGCAACCTCAAACCATGTAGCAGATAGCAGACAATGCCGTCTTAGAATTTCCCGACAGCCCAGACGCACCGCACGTTCTCCCCGTAAGTTTCCCCGTACAAACTCCATCCCTCTCTCTCAATATTACAATATTCTCACTCCCTCTCATCACGTGGCCTCTCTCTCATCACTCTCGCTTTCATAGTCGCCAACTAACTGGAGAACTCATTTCAGCCGTCCATCCCCGTCGTGACTCCCTCTCCTCTCGGTGAGCTCCCCTTTACTGCTTGGTCAAGAATTTGGAGTTTAAAACTTTGGTGCCCTTGTGTTTTAGTGTTTCTCATATAGGGCCATGCATTTATATTCTTTTTGTTACTAAAACACCCTCTGCGTGGGCCTCTGTTAGATTGAGTTTTATTTTGTTAGATTGAGTTTTATTTTGGTAAGTATTTTATTTATGTATACCACATAAAGAAAATAAAGAGAGATTTGAACTATATTATTTTCGTAATAATATATTGTTTTTAAAATATGAGTTCTGGTAGTGCATAATAAATGCAAATTTATGTTTTCGAAACCCTTTAAAAGGAACGAGTTAAGTTTACTTTTCTTCTATTAAACGAAATAATGCTTTCTTATTTTTAATCGATTTATGTTATAGTTTTATAATTTATAGTCGGATTTCAATTGCTTCTAAGTGGGACTTTTAATGTTTTAGCCGAAAATTTTGGGATATTAAGGGGTTTGGATTAAGTAAAAATCGAGATTTTAGAGATTTTATAATATTTTAAGACTTCGGAAGAATTTAGTAAGTCTAAAACATTATGGGAGGTTTGGTTTTAAAGATGACGTTTAGATGTTAAGGGAAGATGACGAATTTTTCATATCTCAAGTTTAAATGCAAAGTATGTGTTTAGTTGGATTTAATGAACTACGTGAATATTTTATAGGTGACGGATGATTGGATTCGGCATTCTTAAGCAAAAGTTAAGAAAGGTTAGGAAGTCCAGGTAAGCGGGGTTCATATGCTTGGTTTTATACCAAATTTAGTCTGAGGTTGATTTTCTGAAAAATTGTGCATGTTTTGTTATGAAATGAGAACTTGAGAAAAACCAACCTCAGTCAGTTATTTGCATTACTCATGAAACTTATATGAAAGAAAGAAAAATATTTCTATCATGCATTGTGTAGACATGAGCTTAGTTTTTGTCATGTGTTTCTGAAAATGCGAAAAAGAGCGATATTGATTATCTGAAAAATTGTGCATTGATTTTATAGAGATACTTTAACTCTATTTTATTTACATAACAAGGATTCTGAAAATATTCTGGAACTATATGTTATTTTAGTGTGACTCTGAAAACCTTTGGCATGGAATACTGGTTTGTATCTGATTCTATTTCTGCTTTGCTCTGCTCTGCTCTGTCTCTGCTCTGTTTGGGTTGGTACCAACTTCTCTGTCTCTGAGTGCACCCATTTTGGAAACAAAGTGGTTTATTGTGAACTTTTCTATGTGCACACTCGGGGCTCCGAGAATGATTAAGGGAATGTTTCACCTCTGCCTCTGCCTGGTTTGGCCACCGGGATTAGCATAACCCTACCAAGGGGGTTAAACATGGTCTTTGCTCTGTAAGATGCTTTGTTTTGATATGATGATGATGCTCAGTTTTGTTATGCCAAAGTACTTTGTGTTTTATATAATTTAAAAATGATCGCTCTGTTACATTTGAAAATATGTTTTATTCTGCAAATTAACTTTGAGAATTATTTTTGTTTTGCATACAGTATTTTGTAAATGCTCATGTTTGCACTCTGGTATATGTCCTTCGCTTACTGAGTTGTGGTTAAACTCACCCCTTATCTCTGAATATTTTTCAGATGAGTTTGGATATTTCAACCAAGGATTTGATTACGAAGCATTGGGGGAGATGACTCAAGAATGGTTGATTAAGTATAGAGAATTTATATGAACATTGATAAGGTTTAGTAAGAAAATATTATTGTAGTCTGGTGACTTAATATTTTTAGAATTAGTGATATTGAGGAAAGTGATCTTCAAACCAAGTTTTATATGATATTTGGAAATTTGGAGTCTATAATTATAGTGTTGAATGTGAGTATATGTGATAAGTAGTAACTCTCGGACCCCTCCAGGACCGGGGCGTTACAATCCGCAAATAGTAGAGAGAGAAATCAGAGTCCACTCCTAAATTGACATGAGTAAAATTAAGCGAAAAGAAATAAGCATTCACCAACCTAGAAGGTTCCTTGGCAATTTCATAAATCCCCTGAGAAGACTCAATAGCATAAGATTAGTTATTGCCACCACCATTTCCACCAACAGATTCCATATTCAATCCAGTATTAAAATCAAAGTTCCCAAGAGTTAATCCATTCTTCAATGCTTCAGACACCCAAAAATGATTTGGAAAAGTAACACGGGGCCTGAAATTAACATTCAACTCATTGGGTGATGGAGAGATGACTTCAACTATAGCAGTTGCAACATTGGATGAGATCATTGTTTCAGAAACAATACAAGTCCGAAATTTTAAGCGGGATTTAAAGCAACAAATCTTTTTAATAAACAAGAAATCTTCATTAGAGAGAGAAAAAAGCGACCAAAAATTAATTTTTACAATTTTTTTGAAAAGTCATTAATACTTAACAAATTTGGAGGACTCAAAAACAAATTAAAATGAAACCAAAAAAATAATTCTACTAGCTAATCAATACCTCCTTTGGGGACATCAGACTCTTGTGTTGAGCGGCTAGCAGATTCTGAAGAAGAGCTAATGGCCAAAGAATTGTCTGATACTGAAGAAGGTAGAAATGACTGAGAAAAAATATTTTTGAACTGCCGTGGACTTCTCTGGTGACTCTTTTTCGTGGATGGATCTCACATCATTGGAGGCTGTTTTTTCATTCTTAGACAACTCTAAGTCATTAACATCTTGGGAAACATCTATTTTTCCTTGAACATGATTTGGTTCAGCAGCTAGTCTTTTGACTCCCTCCGTGTTCAGTTGCATATACAACACTCAGATGCTGGGAGAGAGGTGGCGTCAGAACTGGATCTAAAACAGAGGAACAGGCACTGGACACGATTACTGGAGAGCAGAATGTGATAGTTGGTCAGAATCTGATGTAGACTTTGCTGGCTTAACTACTTCTGCAGGACCAGTGGGAGAAATGGCTGCAACAGCAGCATATTTTGGTCGTGCACCCCCCAATATGTTCAGTATATAAGAATGTTCCAATAATAGATTTTTGTATGCTTCTTGTGTACTTGGGCATTATCTAGTTTCATTCTATTCAATAAAGACTATTACTTATTAAAAAAAAAAGTTAGATAAAACACAAAATGCTGTGTATGAGTAACTAAAAACAATGTAATTAAGAATAAAAAAAAGCATTAGCGTAATAAATATACTTTTTAAGGAGAGGAACTGCATTTTTTCCAGTTTTCTGTGCAACCGAGAAAGCAGAGGGCATAGAACGTCCTCTCTCTGTGTTGTGACTGATACCAATTTTGTGATACCCCATATGAGAATGATAAGATAAGTGGTGTATGGGATCCCACATTGCTTGGGAAGGAGAAGTTCTAGCTCTTTATAAGGTTCCAATGGGGCTCCAATTGTATCATCGACTAGTTCTTTTGGAGTATAGGCCATGTGTTTTGGGCCTTCCATTGGAGTGTTACAAATGGTATCAGAGCCTATCCCAATCAGAAATGTGAGACTTGAGCCGTGCCATCTATAATGGACAGACCCGACGAGGACGTCGGGCATTTAAGGAGGGTAGATTGTGATACCCCATATGAGAATGATAAGATAAGTGGTGTATAGGATCCCACATTGCTTGGGAAGGAGAAGTTCTAGCTCTTTATAAGGTTCCAATGGGGCTCCAATTGTATCATCGACTAGTCCTTTTGGAGTATAGGCCATGTGGTTTGGGCCTTCCATTGGAGCATTACAAATTTCCTCTCTAGCAGCCACATTCCTTCCACCACTATAATCTGACAAAAGCCATTCGTAAGACGAAGTGAGATATAAGCAACAAAAAAAGTAACCCGAAAGCAATATAATATCTGTGTCTATAAATTGCCCATAGAGACAACAATTTTAATCAAGAAATATCCATGCTGTCTTGATCATAGCTATTTCACAACATTAGAAGGATAATACGCCCCTAATTTTTACATGGATAACATTTTGGGCACAAACAAGCCAATGTACTAAATTCTTAGTTGCAAAACTCAGAAACTAAAATAAGGATCTCCATTCATATAATAGTGATAAAGAATGGGGCCCCAAAATTCAGCACCATAAACTACTACAAAGTATAGCAAGAGAAGTGCTACATTTCCAAAGGGGTATTACGAAAGAATAATACTAGTATGCTCCTCATTTTGACCGTTTATGTATATAATTTTTTTTAAAAGAAATTTTTGCTTAATGATTAAGGAAGTGACTATTAGTGTATTGGTATTTTTATAATTATTTTTTAAAAATGTTTAAACATGTTTAAAGCAAAAAAAGAAAAGAAAAGTACAATTCACTCTAGAAGACACACCAAGTGGGCAAATTGAGAGGCATAGTAGCACTACCCATTACAAAAACAAACTTGCAAACTAATGTGGCACAATGTGAGATTCAAATCTACTTTACAATAAAATCAGTTTTACAACCTGATTCTGCATCAAGCCACATCAATTTGTAAATTGTAAGTCTATTTTTGTAAGATTTCTTTGTAGACCAAGCATTTATCTAATCTTTATCCAGCCATGCAAAGTAAAAATTTGCCAAGAGATATTAAAAGAGTTACCTTGACCACCCCTAGCCAATCTCCCCCTGCAAGAACTTAGAACCTTCAGATTTTATGTTTCTCAAATTCTGCAATATCACAGGCTCTAATGAATAAATTCATCTAGCAAGCTTGATGCAGTAACCAAAAATAGAAGAATCAATTTATTCCATCACAGTGAGTTGCATCTTAGAGAATAAACTAACAGAAACAAAAGGTTAAGTGAGATATTTATCATTACTTTAGCCAGTGGACAAGGACAATGATATCTTACCTCTTTTCTACGATCACGTCTCCTTTTCACCTCATGGAATGTATCTGCCAACCAAAGCAACACATGCCACCAGTTTAAACATGTCACTATTTAATTATTTATTTAGCCTTTTCATTTAAGTGAGGATACCACTTGTTAAGGACGTATTCTGCAGTCTGGTTTATCAAATCCCGCTCGACCGTAACCTGTAAAACAAGAACAAGGAAGATCGGAGTCTGGGACCGCTCCGACGATCAAGTTAGTTTTAGGGAGAAAATGTATGGACATTTGGTTGAGAGAATTTGAGAATGTACCCTCTTTTCGTCTTTGGTTTGGTGTTATTTATAGGTGTTCCCTTTGAAGGAGGGTCTTTATGATAAAAGAGCTGGAAATCGGGATATCACTTGATCGTCATCCTCGATAGGGAAAAACCTGATCTGATTCGGTCGGTCTCATCGCAGTAATTGAGTATCCCTTCATTTAATGCTCAATTAGACCCTTTTGGAAAGGGGCATTAAATGCCGCTATATCTTTCGTCAATCTAACAATTAATGATGTGCGTTTATAGTGTCGCCGCATTTAAGAGGGGAGGTCTGTAGACCGGCGGCTGTCCGTCGTTCATAAATGCGGGAGCGATCTTGATGTGAGGCGGATCCAGGAGATATCTCAGTACGTGAACCGTCGTTCTGGCCTTAGCGTGTCCTCGAAGTTGATTTAATCTCATTCTGCCAGTTCGAGATAACCAGGGACTTGGATAATCCCCGGTTTCAGTCTCCCTAGTTGAATTCGGACACCGCGTGGTGATGGGTGCAGATTACGGGCCTTGGGCCTGACAACCCTTTTGGGCTTAGGTCCGGATGGGTTGGACACCCTTTCACCACTCAATAGATATTGCATGGAATTGGGCGATGAGAAACTGTAAATGGAATAAGAAAGAAAGAAAAAAGTAAAATTTATTTAAAAAATAAATAAAAGAATTACTTTTCCCCTAAGTTTCTTCGCAACCAAGCACAAAACAAATCAATAACAGCAATGAAAAAAATAGCTGATAATAATGAAACTTCTACTAGTTCCGGATTATTATTAAGTAGTCGTTTTGTTGTGTTCTCTAAAGACTACAATTTTCCCTTTTTTCTCAGTCAGCAAACACAACTTCTAAAACAACACGAAAACTAGGAAAAATCCCCGATCAAAATCGCAGAACAAGAACCTCAGCCCTACCCTCCTCCCCAAGAAAAAGAAATAAACGAATACGCATATATGTAAGCAAAAATCTAGTGCATAAAGAATGAGCTAAAGTGCAACAAAAACCCTTGTTGAAGCCATAAAAATTGGCCAACAGGTCGGGGCGAGAGAAAGAATCATTCCTAGCCCACTGGTGCGAGCTGGGCTCTATTCGGGGTCATTTGGGGCTCCCAGTGAGGTCCCGGTGGGGCAGTATGTATGTGAATAATAGATAAAATAAATAAAAATGGACACATAATTTTACGTGGTTCGGCAAATGCCTACATCCATAGATATTTGGAGATGAGAATCCATTATAATGGAGATTTTTACAGTCACTCATAACTGTCTGTGTACTAGAAAAATATATAGATAAATATGCAGATAAATTCGCCAGTCGAAACTCTCGAGGAAGGCTAAAGAAGATGATGTTAGAGAAGTAGAAGCTATCCAAATTATTCCAGAGGGAGAGAGTCCAGACCCCCTTCTTTCATCTGTTTGAGTCCTTTTATAACCAAGTTTCGGTCAGTACGGTCAGATATTTCCCTTGCGTGTGCCGGTCGACTTCCTGTTCGGCGTCCATCAGTTCCCCATTTTTTCCCTATCTCTTCCTTTATTTTCCTGACAGCCCCCATCACCCTTAGTCAAATCTTGTCTATTTTTGTTGTTATCTGCAATAGATATTTGTGATGATTTCATCCTTTCCAACCCTAATGCAAGGAAGGCAAATGGATGGAAAAAGCCTCTCATGTATACCTAAAAAAAGGAGCTTCTGGGCGGTCTCTTCGGAATCCATGGAGCACTCCATGAGCATGGTGTAGATTTCATCGTTGCTATGCTGCTTGCCCATGATCTTCCTGATGTCATGGATCGTCGCTGCACGTGGGAAGGGATCGACGTCAAAACCCTACCACCTCCACCTCCCCGATACCAGCCATGCCGTTCATGTTTCTTCTTGTATTTAGGACACAACAATGAACCAAAAAGAGACTATATTGTGAGACGATGGCCGGAGAGATTCAACAGAGAGAGTGGTTGGAGGTTTTCACCAGATGGAATCACAAGAGCTTCTCTCTGCAAGACGCGAGAGTTTTAGAGCCTGTTTGGACTTAGAGATTAGATGAGATCAATTATAAATAGTTATAAAATGAGTGGTTGAGATGAGTTGAAATTTAAAATGAATAGTTGAGATAAGTTAAAAGTACGAAATGAGTTGTGATTAGTAAAACCCAATTTTATAAACAAACCAAGCCTAAGGTGACTTGAAATCTGATTTTCTCTCTCTACTAGCCCGCATTTTTGCTTCATTTTTTATTTTTTGTTTTATAAAATCAGAGGATGATGTGGCATCCGACTCCATCGACTCTGGCATAAATAGACTCTATATAGAATTTCTGTTTAAATTATGGGAAATGCAGCGCCCATTTTGGCATTTATTTAAATGAATTCTTGGCCCGATCACACGTTCCAACCAGCCTGCTTCCTCTTTTCTTCTTCTCCTTCTTCTTTTCATCTCCCCTGTTTTTGTTCATGTTCACCCGTGTGTTCCAGCCAAGTTTTGCAGCCTTTCCCTCAGCTTGAATCACACATGCGTTACTCCATTATTTTCCCCGTACTTAGATGAATATTTCTCCTAAAATTTTGATGCTGATCAATAATTCACATGCCCGATTTTCGCTGCGAAATCGTGACTGTCCAGCTTTGTTTGTGTCTCCATTTTCACCCGAAAAGTTGAGCATTGGTTGTCTTGGCTTGTTGTTGGTAACTTGCTTTTTAGCCTATAAAATACCCATCTATCACGCGAAAAATCCATGCTGAAAACCTCTCAATGCCGTGCCCTAATTTGGTTTGAAATCGTGAGCTTCACTTTCCGTTTTGGATCATTTCTTCCTCTTGAATTAAACTAGAGTATCTCCTCTTTAAAACCCTCTATAAATTCAAAATTTTCAAGTGCGTTTTAATCATCATTTTAATCACCGCATTTCACCATTTTGAGGAATTTTTGATAAGTTTTATTATCCTTTTTGATTTGTTTTATCAGTTTACAAGTTTTCTTTAATTTATTTATGTTGTTTTATTTTACGTTCTTGTGTTAGTGAGATTAAATAATAATAATTGCACTTAATTTATTTATTTACGTTTACGTGTGTAAATTATTTTGTTCATAATGTTTATCGTTATTTTGGGGTGTTTTTATATGTTGTTTTATTTATGTTAAATTGCTTTAATTAATTGTGTTAGTAATATTTATCATATTATTGGTGTTTTATTTATGATTAGTTTTTAATTGTTTTAGTTGTTTCCGATGATAATATTTAATTATTTGTGATGTTTTTTATATATGTTGATGTGATGGACGTGACTTTATCGACGAGTTCGTAGGTGGAAGAGCGGAGTCGTTGTTCGGCATTTTCGCTAACATCTGAAGTTTTTATCGAATGTATGGTAAGTATTTTCCAAATGACTATTAAGATTTAAATATATTTTTGTATTAACAAATCTTGTATATTAGGGGTTGTACCGGACTGAGTTCGAGGAGTCTGGGGATCGATTGGATTGGAGGATGGAGTTGTTTGTGTGTTTGGTTGATGTTGGGATTTGTTAGTTATTTTTGTGCATTGTCGAATGCATTACATAGTGTATGCATGTTTATGTTTGTAAAGGAAAACTGGATTTTCGCATAACTATATGCATGTTCATATGTTGGAAATAAAAACTAGGTTTTCAGGTGTAAATGGTTTTCGGGTGTGTGTATCACGATCCCAAGCCGAGATGAGGCTATATCTCGGTGGAACTCATCTGGTTACTCGGGAGCAGAATATACTGAGTGACGTTCCCTGGGTTGTCTCTGGGCGACAATGGGATCGAACAGGATGGAAACCCTCTCATGGTATGGGGGTTAGGGGATGGCCTGATCATGGTATGCGTTGGGCATCGCCGATTCTATAATTACATGCACAATTGTTACTCGTGGTGTGACGAAGAGAGCCAGGGTGTATGGATGGTCCCTAGGGGAGACCATGGTGCATACGGTTAATAAAATGGATTTGTTGGCCATTTTCTAGGAGTATGACGGGTTTTTGATAAATGGATTTATGTGTAATCTGGGAAAATGGTAGTTGTTTTCAATGGATTTATTTTGTGCCAAAATGAGATTTTGGCGTGCTTGGAAAAGTATTTTTTTTTTTTTTTGAAAAAACGATTTTTGAGTCTCATGCATGCATATAATTGTTACATGAATGTATTTTTATCTTGTGGTTTGTTTGAATTTTACTTACCTGCAGTTCCATTTATGGTATCGTAGATTTTGATGCAGGTGACGAGAAGGTTGAGCCTAAGGAGGCAGCTCCATCACTGGAGTAACTTAGCGTAGTTTATATCTTGGGAAATATTTTCCCACTTTTGGATAATTATGTATTTTTATGTATCGACCTTAGGATGACTGTATTAAATCTCCCGTTGGAGACTTTGTGTTAGACTAGTTTGTAATATATTTTAAAATTTTGGTACTTAGTTATTGACTTAGTTTATCTACTGCTTCTTTTATTTTATATATGTTGCATGTATACACACTTAGCACTTGTCATTGGGGTGCGTGACCGTGTTGTCATAATCTCGACGTCTCGATTCCCATGTTTCATATATAAGAGTTGGGAGTGTCACATCTTTTAATGAAATATTCAACTATGGTTGAAATTTATATTTTCTGCATGTATATATAAAAATGTATATTTGTTGGGGGAAATGTTAAATCAATTTTCATTTTACTTGGTTAAAAAGGAAAAAGAAAAAAATATTGTCAAGGAAATTTTTGAAATACACTTCATTAAAACTGACCTCATTAATGCATAATAATCACTACGAAATTGGTTTAATTAGTAAACCAAACTATCACTAACATGCAAATCATTGCCACATAAAGCCATATCATGAATATTAGGAGCCTAGAAAACCCCTTACCAGCACTTCTTTTGAAGGTGATGCAATTAAATTGGCTTTGAACACCATACATAGCATGTCTTTGGCTACTATACCAGTCTGGATGGGGCTATATCAAACCCTTTCAAATGTGGCGAATGAGATAATTTATGAAGTTAATATCCTAATATATGTCCATTGATGTTACTGGACATAATCTTTTTTTTTTCCTTGTATATCTTAAAAAAATGTTTTTCATTGCTAATGTTTGTGAAATTCTATTCGAAGGGACTGCTGATAGAAGGTTTCTTTTGGACTCCCTCTTTGGCTAGCCCAACTACAATTGCTGCTCGACAAAGTGGATATGGTGTTTCTCGGCTTTTTCCATTTGTGGTAATGACACTTCTCTTCCACTAGACTCTTGGAGCTCGCAATTTTCTTCCAACATCAGTTATTAAATTGAACCCCTTCATTTTCATGGATCTTTTAAGTTATCTACTGACCATTGAGGTATTAGCTTAAGCTCTATATTTGGAGAACATGAATTGATGGAGAGAATCTTTAACTACAAAATTCTGGACTTTTACTTTTACTTTTACTACATATTTTAGAAAGCTTACTACATAGAATAAGCTACCCTTTTTTCTACGTTCTCCACCTGGTCATAAAATATGATTGGCTTTTGTCCATCTAGTCTCTTTTATTTTTTTTTTTTTTTCTGGAGTTTAAGAAATTATGCTATATTTTAGTTTGTTTCTTACTCCTTTGTGATTTTGGGTACCGAGAATGACGTTCCACTTGTTATGCTTACATCTCAATAATTTTCAATTATTGAGTTTATCTTGAATAACTATGGTCCAGATTTTGTAACTAGAATCTCAATATCCTTTTCAGAATGTGTAGGGCGCTGATGCCTGGAGACGGAGAAAGCTTGAATGATGTGGCTGTATGGGAGATGCCTCCTGTAAGTCTACTGAATCAGCTTCTTAGCTATTCACAAGTTTTCATATATTGCTATTTCATAATAATATATTCATGTGACAATCTCAATTACTTTGATTTCTTTTTTTCTTTCTTTAATTTGTATGTATTTTAGTGAAGAGAATGTGAATGTACTTAATTACAAACAACCAAAGAATGCTATGAGGTTTTAAAATCTTGAGAACATATAACATGTCTTCATGATAGAAGTTTTCTAATGAAATCTATGTTGCATTGTAGATGTTATTGATGGATATGAGGGGAGAAAAGCTTTTTTTTTTCTTCCTTTTTATTGGTTAAATAAAATCTTATACCCTAAACTTCCAGGTGTTTTTGCAGTTTGCACCCTAAATTACTAAAATTCTTTTATCCTCAAACAACTCGGAATTGAAAAAGAACACCCTATGTCCAAACCTGATCATTAATATGGTGAAAGTAGACAATGTGACACTATCTTAACCATTGGTTCTTATGGAGGTTGCTAATTGAGAGTCGGCAATAGTTGGATGATGCAATGTATTAGTTTGGTAGTTTACAATGCAAAGTAAAACACCTGATGGCATGGAAGTGAAAAATGTAACATTTTTTTTTTGGTCTGGTAGGGATGGGTTAATTTGGTATCTTTGATCAAATGAGTGAGTGAACTGAATTGAGTTTGGCAATGGGAAGAAATAAACAAGAATCAATGGTTTATTGAAGCATTTTGTATCGAGACAATTATTTTAAGTTTATTCTCAATTTCTTTATTCCTTTTTGCTTCAAGCAAGATAGGGCCTTTGTGCTTTGTTCCTTTATTTTGCTGTCCAATACTGGGTAACATTTACTTCTCTAATAATTCTGTTTCATAGAAATATTGTTAGCAAAATGTAGGATCACTCAAACTCTTGGGCATTTCAAGTTTTGATATAAATAGTTGGTTAAATTTTGGAGGTGCACCTGTCAAACTGATTTAGGTTTCATCCTACTTGTTCTGCATGCTTTTCACTTGCATTATAATAGGCATATGTCTATATAGCTTAACATTCAAGCATTGTGATTTGACTTTTCACATGCTTTATAATAGGCACTTCTTTTTAATCTTTCATACTTAAGGGTATTAATTTATAATGTTTTGTAACACATATTTGTGTATTTTAGGTTATATAGTCTAAAAAAATACTAGGGAAACTGAATGGCTATAAAAGCCATATAGTTTCACTGGTATTTTTTTTTTTTATTTTAAAAAATGGTATTTGCGGCAATTTTAGATTGCGGCAAAAAAGCTTTTTAAAATTGAAACCCAACATCAGCGATGTTAAAAAGCGCTGGGAAGAGACATTTGTAGCAAAAACTGCTCGCTGGAAAAAGCTTTTAAAAATCGAAAATTTAGTTCTAGCGAAACCATAAACCACTGAAAAAGATATTCACGGTGAAACTTGGTTGCCGCAATGCAAACTAAAAATCGCCGCAAAATAAAACACCTATTGCCAGCGCTGTCTACAATTGCTAGAGATGTATATTAGTGGCGAATTTAAGACTATTAGCGGCACTTGTGAATAGCCGGAATAATTAGTTCACAACAATTATTAAACGAATTATAATGCCTATTCCCAATGATATTTTGACCAATTGCGATGAAAAAAATCTCCCGTAAAGTCCATCTTTTTGCGGCAATTTTTAGCTTCCATTGTGGTAGATTAGGGGTCGGTTTGTTTTCATAAATTAGTTTTATTATTCACACTTTATTTTGTTCTTTCAATTCATCTCAGTCCACTACAACATATGTTAGCATTTGCTACGTTTAATATTTTTGCGTGTCTAGTTGGCAGCAAAGTTACTTGTACTTCACTTGTCGTTGCTAAATTCGTGGCCATTTTAGACCTTGCAGGTGTATCACTTGTTCATTTGCCGCGAGTAGTTTCTGCGTCAATAAAATCTACAGCCAGAAATTGAGTGGACATGCATAGATGTCAGGAGTCGCCATTGGTTTATATTTTTGCCGCAGATGCTGTCTCGCCGTAACATGTCGACGATTGAAAAAAGGCAGATATAGCTTTATGAGTTGCTCTTATTTCTGCGGCACACATATGCCGTAACTGGTTTATAAACTTACACACAATGTGGGTATAACTCCCACCGACAAAGTGACATATTACGGCAGTTTAAATGTCGCCGCTTAAAAACGTCAGCATGTTGTTGGCATAGGATGTGTCCAGGCGTCGAAAACATACTGATCATGACCGTGTTTTCGCCATTAAAATGGTTTCTAATTTAAAAATGAATAATGCCCTCGAAAATTTGTCCCGAAATTCGATGTGCTTGTTGGATTTATCATATTTTCAGATAAAGTTAAGTAAGATAAAAGAGTGTTGCATTTATTACCTTTGCAGATGCAAGTTTAAATTGATTTCCTTACTTTTGCGCAAAACAAAAATTGATGTGATATGTTATAAAAAAGGAAAAATATTGAGTGAATCCACACTCAGCACACTCACTCTCACAGTGCACTGTTCACATGAACAGTGCACTGTGAGGGTGAGTGTGCTGAGTGTGGATTCACTCTAGCATCACTCTATAAAAAAAGATAAGTCATTTTGAAAATTTCTAATTCCGGTGTTTGTCTCAAATAACCATTTTCAAAGTTTTATGTTTTAAGTGATCAGGACTTATATATAATTATAAAATAAAAATTTTAAATTGATATGTTTGATTGTAAACATTTTAATAAAATAAGAAAAAAGAGATTTGAATAATACATTACATTAATTTATAAATTTATTTCAAATAAATTTTTTTCTAGATATAATTATTTCTCATTCCATTTTACACTTAGACTGTCCAAGAGATATCATCATTTTATTTAAAGAAAAATAGTACTTTGTTTACTAATTTTAACATCTCAGTTTGATATTATATTATATTTTTAATTTAATTATTAATGTATTAATTTTTTTATTTTTTTATTTTTTAAAAATATTTAAAAAAATAAGAGTATTTTTTTTTAAAAAAAAAGGTCATAAATCAATTTATGCCTAACAATTATACATTCTGGCGGTATTGTGAGTGCGCATTATAGGCTTGAGTCAGAAATTAGCACTCATTACACCTGTGCCGTCATCATCACCATATCGCCATAGTAAATATGTGATGCCTACGGTCCTGCACCTTTGCCGATTGAAATCAAAATAGGCGGAAATTAAGCTCACGGTTTCGTAAATTAAGTATATTTATTTGTTCTATTCCTTTCTTATTTGACCTCTTTATGAAACCATTTCCAGATTGCTGAGTATTTCTACCGCAAAGGTCTTGCTACTTCATTAGAAGATTTTCAAGGTTAACCATTCTGGTTCAAAATGAGTATGCCTTTCTATAACTTTTTGGTTGTCCAAAACACATTTTTAGAAAAGTCCTGCAAAGTTTTGAAGTTATTTTCTTTTCTAGAAGTACATTTCCAGCAACTAATTTCAAAGTTTTACTTCTTAAAGTTTTGTGGGTAAAATTAAGCTACATTGTTGTTCTTCCATTACAAAATTCGGTTTTGTTGTTTAACTTTCCTAGTATATTGCATTTCAATCTCTATTTTCGCACTCCCAACTATTATTTAAGCTTGAAACTTCGAAAGAACATAAAAGAAATTTATTGGTGAAACAAACATATGAGGGTTCTGTAAATAGTATACGCAAAATAGTCGGTGGAACAACGAATACAAAAATTTACCACAAAATGCTAATTCAATCAAATATGCAAAAGAGTGATTTTGGAGGAAAATGTTGCGCCAGAAACTACTTATCTACCGCCGCTAAATTAGGGCATTTTTGGCCGGCAAGATTGGGCGCGTCGTAAGATGGTTGGTGAACCCTAGAAGCTGTGGCGGTATGGACCAACGCCGTAAAGCCCCCAGGTGATCTACCTTGCAACCTAAACCTTGATCAATTCACCGGAGGCAATGGAAGTGCCGAGATTTGTAGTTGCTGTGATTTTTACTCGTTGAGCCCAAACCCTATTCTCGACACACAATGGCACGTAGAGATGGATCTCTAATTATCGGTGCCTAACTTGGTTTCGTTCACGTCATTTGCGGCAGTTGTCGTTGATAGTTTTGTCGGCGGGAAGATCACCGTTACAACGCCAACAATTCGGCGTTTGCCTTTACGGCGAGAAACAGGGCATATGTCACCCTTGGATTTCGGTGTTTGGCCTGCGAGTTTAAAAACATCGTTGATGTCTTTTTACCACAGTTAAACGGCAATTTGTAGCAGATTTTGATCGCAGCAAAAACAGTGTAGTGTTGTATTACTAGTGACCACTCATTAACTTATTTAATTCATCTCAATAACTTATTTTATTACTATTTATAACTCATCTCACCTCATCTCTGAATCCAAATGAGGCCTAAAAGTGAACGAATAATACCGACATTTATGCAACGATGTATAAATTGCCAGAAAAGCCAATCGCAGTGTTTTTTTTTTAATCACTTATTGCAGTAAAAATGCTCTTCATAAAAAGTCATATTTCTTGTACTGGCCAATGAAAAACCCTAATAGATAAGAAAAAAAACATTTTATAATTTTATGGGATGGGCATGAATACCGAGGAGCAAGCAAGGAAATATTGGATAATCAAGAGAAACAAATCCTTGGGAAATATATAGGAGACCCCGTATTATTACATGCAATCATAGGAAGGATGGCTTGCAACCATTATCTAAAACAAAGATGCTAGAAAACACAGATTCAAATTTGTAATAACGAAAGATCAATGCGCGATTGCAGAAGGTTTCTTTATTTTTTATTGAATACCTAGCGCCACCTCGGCCTCTGGCCCTAGCCCGTTGAGTCTACTCCTTGATTGTTGGTCCGTGTCCTGGATTGCACTGCCAATGTATCTCCGGCCTGAATCACTAAGTCCAATCAGTCTTGCACAAAATCTCCACATTAAAGAGTAAAACATGATCAGTAAATGTGTTAACAGAAATTTCGATGCAATTTCTCTTTTTATCATGCTTCTGAAGTTTGAAGTATGAAATTAAATGCAATCTTCCATAACTAGCTAAATGGAAGTCTAAGAAATGTTAAAAGAAAGTCCAAATCCATAAATGTTAGATGGGGGGATTTGATAAACTTTGCGGTCTCAAGCAGGATCATATGCTCGTGCAATTTATAAAGGAAAGAAGTCAATGATATATTTATTTCAGTAAATAAAATAGAATATCCATGATGCACCTCAATTCATTATAATTAGAGAAATAATATTTACAGTTATAGAATAGAGAGTATAAGTATCGCATAATTATAAAAAAGTGAGTAAATTTAAAATTCACATAAAGAATGTCAAAAACTAATTAATATGCTACAAAACATGTAAATTTACCATTAGTTGTTTGACATAATTGTCGAAATTACAAAATTTCTAAGAAAGTTATTACTGGACATCATTTGGTTTGCCTAAATGAACAATCGCATGAACTAGTCTGGAACAAATGCTGAACCTAAAGACTAATGATGTGCACACAGTATAATAATTAATGCTAATTAAGGTATGTTTGAATACATTTTTCATTTTTTATTTTTGATATGGTTCATGGAACATTTTCTAAAAAATTTGAATGTAAGTCACACCCTGATTGGGTAAAAATGGGGGTAAACATAAAAGTATTTTTGAATTGTGAATGCTTTCCAGAAAATATGAAATATTATTCGGGCAGGTGAAAATGATCAGGCAAGAAAGTCTCTTAAGTTTTCTTTGTTTGAAATTGCCCAAAATTTTGTGGTTTGAAGTTATGATTAAAAGAATTCCGAATTGATGACGATCACCTTAATCCATATCTCGCTCTTGGATAAAATTATATATGTCGCTTATGCAAAATTCTAGTTTTTTGTATGCGAAATAATATATACAAATGTCAAATATATGTATAAGTTTCGTTCAAGTCTTTTATAAAAAAAATTGGCTACATTATTTAAAAATTGTGAAAAACTTACTTTTTTTTTTTTTTAATGACACTCACATTTTTTCAAAAAACTTGTAAAAGACTTGTATATTTAATTTTAAACCTAAAATTACTATTTTCATATTCAGGTTCACATCTTTCATATAAAACATATGTTGAAAGGTAAATGCTGAATATTGTACTTAAAAAAAACTTAAAAAAAATCTCTGTATAAATATAAGTAAAATTTTAAATACATATAACACTACTTTCATGCTAGAAAGTAATTATAAAATTTACCATTATTTGTTTGTCCATAATTGTCAAACTTACAGAATTTCTAAGATGCATTTTCTGCAAAAGTTGATTAGCCGTTGGCTGCTGATTACTCGGAGTCCTTTGGCTTGCCTAGATGAACAATCACATGGATTATAGTCTGGAACAAATGCTAAACATTAAAAACCCATTACCAGCTCGTAAAAATGGTGGGACACTAATACTTTTGAATTGTGAATGCTTTCTAGAAAATGTGAAATGTTTGGGTGAGAATTTGAAATTATATGGTTTGAAGTTACGATTTAAAGAATTCTGAATTAAGATGATCTCCATGATCAATATCTCGCTCTTGGATAAAATTATATATGTCGTTTATGCAAAATTCTAGTTTTTCTATGAGAAATAATATATACAAATCTCAAATGTATGCACAAGTTTTGTTAAAGTCTTTTATAAAAAAATCGATTCCATTATAGAAAATTGTGAAAAACTTATTTTTTCTCATGCGCTCACGATTTTTCAAAAAAATTGTACCAGACTTGTACATTTGATTTTAAACCTAAATTTACTATTTTCATATTTAGCTTCACATCTCTCATATAAAACATATGTGACATGTTGGAAGGGAAATGCTAAATGTACTTTTGAAAGACTTAAAAAAATATTTCTCCATATGTTAATTATTGATGTGTTGAAAATCTTGAAATTTGAATTTCAAAATAAAACTAGCAAAATGAGAATAGTGAGTAAAACATAAGTAAAATTGTAAGTACATATAACAATACTTTCATGTCCGAAGGAAAATGCTAAATGTACTTTTGAAAGACTTAAAAAAAATATTTCTCCATATGTTAATTATTGATATGTTGAAAATTTTGAAATTTGAATTTCAAAATAAAACTAGCAAAATGAGAATAGTGAGTAAAACATAAGTAAAATTGTAAGTACATATAGCATACTTTCATGTTGTAAACTAATTATATAATTTACCATTACTTGTTTATCCATCATTGTCAAACTTACAGAATTTCTGTGATGCATATTTAGCAAATGTTGAACAATCGTTGGTTGCCGATTACTTGAAATCCTTCGGCTTGCCTAAATGAACAATCACATGAATTAGTCTAGAACATATGCTGAAAATAAAAACTCCTGACATTCACACATTCAATAATTAACTCTAATTAAGGAATGTTTAGATACCTTTTTATTTATTAATTTATGTTATGGTTCATGGAACCCTTTTTTTTTTTAAATGAATGTGAATCTTTTTCGCTCATAAAAATAGTGGTATACATAAAAATATATTTTTGAATTATGAATGCTTTCTAGCAAATGTGAAATGTTTGGGGGAAAATATGATTAGGTGAAGAAAGTCTCCAAGTCTTCTTTGTTTGAAATTGTTCGAAATTATGTTATGAGGTTTGAAGTCATGATTCAAAGAATTTCGAGTTGAAGACGTTCTCCTTGATCCATATCTCACTCTTGGATAAAATTATATATGTCGCTTATGCAAAATTTTGGTTTTTTGTATGCAAAGTAATATATATAAATCTCAAATGTATGCACAAGTTTTATTCAAGTCTCTTATAAAAAAAATTGATTCTATAGAGAAAAATGTGAAAAACTTATTTTTTCTAATGCACTCGTAGCTTTAAAAAAAATTGTATAAGACTTGTACATTTGAGTTTAAACCTAAATATACTATTTTCATATTGAGGTTCACATCTCTCATATAAAACATATATGATAGTTGGAAGGAAAATGCTTAATGTACTTTTGAAAGACTTAAAAGAAAAATATTTCTCCATATGTTAATTATTGATATGTTGAAAATTTTGAAATTTGAATTTCAAAATAAAACTAGCAAAATGAGAATAGTGAGTAAAACATAAGTAAAATTGTAAGTACATATAGCATACTTTCATGTTGTAAACTAATTATATGATTTACCATTAATTGTTTATCCATAATTGTCAAACTTACAGAATTTCTGTGATGCATATTTAGCAAATGTTGAACAATCGTCGGTTGCCGATTACTTGAAATCCTTCGGCTTGCCTAAATGAACAATCACACGAATTAGTCTAGAACATATGCTGAAAATAAAAACCCCTGACATTCACACATTCAATAATTAACTCTAATTAAGGTATGTTTAGATACCTTTTTATTTATTAATTTATGTTATGGTTCATGGAACCCTTTTTTTTTTAAATGAATGTGAATCTTTCTCGCTCATAAAAATAGTGGTATACATAAAAATATATTTTTGAATTATGAATGCTTTCTAGCAAATGTGAAATGTTTGGGGGAAAATATGATCAGGTGAAGAAAGTCTCCAAGTCTTCTTTGTTTGAAATTGTTCGAAATTATGTTATGAGGTTTGAAGTCATGATTCAAAGAATTTCGAGTTGAAGACGGTCTCCTTGATCCATATCTCACTCTTGGATAAAATTATATATGTCGCTTATGCGAAATTCCGGTTTTTTGTATGCAAAGTAATATATATAAATCTCAAATGTATGCACAAGTTTTATTCAAGTCTCTTACAAAAAAAATTGATTCTATAGAGAAAAATGTGAAAAACTTATGTTTTCTAATGCACTCATAGTTTTAAAAAAAAAATTGTATGAGACTTGTAAATTTGATTTTAAACCTAAATGTACTATTTTCATATTGAGGTTCACATCTCTCATATAAAACATATGTGATATGTCGGAAGGAAAATGCTAAATGTACTTTTGAAAGACTTAGAAGAAAAATATTTTTCCATATGTGAATTATTGATATACCGAAAATTTTAAAATTTGAATTTCAAAATAAAACTAGCAAAATGAGAATAGTGAGTAAAACGTAAGTAAAATTGTAAGTACATATAGCATACTTTCATGTCGTAAACTAATTATAAAATTTACCATTGGTTGTTTGTCCATAATTGTCAAACTTACAGAATTTCTGTGATACATATGTAGCAAATGTTGAACAATCGTCGGTTGCTGATTACTTGAAGTACTTCGGCTTGCCTAAATGAACAATCACGTGAATTAGTCTGGAACAAATGCTGAACATAAAACCCCCTGACGTTCACACATTCAATAATTAACTCTAATTAAAGTATGTTTGGATACATTTTTATTCTTTTTCTTATGCTTCATGAGACCATTTCTGAAGATTATGATTTTTCCTTGTTGGGCCAGCTCAATAATAAAGCCATTAAAGTCATTGCCTAAGCCCCAACTTATATAGAGTCCCTAAAAATAAGATTTAATTTTTTGAAAACAAAAACCATCTCATTATATAATGATTTTACAACAGCTAGCCCTTGATGCTTTAAAAGACTTCGTGAAATGCTTCTCCAAAACTTTTTGAAAAATTATATAATGATTTGTTTATTTTTACAAATGAGATAAAATATAAAGGTTGAATAAATATTGTTAGAATATATTTTTTTCTAATGTTGTTTTGCTTTAAAATTTAAAAATGTTGAATTGTTTATTTTATTCTATATAAAAATTTAAAAAATTATAATGAATATTAAATAAAATAAAATGAGATGAGAATGATTGTGAAAATAACATAAGACGTACATAATTTTGTCGTCAAGCATGAACAATGATTATATATTCCTATAATTTTAAAAAAGAAAGCAGTCATGAACGCGATATCTGTGTGATCTGGATGTAAAATAGAATGTGACGATCTTTCATTATAAAATTAATACTCGCTTTGGGTAAACTGACGACCGTCTAAAAGCAGCCCATTCTGGTTGAAATCCAATTTTCCAAATTGAACCCGATCGTCTAAAATTACATCTGTTATGCAAACTCTACTTTTTTTTTTTTGCTTTTTTGAATTTTCACGTTCACATCATCCATTAAACATATTCGGAAACTAATATCCTGCAAAACGTGTAAACTTACATTTGTCGGAGTTGCAAAAACTGACGGATTAATACCACCTCGTGTATTGGCTGTTTGCGACCCTCTGCTTCTATTTTCCATCCTTTGCTCTTAACCAATCCACCCTTTGATTCTGGAACAAATGCCCAACAATATGATAAAGACCCATTACACAGTCAATAAGGCTAAGTAATGTTTTTATCAGGTATAAAAAGAAAAATAATGTTTTTATCCAATATGGGTTTTCAGTTTATGGGACCTTTTTCAGAAAAAAATAAAATGGCAAAAGTGTGATTTGAGGAGTTTTGAAGTGTTTCAGCTAGAGAGAGACGGCAGGACGCCCGAGAAAAGAGAAAGAAAAAATTTTTAGAACATCCACAATTGAGAGCATCCATTACACTTATAAGCAATGCTTAGGATAAATTTATTAATTTATCCTTAAACATTACTCATGTAATGGATATTCTCAAATAGTAGATGCTCTCTAACATTGCTCAAAGGGAAAATACATATCTTCCATAACTAGCTCCCTGAAAAGCTTTAAATTGAGTGCATAAAAATCACTTTTCTTTTTTTCCTGATTTTGCCCTTTATATCTACAATTCCTGATTTCATAATAGAGCTAGTTGAAGTCGTATTCATTCAAAAAAGTAGTAAAGGAATTGTAGATAAGTGGAAATGGTATTATTTTTCATATTGAATCATATGAGACAGTAAAAGTAATAATGAAATAATTAAAAAAAATGTAATATATGATTTTCAATACTGCAGATGCATTAATCAGATGACTAATGGCAGATAAAATGGACTTTGACGAGATCGAGAATATCGCAGACAAACTACCTGTAGCAGGGAGATGTATAATGGGTTCTCCCTCGTCGTTGAAGAACTTTAGGAAATCAATGCAAACTCAGAGTAATTGCTTGCAGTTTGTTTCAGGTTGATAGTTTGTATGGACCTGCATCTTCTTAAATACATGAGTGTCAATTACAACTGTACATGAGCACAAAAAATAAATTAACTCATAATTATGACTAAGTTGACGGTAATATTTTGGGTTTTTCTCTTATTTTATTTTATTTATAGTTGAACGCATAATTGGCATTAAAATATGCATATATAGCGGGCATATTTGCAGCAGATTCCAGATTGTAGGTGTTAGTAGGTACGTGGTAGCGGCAATTTCGCAGCATATAATTTGCCAGATTTCACGCGTTGAATAAATATCACTTTCTTGTAACTGGGTGAATACTTTGACACCAACCCATGTCCAGATTAGGTTTGTTTTGTTTAACTAATTTCATCTAATCTTACCTAACAAATAAACGAGACTGTTACGCCTCGATCCTAACTGTTGTTGCTTTGCTTCCAACACGTCTCTCTCTTCTCCATCTTAACTTCATACACACATATATATATATATATATGATGGGACTCACTACAAGAAAAATGACTACTCATACCAGATTATTTATGATAAAGATAATTATTTTGAATAAAATAGAATAATCATTTTAATAAGAAATTACTAACAACCAATTATAAGCAATTTTATTATAATGACTACCAATAATCTCTTACAGAGTTGGAAGCCTCATGTGCAAGGAATTAGGCACAAGGCTAGGACTAATTTCTTGAAGATATCATGGTCTCATAATGCATTTTGAGTGCATTACAAATCTGTAATGTGTGTACGTAAGATGTTTCAACAATAAAACTATAACTATTAATCTTGCGTTGCAAGCTGCATACCAAGGGCGGAACTAAAATTTTGTATTTGGGAACTCAATCAACAAAGTGTATGGTATATGTGTATTTTAAAGGGACGCTCATCATTGATAAAAGTATCATATTTTATTGTTATTAAGCTCTCTAAATGTATTACTTTTTGAATTATCTACGTCTTATTTTTTTAGAAAAAAAAATCATTTGATCTTGATTTGCTCATATTTTTTTTTATGATTTATAAAAAATTTATAAATCAAGAATAAACCTAAGAAGTTTCTAATAACTAATAATATAATACTGTTAGAATTTTAATGAATTATATCTAATAATCATACAATTATGTATAAGTGAGTATAATCAATTAATTTTGATAATTATATAACTTTATAATCAAATTTTTTGCTTGAGTAAGTGTGAGACTAGGGGATTTAAAATTTGGATTTCAAAGAAGTTGAAAGTTAGAATAAAATTATATGTATATTGAGTAATATGAGAGAATAATTTTAGTAAAAATCTTGTAAAGGGGGGGGGGGGGGCGGGAAGGGGGGAAGGAATTTTAATTTTTAATTTTTAGTTTTTAATTTGAAGGGTAATTTAATTATATATATATATATATATCAATATATATACTTATATATAGTAGATGAAATTTTTGAAAAATTGCCCCCACCCTCCAACGTGGGTTCGCCCCTACTGCATACCATTTCACTAAAAAATGAATTTCAGATTTAAAAAAATGTCCATTTTTATAGGTTGTCAAAGATTATAAGAGACGCTTCTTTACTTTTCTTAAAAAAATTGAGAACAGGGAATCATTTTCCATTGAAGGTATTTGAATATTTTCGTGTCTTACACGTGAAGTTCAACTAGCAAATTAAATGATCAGCAACTTAGGTCCGGTTTGGATTGAATAGTAAGTCCATTCATTTCAATTGATCTCAAATTTATCATTATATTTTTTTAAATTTTCTTATAAAATATAATAAATAATTCAACTTTTTAAAATTTCAATTCAACTTTTTAAAATTTTAATATTATAATATTTTAAAAATATTATATTTAACTTTCAAAATTCTTCTCAATTTATTTTATCTCACCTCTTAATTCAAATCGAGCTCTAATTTGACTCATCAACAACTTTATGTGAATTAAGAGCTCTAATTTGACTCATCAACAACTTTATGAACTCAAACAGAAGAGTTTGTGAGTCAATGTGATGATGAAAATGGTATTATATTGGCAGCTTCTTTGCAGACAAAATGGCATTAAATTGTCTCATTAAGAAGCTTAGAACGTGAAGCATTTGATGTAACAAAGGGTCTCGAGCTTCTCTCTCTGACCTCCTGTTTAACACAACGTAGCTCAAGTATTCTATCATATTCTCATATATCTTATTCTCAAATATTACTCAAACACAATAATTTTTAAATTAAATCTAAATATTAATCAAACACAATAATTTTTAAATTAAATCTTCAACTTTTTTCATCTAAACATTACAACCTTTTTAAACTCCCAAATAAAATACAAAAAATAATATTATCTTTATAAAATTTAAATCAAATAAATATAATAAATTATATTCAAACAATTTTTAACTTTATAATATTCTTATAAACTTTTCTCTTCCAGTTTTCAAAACGCAATAAAACATCTTAAATCAAACTATTTTATTACTATTGACAGATACATTGAGATACTCTTAAGTATTCAAATAGACTTAAAACTCTCTCTGTGATTTTGTTGCTAGACGTGGATATTTAGCAAAGTGCTTCCATGACATAATTTGAAATATATGTGATGTCGATATCCTATTCTACACTCACATATGCAAATAAAGAATTCTTGAAAAAAAAACTAATGTTTTATTTAGTCGTAGACTATATAAGTACCATGTAGTTGTCTTAAAAAAGAGTGAGTCCATTATTTCATGATTTACTCTCTTTTCAGTAACATGCCAAATAATCTCATGAGTTATTGGTATAAGATCCGGTCAAAGGTTAAAAACAATCCATGATTAGGACTATTCATCCAACCGGGTCTTCTCCTAGCCCGTTTGGAACTAATTATTCGGATTTCAGATACGGGTTCTGGCCTGGAATAAACCTGGGCCTATCCAAGTCTTTAAATTTGGGCGTATCCAACCCGAATGGGTTGTTAGACTTAGGCTACTTGGGACCAAAGTTCTCTTGGTCCAACAAGAGCATGATCTCTTTTAACTTCAAGGAAGGACTTGATCCTAATGTCTACAATCTTAATCAGGATAATTTCTTTCCAAATGCATCCTTACAAATTCTTCCTAGAATAGCATTGGACCATTTCCCATTTGTGTTGGACACCATAAATGTCCATAAATCTCCAAAGTCATTTAAATTTGAGGAGTTTTTGAGGGATCCCTCTAGTCTAGAACTTCTCTGGCACGCTTGCCTTTATTTTAACTGGGAAGTTGAAAGACACAAAGCTTGCTCTGAAAAAATGGAATGTTGATAGTTTTGGTCATATTCAATCCAATATTAAGAAACTCAATCATACCCTCAAGGATGTCTAATCTCATCCTCCCACTCAAGGATGTCTATTAGAAGGACGAACTGCATTAATTATCTCAAACCACGTCCTAGAGATTGGACCTCGGATCACTCTTTCATTAAGCAAAAATTCCTAGATCACTTCAATAGTTGTTTTACATCTTCCAATCCTTTTAATCCTAAGGATCTTGCCAACCTCTTCCCCAACGCCATCATAAATTCTGAAAATGACTTTGTGTCAAATCCCCTCTGAAGAAGAAATTTCTAAAGTTTTGAGTCAAACTCCCTCCACAAAAGTTTCTGGCCTCGATGGATTGATTGACCTCTTTTATAAGTTCTATTGGGATATTATTAAAATTGATATCATTATTGCTGTAAAGAGCTTCTTCATCCAAGGCAAACTATTTAAGGAATGGAACCACACAATCTTTGTCCTGATCCTAACGATTGACAATCCTAGTTGTTCATCACAATCATCCTATTAATCTTTCTAATGTTTGCTATAAAATAGTAACAAAGTTTTTGCTAATAGACTTTGGACCATCTCCCAAACATTATATCCCATTTTCAGAAGCTTTTGTACCTAAAGGCTTATACAAGAGAACACTATTTTGGCTCAAGAAGCTTTCCACTCTCTAAAAAAAAAAAGTGGTAAAAATTCTTATATGGCTATAAAATTTGATATGAAAAAAGCTTTTGATGATATTAAATGGCATTTTCTTCTACCAATTTTTAAAGCTCTCGATTTTAGTCCTATATGGATCAATTGGATTAGGGAATGTCTTACCACTGTCACATACTCCATTATCATAGATGGTTCTTTTTCGTGATTCTTTTATCCCACTCGAGGCATCAAGCAAGGAGACTCTTTATCTCATTTTCTTTTTATCTAGAAAGTGAAATTATGTTTAGACTTATCATCAAAGCTGAGCACAACAAAGAGATTGAAGGGGTTAAATTCTCCTATAATGGTCCCTCCTTGTCCCACCACCTTTTTGTGTATGATCTTAATCTTTTTGGGGCTGCCTCTACTAGAAATGCACAAGCTTTTGCAAATTGCCTGCATACGTACACATCATGGTTTGACCAAAAAATCAACTTTTAAAAATCTTCTATTCATTTTAGTCCCAACACTTTGGTTGGAAACATAAATGACATTAAAAACATTTTGAATTTCAAAGTTGTTGTGACTAAAATTTGTTACCTTGGCCCCTCTCTCTCTCTCTCTCTCTTTATAAGAGCTAATAAAAAAAGTTTGCTCAAAGATGTCACTGAAGGAATTGAGAATAGGCTTGAAAGCTGGAAATCCAATTTTCTTTCTCAAGCTAGTAAAACTACTCTCATTAGAGCAGTAACTAGTGTTATTCCTTTCTACTTCATATCTACTCATCAAATTCCAAATGGCATTACAAGACACTTTGACACTCTTTTTTGTAGGTTTTGGTTGGGCAATTAATCATAATAATATGAAAAAATTCATGCCAAAATCTTGGAATATTATTTGTTTCCAGATTAACAATGCAGCCTCCACTAGAGTCTGGCTTGACTCTAATTGGGTACCTGATCTACCCTTGAAAAAACCTCATCCGAATTGTGCCATTACCAATTTAGATCCTAACCTGAAAGTGGCAGAACTCACCATAGAAGAGCCTAGAAGGTGGAACACTATCCTCTTGAAGACTCTTTAACTCAAAATCTATTAAAGCCATTCAACAAATCCCCCTGCCCTTCACTACAACAGAAACAACCTCTTCCCATGCAAGGTTTGGCCACAATAACCATTGAGTTTTGCCACAATAAAACCAATAATGGAAAAATAGGATGGTCAAATGTTTGTAGATAAACAAAAAAAACCAATTTTCAATTCTTATTGGCGAAATACTGCTTTGCCGAGACATGTTGCGTTATTGTGGAAATTTTCTACTATTACAAATGAACTAATATTTGACCAGAAATACCATTTGAAAGCCGTTACTAATGGACTCAGATTCATATCTCTCAAGGTATAATGTTGCCACAAAAGACCATTTTCATCAATAGGTGAAGACACCTTTGTGTGATTTGCTGCAATATTCTATGGTTGCATCAATACTTGTATCTGCACCTTATTCCGCCATGAATCAATCATTTCCTTCAAATGGCTTTCCTCAGAAAACTGGCTTTACTCATGATCAATGTCGTGTGTAATATTTTTTCTAGTCATTAATCCCATTGACTAAACACAAGTACTGCATCTCAATTTGCTAGAAATTGGTGGTATACTGGGAAATGAAATGGCTGCAAAATCTCTTTTATTGACCACTATTAAGTTTAATGAAATTTTATTTTTGGCTATCTTCAACATTGGATTTGGGCTTTACCTACCACTATTTTTGTGGTAATTGACATATATTGTCAACTATTAGTTGTTGATAAAGACCAATTTCTGAGGGAAAACATGAGGTACTTGATGTTCCGTTGTTGATTACTATTTGGTAGAAAATAGTGTATTATTCACCAATCAATTTTGTCAGTATTTTGCAATTGTCGCAAACCATCCTTATGAGGAAACAAAATCACTTGCATGCCTAATTATTCGATGGTGTTTAGTTTGCACCATTAATTATTGTAGGAAAAATGACTTTTTTTGTGTGCAAAATATAATAGGATACTGGAATAATATTGTCGTATATATTAGGTACTATTGAAGTCCCAACAATCGCTGGCTTTACATCGACTGCATTGTATATATATATATCTTGTAATGTTTACCAATATATATATATATATATATATATATATATTCATCATCAAAACCTTCCATGTAATAATTAATTAAGTGAATGAATATATAATTAATTATTGCCTGGTTGCATTGCATTGCATGTAACCTTAATTGCCCAGACATGCAATTGCTACCAAAAGTTGAATGTGCATGATCCCAATAAGCTTATTTTGGTGACCTCATGGCATGCACTTGTCCAACCTTTGGCCATTCATGTCAAACACATCAAAATATCACAAAAATTCTGTTACCATCATTAAACATCTGAATAAAACTTTAAAAAGCACTACATATGCTTTGCAAACCAACATCACTACTGCATTAATCACATTATCCAGTTCATACAAATGTCATTAAAAGTCTACCATGGAATATCATCAGCCACATAAACATCAACAAACCCATACACAGCTACTACAACTACTTATGTTATACAAACATACCTACATAACAGTTCAAATGTCCAAGTAGCCAATAACTACAAACTTATCACATCATTCACATCTAATGTCCAACTATATGGCAAATTTCATAAGCACGATTATAGTTTTAGCAGAACTCAAAATGGATTTGAGATATCTACTTTACTTGTAGAATGCAGCCTTGGTTGCAATCCAACAAAAGGTATATTTTCCAATGCAGTGGGAGGTGTTAGCTAGCAGCATTGATCGATCTTAGTCTTGGTCTCATCCAGACCTCCCCCCGTTAGCTACAGACTTGAAAGTTCAATTAGCATTCCAAAGTTACAAATAATTACATTGAGATCTTAGATATAACTTCCCATGAACCATATATTATGTGATAACCCGAATTTTTAGATATCCACTTAATTTTCATATGTGGAATGATTATGTTTATCCAAAACTATTTTTAGGAATTTTTGGGATATATGTATAGGATTTTTTATATTGAAAGGTTAGGAGTAGGGTTGGGTACAAATATGGCTTGTTTTAAGGTGAAAAAAGTGCCTAACCTGATATCTCGCTCGACTCCCGCTTGATTTCTGGCTCGAGCGAGATATAGGGACAAACTTAACATCTTTTGGTAGAACGATCATAACTTGCTCGTTTGATGTTGGATTTGAGTGATTCAAGAGGCTATGAAAATCTAAGAGAAATATCTACAACTTTTATGTTTTGAGGTTTAAGAGATATGGACTTAATCAAATAAGAAATAGACATTGAAATACCAGATCTGAATTGGAGATAGATAAGCATTAACTTTGAAGTTGACTAAGAACTTTGGATAAGATTAAGCCTTTGGATTATTTTCTCAATTATCCTAAGATCTGGAAAAGTGTGTAGAGATGTGGAAAATGAGGAGATTTTATTTAGTAAATTTCGTGTGAAATAAGAGGAATCATCTATTCACTACTTGGTGTGCCCGGATTGGTGTTATTGGGCTCATCTGTCGAGTTTTATTAGAAATATCATAGATTAGTCATATGAACTCCAAATGAAGTCATTCTAGTTCCAATGGAACCTTAAGAAATAGATCTAGAACTTTTATGATTGGAGGTTTTACAGAATCGAAGTGTATCAATAGATTAATTGGGCTGGAATGGGACTGATCTGTTTTAAGTGCAAACTGGAGCCCGAAAATAAATCACTCCACCACCTCACTTTAGATGTTCGAATTTGATTGGTTTTTCTCATTGTTATCTGCTAGATACACGTATAAAAGCATGTGTCAAGTGGAGGAAGAGCTTCTAGAAGAATAATTAGTTTAAAACCAAGCAAAAGTGAAGAACTAATCTGATTGGCCAAAACAGCCAACTATCATCCTTGTTTCCAATCAATTGGTAACCAAACCTTGGGAATTAGGTGATGAGATATTTTTCAGCCACTCTAAGGGTATTAAGGAGGTCTGGGACGTGTGGACAAGGGTGAAGAAAAGGTTCTAGAAGTTTTGGGGGTGCAAGGAAGGTCAATAGCCTGTTGAGCATATCTTAGATATTTTAGACTTTTTGGAGTTTACTTTTATACCTATATTTAGTAATTATTTGGGGCCATTTATTTAAGATGATTTTAGATAAGGAAGAAGCATAGCCATGGGATGAAAATCCTTAAATATCATGAGAGATATGGAGGATCATTAGATTAGGCCAAGGCTGGATAACATGTCATACCCATACACGGTTGGATCTAACTAATTACCTTGATTGGTTTTCCTTCCTTCTTCCCAAACCATCGATCCCTCTATATATATATATATAACAATCTTCAGTCCATAAGGGACCTTTTGGGAGAAGAAGCTCACGCCCACTTGGAGAGAAAGTCAAAGAAGAAGTCTCTCTTAACCCTTGAACCTCCAAATATCACCTAAGTGAGCTAAGTGAGTGCTTTGAGGAGAAATATTGCAAGGACTAGTTGGATCATTCAACCAAGTTTTGGAGTAACTTGTAAGTATACAATTTAACTTAATCTTGGCATAGAATAAGTAGATTGTTGATGGAATTAAGTTTGTTGTTAGTTGGAGCTTAAACTAGGCTTATATGATGTGTTTGGAATCTATGGTATTTTGGATATGATTTTATGATGGTAAAATGTTAGGAAAATTATAAGGACATAGATTTATGTTTTAATAAGTAAAAATAAGGTTTATGTGAAAAGATTGCTTGGTTTAGGTTGAAAAACCCCATGAGCCGTGATCTCGCTCGACTGTCGCTTGATACCCCACTCGAGCGAGTTCCAACCCATGACTTCGCTTGACTTTCGCTCGACACTCCGCTCGAGCGAGATGCCCTGTTTTGCTTAAATTCAGGGTTTTTCCTGGAATAAAATTAGTGTCTCAGATGAAATGAGTTCTAGGTGAAAAAACTCATAAGAATAAGGAAAGACATAATGGTATGACCCAACTACGGGTAATAATAGTGGTATGACCCAACTACGGGTAATAATAGTGGTATGGCCCAACCACGGGTAACAATAGTGACATGGGCCGACCACGGGTAATAATAGTGGATATTAGTAAAGACTTGTGAGAACAAGGATTCTAAGATAAGAATGAAAAGCATATGCATGTATGAATATGTTAGTCACGTCATGACGGGGACGGCGATACGTAACGCCCGTATGACTGACGTGCCGACAGGGATGGCGATACGTAATGCTTGCGTAAGAGTAAGAATTATGTTACTATGGGGATGGCGATACGTAACGCTCGTAGGATTGACATGGCTAGCGGGGACGGCGATACGTAACGCCCGCTATGATAAGAATGCTTACGTCATTACGGAGATGGCAATACGTAACGCCTGGATGACTGGTAAGTTGATGGGGATGCATGTCATATATGTTAAGTATGTTTCGTGTCATTACGGGGACGACAATACGTAACGCCCGTAAGATTGACACGAGACTCATTATTACGGGGATGGCGATACGTAACGCCCGTAAGATTGATGAGTCATATGTGATGGGGACGGCGATACGTAATGCCCATCAAAGATAAGAGATAAGTAAGACCCGACAGGGACGACGATACATAACGCCTGTCGAGGTTATGTAATAAGTAAGACCCGACAGGAACGGCGATACGTAACGACTGTCGAGGTTATGCAATAAGTAGATCCCAATGGGGACGGCGATACGTAACGCCCATCAAGGATAAGTAATAAGGGAAACCTATAAGGTTAAGAAGTATAAGTATAAGTATTAAGTATGTGATGATGGGTCTAGCTAAGATCTAAGTTTGTATGGGAAGACGGGTAATTGATTTGTATAAGTCCCATAAAGCATTTTTATAAGTGATATGCTGGTGAGTATGGCTATGTATGATGATAGTTGTGGTTATCTGTGCCTTATTTCGTTAACTGTGTACTTACTGAGATTTCTTGTAAATCTCATTCTTGTTGCAGGGATAGATAAATTGCATTGAGACCCGATCAGCACTGGAGATTCTGAGATACCCTGAGGGTTCTATAGAATGCTCCTCTCTGGTTGAGATGATCCCATGTTCGTGATCAAGTAAAGAAGTAAGAGTACTGGATGATGGTGGGATATGAGATTATGTTTTGAGAAAACTAACTGGGTTATGTAAAAGTTAATACAATATGTTTTACGTAAATACGATGTTATGAGAAGTGTAATTTTAGTGTGCCATGTGATCTATTGATGCGAGAGTTAGATCTCTTTGCATATATTGGGAATTTACTTCTTCCAGCTGCGATTGGCGTTGCATTTAATTAGTAAGCTTAGATGCATGCATGCTACTTTTTATATTTACGCAGGATAAGTAGCCTTGTGTTAAATGTCCGGATGCGTCGATTTACGTTATAATCGATGCGAAAAATCGGGGCGTTACATATTAGCTTTGCATTATTCAAGCAGAGGTTATTTATTCACTGGCCATCAATTCTAGAATCTGCCACAACCGATTTTGGGACCATTAAATTCAATTGCTTCTATGTGTTTGTATATGTGCACAAACCACCATAAAAAATCTAGAAGTATTTATGTTAAAAAGTTCATATTTATAACAGGTCACCTTGCAATTTAATTCCTAATCACTGAATGTTGATCTACATGTTGGGTACTTGATTAATCACTGACAATCAAATTTTTCAAAATTTTCCACAGCCAAATTTTGAAGCATTAATTGACTAGTTTAGCTCATGTGTTTGTATATATGAACAAACACATCAATTACATGTGGTTGTAACTACTTTAAAAAAATGTAGCTCAAATCCAATAAATCGAAACATCCATTGCAATGTAATTCATACTCAAGATTTAAATTGATCTACATATATATTGATTAATTACTCTTAATCAAATATTCTAGAATCCCATTGACACCCAAATTTTCAGAGCATATGTCTTTGTAGATATGAACACATCACCAACAAAAATATCTGGCAGTATCTACTAGAAAAAGTTTCATATCCAATATAAGCAAACATGACATTGCAATGTAATTCATAATCAAGATGTAAATTGATCAACCTATATACTGCTTACTAAGATAGATAAGTAATGGAAACCAGAATCTCAATAATGCCTAGCAACCAAATTTAGTAATAAAATACTTGTAATTGTGCATGTGCTGTATCAGATTTCTAACACTTCTAACCAAGCCACAATATAAGTTCCTTAACAAAAGTAGCTATTTTTTCATCAAAATCTGTACCAACGGGCTGCGCAAACATGCATATTAGCCTTCAAAAATCCTCCTAGAAAATCTCAAAAGGTTGGGTGATTTGTTGTGATATCGATGCTTAGGCATCAATGTGAGTCCCTTGATGAGATTCCCTACCATGCTCCAGCTCAGTCACCCTAGCAGTCATCAATCCCTGATGGTCTTTGAATTGGTTCTTGAATTCTTGTAATAAGCTCTCAATGCCTCCAATTGGTTCTTGTGCAATGTTGCCTCATTCTTGTTTTTCTCATTCTTTTCCACTATGTATTGATAGTCCCTATTGTTGCGTAATGAAAGACTTGGCTCCCAGCATAACACTGTGGCCTAACCCTATAGCATAACTTGGTTGGTGTCCTAACACCTCCTTGAACACTGCATTACATGCCTCGTCTTTGGTTCCTTCATCCACTTTAGTCTCATCCAAACGTTCAAGCATAAGATTTTGCATTGCATAGATACACAAATTCAATTGCACCATTCTGTTATACAAGATTAATGTCATTAAACATACCTAATTTATAAACTGAAAAAACTAAAAAAAAAAAAATCATCCACTAATGTAATTGTGTTCTACTATGTCGATGATAAATTTATCTTTCTTTTTGGACCAATGCACTTGTTTATAAAAAGTTATTAGATTTGGACCTTGTTCATCCTTTATAATAAAAAACAATTTGTTAGAAGCAACCAATCTATAAACACAATGTTAATTTTTAACTTAGCATGAGCTTGTGTTTAAATGGTTACAACATCTTACCATTTCCTCCATGATCCTAATGAAGGGTTTTCTGCCTCTTGTATAGTTCACCCGTTGTTTCATCCTATTTTTTCTATTTCTCTTCGACATTTTCTGTGTTTTGGAAAATGCAAACATTAATTTCGTCATATATAAACCATGTAAATTGAGTAGATATTGCAGTAGTAATACCTAGCCAAGATATCATTCGTCAAACCGAATGAAAAATGAGATTAAGGGTGAATACAAATAGGCCATCATCTACTGTACGAAATGGTTTTTTGCCCCCCGTGTAGTTACAACACTGTTTCTTCCTATTTTTCTAGTTCCATCTTGCCATTTTCTATGATTTAGCATATGCAAACATTAATGTTTCCATCAAGATTTAGTAAATATAAATTGTATCCAGACTATAGTAGTAATAGGCAGCAATCAGAATCCTATTTGTCTTAGAACTGAAATGAAATTTTCTGTAATTTAGCATATGCAAACATTAATGAGTCATCAATTTTAAACTATAAAAATTGAACCCTTATTGTAGTAGTAATAAGCAGCCGGCAAAATCATGGTTCCTCCAATCAAAAGCACTTAGAAACCATTACATTGTGAGTTATTTGACACTGGAAACTTACCTTAAATCCATCACTTGCCCACATTGCTCACAACTGCTTCCGTACGGGCTTCTCCATCCATGTCATACCACTGAAAAATGCCGCTTCGTGCATCCCCTACCCCAAGCACTGCTTGCATAGTAGGTAGTGGAATGCGTTGTTGTGACATCCCGGATTTTCCTATAGGACCTTGTTCATGCTTAGAGTGAATAAATATTTTATTTATTCTATTTTGAGGCATTTGGAGTCTTTAGAAAAAAAATTGTTAAGCTTGAAACCTTTAAAACTAGGCCATTTTACTTGTTTGAGGTATAGTAGAAATTGGCCCAAGAGATGGAGGCAAGGCTCAAGAGGCTCAAGAGGAGTCCATAGGGAATTCGGCAATAGTGTAGGTGCCTAAGAGCCCCATTGAGTCCTTTTGGACAAGTGGCGAGCTAAGACTCAAGCTTTTTACTTTTCCAAGGAGCATCTTACATGAGATAGTGAAAAGAAGGATTTGAAAGAATTTTGGAGAAAAGATGAGATTGGTAGGCGTGTAAGAGGGGTTGAGTGGGGAATTGAGAAGGTCATTTTGGAAATGACAACCCACTCACACACTCCTTGTGACAAGTGGTATGCTAAGAGGCTTAGATGAGGTAGAATACCAAAAGAGCCCTTCAAGGGTTTTTTTCTTAGGTTTGGATGGAGGGATAATTTTGGAAATGTGTTTGCAAGAGGGGTTCGGATATAAAAGGAGAGTAGAGGCCAAAAATCTTTTCCATATAGCTTCCCCATGCAATCTCATCTCTTGGAGAGTGGGATAGGAAGAAGTTGCCAAATGTCTTACATGCATAGAGGATGTTTAGAATTTTGAAAGGCACTATATAAGGCTAGGGCCAAAATCCAAAATCCCATTTCCCTACCCTTTTTGACACTTTTCTTCCTAGGATTTTCTCCCAAAGCAAAATATCTCTATACTCTTTCATTTTCTTCCACTTTCTCTCTAGCCAAACACCTTTTTTTTTCTTATGTTCTTGCTTGTTTTTCGACGCGAATCTTTTGGATTTGTCTTCTACACGAGGTAAGCATCATATGGTCTTTTTTTTTTTTTTGAAAAGCCATGCAAAGATTTGAAGAAGTTTTTCTTTCTAAACTCTCAGCCCTAAGTGGTTTTACACATCCACACACTTTCACTTAAAAACTATTCGTTTCTTTCCAATATGAAATACTAAACTTTTAAGTTTTTTAAACAAAGAAAGAATAGAGATTTACATGGGCCAAGAGGTATTTTTATAAAATGAAAATAAAAACTATGGTTCACCTCTTAAAGGGATCAACCCTAGGTTTTCTTTAAGAAAGTGGCATTTTCTTGGAAGTCAAACAACTCTTTTTCCCAACAAAAGTTTAGGTTTTTCTTTAGAAGAAATCCATGAGTTTTAATCTTGGTTTCCTTTATATTCATTTTCAAAATTTCCTTTGCTAGATTTCTTGGAAATTTTGTAAGTATTCTTCTAACCTAACTTTGGTATTATTTGTATAGATTGAGTGAACTTATTTGTTGGTTGTTAGCTTTACCTTTCCTTATTTGCTTGTTGGATTATTTCTACATTCTCTCAATACTTTGTTAAGATTTTACCTTAGGGTTTAATCTAAGATTATTTGATGGAGTATGATGAATACTTGAGAAAAATATGGAAGGAATGAGACTTAGTGGTTCTCGGCCAAGGTGGTTGGGTCATGGTGTGATTGATTGATTGATAAAAATTAAATCTTTAGGAGCTTGTATGTTTCGACTATGGTAAGTGTAAACATGTGCCAAACTTAGTGTACAATTACATCTTAAATGTGATCTTCTAACGTGTTTGTTTTTCAGCCAATGATGTGTAGACATGTGCTTACATTCAGAATCGTTTGATCATCTGATGAAAATGTTTTAACTCGCTGAGCAAAAGGGTATATTGGACATTATGCTGAGAAGATATTATATGTTGCTGCTTGATCCTGGACCGTTAGATGGCAACGTGTGTAACACGCAATTTCGGAGTCTTTTTGCTTTTAAAAATTTATTTTGGTTTAGGTAGCTTGAAAAGCCCGTTTGAGTTTGAGTTTTTGTTTTTTGATTTTGATTTTGATTTACTATTTTATTTATTCGACTTCGACATTTCTAATTTCAAGGGGTTAGCAGTTCTTCCGCCTTTTGTTTAAAATGTTTTTATTTATTATTATTATTTATTTATTTATATCAAATGGACTCTTGAGTCCTAACTCCTTAAAAATTTTATTTTCTGGATCTCTCGTCACGCGTATACTTTCTAAACTTTCCTTCTTCCAATCTCCATGATTTTTTCGGCAATTTTCCACTATTACAATATGTTGCCCATTCTTTTTATTTTCTTGTATCATCTTTATATATTTATTTCCTTTTTATTTCACATGTTTTCCTCCCTTGCAGTTTCCTTTTCTGGTTTCCTCCTCTAGGTTTTCAAACGTTCGACCCTAAATATATATATATATATATATATAGTTGCAGTTATTCCTCATGCATAGGAAAAAACCTTTTGCCGCCGCTAACCTCATGCTGGAACAACTCCAATGCGCTATCTTCATCACGGAAACACAACCTTGCATAGCCACCATTACCATCCTCCCCGCACTACTCAGTGCAACCCATAGCAGCCCCTTCTTCACACACAAAACACCGTCGTGCATTCTAGGCGCTGCCCCAGCTGTGCACCACTCTTAGCCTCACCGATCATCCCCTGTTTTTGTTCCCCGAAAACAGAGCACTCTCCATTATTTTCGCCAACCACTGCAATTACACCCGTGACCACCACCGAAACTCGTATATGTGCCCCTGTTTTAAACAACCCGAAACAGAGCATCCAAGCCATTGCATATCAAGTGGTTCTCGCCGCACGGTCCGCCGCGAAACACCTCACTCTCACTGCATAGAAAGTAACTTCAGGTACCTCACACCACCCCAAGCCGCCACTCCTTTTTCGTAAGTTCACGCCGTGCCCACAACCTCCTCTGCAATCCCTCTCATTGTTCTATCTCATTTTTGTCTCTCACTCATCACTCTCTCTCCCCCCGTGAGTGACAGTTTTCTTACTCCCTCTCTTTCCCAATCTTGGTCCACCTCGCCGATCACACTAGACCGCCACCTTGTCTCTGGTTTCTCCGTTCAATACCTCTCCTGTTGGTGAGTCTCTGTCACACGAGCTTTTGTTTTAATCAATTCCTTTTGTTTTCAGTTGACCTGAAAGTTTAAGGAAGTTGTTCTAAGCTACTAAAATAATCTGCATGAGTTTTATTAAACCTAGTTTTGTTCTACGAAGACGGATTTATTTATTTATTTGAGCATTTGTAAAATTGTTTTGAAACTAAATGGTTTTGTGTCTTTTTCTCATATTCAAAAATTATTTTGGATTCGGGTTTTTAATAAATTTTGACCGGGTTAAATAGATCAAGTTGTGATTTATGTAAGAGACTTGTTGGGTTAAGTATTTTATTAAGAGAAATCAAGGTATTAGAGAAGTTATAATATTTTAGAATTGTGGAAGAATTATGGTACATTAGGATTACTAGGATTTTAAGTTTTGAGGAATTAAAATAGGGTAGTTAGTATTGAAATTTTGATTGATTAATTTCTTACGAGAGTAAGTGTCAATTTTATAGGTGAAGATTGATTTTTGTTTAGCTTTGTGAGGATAATTCCGAAAAGCTAAGAAGTTCAGGTAAGCGAGGTTTCTATACTAGACTTTGCATTAAATATATGAACTGAAGTTTATTTTGGAAAATATGCAAGTTTTGGTCACGAAAAGAAACTTTGAAATCACCTCTGTTTTTGTTTTGCATATGCATAAGAAATTGTATAAGAATAAAATGTTTTCTGGCATGAACTGGTGTAGACATGAGCTAATTTTGTTGCATTCTGTTTTTCGAATTGAAAAAGAACGAATATGAAAGTTTCTGCATAAATGATATTTCTGATCTGATTCTATTTTGTTTTGGAAATATTCTGTACTCTGATATGATATGATATGATTTTTTTGAAACATCTGGCATGACATTCTGGTTTTGTTCCGCTTTGTTTAGTCCTGGGTTGGTACTAACTATTATGTTTCTGGTGCACCCACTTTGGTTGCAAAGTGGTTTTCTGCGTGGTCTTTCTTGTGTGTACACTCGGGACTCTGAAAATAATAAGAGGAAGATTCACATTCTGTTTCTACTCGGTTGGCCACCGAGATTTGCACAACCCTACCATGGGAGTTAAACATGGTATTTCTGTCCTGATAAGATATTTCAGTCATGCTATGCCAAAAGATCTTCTGTTTCTGTTTGTACTAAACTTTCACTCTGATTTTTGATAATATAATCTGCTTCTGCATTTTTTTGAAAAATAAGAAATATTTTGTTCTGCAATCTGAATTTTGGTAAATGCTCATGTTTGCACACTAGTATATGTTCTTTACTTACTGAGTTGTGGATAACTCACCCCCTTCTTTAATAACATTTTTCGGATATTTGAGATGGTTCAATGCAATCTCAGCAAGGGTAGCCATTACTAGAGAGGCTTGGTGATTATAGGAAAATAAGTGCTTGTGGATACAAGTTTTCTTAAGTCTTAGTAAAAATTTATCTTTGTTGATTATTCTAGTATGTCAAGTTTTGGATTGTTGTAAGTATTTGAAGTCATTTGATTTTATTAAAGTTTATGTTTAGTTTTTCTTGGAAAGTGTCATAAATATTTGTTAATTAATTATGGAGTGTTCTTTTAATAATATTTGGTTATTGGAGAATTTGGAATATATGAATTGGTGTTATTTGAGATGATTAGAGAAAAATGACCTAACTCTCTGGACCTTTGGGACTGGGGCATTACAACGTGTCACTATCTCTCATTTTGTATAAATATATGTTTAATCTGAGATTAGGGTTACGGAACTTCATTTGTGTTTTACTGAGACAGAGAGCGAGAGAGAAGTCTGAGGGTATCCCTCTGCTAGGGTTTCGTGAGATCGAGAGAAAGAAAGGTTGTGAGTTGACTCTCTTGTACTCGAGAGCTAGCATAGATCTATAAAACACTGAGGCTTTTGCTGATTCTTCAATAAGAATGATCTTTGAGGCCGTTCTCGCTGTGGATGTAGACCATTAGGGTCGAACCACGTAACTCTGGTGTGTTTTTTCCTTTTGTTATTTTACTACTTTATTTCTTGTTGATTATCATACTGTTGTGGGTCTTGGTTGGTTGATAAATTGTGAATATCAGAAACCTTAATCTTTAAAAGAACTTAAATCTTTGTGGGAAAGTTTAAGGAAATTTGGTCACTGGTTTTCTAAAAGTTAACAGTAAGTTTTAAAGGAAACTTTAGGCTTTTGACTCTTGGGTGGTGTTATGTTCTTGACCTAAGTCTTTGGGTGGTTTTTGAATTTATAATTATTATTTACCTTGATGCATGATCACAGGTATATGCATAATTTGAGGATTAGGTCTTATTATGTTGGGTTAGTGAGTAAAAAGAAAGCAAATGAGCATTCTAGGGTTTCACCTAAGGCCTATTATGGTTTTGTTATTGGGTTTTGATGTTCTCTAAAGGAATAGTTAGTAAAGAGTAAAGAGAAGGAAAAACTAGGGTCCTTGACCCATGTGTGTTTCGGCCTTACCCCTTTAGGATTTGGATTAGTTTGTTGTTTCTCTTTTAACTTGAATAAGCATGATTTATTGAAATGTAATTATGTTTGAGCATGATCAAGACACGATTTGGAAGTGTATGTTTCATATGTCTCATGAACTACATGGTCTGCATAAGAAAGTCCCAAGTTGCATGCAAGTCCATCTAAGTCATGAGTCTCATGTCTTTGGATCACTGTGTTTTGCAAAATAAATAAGTTAAGAACTTTTATTATAAGAATCCCAAAGGCTAGGACGGGGTATTACCCTAGTAAAACTCTATGTTCACTCAAGATTGACTAAAGTCGAGTAAAGCCCTTGAGTTGATAAAGAATAGTCGACAGACCTCGAATGGTTCCTATTAAAGGATTATGGAGCGAGGTCACATCTAAAACTAGTGGGTGCCAAGGACAGTGAAGGCGAAATAAGTGAAACTTCCATATAAGAACATTGTGATAGCCCGGATTTTTTAGAATCCATTTTCATAGGTGGCATGATTATGCTTCTTTAAAATCATTTTAAGGAACTTTTGCATATATGTATAAAGTTTTTTTTATGTTGGAAGGTTAGGAGTAGGGTTGGGTACAAAGATGACTTGTTTTAAGGTGAAAAAAAAAACCCTAATCCGAGATCTCGCTCGATCCTCGCTGGATGTCTGGCTCGAGCGAGATACAAGTAGTATTTGATATCTTTTGGTAGAATGGCCATAAATTTCTCATTTAATATCGGATTTGAGTGATTCAAGATGCTGTGAAAAGCTAAGAGGAATATATACAACTTTTATGTTTTAAGTTTTAAGAGATGTGGACTAAATTAAATATGAAATAGAGATTGAAGTGGCAGATCTGAATTGGAAATAGATAGGCATTGCCTTTGAAGTTGACTAAGGACTTTGAATAACATTAAGTCTTTGGATTATTTTCTCTATTATCCTAAGATCTGGACAAGTATATAGAGATGTGAAAAATGAGGAGATTTTATTTAGTAAATTTCGTGTGAAATAAGAGGGATCATCTATCAAACACTTGGTGTGCCCGGGTTGGTACTCTCGGGCTTATCTCTTGACTTTTAGTGGAAAAATCATAACTTGATCATATGAGATCATAATGAAGCAATTATAATTCATATAGAACCTTAAGAAGTATATCTAGAACTTTTATATTTTGAGTTTTTGAAGATAAGGAACGGATCAATGACGAAATCTAGTGTGAAGTGGACGGCCCTGGGTTGAGTCCAATTGGTAGCCAACTTTGAGGAATTGTATTATATTCAACCATGTGATGAAAACTATGATTGGCTATCGAACTTTTGGAAGTCTTGACACATGTGAGAACATGTGGCAAGTCGATATGATTTAATCTATAAGCTATAGTTGGCTCAAAGACATGGAGTAACATGGGAGGCAGAAATCTGTTTGATTAAGTCCAAATCTAACTAAATGAGTTAGAAACTAAAATCTATCCCAACAAAATCTTGAAATGGCCTTTTAGAACATGTCAAATGGTGTCTTAGAAAGTGTAATGTAACACCCCCTTCCTGTAGGCTAAAGAGTGTCACAAAATTTTCTAAAACATTTATTCCAGCACAAGATTTTTGATTTTTATAATGAAATAAATAACATTAACTCCAAATAAATGGAGTTCTAATAAAATGTCTTTGAAGAAAAACATTAACTGACATTAAACTTGTGTCATAAAAACATGTATTTCTAGAAAATGCCGAAAAGACAATAACTGCTCAATCTATTCCTGGCCTGCCTGCTCGCACTGGTCATCTTCTTCACCTGGGTGGTTTTAAAAAACAGGAAAATAACTAAAATGAGTCGATGACTCAGTAAGAAAATCCACTACAACGTAAGATAATACTATATGATATTTTTTTTATTAAACTTATGCTGAATTCTGAAATATGATTATACAGATTAATGTTGATGCCAGGCATGATTGTCTTGATAGACTAACTGACTTAAGTGACTGGTCTGAATTAACTGATAGGTTTGACTGATCTAAATTGACTAACTGAACTGATTTAAATGATTTGATTTGACTGTATTGATTTAGCTGAACTAATCTAACTCAGCTGATTGCCAACACACTTAATCCTGTGTGCAAGGTTGTGCACCAGCCCCACGTCCCGCTGCAGCAAGGAGAGCCGTTGATAGTACTCTAGCGTATTATGGTGGACCACGCTTAGGTCCGTGGCTTGCACATCCACCCTAATCTGATATGCATTGGTACCATGCAACTGAAATGACCATCTTAAATAACTGATTTACTGAACTGAAACTAGCTGAACTGTTTTAACTGACTGGTTTAACTGGATGACTGTTTATTGATTTCTGATTTGATTTAGTCTTATACTTAAACTTAACCCAACTTATGTGACTTATGTGGCATAATCTGCATAATACATACTATCTCATAAATAACTATAATTCGCTGAGTCTAAACATGATGCTAATGATATGATCGTATGTTATGCTGAATGACATGCTTGCATGATGTGAGAGATATTTAAAAAGGGCTATCAAAGAACTGGTTTTACTAATAATATAAACTAATGTGAGGATCCTAGGTTTGTGATCAAATTCACTTACCTCGTAGCGCTGCTTTCTAAATTCTTCTTTATAACTCGATACTTATGCAAAATATTGAGTAGTCACTAATCTATCTCAAGAACGTGTCCTAATAATCTACTTGATTAAATTCATACTTTAAGCTTAATCATTTAAATATTTTGCTTAGTTTGGAAAATTAATAAAGTCTAATATCATAAAATACTTGTAACATATTTGTAACTTTAACATAATCATCTGATCTTAGAATAAATCTAATAAATACTAACACCATTTGAAATATTCTTAACATATTTCCTTATTTAAGTGTACAAATTTAATATATCAAAATATATAAGAATAATATTAAAGACTTATTTCATTCATAGACATTGAACTTAAAGCGGTTAACTAAAGATTAGACATTTACTATATACTACTGAAGTCAAATCTTACAATTTAATCAAAACAGTAATTTACAAATATATATTTATGGGTTAACATAATTATTTAATCAAAACCAAACCCAAATTAGAAAATTAACATAAATAATATGCAGCTGAAATATTTAGTTCATAAAATAAACTTAATAACACTAAATATTATAAAAGTCTTATGAATTATTACCATAGCTTAACAATAATTTAAAACCTACAATATAATATAATTTAGTGGGAAATCTGGATATTTGGTTTAAAATCTGTAAATAATACTAAAAGCTTGTTTTGTAAGATATACTTAGCAGATAACAAATAAATGTAAACTTTATCTATTATTAAAATTCATTGTAGTTAAATATTAGTAAAATATAATTGGTATAAATACGATCTGTCCTATTAAAATAAACTCAGAAAGACTAAGGCCAACTTAAAGAATCCACATATGCTAAAAAATGGAAAGAGGAGATGGGAACAGGCAGATCATCTTGCCGAGAATTAGCAACAAGGCTGCATCAAGGTTGTAGAGATGGCGGCAGATCATGAGTTGGGTGATGGGCCATCTATGGAGCAAGATGTTGGCCGTGCAAGGGGTGGAGAGGGAGTTCACGGTTTTGAATGGCTTTCCAAGAGCAGTCGCGTAGGGTCTCCGTTAGCTGGGCATAAAGTGACTAGAGGGAGGTAGTGTGTCTACTTTGAGGTGTTTTTCCGGCGTGGGTGATGTTCTCCATGGCTGGTTGCAACATCATGTATGGTGGATGCAAAACAAAGCATGCAAGGAGGTGGCGATTCATGAGTAAGTAGTCCTCTGCGGTGTCTCTCGGCGTGGCAGTCGTGCATGAGACCTTCTCACGGTGGCAGTGTGGTGTTCTCTCATGTGTGGGTGGCTGGAGTTTTCATGGTGAAGAGGGGCAGTAGTGGGTTTGCGGTTTGTGGAGTTTATCTCATGCAGGGGAAATATATATAGCAGGTATATATGCATATATATAGATGAAGGAAACCTAATAAGGTAACAATGATACTAAATCTTCAGAATAAGTTGTTGCCGTGAAAATAGCGGCTGATTGGGCAGTGGTAGTTACGTGCATGCGTGTGAGAGGCATAATTGAGTGAATTGCATGTGTAGCCTGGTTATCAACTGGTGGTGAGGAAGGTTATAAAACTACGTAAATTTCATCCATATTTGCTGTTGTGCTGACTAACTAGGAATGTGAATGATGGAAAGAATGGATGAAGTCATGAAGTTTCCTTGGCATGAGTGCGTTGGTTTCTATTCAAAATAATTTGAATCAAGTCTATCTAAAAAAGTGAGCTTAGAGTTGCGACAATTATAAAAACTAAAAGATTTATTCTAAAAATATATAGATAATTTAATCAACACGTATAATGGAAATATGGATTATCAAATTAACAATTATAATTAAAAGAATATCTATAATAATCGATATTTTAAAAAACTACTTATTAATATCATATAACCTAAAAAAATACTAATAATAAAAAAAAAATATGCGATAGTATGAAAGAATGAAGATCAAAATATTCGCATAATATAATCTCTAAAATATTTGGGTCGGGATGTTACATGTAACAAGTGACCAAATGGATAAGAGAAGGGGCTGGGAGGCGTTGGACACCAAGAGAGACTGGAATGGCTGGATACATGCATAATTAGGTGAGTGGCACCTCATGCCTTAGGTAAGCTGATGCCTTCTCAACCATTGATCATTTTGGCTACCAAAATATCTTAAATATTAACCATTGGATGGTAATATCTGTTGCAAAGTCTAAGATCTTGGAAGATTAGATCTAGTCATTTGATTTGGAGGCAAGACACCTCATCCTCCAAAGCCCTTGGGTAACGGGTAGCCTTTAGCTACCTCTTCATCTCATTTTCTTCTAAAGGGTCGACCACCCTCCTATATATATGTATTGATGAGCTTTATAGCCCTCTTTGAAAAGTAGAACACATGCCCAATTGGAGAGAAAATCAAAGAAGAATCCTCCCTAAACCTTTGCATTTCCAAATACCACCTAAGTAAGCTAAAGAGAGTGATCTTGAGGGATTCCTTACAAGGGCTTGGTTCTATCATCAATTCAAGCCTTGGAGAAACTTGTAAGTATACAATTTAACCTAATCTTGGCATAGAATAAGTAAATTGATGATTGAATCATGTTTGTTGTTGGTTGGAGCTGAGATCTTGCTTATATGATGTACTTGAAATCCATTGTATTTGGGATGAGATTTTGTCATAGTAAAATGCTAAGAAAATTATAAGAATATAGATTTATGTTTTAATAATTAAAAATAAAGTTTATATGAAAAGAATGCATGTTTTAGATTGAAAAACCCTTTAAACCGTGACTTCGCCCGACCTTCGCTCGACCTATGGATCGAGCGAAGAACAACTAGAACTCTTCGCTAGAAGGTCGCTCGATGTTTGGCTCAAGCAAAGTGCAATTCGAGACTTCGCTCGATATCTTGCTCGAGCGAGATACAACCTGAGACCTCGCTTAATGCTCGCTCGATATCTTGCTCGAGCGAGATACCCTATTTTTGTAAATTCAGGACATTTCCTTGGATAAAGATGGATGATTTAAATACGAAGAGTTATCTGTGAAAAATAAGTATAGTCTATATGATATATGTTGTATTATATGTGCATACAACATAAAAGTTTAAAAGTACATGCATGTCTCAGTATGTGATGGGTTTTAAGAAAGAGTGGCATGGTATGTATTTGTGAAATGCTCATAAGAATAAGAAATGAACAACTAAGAATAAGATTTATGGATAAGTTAGTCACGTCATGACGGGGACGGCGATACGTAATGCCCGTATGACTGACGTGCTAATAGGGACGGCGATACGTAACGCCTGTCGTAAAAGTAAGAGTTATGCCACAATGGGAATGACAATACGTACACCCATCAAGGATAAGTAAGAGTTATGTCACGACGTGGACGACGATACGTAACGCCCGGAAGACTGACATGACTAGCGGGGCAGGCGATAGGTAATGCCTGCTATGTTAAGTATGTTCCGTGTCATGACGGAGACGGCAATACGTAATGCTTAGAAGATTGACACGAGACTCATCACAATTAGGACGGTGAGGCGTAATACCCATATGACTAATGAGTTATATACGATGGAGACGGCAATACGTAACGCCCATCGAAGATAAGAGATAAGTAAGATCCGACATGGATGGCGATACATAACGCCTGTCGAGGATACGCAATAAGTAAGATCCCAATAGGGACGGTGATACGTAATGCCCATCGAGGATAATAAATAAGAAAAACCCACAAGAGTAAGAAATAAGATGAAAAGTATAAGTTTTAAGTATATAATGGTAGTTCCAAGTAAGATCTAAGTTGGTATGGGAAGAATGGTCATTGACATGCATAAGTCCCATAAAGCATTCTTATAAGTTATATGTCTATGATAATTTCTATTTATGATGATGGTTGATATTATCTATGTCTTATTTCGTTAACTGTGTACGTATTGAGATTTCTTATAAATCTTATTCTTTTAAATTTTATCTATCATTCCATAAACTCTTTTAAATTTTATCTATCATTCCTTATGGAATGATAGATATTGTGCATGATTAAACAAATTACAATGAGACTCAAACAGTACAAGAGATTTTAAGGTATCCTGAGGTCCTACAAAATACTCCTCTCCGGTTGAGATAATCTCATGTAAGTGATCAAGTAGAATATTAAGATTATTGGATGACAGTGAGATATGATATTATGTTTCAAGAAAACTAACTGGGTTATGTAAGTCATAGATACAATATGTTTTTGTAAATAGGAAGTTTTGAAGGTTAAAGTTTTATTATGCCATGTGATCTATTTATGCAAGAGTTAGATCTCTTTGCATATATTAGAATTTTACCTCTTCCAGCTGCAATCTGCATTGCATTAAATTAGTAAGTTTAGATGCATACATGCTACTTCTTACGTTTATGAAAGATAAGTAGTCTTGTATTACTTGTCCGGATACTTCGATTTACATTTTAATCGAGGCAAAAAATTGGGCTGTTACAAAACATGATTATGACGTAGTCTGTGAAAACCCGAATTTTTAAGTATCTGTTTAATTTTTATATGTGGCATGTTTATGTTTCTTTAAAATCATTTTAAGGAATCTTTGGATATATGTATATAGTTTTTATGTTGGAAGGTTACGAGGAGGGTTGGGTACAAATGTGGCTTGTTTTAAGGTGAAAAAACACCTAACCCGAGATCTCGCTCGACTTTCACTTGATGTCTGGCTTGAGCGAGATACAAGAAGAGATTGGATGTCTTATGATATAACGGCCATAACTTGCTTATTTGATATCAGCTTTGAGTGATTCAAGAGGCTATGGAAAGCTAAGAGAATATATATAACTTTTATGTTTTAAGTTTTAAGAGATTTGGACTTAATCAAATATGAAATAGAGATTGAAATGGAAGATTTGAAGTGGAAATAGATAGGCATTGACTTTGTTAACTAAGGATTTTGAATAAGATTAAGTTTTTGGATTATTTTCTTAATTATCTTAAGATCTGGATAAGTGTGTAGAAAGGTGGAAAATAAGGAGATTTTATTTAGTAAATTTCGTGTGAAATAAGAAGAATCATCTATCAAACATTTGGTGTGCCCAGATTGGTGTTCTCGGACTGATTTGTGTACTTTTAGTGGAAAAGTTATAACTTGATCACATGAGTACCAAACAAAGTGATTATAGTTTCTATAGAAAGAAGTATATCTAGAACCTTTATGTTTTGGATTTTTGAAGATAAGGAATGGATCAATGATCAAATCTAGTGTGAAGTGGATAGCCCTGGGTTGAGCCCAATTGGTAGCCGACTTTGAGGAATTGTATTATATTTAGCCATGTGATGAAAAATATGATTGGCTATCAAAATTTCTTTAGTCTTGACACTTGTGGGAATATGTGAGAAGTTGATAAGAATTAATCTAGAAGCTTTAGTTGGCCTAAAGCCAACCAAATCTCGAAATTTCCTCCTAGAACATCACATATAGTATCTTGGAAAGGTATACATGTGGTCAATTGAAGGTAAGAAGGGGCTGGAATGTGGCTGACCTTTGGAGAAACCAAGAGATAGGATTAAGCATGACTGGGCAGACAGCCAGCCCATGCCAACTCATAACCCCCCATGTGTTCTATGTTCAAGCCACGGATCATGTGAGGCTACCAAATGACTCAATCTCAGCCATTGGATGAAGATATTTGCAACCTAGCTTAGGAATTAGCTGTAATAATAAGGGTTTGAGGTAAGACACCTCATCCTCCAAACCCTTAGGTAGCCGGTTGCCTTTAGCTACCTCTTCTTCTCCTTTTCTTCTAAGGGGTCGATCACACTACCAAAAATAGTTGTTGGAGATTTTCCTAACTCCCTTTAGAGAGGGTAGCATACGCCCAAGTGGAGAGGAAATCAAAGAAGAATCCTTTCCAAACTTTTGAACCTCCAAGCATCACCTAAGTGAGCTAAGTGAGTAACCTTGTGGGAAACATTGCAAGAGCTTGGTTCTATCATCAATTCAAGTTTTGGCGAAACTTGTAAATATACAATTTAATCAAATCTTGGTATAGAATAAGTAAATTGATGACGAAATCATGTTTGTTGTTAGTTGGAGTTTAAACCTTGCTTATATGATGTAATTGAAATCCATTGTGTTTTCGATGAGATTTTGTTATGGTAAAATGCTAAGAAAATAATAAGAACATAGATTTATGTTTTAATAAGTAAAAAAAAAAATAAGGTTTATGTGAAAAGATTTCATGTTGTCACTCGTCTGAAAAATATGGTGTAATTACCACATGATGGGCCTCGTTGTCCATCTTTAATGTTCAATGATATCTTACCAATCTTCTTAAGGCATTCAAAATGCATGTCTTTTGCATGTCCACGACCACATTTCTGAGTAGGCCATTCTGTTGAATCTACATTCACATATCAGTTACTCAATTATAATAAGATTTGTAAAACATAGGACCAGGGTATGAGGGTAAGCAATTTCAGCTTACTCGCATTTTCTACAGGCCGTTTCCCATCATCATTAGCTTCTTGACTAACGTTTTTTATTGGCAACTATTTATGAGCCTCAGCTTCTTGTCTAGCCTCCTCTACATCCACAGGTGGCAACCGTTCATGAGTCTCAGCTTCTGCTATTCTGTTTGCTCCGTATCTCCGTTATCATGCAATCGTGGTGGCATAGTGTGCCTCTTTGGGGTAATCAAAGCTGAACCATGCTCACCGTGTCCGTATCATCCAGGGAGTTTTCCTCTAACCCATCTAGCCATTGTAAATATAGATACCTTCTTGTCCTAGTAAAAGAAAAAGACTATGAATGAGTGATCATATTTTTTCTGGCTGTCATCATGACCCGTAGCTTTTAAACAGTCCAATCGATTCATTGAGTTAAGGAAGCAATATTAGTGTAAAATCAGTATAGATGACTGCATAAGTGTAAATCAATCTTGAAAGTATAGACTGATGTTGGATCGGATTTTTGTCGATGTAGTAACCTCTAAGTAACTCGACTTTGCATGCATGGCTGAGTAGGCAAACAATAAATTAAAGTAAAAAAACCAAATATAGAACAACAAAAAGTTCCCCATAAAGAATGATTAAAGGGTCTGCATCATACCCAACTTATGCTAGAGGTTCCTATTATACATGTATGCCACATTGATCAGCCAAAAAAAAGATATGAATTGCACCTAGACAGTTACAAAGAAAAGATTATAATCACTATCTGAAACCCAGGAATGATGGTTAGACCATTTAGTATTTTTAGAATGATTGCTTAGCTAGACACCCCAATATGGCACACTAATTGAACCAAAATGCATTTAAGTAACCAATATCTTTCACCTCACTAAGTGTTCTATGCTTATTAATACTATTGTGACACATTGGTGTCTAAAGCAATGTGTCACTATCCTACTCAAACCACTTAGCATGCTTAAAAATTGAGAAAATACAAAAATAATATTATTGACAAGTTGCAATCAATCCATGACATGCCCAAGATTTATTTCATGGCATACATGGTAGGCAACATGCTCTCTACTTCCAAGAGCTACACAATAATTAAATCAGGACAAGTGACAGCATGCATGCTAGTCACTACTAAAAAAATTTATTAAGCTATCAACATGCAATACTGAGTATGGAACCCCAACACAGAAGACCACATGAACATTTTTCTGATATATATGTGTGTGTGTGTGTGCGTGCGTGCGTGCGTGCGTGTGTGAAACAAAAAACAAGCAACTCATCAACTAGCCATACATGCATTAAGTAATTCCAACAAACACTCAACTTTGGGTTACAATCTATATAGATGTAATACACCTAGAACTGAAACATCTCATAAAAAAAAACACAAAAAGATTAAATGATGAGGAGCATATTAGATTTTGAACATGAGTGAGCATTTAAAAAGGCCAAGGTTGAGCATAGAATCCCAAAATAGACAACCACATGAACATTAGACTAATTATAGTTTCATCTATATATATGTATATATAATATGGGTGTGTGTGTATATGAAACAAAAAAACAGTCAACTCAATAACTAACCATGCATGCATTAAGTAATTCCAATAGGCACTCAACTTTGGGTTACAATCTATATAGATGTAATACACCTAGAACTGAAACATGTCATAAAAAATACACAAAAAGATTAAATGATGAGGAGCATATTTACATTTTGAACACAGATGAGCATTTAAAAAGGCCAAGGCTGAGTATAGAACCCCAAAATAGACAACTATGTGAAGATTAGTTTGATTACAGTTTCATCTATACATATGTGAGTGTGTATATAAAAAAAAAGTAACTAATCAACTAACCATACTTGCATTAAGTAATTCCAATAGGTACTCAACTTTGCATGCAGTTTATGGATGTTATACAACTAGATCTGAAACATTTAATAAACAAAACTCAAAAAATTGCATGGCTAAGAAAGGAGTTTACATTTTGAGTAGGAATGAGCATGCAATCTCTTGATGTTATACAACTAGTACTTAAACAATCTTCAAATGCAATTGAAAAAACTCATGAAAGAAAAAACAAGATGACTGTGATCTTACATACCAAACCATGGCAAGCATGGATTGTATATAAAAAATGAAAATAGAGAGAGAAATATAACTAGGAAAAATGTCTTTTTCACAGCATAAAGTAAGAGCAGTGTAGAAAAAAGGTTGATAAGAAAGAGGGAAGGGGGAGAGATAGACAGAGAGAGAGTGAGATAGAGAGAGAGAGAACAGGGATAGAAATGGCAAATCAAGGTCCTTCAACTTCAAGAGAAAGTATAGTGATTAACTAGGCTTGTAGAAGACACCTGAGTAGGGAAATCTCTATATATGTACAAAGGATTTTTGCTTGGAGTAATCCCCCTGCTTTTCTTGCCTTTTTGATCCCCAGACTCATTCCCACAGCTAGAAAGCAGAATCTCTATGGAATGTGAATATGTGATTAAGTGAATGGTTACATGAACTAAGAGGTGGTCACATAATCATAATCTGCCTCTTAGGTACAGTTAGGGTAGTACGGTCATCATTGGACAACATACATATCTCAGATAATTTATGATGTGTATCCTGCCTTTGTTTTTAGAAATGTATATATATATATATATATATGTATATATGGATATGAGAGAGAGCCAAGTGGTGTGAATTTTCTTCAGCCATTATTCTAGTGATGTGTTGCATACCAATTAGCAATGTTTCTGACCAATTTAGAGTATCAATGTTGCAAGGTTATGAACTTATAAAAACCATACAATGACCATATTTAATCTCAATATTCTGCATAGAAATATCATTATACAACTCCTCATAATAAAAACTTTACCCAAATTCCCCATACAGTAGTGGAAGCTAGTTAGATTCTTTGTACTTGTATAATTGGTATATATCTACACAATTATAAATGCTTGTCAACCATTCCTTGAACTTGATTTCACACTAGAGTAGTGTAGAGCCCTTAAGTTCAATTTATCACAAAAAGCTATAGTTGTGGTCTATGACCTTTGATTCCTTGATTTGTAGCAAGTGGGACAACACTCTAGCCATTACATGTGTTTTGTTTTTCAACTCTCCATATTTAGCTATATTATTTTTGCTTTAGGTCCACCTATTTTAGTGAATTTTTTTTTTGCCCTTTTTTTTTGGTTTAAGGATCTGCAAAGAACTAGCTACAAATGTTTACCCACAAACTTTGCATCCATCACTCCATAATAGTGTGTTATAACTCAAATAAGTAACCAATTTTGTAATATTTATTTCATATTAAGCCTGCAATTGGAGGTGAATCACTACAAATGCAATTGATCGAACCAATGTTGTTGGGCCAATTTTTTTTTTTTTTTTTAATTTCACACTGCCTTCTCGAGGGGAGAGCATTTACTAGTTAGGACCGAAAAGACCGACCAAACTGGGACCAGACCAAACATGCATTCGGTCAGTCTAGGTCCAAAAAATTAGGACCGAATAGGTCTAGTCTGGTCCTAATCCAGGCATTTTTAGGCCTGGATTGGACCAAATATACACTATAATATATATATATTTTAATTGATATATTTTTAATTTAAATTATAGTTGTGTATAATTAATTATATAATATATATTATTTATTATTTATGTATATTTTTTAATATCAAAGTATTATTGTATTATTTAATGTACAATTATTAACTATATATTATAGTAAATAGTAATAGTATTAGTACTAGTAATTAGTATACATTAATACTTTGATATATTAATATTTAATATATTATAAGAGTTATAGTATAAACTATAGACTAGCATTTAATTTATTAGTATTACTACTAAGTATTATTTAATAAGTTATAAGAGTAATGATGAGTGCACAAAAATGCATTCTAAATACTCTATTTAAATACTAAAAGAAATGAGAAAACAATGGATATAACTCATGTTAATAAAATTAATGGTCATTTATCTTGAGATGGATATAAGCATGATTTAATATATTGATGAGAATATAAAATGTCATATTTTCCTCTCTTAATGTTTAAAACTTTATTCTTATTTGATGCCTAAATATACTCATTATTCTTATATTTTGATTTAGGACACAAATGGAGACATTAGGAGAAAATGAAGATAATTGCGGAATTTTAGACAGTTCTGACATCTTTTCGTAAAATGGGCATAACTCTCTCATCCAATCTCCGATTGAGCTGATTCAAGATGATCTAGAACCGCAAGAGAAATATCTATAACTTTTATGTTTTGTGTTTGAAGAGATATCCACTAAATCTAAGACAAAATCGACCATCAAGTGGACGCACCTGCACTTGACGTTCCTGGATATTTTTCAGCCACTGCATTAAATCCAAATGTTATCATAATATTTTCCAGCAAGCACTCCTACACCAACTTGGAAATTCAATGATCAATTCATATGCAAGATAAAGTGCACTCAAGTTTCTTGTAGACAAATTATTTGACCACAAGATATTAAGTCATACAAGACAACTAATAGATAGAGAAACAAAGTTGAAACACTCAACCTACAAGCAAAATCCAGCTCATGCATGGTGGGAAAACAAATGATCAAAATGACAACTCACAAATCACTTGGATTCAAGAATGGCACATGGCAAAACAAGTTGAAATTGTGATGATTTTGTCATGACAACTTGCATGAAGGATGCTTATAAATAGAAGGAAGGGGTGTATGTTCTAAGAAAATGCTTAGTGTGGGAGGATGCTTTGGAAGAGCCATTATTTTGAGAACTTGAGAAAAGAAAAGAAAAACCAAAGAAGAGAGAAGAAAATAATGGTTGGCTCTTCCATATTATCCCTTGGAGAATTTTTGTTGCATATTTTCAATATGTGTAACTAAATTCTCAAGGAGGGCTAGGGATGAACTTGTGTGTGTGACGGTATTTGTAATTTATTTTTGATTCATGTATTTGGTCTTTAAATATTAAAACTCTTTTGTTCTATTATTCTCAATTTATTTGTGATGTTTTTTTTTCGTCTTCAAATAATTATAGAATCTATTTCGTTTATGGATTCAGTCATGCTTTTTCTATTGAGTGAATTAGTTCTATAATTATGTTTGGAGCAATTGATTGTCTATATTGATTTAATTCTCTGCTGCAATATCGCCTCTTGGGTATATTGTCGTCGTTGGATTTTCTCAATATCGATAACAATTTATGAGAGTTAAGCGCGAAGAATGATTTTTTAAAGAGTTACATGTGATTTAAATTTTGGTTATTAATGTTATATCTTCCGATTAAGAATTTGGACATAGAATTCTTAATTGAGTTATCAATGAATTAAGAATAAATTTGAATACCACAAATACACAAGGAATTCCCTACGCTCTACTTTTTGTCTCATTTTTATACTGTTCAAATTACTCATTTAGTTTTAATTTACGTCATACTCTAAAATTTACTTTTCGCACTCATCTAAATCTTTTTGTTAATTTCGTTACTATTTTTCAATTTCTCAATCCATCTCCCTGTGGAATCGACACCCCAAAACTATACTGCACACGACCGCGTTATTCTTTGGGCGTAACCAAGTAATATAGTATTATCAATTTATCATTAACATTTAATATTTTGTAATGCTAATACTAATACTACTAAGTACTAGAATACTTGTATAGACTATAGACTATAGGCTATGCCTATACTTATTATAGTTATTAGGTATAGATTAGTATTGGACTAATACAAACTACTAAGTCTAATGTCTATAACTTTATATATTTAGTAAATTAGTTTCAATGTGTTCTTATATATTTTTAATGTATAACTATAATATATAGTACTAGTATATATTAATAATTTAATGTTAACACCTAACATATTATAAGAGTTGTAGAATAAGATAATATATGGATAAATCTATAATAGTATAATGTATGTATTGGCATAGTAATTAACATGTTAGTATTAAAATAACATCTAGTGTCTAGTATGTTAGTAAATAGTACTAATACTAGTAGTCTAGTATAGAGTGTCTAGACTATAATTATAACTTGTAAGTATTAGACAATTGGTACATGGTAGTAAGTTTATAACTATATTATATATATATATGTTAAATATCAAGGTATTATTATATTCTTTAATGTGTAAGTGTAACTATTAACTAAAATTTACAGTACTAGTATATATAAATAAATTAATATATATTAAGTGATGTAGTATAAATTATAGCATATGTATAAATTTATATTATTTTAAATTTATAGTGTATTAGTATAATTAAATTAACATGTTAGAATTCAAATAACATCTAGTAATTAGTATATTAGATTTATTTGTGAATAGTACTAATACTAGTAGTCTAGTATAGAGTCTCTAGACGATACTTATAACTTATAGTATTAGACTATTGGTACTTGGTAGTTAGTCTATAACTATATTATATATATATAAAATATCAATGTATTATTATATATTTTAATGTGTTAGTGTAACTATTAATTATAATTTATAGTACTAGTATATATAAATATATTAACATATATTAAGAGATGTAGTATAAATTATAGTATATGTATAAATTTATATTATTTTAAATATATATTGTATTAGTATAGTTAAATTAACTTGTAAGTCTATAAGTATATATTGGGGTTTGATTTGTTTTGTAAATTATTTTTAATTAACAAATAACAAATATCAATATATGGTACCATTTAGTGCAAATTTAGACCTAAACAGCACCATTTGAAACCATAAACTTAGTCTTAAATCAAGTTAAGGACCCTTTTTTTATTTGTTAATACTTAAATGGCGCCGTTTGGAGCCAATTTCAATCCAAACGGAGCCATTTTTGAATTATTCAGGGCTTAAATTGATACTTTGATTAGAGTTAGATCATTTGCATGTTTGCTTTAGCCTTCACATATCATCTCTTCCAGACCATTTTTCTTCTCTTTAAGCCTTACGAGTACCGAAAGTCAAAATCCTAACCCTCCATATCTCTTCGAAGTCAATTTCTCGACACCTCCTCAAAACCCTAGCCCTCCTTCTCTCCATCCCATTGCGTCCATACAATCTTCGTTGCAAGACGCAGCCGATTCAGCCCTACAGGTATACGTTTGATTAATTTAACCTCCTCGACATTTCGTTAGGGTTTGGTTAAGTCAATTCGCTAGGGTTTGATTCGTATATATTGGAGTTTGATTAGGGCATTTTGCTAGGGTTTGACGAGTATATATTTGGGTTTGATTAAGGCATTTCGGTAGGGTTTGATTAGGGCATTTCGCTAGGGTTTGATTAGTATATATTGATTATTGTCTTAAGTTCCATCAGTTGTAGTTTGGTGTAAATATAAAGGGATTTGTTAGCATCTTCCTAATACAATTTTTTTTAATGTATTTAAACCGGAAAAATAGAGGGTTTTAGAATGTTGTTTTCTATTTTATTAAGTTGGTGGTGGATGTACAAACAATTGGTAATTTGGTTTCAGAATGTTGTTTTCTATTTGCATGCTAACTATATAATTAATAAAATTGTTGATTGCATATTTTGCTAGATGGACTCTACAACAGACAATAGTCACAATGTTATCAGTCTAAATGATGTGCAAGACACAACTCAATATCAAGACATGCCTCCACTGGCACTTATGTTCGATACAAGTACCCCTGTTGGTGGGTCACAAAGTGGTAGAGTTAGGTCACAGGTTTGGCATCACTTTACAAGAGTACTAGATGGTGATCCAAGTAATCTAGGGTTGTATGTAACTACTGTGGACAGACGTATGCATGTGATACGATTAAAAATGGTATGACAAAAATGAAGAAGGTGGGGGAATAGTGCCCATTGCATTTAGTGTTGAGGCTTGTCGAAAAGCCTTAGTAGAGATTATTATTCTTGATGAGTTGCCCTTTAAGTTTGTTGAAGGGGAGGAGGGTTTTAAGAAGTTTATGCTTGTGGTTTGTCCTAAATGGGTTGGGATTCCATCCCATTGGACCGTTCCAAAGGATTGTATTAGAATCTTTTATAGGGAAAAAAAATAAGTTGAGAAATGCTATTCGAGGGCAACTAATCTCCCTCACCACGTATACATGGACATTCGTGCAAAACGTTAACTATATGTGTCTCACAGCACATTTTATTAACGATGAATGGAAGCTAAACAAAATGATTCTTTCTTTTACTTTGGTTAAAAACTGCAAGGGTGATACACTTGATAAGGGCATAGAGACGTGTTTGATTGATTGTGGGTGACTAAAATCACTTGCACTCACTATTGATAATACAAAGTCTAATAATGGGGCCATTGCTTATTTGAAAAAAAAAATGAAGTATAGGAAGGACATGATCTTGGAACTTGAATTCTTGCATATTTGATGTTCTGCTTACATTTTGAAATTAGTTGTCCATGAAGGCTTGAGAGAATAAGAGGAGTTTATTGTGAATGTGAGGGGCATTGTGAAGTATGTTAAATCCTTCCCTCAAAGGTGGAGTACACTTCATAAATGTGTCAGGTTTGAAGAGATTCAATTAAAAAATTATTTTTGCCTAGATTTACCGACTAGATGAAACTCCACCTATCTTACGTTCTAGAGGGCATCAAAATTTGCAAAGGCTTTTGATCGGTTAGAGAAAGAAGATCTGAGCTTCCTTAGTAGTGTTGTTGATGATGATGATGAAGATGATGAAAATGATGTGGGGAATAAGAGGAAGTCAAAGAAGCTAGGGCCTCCCAATGTATCTGATTGAGAGAAGGTAAAATTGTTTGTGAGGTTTCTTCAAATATTTCATAATGTGACTTTATACTTCTTAGGGGGTGAATATATAGCTTGCAATCTTTTTTTTTTTCAGAGTTGGTTAGTATAGTTGATGGAATTAATATGGAGTGTGAAGAAAGAAGCAGTAGCTCCGTGGTGAGATTAATGACCACAAATATGAAGAAAAAGTTTGAAAAGTATTGGAAGAACTTGGATAATTAGAATATGTTGCTGTATGAAGAAAAAGTTTGAAATGTATGCACATGATCCTGCAAAAGTCATTGATATGAGTTGGAAGGTGAAAAATGTATTTACCCGCATGTATGTGGTATATGAAAATAAATCTAGAAGTTCTACTTCTCCACAATGGGCGAGTTCCCCACATGAAAATGTAAGTCTTTCAGTTTCTAAGTTTACATCTAAAAAGACAAAGTTGATGACCCAATTTAAATTCGAGTTACAATTAGAAGACTCTTTGGAAAGCAAGTGAGAGGTTGAAAGATATCTAACTGGAAAATGTGAGGATTAAGATGGTGGTTTTGACCTTCTAAATTGGTGGAAGGTGAATGCAGTTAGATTGCGTACTTTCAAGGGTTGCAAGTAATGTATTTGCAATACCAGTATCTAGTGTGGCATTTGAGTCTACATTTAGTACTGCGAGTTATGTACTTGACCATTTCCAAAGTAGTTTAAGTCTAATGATGATTGAGGGTCTCATATGTGCACAAAATTGGCTTCGTTTGTCTTCTACTCCAATAAGCCTTAGGAATTTAATGGATGAAGTGGAGAAATTTGAGAAGTATGTGGATACGGGTATGTAATTAATTTACTTTTCATATCCTTTTATGGTTTATTTATTTATTTTCTATGTTATGTAACTTTATTTAACTTATTTATTTTAAACTTTTATGTATAGAACTTGAAGAGGACTTTGCTAAATCTGTGAAGCCATCAAATTCAAGTTCAATTCCTACCAACCCTACAATCGATGTTGATTAATGATTAATGAGGTGAGACTGAGAATATTAGTTAGTACTAGACTACTAGACTATTAGTAATAAAATAAAATTAGGTTTACTTTTAATATCCAGGTTTGATTCTTGCATTTGCTTTCATGATAATACCACATAGTGCAATCGTTTTATATATCATTTTTGAAGGATTAGTTCTTGCTGACCTTTGCTCCTCCCTCTCATGACTTTGGATTGAATTTTGTAGTAGTACATATGTTGGTAATTAATTATTTATTAAATTTCATTTATTCAGGGGACTTGTTTAAGTATGAGTTGACACTCATTTATTTTGGGAGGATGTGTCCAAACTAACATTTGTGATTGATAGAGCGTTGGAATAGTTTGGTTTTGCTATGTTTTGGTTAAAATATGGATTAGGACTTGTGTCCTACAATAAGTAAAAGTAAGTGCATTTTTTGGCCATATGCTTGGACACCCATTTTAATAATGATAAAGAGTGAAATTATACATTGAGATAAGCAGTACTCATTCTCATATATATGTTATTATCCATCCTGCATGCATATTTAGTTGAATTAGTTCCTTGGCTCCTGCATCTAAAGCACCAAGTTTAATCCCAATGTTTTGTTTTGCAGATAACTGGAGTCTAGGTTAAGGGTTCTAACATCTACTTGTGGACAATGGACATAAAGATGCATTGATGTCTAATTTTGGTATTTTTGGAATTCTAATTTTATTAAGTTAACTCATTTAATATTAGTGTCTACAATCTACATGTAGACCTTGCATTATCTTAGAAAGTTAGACTTACAGAGTGAATCAGTGATTTGTAATAACTTTTGTGTGATGTTTTTTTTTTCCTTTCTTTAGTTTTTTAATTTTCTTTTCCTTTTATTTGGACTTTTTGAATTCTACTTTTTAAATTGTGGTATCGTTTTCTCTCTCTCTACTAATCTTTTACATAGATTTTTTTAAACTTAAAGTTTGAAAAAATGTGAAGTAGGCTGACAATTGGATTGGGCTGAAGGCTGATTGGCCTAGTGTGGACATGGTCTAGACCGAATGGACCGGACCAGACCGAAAGTGACTAGTCTGGTCCAATCCCATTTAGTGTTCGATTCAGTCCAAACTTGGAAAAGCCTAGACTGAATATGTTCGGTCCAGTCCACCAATACCCCCCAAGACCAATCAGACCAGACCCAACTCCCCCTAGCCTTCTCAGCACATGCACATGCATCCAATGTGAAAATGATGCATTATGGTCTTTGTGAACATTGTGTTGATATGGACGTTCAATGGGACTTTACGTCTAACCTCAATCATTATTGACTATTCATGTGAAACATGTATGCAGAGATAGAGTCATCAACCTATTGTGGTTTGAGGAATTTTAGCAGTATTTTGCAATCTTGTTGACCTGTCAAACCATCTTAATTCTATGAGAATGACAACAATTTGTGAGGAATTGAAAAAAAAATGTAGTAGGATATGAATATGTATTAGTAGCTACCTACCACCACTCTGTTTTCCAATGTGGCTTGTTAAGATTGACTTGAAAGAAATAAGAAATTAATTTATCAAATAAATCACACCCCAGAATATTGGATATTATAGAAATAGTTTTCTCAGCAAAATATAAGAATAAGCTTAAAAATCAAATATGGGATTATATATGCTTGTCTTGAAAATCTTCCTATAAAGCGCTCACAACCTCATAGGAAAAAATTCAGGTAATAATTTTAGCATCTTCCATTTATGAAAACAGTCAAATATTTGCACAGTTAAACTATATTATGCCCCAAATTTCACATAGAGTAGAATCACTAAAAGAATAATTTGTCAATGGTGGATCAATTCAATTCAAATTCAAACAAAAGGAGCAAGAAATCCCACTCTCCATTGTTAAAGAAATTGACCTTGAAAAATGTACTAACCAAGAATAAAAAGCCACTCAATGCATACAGTGATATATGTGTCTATGCAAACAAATATGCACTTACTTATGATTGCACAATCTGAGACCATTTAGTACTGGATATATGCATCAATTTTGCCTTCAAATAAGATATGGTACTATTCAATTTTATGAACTGAACTTACCTCGTACACGAATCACTTGCTTCTATCTAATGGAAAACCTTGAAACAACTAACCAAAAAAGGAAGAAATAAAAAAAGAAAGTCTAGTTCCTTGAACTTAAGGGAGGGCAATCTTGACATATGTCAATCATAAACCCATCATATCTACCCATGTTTGTAAATGCGTTATCTAATTTACATCAATTTTTTTTTTCTCATCCAACTTGAGGCCCTAATGTCACATGCATGGGGAATGGTCAAATTAACACGGAGTAGAACACAAATATTCAATGAACCTTGAATGCTAGATTACCCAGCTAGTTAAACTTCCAAATACAAATAATATCTTGTGCTTTCATTGGAAATCATTTTAGAACAACAAAGTGCAAAAGAGTAGCATAAGCTCCAAAACTAGAAATTGTAGTAAAGTGTCATGTATAGATAGAGACAAGAGGCAAGACATCAGTAAATTACTCTTCCTTCCCACGATTCCAACAAGTTGCAAAAGCGATTTGAATTCTCAAATTCCCAATCAAAAGCGTTTATCTAAGATCCTTTTTTCTAACTTACAGTGGTATGCATAATTAACAATAGAGGAACAAGATGTAACCAAAGAGGATAGACTTACCCATGAGCTCTTTCAACACAAAAACCAAGCAGGAAAAAAACTTTCTTTTGGTCGAACACATCCAACTGCTTCACTTCCAACCCACTCCAAATTAACATGTCCCCTGTAGCAAAACAAAAAATCCGATCAAAATTGGCTATATGAAACTTGCCCAATACGAAATACATGCAACTTTGGTTAACAAATGCTCCAACCTTTAATTCACAAATAAAAAACAACAAAGCAACAAAAATACAAACTAATGCACCAAATTCCCAATTGGGTCCATGAATAACAACATCACTGGATAAAAGATTAAGATTTAGAGGATTAGTAATACCAACATGCAATGGAATTAACCGAGCAGATCAGTAACAACTATGTTTCTGGTATTATTCTTCTAGATATGTATCAACAAGCAGCATGAAAATATTAACGGGAAAACCATATAATGTAACTATTTTTGCTATTTTTATTTTTGCTATACAGTTAGATAAATGCAGGAATGTGAAATAAAATTAACATGTTCTTCCTTCCAAAACTAGAAATGCTTGAAAACATATATTATGCCAATGACTTTTAAGGATAAAGTCATCACAAAATGTATTGAAATACTATAATTTGCTCTAAAGAAATGTATGTATTAGTATAAGTTAGATGGTAATGAGTGGCCTACCTACTATTACCAAATCTGATAGTCTTTTCCAAATATTCGTAATAACTCAAGTTCCCATGGTTGTCTCGGTCATTCTGCAAAATCACCTTGGTCAATAAAGAGCCCATTGACATAATGAATTCATTCAACACCCCATAGAATAAATAGCTGAAGGTACACTGTCAATCAATCATTCACCTTCTATCCTAAGGAATAAATTATATACTAGTATTAACATGTAATGCACTATCAATGTCTTTGCCCAAGACTATGACAGTAAATGTTTTTGATTAAAGTGCTCTTATTCTCATAGTTTAAGTGTTTCAGTTGGTACATTAAACTAGTCACAACCCTAACATTGCAGTAGAAAAAAAGCCCAAGAAAAAAAAAACAAAAGAGTGCATCGGGTACTTGCCCATACCGTCATTTGGGTCGGATGTATAAGTATCATTGTCAAGACATGCAGCTTTTTCGCTGCCACCACTAGTCTCATCTGTATTGTCAATTTCAAAGTCATCAGCACCATTTTCATCCTCCAGCTTGACCTCTTGTTCATTCCCTTCAGAATGTTGCTATTCTAAAATAGTCGAAAGGTCAATCAATAAAAGGTCATATTGGATAGCTGCAATTGAAGCTTGGTTTTATAGGACAAAAAATCTACTACCATTGGAAATTTGATTGGCTTGATTCCTATTATTCTGACATGGAGTTTATGGAAGTGGCGTTGCTTGGCGCATATGGAAGGAAAAAAGGATAGTTTTGATTCTCTAGGGAGATCAGTACGCTATTGGATTCATTAGGTGGGTCTTCGTCTAAAAGGCTCTAATAATTTGCAAAAGAGAGATAAGCTATTCTTAAGGAGTTGAATTTGCAGATTGCAGTTACTAAGACTAAAAAAGCTGTTGCGATTTCATAGAATAAACCTTTGGAAGGTTGGCTAGAGATGTATGTAAATGGATGTAGTCTAAACAATCTAGGTGAGTCTAAGGCTGATAGGCTGTTATGAAATCATAAGGGAGAACTGACTTTTGCATTTTCTAAATACATTGGTTTTGGTTAAATAATAAGGTAGAGTTGATGATTCTGTTAGCTGGTTTGCGCTGACGCAAACATTTGGGCGTGGTGAACATTGTCCTTGGAACGGATTCATCTTTGATTGTTTCATGGTTGGAAAATGGAACATGTAGTGTATAGTATTTGGAAGACTATTGGGAGGAGAGTTTTGAGCCTTATGAAGAATATGAACGTCAAATTTGACCATGTCTATGAGGAAGAAAATTTATTACGGAATGACTTGCTAAACATGGTAGCTATTGTCATTCCCAAGATCTCAATTCTACAAATATTCCGATGTTGCTCAAAGAGATTCTTTGACTTGATCGTAGTGGTTTACTTATGCTGCATTGTGTAGGATGATGGCTGAGGTTTTTGATTTTTGAGATGTGGTTTTATGGTTTTTAGTGTCTTTGATTTTGGTTGGGTATTGGTTATTCTTTGTATAGTTCTTTGTAATAAGATTCCTTTTAATTAGCAATGAGGTTGATGTTGATATCGGCATGTTAGTTTATTATTATTTTTTGATGGTTTTGCTCGGTGTTTATGTTAGCTTCTTACACTTGGGTTAGGGTATTTTTGATCTATTATTTTGGTAACCCCAAAGTGCAAAGTAACTATCATGATTTTCGTTCGTAAAATATGAGGGATTATTAATAAATTTGGGATAGAAGTCATTATTGAATATGTGGCCTTAACTCTTCTTAAAAAAAATGACACCCTTTGAAAAAAGAGTGAGGTCCATGGAATTAGGGGTGCAATACTTGGTCTTTAGTTTTGCCAAGTCTTGATCAACGAGTGTAAAGTACTTTACCCCTCAAAGAAAGGAGAAAAGTAAACCCCTCAAAGGAATGTAGAGCTTGGTTTTCTGAAGATTTAGCACCAGAATGGCAAGAAACCCTCATGAGAGCTTGGGTAGAAGGCCGACTAGGAGTATGGGAGTAGCCACGATGAGTCTTCAATTATGTATTGGGATAAGACAAACAAGAAGGAAATATTTTTGAAATTTCAGAAAAGCATAAAGGCAAGAAGAAGACAGAACTATAAATGAGAGAGAACGTGAGAAAATGAAAAGAGATTGAGTGAGGATGGAAGGACAAGATGAAAGAAGGGCAGTGCTACAGGAAACCGTCTGCGCGTAACCGTGCGAAACTGACTGACGTCCAATTAAAAAAAATAAAACAAAACAAAACAATTGAAATAGGAGGGAAATAGATTCAGTCGACCTCATTTCCCTCCTCCATCACGCTTCACCCCTCCATTGTTGTGCACAGAGCTTTGCAGCCTACCAATATTCGCCGATGTCGCTATCGATGAACAAAAAGTGTGACGTGTACACTAGATCAGCATTCACGGTCTCACCGGCACCGAGCTCGCTCCCTTTGCCATCCTTCTCTAAGAAAAATAATGTCTCCACCCTCAATGATGACTCCGCCACTCAAGATTTGAGGTGATTGCCCAAGCTTAGTTTGCAAGGTCCATTTCCTAGGCGATGAACCAGGTAACTGGAATCGGATACTCGGATAAGATTTGGATCCAATGAATGATCTCTCTTTATGCCGCTGCTTTCGTCTCCGTTTTGTTGATCTCGGTTAAGATTCGTCTCTTTGTCCTCTTCCCTTTCGAATGGAGCATTGTTGCCATTGATGTCTTGTTCAACAGATTTTTGATCTTACTTTCTGTTGCTTGTGTAGGAGCATTGTTACTTTTTGGCCCAAACTAACATGGTTTTGTAGGCAAGATCTTGTTGAAGGAAAGGAATGTTGTTGCTATTTGTGCTGTTTTGGGTTACTTTGCACTTGTCAAGAGGAATAGTGAGGGAGATTTAGAAGGGAATGTTGTTGTTGTTTGTTCTATTAATTATAATGTATTTTATTTTTGTTTGCATTGATTTTTGAGTTCTTCTTCATTTGGCCTATTTGCTTCCTTGAAACAGAGCAACATCACAAAAAGCATCAATCCTGGCTATGGATGAAAACACACTAGCTATGGAAGACGTAGATCAACTAATCCGATAGAGAAGACACCAACGGGGACCGATGCTGGCTTCATGAGGGGTTGGGATGGAGGTTGGCTTCATCTGGGATGAAGGGATCTAGATGAAGGCTTCGTGAGGGGAAGGAGTTGAGATACTGGTGTGTTTTCGCGGGATGGGGATGGGGGATTCGAACGGTTTTTTTTTTTTTTTTTTAATTTTGCCACATCGTATACGATTTCGCATGGTTACGCAGGGTCGGTTGTAAGTATCATTATTCATGAAAGAAATGGGACAACAATAATAAAAAGATTCTTTGAAAATCGAACTGGTGGTAGCGCTATTTGCTACTATTTTATAATAAAGGAGAATAAAATTAGCTTGGGTACAATCACAGATGACGTGGGCATGTCTTTCGTACAATGGGAAGTTAAATCTTCCTTGGCCCATACCTTAGTTAATATAGACCTTCGGTGGTGCGGAAGGAAGGAAAAGTGTAGTGGTCGTTGTTCGCATAAAAATATTTACAAGTGTACAAGATCGCAATAAGCAGCAAAATATTCTTAAATAAAACATATGTCGAATCTACAGGGACTAATTAGGCTATTGAATACTAAAATTTATTAAATTAATTACTATTTAAAAAATTGAAAAATAAAATGAGAGATTTTACTATCTAAATTAAATTGAAATTCTTAACAAAAATAAATTTACAAATAAAAGAGTATAAAATTTAAGATTATAAGTATAATAAAAATAGATTTAGAGTATTTGATTTTAGCTAAAAAATTTCACACAATTTATTGTTCCTAGTTATTAAATGTCAATAATAATATGTTGATAATAAAAATTCCTTAACTATTTAATATTTTCTCTCGAATAATTTTAAAAATATCACCAACTAATAACTTTATATTTTTATGTGAATTTAATTAATTAAAGACTCATTAAGTTCTTTGAATTTAAAAAAAAAAATCACATTAGTTATAGTAAAGTATCTCTACTTTTACTCAACTAATGATGTTTAATCGTAGAACTAAAATCACAAATAACCTCTTAATCTTACTGAGATTCAATAAATCAAACAATAATTGACTCAAAAATTGCAAGCAATAAGATTTTAGAATTAAAAACTCAATCATAAAAATATTAAAAATAAAATAATTCGAAATATAAATTATTGTGTTCAATGATAGACTACATCAGAAATCTTAAAAATAAATTTAGTTTATAATAAAATTAAAAATAAAAAAATAAAACTATTACTCTATGGTGAAATTAATTGATAAAATATGTGGCTCTTGGTCTTATCCTTTAGATCCACTTTTTTCAGAAAATTTCAAATAAAATCTCCAATTTTTACTGTAATCCACATCTCGGTTTTTCAGTTTTTTTTCTTTCTATTTCTTCTCTTCTCTTCTCCTCTATGTTTCTCTTGTGCGGCGCTGAATTATTCACTAACATATATATACTAGTAAAATGTTAGTCAGAATATTATATTTTACTAAGATAAAATAAAATGAAAAATGTGAAATTATTAGACACATAATAAATATGGCTCATGTAATTTGGAAAACTAAATTGATGGTGTGGGACTTCGGACCATTTTTATGTCTATTGCAAGTGTAGGTTAGAAAATATTTTACCACTCACAGTATTATTATCTCATGGTCACTTATATTAATTAAATTACTTGGACTCCTTTACAGTCCAAACAATAAATAAATAAAAAAATCTCAATTTTAGAATAAAATTGATTAAAACACCCTTATTTACAAATAAGAAATTTTAAAAATTTTAAAAATTCATTTCATTTAGTCATAAAATGACAGCATTCTATGTGAATTGTAATGCAGTCCATCAAATATGGACTGCAAAAAGAATTATTCTTTTAAAATTTATGTATTGATTTATATAAAATAAAAGTTAATTTGATTTGAGATATATCAATGAGAATAACTGCTTAAATTAAAAGTATTTAATCAAATAAATTTATAAATTAAAGTAACTTATGTAATATGTTAGATTGTAAAATTACTCTTATATATGATAACTTTGATAAAAATAAAAAAAAAAATCTTTGTAAGGTGATATATTTTGTTTTCACTAATTTTTTTAAAAATAATGATTTTTTTTTTGTTTTATAAAAGAATAGGCATAAAAAAAATACTACCTCTTCTATGTTTAGTTCAATTAATCAGCATATTAACCAAATTTGTAAATATTGCTCTTTCAATAAGAACAAAACAACAAAGTTTTCATTAAAAAATCATAAATAATAATAGCTACATCTATTTTTTGGGTGATATTATTGGCTTCTATAGCCTATAACTGAATATTTTGTCAATTAAAAAAACGATTTTTTTTTTATTTTTTCAGTTTTGTAAAGTGGGAAATCACAGAAAAGGGTAAGTGCTTATGTTGTGAAGCTTTAACATGTTTCGTAAATCCTAAAACAAATCGTTAGCATGAGAGAACTGCATTTCCATTCGTATCCCTTGTTTATTGGTCAGAATTACTACATACTCTCTCAGGCCTCTGGTTATTTTAGTCCAAATTGAGGATACTTTTTTCGATATCATATTTTTATCCAAATATTGAATATCTGCTGTAAGTACCAATAATTAAGTTGAAAACTCTCATTATTATTTAATTATTTTTGGACTCCAGAAACTTCAATTGCCAACATTAAAATTAGGGATTTCAATACAACTTTTCATTCTTCACATACTATTATTTTTTATTTTTATTTTTTATTATTTTTATTATTTTTAACTTTTTATTTTTAAATTAATTAATTAATTAATTTATTCATTATTTATATATTAAATATTTAATTAAAAATAAAATAAAATAAAATAAAATATGATGTATAAAATCATTAATACTTCATCGTCTTTCTCCTAGTTATAATTACTCAGCTTTCCATCCATCAACATCCACTTAGGCCACTCACCCCCATCATTCCCTTTCCTCTGTATGATGCGTAGGTGTCATTTTTTTATTTATTTTTTATTGTGGGGCTGTTTATTAGACTTAATAAGCCCGACCGGCCTATAGATTTTCCCTAAAACTAAACCTCTTCTCTGATCTCAATCATTCTCTGCTCCTTTTCACTCCGCTCGTCCAAGCATCGTCACCCTCCCTCTCTTTCTAAAAATAATCTCACTGGTTTAGAGAGAGAAACAAGCGATACTACCGTCAAAGAGTAGCGTCTCTCTATGATCATGAAGAGGTTTTTGTTTTTGGATACAAGTCTCTCTCTTCGGTCAAGCTCTAGTGTTTGTTGATTAATTTTGTTTTAAAATTTAAAAAGTAATTTTGAAATTTGAAAAAACTAAAATTTTTTATTATATTTTTTATAAAAATTTAAAAACATAGAATAATAAATTTTAAAAAATTTAAAATTTAAAATTTTATCTATCAAAACAAACAATGCCTAAATCATGCGCCCCAAGTGAATTCCTGGCGGCAGCCGTGCCTCATGTTTTTGTTCCCATGCAATTTCCGTGCCCCTTTTTAACTAAAACCATGTGAATTAAAATGCTGGTGGGCCCAAATGAATTTCGGCTTGTGAAGTGCTTAATTAGGGATATATTTCTCTTCAAAGTCTCAGATGTGTGTTGCTGTGGAAAGTTGGCCCATTAAAAACTCTGAAGTGCGGCCCTTGAATGGCAAACCGAGTGGTAGTCCATGCTTGTTATTGTGAACTGACTTAACAAGTGCGGCTCCTCATGAAATCAAAAGCTGATGTATATTGTGTGAATTCGTGTGGAGCCTTTTGCAATTTTTTTCTTTTTCTTCCTCTCGTTCCATCAACATAATCAAATAAATAAAATTAAAATTTATAATAAAATAAAACAAATAAAGGAAATTTAACAAATTTAATAAGTAAAAATGTAATCAAATTATATAAAATTACAATTATTAGTTATCTACCAACTCCAAACCAACAGGATAAAGTAACAGCATGAATTTGTCTCCTCAAACAAACCAGGCCTATAATAAATTAATTTCGTACATAAAAGCACACAAAAATTTAAAGGGGTAATTTGAAGGAATATTTAGGGCCCGAAAGAATAAGCCCAAGACTTGTCAGGAAGGGTAGATGCTTGTTGTATTGGGACGAAGTAAGAGAGTAAAGCTTTTGGATAAAAAATCTTGCAAGCGATAAATGATCAAGTCCATGGGATCAGAAAGAGGATGAGAACCACACTAAGTCAACAAAAGAGTTATGTTGATAACCAAATGACGAGTATAGAATTTGAAGTTGGATATTGGATCTATATGAAAGTGTTGAATCCAAGGTTTCAAGTTTTGTATCTACGTGTAGATTTTCATGATAACAAATGAATTCAAGTCTCAAACTTAAATTATCTATGCAATGGAGTGAAACGTATATTAAGCATAAAAGAACAAGTCTACAAATGAAACTCATAGATTATTTTTGTACATCTCTTGATAAAATTGGATTAATGCTCAAAAATTATTTTTTTCTCATAAAATATTAAATTGCATTTTTTATATGCATGACATAAGCATGGTATATGCATGACATCATTAAAAGTTTTAATTTAGAAAATTATATTTTGCTTGTACATGACATATGCAATGATCTCATTAAAAATTTTATTTTCAAAAATTTTATTTTACATGTGCATGACATATGCAATGACTTCATTCAAAAATTTGAATTTTGAAAATTGAATGATGTGACGACCCCAAAATTATCGTATTTTATTTAAATATACTTATATGGCTTAGTGACTTAGGCAAATTGGCAGTTAAAGCCTTAAGAAGATGGACTTAAGAGTTTGAGGGCCTTAAGGCCATGGCAAGAGCTTTAGGCCTAAGTGGGGGAGAGACAAGTCAATAGGTCCATGAAAGGAAGCCCACTAGTCAACCCAAGCCCATGCTTAATGACACATGTCAAGCTAGGAGGAGTTTAGTAATTTGAGTCAAGACTAATAGTTGAGAGAAGAAAATGCTAGTAGGTGAGCTAGTTGACTGGTTGTTTTGGTTAGAGAAAGGAAAGAGAATACATGAGTGGAATCTTCCATCTTTTCCTTCCTAGATAAGTTTGTGAGGTGTAGGATTTTGCCAAATAAGTCAACATGGGATCCTACCATATCTAGTAAAATGATGAAAAAGGATTTGGGAAGATTTGGAAATGAGAAAGGAGGGAAGGGTTTCGGTGGGGAGGCTTGGCCGAATAGCCTTAGGGCTTTTTCACCTAAAATTTTCCAAATCTAGAGGAAAGGACATGAATGATTTGTGTAGGATTGGTGTAAGATTGGATGAGAGATGAGGTGTAAGAAGAAGTGATATGAGATGGGAGATGATGGAATAAAAAGTGGAAGGAAAGGGATGAGGGTTTTGGACATGCCTTAGCCGACTCCCCTTCTCCCTTGTTTGACTTTCTTTTGCCACCAAATATAGATGAGGATTTGTATAAGAGTGACATGATAAGCTTATGTGAGATGTGAGGTGATTGGTTGATGGAAGAAACATGTGACAAAATAGAAAGGAGAGTGAGATGAAGAGAGGATTCGGATGAAGGATGGGGAATCCAAAACCCCCTTTGGGTGTTTTCCCAAAAATGGATTCTCAAATCCTTTTGAATGACATGTGAGAGGATTGTTGGGGAGACAAGAGAGGATGTGAGGTGATGGAAAGGGGTTGGAACCCTAGAATGGGTGGCCGGCCATGAGGAAAGAAAAGGGGAGCAAATCTCCAAACCTAGGATGGGATATATTAGGGTTGATGTGATCAAGTGATGTGAGTCACTCAAGGGTCTTTCAAGCCCATCACAAGTCACTCAAACATAGGAGAATGAGTGGCCTAGGAGCTAGAAAAGTGCCTTGGCCGAATGGCCTAGTTTCCTCACCCTTTTGGCTTGCACATTTCGGATACACACACACACACATCTCTCACTTTGCACCTCATGGCACACTCCTCATTTCTCTCCACTTTGTTTCATTTCTTTTCACCACTTAGACATCTAAACACTCCAAGCTAAAAAGGAGAAGAGGATAGTGGTTGTGGAAGGAGGAGAAATCTAAAAGAGGTAAGTAGCTTAGTTACTTTGAAATGAAACCTAGAAGCATAAGGGAGAGCCTTATGTTCCCACCTTTCAAAAAGAAAACCTTTCTTTTGAAAATGGTAGACTTTAAGCATGATCTAACTAAGTATTTCTTTTATTTTCAGAAGTTATATAAGCTAGCTAGGAAGATTTGTAAGTATATCCTTACTTTGCCTTTAGCATTTTTTGTATATTTTGGAGTGAATGTGCTTGAATGTGTGTATATGTTTGTATATATGCTTGTATCGTTTGGTTACTTGCTTAGTGATGCCATGATGAAAATTTGAGGGTAGAAATGTTATTTTGATTAGGATCCATGTGTAGAACCTATAATCTTGTTGGTTAAAGAGTTATGAGATGATTGATGATCTTGGTAGTTTGATAAGAAAAAGCATGTAAGCATGAAGTTGTTAAGTTAGTTGAGTATTGGTGAATATGGATATATGCATATATGTTACTTGGAGAAGTATCATGATTTTTAGTTGTAAAAATCTTGCCTATAGAAATGCTATGCTAGGATGAATATGTATAAAGCATTGATGGAAAATAGTTATATTGATCTTGGAAGATATTGATATTATTATTGCTTGATGATTATAAAAATGCATGCTTGTGGAGTTATGCTTTAGAGGAATTTCTTGAAGTGAAAATCTTGGCGTTTTAATTCCTTATTATTTAATATTCCTGTTTGCATATTTTGGAGAAGTAGAAGTATGTATATTGGGAGAATGACATGTATGGATTCGGTTTCGCATAAAATATCCAAGTAGGACTCTAGCTTTGAAGGGCTAAGAAAAGAAAAGAAAAGAATATATATATATATATATATGAAGCTATAGGTTTCGGGTTTGACCCCTTATAGGGCTAGGAAATTGTTTTATATATTGAACTAAGGCTAGATGGTGTTAGGGAGATAAATGCAAGAAGAGAACATCAATAAGAGACAAAATAGGGTCTCAGCCAAACCCTAGGGGTGGAGGCCGAGCACCCCATTTACCCTAATGCACTTGATTGAGTGTTTTTGCATAAGTATGAGTTAGGAAGAAGTAGGTTTTGAAGGAAGACGACCAAATGTGTGTACTCGAGTTCACCTCAAGTTTTGCATTCACAAAGTCAAAAGTTGCATGTCCCATGCATAAGCACGAAAACCTATATTTTGAGTAAAGTATGTTTTCGAAAAAAATAAATTAAAAGTTTTCAAAGAATCCCAAAGGCTGGGATGGGGAAGTGTCCTAGTGGAACTTTCTGTTCACTTAGGAGTGTTTAAATTAAGTGAAAACCCCTAGGTCGACGAAGAATAGTTGGTGGACCATGTATGGCTCTAAAAGGTGTCCGGAGTGTAGTCGCACCTAATGCTAATGGGTGCCCTATAAGTGGTGTTGGCTTAGGCCTCGCCATCTGATACGGTTGTAGTTGCTCGGAGAGAAATCCCCGAGTGATGAATAGCGTGAAAGGGCGCGAAACGTAACTAGTAGGGAGCACACGGTACATAGGGGAACCATGAGGTGTCTAAAATAAGAAGTCATGAGGAAAAGAAAAGGGCTTTCGGGCCATATATGATATGATATGATAAGTGGCGCCTAAGATAAGAAAAGACGAAAAGTTTTTGAACAAAGTGTTTTCCAAAGAATATGCATTAAAGAAGCTTTGCTATGTGAATTGAACAAGTATGTTTTGGAAATTGAGAAAAGGAAAAGAAAGATGAATTTTGTCACGAGCATGTACATCAGTCTAAGCATAAGTCCCATGTTAATGCATACGTAAGAAATTGTTTGTTATTCACTTGACTATATGCCTAAAATGTTTTCATTAAAGTATAGATGTACTTGTTGAGATTTCTCCTGAAATCTCACCTCACTCTTTATATCCCTACTATCCTTCCCTCTCAGGAACGATAGAAGTACTTACAGGTAAGGATGGATCAGACGGGTACGACCCCAGTGAGGACACGTCGGACGCTCGAGGATCCGATTGAGGCCGCCCTCAGGGGGCCAGTGACTCTCGACCACCCGGGTCAGTAGGAGGTGGAGTCATTAAAGGTGACCATGTATGGTTCTGTCGGTCTATACCCTTCGGGGTGTTGTTTAGTATTAGGGGTTGACGAGGCCCTTCACTTGGAGCGTATTTTTGGAATGCCTTTCAAGACAATATGTGAGGTAGGGCCTAACTTGGATTTGGATCGGCTTCGCTGGCGCTCGAACCTTAAGAAAGTAAGGAAGGAACTCGTTGGGTGAATATATGGGCAATGTTAAGACCCATATTATATTTTGATGCCCTGTATTGATGGTTTTGGTAAAGTCTTCCCGCATGAGGGAAGCACTATTTTGATTACTTGGACAATATTATGTAAATGATTAAATCCTGGCTATGTATGATATTATGTTTGGGATCCATAGCGTAACCATGTGATGTATGTTATAGAAGGCTTGATCTTTTTATTCCGCTACGATAATCTTTACTTGACATTTCAAAAAAAAAAACGTAAATGTATGATATGACGAGAAATGAACTTCCTTGTGTTGTTCTTCCCCGACACTTCTATTCACGTGCAATCCTAAGCGTGGATTGGGGCGTCAACAGAATGACATCTGCAATGACTTCATCAAAATTTGAATTTTGAATTTGAAAGATGATTGAGTGGGACTCATTTGCTTATAAATAGTTCACTTGTGTTTTGTAAAAATCACAACAACAAGAGCTTAAACATCAATTGTTAAGTTTTGCATCATTATTTCAAAGCTCTCATTCTCTATTTTCTAAAGTTTTGAACCTTAATTCTTGTTTTTTTTAGAGAGATATAGGTTGAGCTATATTGTTTCTATCTCACTCGTTGAGGAGTGTACTTTGATAGTCTACCCACTATCAACTCTTGTATTTGTAAGAGGGTGTGTATAACCCTTCTGTGTGTAGAAGGTGTTCTACATGGGGAATAGTTAAATCACCAAGTGTGAGGTGATTGGAAGTGTATAGGGTATTCTACACGGATTCTTTGGAGTGGTGCTGCTCAAAAGTGTAATAGGTTTCTATCTCCACCTAAAGGAGATTAACTAGTGAATTCGGGATCCTCAAGGGGTAGCTTGAGGCAAGGAAGTAGGCAGTGGGGCTGAATCTCGTAAAAATACTAAGTTTGCTTTCTCTTACTCTACTCTTTACATTTCTTACTACTTTATATTCTGTTTATATTTTATATTGTGTATTTGATTAATAAGTGTTAATTTTTATAATATAACTCAATTCACCCCCCCTCTTGTGTTAGTCATCTAGGTAACAATTGGTATCAGAATAAGGGCTTTATTATAAGATTAATTATCTATTGAGTTAAGATTATATGGCTAATATTGCAGCTATATTCGTTGAAAGTCAATCCAATAGTCGGCCTCCGCTATTTTGTGGAGACAATTATACTTTTTGGAAAACTAAAATGAGAATATTCCTTCAGTCTCAAGGTCGTGAAATCTGGAAATATATTATAAATGGGTCTTATATTTCAACAAAAACTGTTGATGAAGTAAAGGTCAAAAAGGAAAAGGAAGAGTTTGATCGCGAAGACGATAGACTTTATACTTTGAATGTAATGGCTATGAATTTTCTATATAATGCTCTCAATGGTAATGAATTTAACAAAATAATGACTTGCAGGACAGTAAAGGAAATTTGGGACAACTTGGAAGTAACCTATGAAGGAACTTCGCAAGTCAAAGAATAAAAAATTTATGTTCTTACGCATGAATATAAAATGTTCAAAATGAATGATGATGAATCTATCTCTTCTATGTATACTCGTTTTACTAATATTATAAATAGTTTGGCATCTCTTGGTAAAGTTTATTCCAACTTGGAGATAGTAAGGAAAATTCTCAACTCCTTGCCAAAATGTTGGGAATCAAAAGTAATGTCAATTCTTGAAGGTAGAGATCTTAAAAAACTCGAAGTAAATGAACTCATCGGGTCACTTATTACCCATGAGTACACATTGAAAAGAGGAGAAGAAGAAGGAAAGCAAAAGAAGAGCTTGGCACTCAAAGCCGTTCTTCACGAAAGTGAAAGCGATGAAGATGAAGAAAGCGATGACGAAGAGATTGCAATGATCACTAGAAGATTTAAAAGATTCTTGAAAAATAAAGCTCCTCAAAGGAAACCTTTCAAAAAATCCTCCTACAAAGATACAGGCAAAAATGATTTATTAATTTGTTATAAATGTAAAAAGCCTGGACATATCAAAGCAGATTGTCTCCTGCTAAAGAAAGATCAATACAAAGGCAAGAAAGTAATGAAAGCTACATGGGATGATGATTCAAGTAGCTCAGACAACGACGCAAGTAATGAAGAATCTGAAAATCTTTGTCTTATGACTAAAGATGATCTTGAGGTAACAAATCTTGAAAATCTCTCTTATAAAGACTTGCAAAATGCTTTGGAAGAGGTATATGAGAAATTTGAAAAATTGGGTATTAAGTATACCGTTTTGAAAAAGAAAAATTCTTCTTTAATAAATGAAATTGATGTTTTAAGAAAAGAAAATATAGTTTCAAAAGATGACAATAATGAATTGAAAAAGAAAGTACCTGATTTAGAAAAGATTGTTGAAAATTTCACAAATGGAAAAAAGAAATTTCGAAAAACTTCTTAGAAATCAAATATGTGTTTTTGATAAGGTAGACTTGGGATACATGCCAAAAGAAAAACTCAAACTTTATAAAAATTTCTTTGATAAACTCATTAAATCAAAACCAGATTTTCAAAATTCTTTTCCTAAAAAGAGATTTGTCAAAGAAAGACATTATTACAATCACTTAAGTTCTTCAAGTATGTTACATGTTATTTTTAATATTTGCAATAGAAATGGTCATAATTATCATGCTTGTCCTATTAGAAGAAAACATACAATGACTATTAGGGCCATATGGGTACTAAAGAATCTTATTTCTTCTAAGACTAATAAATAAAAGACCCAAAGAACATGGGTACCAAGAAAAATCATTTTAGTTGTTTTTGTAGGTATGTATGAAGTCTTCCGTAAGTAAAACAAGATGGTTTTTAGAGACATATGACAGGAGATAAAACTACGTTCATTGATCTTACTCCTAAAGAAGAAAGACACATGACATTTGGAGACAATTCAAAAGGGAAGATCGTGGGAGTATGTAAAATTAGTAATAAGTCTTCTCTCATAATTGAAGATGTTCTACTTGTTAAAGGTCTAAAACATAATTTTTTAAGTATAAGTCAATTATGTGATAAAGAATTTACAGTTACCTTAAAAAAGAATAAGTGCATTACTTTGAATAATCATGATTGCAATGTTTGTTTTATTGCTCTTAGAAACAATAATATTTATACAATTGAATTTGAAGAAATACCTCACAAGATACTATTTGTTTCTCAGCTCAACATGAAAATAGTTGGTTATGATATAGAAGGTTAGGTCATGCAAACATGGAACTTAATTCCAAACTTTCAAAAAATGATCTTTTGAGAGGTTTGCCAAAGGCAAACTTTTTTAAAGATAAAATCTGTGATGCATGCTAGTTTGGTAAACAAACAAAAACTTTTTTCAAAATCAAAAAACATATTTCCACTACTAGACCTTTGCAACTAATACACATAGACCTTTTTAGACCAAACAGAATTGTGAGTTTGGGAGGAAAATGTTATGCATTTGTTATTATTGATGATTTCTCTATATATACTTGGGTTATCTTTCTCGCTCATAAAGATGAGGTACATAATGCCTTTACCAAGTTATGCAAGAGAATTCAAAATGAAAAAGGGTTATACTATTTTAAACATCCGAAGTGATAGGGGGAAAGAGTTTGTCAATAAAGATATTGAGTCTTTTTGTGATGAAAATGTTTTTCTGCATAATTTCTCTGCTCCTCGAACTCCTCAACAAAATGGAGTAGTAGAGAGGAAGAATAGATCTCTTCAAGAAATGGAACAAACAATGTTTAATGAAAATAGTTTACCAAGTTATTTTTGGGCCGAAACGGTAAGTACTGCATGTTATGTTATAAATAGAGTTATGTTAATGTCTAAATTAGATAAAACCCCTTATAAGCTTTAGAATGAGAAAAAGCCAAACATTGGTTACTTTCATGTATTTGGATGCAAATGTTTTATACTCAATGATAGAGATAATTTAGGAAAGTTTGATGTAAAATCTGATGAATGTATCTTTCTTGGGTATTCAACAAATAGTAAAACTTATAGAATATTCAATAAAGAGACTTTGACTGTATAAGAATCTATACATGTAGTATTTGATAAATCTAACCCTCTACTCTCCACGAACTCTATTGATGAAGAATCAGAAGGTACAAATAACACAAATAGTCTCAATCTCGACAAAGAGAATACTATGGAAGAAGTCCAACATGGAGACATCAGGAAAGATCATCAAGATTTAGTATAAGATGCAACCAAACAATGGAAACATGTGAAAGATCATCCAGTGGAACAAATTCTAGGAGAACCTTCAGGAGGTGTAAGTACTCGATTATCTCTTAGAAATATTTGTAATCACGCTGCTTTTTTATCTCAAATTGAACCCAAAAATATTGATGAAGTACTTATTGATGAATCGTGGATTCTAGTTATGCAAGAAGAGCTAAATCAATTTGAAAGATATAATATATGGACACTTGTTCCTAGACTCAAAAATCATGCTGTTATTGGAACAAAATGAGTTTTTAGAAATAAGAAAGATGAGTCTGGAATCATCACTAGAATCAAGGCTCGACTTGTAGCTCAAGGTTGCAATTAAGAGGAAGGAATTGATTATGATGAAACGTATGCACTTGTCGCAAGATTAGAAGCTATTCGAATGTTACTTGCATATGCATTATAAAGATTTTAAACTTTTTCAAATAGATGTTAAAAGTGCTTTCTTAAATAGTTTTATAAATGAAGATGTATATGTTGAGCAACCTCTAGGTCTTGAAAATCATATTTCTCCTAATCATGTTTTTAAGCTCGCAAAAGTATTATATGGACTCAAACAAACACCTAGAGCTTGGTATGAGAGGCTTAGTGGTTTCTTGATTGAAAAAGGTTTTTCAAGAGGAAAGATCGATACAATTCTTTTTATCAAGTATGAACATGATGATATTCTTCTAGTTCAAATTTATGTTGATGATATAATATTTGGTGCTATTAATGAAAATATGTACCAAGATTTTGCTAATAGCATGCATGAAGAATTTGAAATAAGCATGGTGGGAGAACTTAATTTATTTCTTAAATTGCAAATCAAGTAAGAAAAAAGTGGAACATTCATCAATCAGTCAAAATATATCAAAGAGTTACTCAAAAAGTTTGAGATGGAAGGTGCGAAGGTAATTGGAACACCAATGAGTCCAACCACCAAACTTGATAAAGATGAAAGCGGTAAGCCAGTTGACTCAAAAGTATATCGAGGTATGATTGATAGTTTATTATATTTGACAGCTAGTAGACCTGATATTATGTTCAGTGTATGTTTATGTGCACGTTTTCAATCATTTCCAAAGCAATTTCATTTCATTGCAGTCAAGCGTATTTTTAGATATCTTGCCGGTACCATTGACCTAGGGTTATGGTATCCTAAGCATACTTCATTCAATCTTATTAGTTATTCAGATGCGGATTATCCTGGTTGCAAAGTTGATCGAAAAAGTACTAGTGGAACATGTCATTTTTTAGGTCATGTACTTGTTTCATGATTTAGTAAAAAGCAAAATTTTGTTGCATTATCTACTACTGAGGCAGAATATGTTCTGTAGACAGTTGTTGTGCCAGGTTCTTTACATGAAGCAATAACTTGAGGATTTTAAACTTATGTACAATCACATTCCAATCAAATGTGATAATACAAGTGCTATAAATCTTTCAAAGAATCCAATACAACATTCTCGGACCAAATATATTGAAATTAGATATCATTTTCTTAGAGATCATGTGCAGAAGGGTGATATTGTATTAAAATTCACTAGCACACATGATCAATTGGCAGATATTTTCACAAAACCCCTACCAGAAGATAGACTATGCATGATTAGAAGAGAAATAGGAATGATGCATGCCATAAATATCTGCTAGATACTTTTATTCCATTATCTCAAATGACCTACAAAAACTTGAGACGTTAGCCTCATCATTCAAATGCATTTGCTCCTCATAAATCTTCATGCCATCCGTGTCTAAAGGATTAGGCAATTGAAATATAGAGGCAAGTAAGGATTTTAAATCTTTATTCTGTTGTTTTAAGTCTACTATTTTTTTGTTAGACTCTTGAACAAGTCGTTGAAGAACATCGATCTTATCATTAAGCTTCTTTATCTCGCGGGTATTGGATTGCAACCGAGTAGAAAAAGCGACAATGGAAGATGAGTATCAAGTCCCGAGACTCACATGCTCGTAAATGGCATCATGATCTGATTGATGGCACCTACGACAGATGCAGAATAGATTGATCACGAGAAGCACTAAAAGAAAATTGATGAGCCATTAAAATTTTGTGAGAATGAAGATGAACTATAGAAATGAGAAGAAGATTTGATGCAGATTAGATAAAGCTAAGGATTGCTTTTATAAAGATGGAAATAAGTAGAAGAGAAACTGTTATCTTTTTAAATCTTACTTAGTCAAGCTTACAAGATATGCCAGATGCATATTGTCAAAAGTTACCAAACTAAGCCAGCGAGATTAATTACAATTGTCTCAGTTTCTCTCGTGAAACGCTGTCATTATCTGCTGATGTTGACTCTATGTTTGAACTCTCACTCGTTCTGATTCCTTTATTCGAAATTTCAGAACACGAGCTAATTCTGCCAAATCTTTATTTTCTTGCTTTAACCTCTTATTCTTTCTACCTTTATTTGCAAGCTTTTGATGCAGAATAGATATTTGATTGTTAAGTCGATCAACCTCATTTGCCCTTGCTAGTAATCTCCGAGACATGGTTGTAACAGAGGCATCACATTGAGCACTGAGAGTTATTGATACTGCAACAACCTCAGAATTAGTCCTACCAGAAAAATGCATCTCTGCTTCTATCATGGTGTTAACAACCTCATGAGATAAAATGGCTGGTTGAGATAGTTCCTGATTCAAATCCGGAATATTAGACGAAATTTTCTCTACCATTCTATTATTTTGAATAAACAAAAACTAGATCAATGAGTAGTGTGAAAGTTTATTTGAGTATCCGACATGTAAAAATGGTCTTTTAAACAGCAACTTTCAAATCTCGATAATATTTAATTTTTCAACATCACGCGGATTTGAATCTGCTTTCTCACCGACTGCTAGAGCTAGGCCTCCAAGTTTTGCAGGTTTTGTCGGACATGCATGGCTCCGCACCGAATTGCCAGAGCTAGACCTCTAACTTTTGCAGGTTTTGTTAGACACGCGTGGCTTCGCACTGAATTCTTTACAGTCTCTACTAACGCACCGTTTTATTTGTCTATTGGTTATTGTAGGAAGATGTCTTATTGAGCCATTTATGAATTCTTTTTAATGATGTCAAAAGGGAGAGAGGTTTTTAGACATAAATATTTAGATTTTTAACCCTCTTATATATGCTGGAATTATGTTTATCTATTTCTTAAAAAACTAACGCATATTCTCAGAAGGAGCTTAAGCATTACTACAAGTCACAAAATTCTACTAAGTATTTGTTATCATCAAAAAGGGGGAGATTGTTGAATCCAAGTTTTCAAGTTTCGTATATACGTGTAGATTTTGATAATAACAAATGAATTCAAGTCTCAAGCTCAAATTATCTACGTAATGGAGTGAAGCGCACTTCAAGCATAAAAGAACAAGTCTACAAATGAAACTCATAGATTATTTTTATACATCTCTTGATAAAATTGGATTAAGACTCAAAAATTAATCTTTTCTCATAAAACATTAAATTGCATTTTTTTTATGCATGACATCATTAAAAGCTTTAATTTAGAAAATTATATTTTGCATGTGCATGACATATTGAATGATCTCATTAAAAGTTTTATTTTCAAAAATTATATGTTACATGTGCATGACATATGCAATGACTTCATTCAAAAATTTGAATTTTGAAAATTGAATGACATATGCAATGACTTCATCAAAATTTGAATTTTGAATTTGAAAGATGAATGAGTGGGACTCATTTGCCTATAAATAACTCACTTGTGTTTTGTAAAAATCACAACAATAAGAGCTTACACATCTATTGTTAAGTTTTGCATAATTCTTTCAAAGCTCACATTCTCTCTTTTCTAAAGTTTTGAGCCTTAATTCTTATTCTTTTTGAGAGAGATATAGGTTGAAATATATTATTTCTATCTCACTCATTGAGGAGTGTACTTTGATAGTCTACCCACTATCAACTCATGTATTTGTAAGAGGGTACGTATAATCCTTGTGTGTGTAGAAGGTGTTCTACATGGGAAATAGTTAAATCACCAAGTGTGAGGTGACTGGAAGTGTAGAGGGTGTTCTACATAGATTCTTTGGAGCGGTGCTGCTCAAAAGTGTAATAGGTTTCTATCTCCACTTAAAGGAGATTGACTAGTGAATTCGGGATCTTCAAGGGGTAGCTTGAGGCGAGAACGTAGGCAGTGGGGCTGAACCTCGTAAAAATACTGAGTTTGCTTTCTCTTACCCTACTCTTTACATTTCTTACTGTTTTATATTCTATTTATATTTTATATTGTGTATTTGATTAATAAGTGTTAATTTTTATAATATAATCCAATTCACCCCCCTCTTGTGTTAGTCATTTGGGCAACATAAAGTATCTTGTGTCGACGCCCCCATCCATGTTTGGGATCAGACACAAACCGAGCCGTCAAGAATAAACAACACAAAAAAGTTCACCCCTCGTTCTTACTTAAGTTCGAGTATGCATTTAAGACTAAACGTAGTGAATAAAAATTTTCGCAGTGGAAAAGGTCAAGCCATTATATAATTAGGCAAGAAATTAAAATTTTGTCTTACGTCACATGATATAACAACTTTAAGATCTCGAAATAAACTTCATATTACTAAATATCATCAAGGGTATCAGTCTTCACAAAATATATACTCTCCCAAAGCATCGAGAACCTCTAAAATCTGGATAAAACGTAAGTAAACGATATCATCCAAGCATTGTCCCCACGATCATGTCAAAAGGTAGGGAGATCACCAGACCATTAGTAGTCTGGAGAGTCTCTCCGAGTCTCAAAGTCGTCGACTTCATCTTTTCCTGCAACAACTTCTATCGTTCCCACAAGGAACGATAGTAGAAATATAAAGGAGTGAGATTTTGAGAAATCTCAATAAGTACACAACTATCTCAACAAAATCATTTCGAGTATACATATAAGCGAATAACAAACAGAACACGTGTCACGCATATGCCACTACTGACTTAGTAAATGCATATGCTCAGGAAGTTTTTTATAAAACTTGACTTTCTTTCAATTTTGATACGTATACTTGCTTTTCATAAAAATGGTTCATCATATACATAATTCTTTTGACTCATACTTTAAAATCCTTTTTTGTATAAACTTTTCATTTCTTATCTTAGGTGCTACTTATCATATTCATATCATTTTTTGACATCGACGGCAGTTACGTATCGCCTTCACCGTCGTCACGTTAGTCATATGGGAGTTACGTATCGCCTTCCTCATCATGACGTGAAAGTCCTTATCAGTGATATGGGAGTTACGTATCGCCTTCCCCGTCACTATTTATTTTGGATACTTCACGATTCCCCTATGCACCGCGTGTTCTTTGCTATTTACCGTAGCACCCGGTGACCATATCAAACCTAAGTGGTTAAGTTTCGCGCCCTTCGTGTTCTTTATCACTCGATGATTGATCACTCACCAAGCGACTACAAACTTATTCATATATCGGTAAGGCAAAAGCCAACACCACTTTTTGGGCACCTACTAGCTTTAGGTGCAACCACGCTCCGGACACCTTTCAGAGCCATACATGGTCCACCAACTGTTTTTCGTCGACCCAGGGGCTTTCAGTCGACTTTAATCACTCTTGAGTGAATAGGGAGTTCCATTGAGGCACTATCCCATCTTAGCCTTTGGGGTTCTTATAAAATTTTAATTCTTTTCTTTTCCTTTGAAAATACTCAAAAATATGATTTTCATACTTTATGCATGTAACATGCAACCCTTAGTGCTTAACATGAGAACTATGAGACTAGTTCAAGCACATGTATACTTTATCATGCTTATTGACAAATCAACCAATCACATGAATACATCTATACTTCATATAAAAGCACACAAATGGACTCAATACACAAAGAGGGGCACTCGGCCTTCACCACTAGGGTTGGGCCGAGACCTTCCATGGCAACTTCCTATGGTTTTCTCTTATATCCTCCTCCATGCACTCATCAAGACTTAACAAAATTAACTAAACATTTTTAGCACCACTAAGAGGGGTTGACCGAACCCTATACTCCTTAGGTTTAACATTTTAATCACTTGTCTTTCCACCAAAATAGCATACTTAATCATACATGCTAAACCGAAATATCATGCTATTAAATCCTCATAGCTTTCATGCTTCTAAAGTTCCAAGTATTCAAGGCTTAATCATCATATAAATGAATAGTTGATCATTGAAAAACTTAACCTTAAAACCTTCAGATCTGAAACCTATATATGCACCCAGTCAAATCCTTTTCAAACTCCAAACATCATTTTTTTACATGCATGCATTTTGTCACCAATTTTCATAATAATCATGCTCTCTTTTTCCTTTATAACAAAGTAACTAAGTCCACCAATAAAAATGTAAATCTCAAGCCTAGAATCATATACCTTGCTAAGTATGGATTTACCACTAAACATACATTGCATTTCTTCAAGCATTCATCCTAGCATCACCAATCATTGAACAAACATCATCTTAGTCATGCATGCCTTTTCTTATCACTATATACCATATCAATATGCTTGATTTTCCTTTGCATCAAATTAACTAAATCCATCAACATAATATATATTCAAGCCTACAATAACATATGGACTAAGTATAGATTTTTAACTAAATAAACAAAACATTTCTTTCAAGAGAAACTAGCCTAGCATCTCCAAGCACTCAACAAACTTAATCTTAGTCATGCATGCATTTCTACCATCATCATATATCATATCATCATGCTTAATTTCTTTTGCAGCAATTTAGCTAAATCCACCAACATATTCAAATTTTGAGCCAAAAGAATCATATATATCAAGCATGGGTTTTCTACTATCACAACAAAGCCTTTCCTTTAGGAGAACCTAATCTAGCATTTTCATACATTTATCAACCAATACAAACACATTCACCTAATATATATACAAGAAATGCTCAAGTCAAGATAAATGTGCACTTACAATACTCCAAGTAGCAAAGATTAGCTCTGAAAATATATAAAAATAATCCATTAAAGTAGTTCATAAACATGTAGTTAAAGAGAAAATATTAAGGATATAAACCTTGGTGTATGTATGTGATCTAACCTAGATTTCTATTTTTGAAATAGCTTAGGTTTTTGCATTACCTCCTCAAGTAGTCTTTCACTCAAGAAAACTTGCTTCAAGCTCCACTAACTTAGGATATTTTGGTGTTTAGAAGATAGAAGAAGGCAAAGCAAAGTGAAGGTAGAGTGGGAGGGAGAGTTGTCGAGAGGTGGAGGTGTGTGTGTGTGTGTGACCAAATGAACCAAGCAAAAGGAGAAAGAGCAAGGCATAAGGCCATTCGGCCAAGTGAGCTTCTAGGCTCGTAGGCCACTCATTCCCTACTTTTTAGGGTTGACATTTGATGGGTTTGAAAGACACTTGAGTCACTTCCATCACTAGATCACATCATGCCTAAATCTAGATCACTTTTAGGTTGGAAACTATTTCCTTTCTTCTCCTTATGACCGGCACCTCTCAAGGGTTCTAAGCCATCTCTCATTTCACTTCACTCACTCACACACTCATCCATCATCCTACAAGTCCCTCAACAAGATCTCAAGATCAAATTTAGGTAAATGGGACAAGCTCTTGTTCGGTCAAGAGATTCCTTGCCTAATCCGAATGCTCATCCATCCTCCATTGCTTTTCTCTTCTCACAAGCAAGCCATCCATCAACTATCAAATCATTCACTCTTACACACACGTCTTACACCCTCTTACACAATCTCACATGTCAAACTCACCTAGATTTGGGAACACTTGGAAAGACTACAAATGGGAGTAGTCGGCTACTCCATCCCCTCTCACCTGAAACCATACTTGCCTTCCTCTTGCCATTTCTTCTTTCTAATGATGCTTCCTTTTGACACATCACTCAATCAATCATCTATCACACACTAACAAGTCTCTTCAAGATCTTTCATCTAGATTTGGTCCCTAGGAAAACTCAACTGGATTCGGCACTCCCATTTCCCAAAGCACCCAAACCATGCTTCCTCACATCTTCCTCTCAACTACTTTCCTCTTTCACCAAATCTAGCATATGTCACTCAACTAGATTTGGTATGCTCCTAGGGAAATTAAATTAGAAGACTTCTTCCTCTCCAAAAATAGTCGCCTCACTTATCACCATCACACCCTTACAAGTTAACACATATCTCTAAAGATTTTCTTATACAAAAATCTATCTTTTTGTCATGTCAAGGATGGGCTTCACTTTGGGAAACTCAAAGTGAAGTAAGGTTGGTTTCCTCTTGATTTTTCTCACATGTATGCTTCTTTTTTCCAAGCCACCAATTCTTTTCCCAATGACACTTGTCATTTGTCACTTGTCACACATTTTCCAAGTGATCTCCCTTACACACAAATCTTTCACTCCTACAAGGTCTAGCACAAGTCAAGTTACCTAGGGAAACTCAATTGGAAGAGTTGGCTTATTCCTCTTCTTGCATCCCACGTTGCCCATGTGTCCAAAACATGAAAAGATCTCATCTTGGATGCCACACCTCATCCTTCAAGATACAACTAGTCAACCCTCCAACCACTAGTCTTTTCCCTCTTGCCTACTAATTCTTGTGATCTCACTAGAGTTCTTCTAAGTGTTACATGTGTTTCCATGCATAGACTTAGTTGACTCATGGATCATTCTCATGGGCTTATGGGCTTTGATACACTAATTTGGGCCAATATCCTAAGCCATGCTTCCAAGTCTCATTTTTAAGCCCAACTTCAAGTGCTTAAATAAATAAAATATCTCCATCACTCTTACAATAATTAATTAATTTAAATAAGATAAGGCACAAAATTCTGGGTCGTCACATCCTCCTCCACTAAAAAGAAGATTTCGTCCTTGAAATCGCTAAGGCAACACCTTAAACACCAAATTCAACCCAGATAAACTTCTATATCTCTAGCACTAGTGATCGTGAATTTCTCTAGTTAAACCATTTTTTGCTCAAGGTCACATGATACATCACTACGATTCCTAAAGGACAACAAATAAAGAAGCCAAAGAAAATAACTACCAACACAACCATATGCACACCTATATATTGATAGTCACAACAAGGTTCAACCAAGAAAGTAATTATTACAAACAATTGAGGGTAGTTGGCCCCCAACATGTCTTCACGTTTCCTATGTTACTTTTTGGAAGGCAAGATTGTTCTAAAGTACTTTAACCAGATTTCTCGGTTCCTGATCCTTCCGATCTTCGATTCGCATTGGCCATTTCTTGCAAGTTAGGTTGGAGCATAACTTAATGTGGCCTGGATTCATTACTGTCACTTGTCCTTCCCCAATGCTTTTCTTCAAGAAAGACATGTGGAATACATTGTAAACTCCTTCTATTCTTTCCATTAAATCTAGATAGTAAGCTACTATTTCGACCTCCTTTACAACTTTATATGGTTCAACATAATGAGGATTTAACTATCCCTTCTTGCCGAAACGCACTACACCCTTCATAGGTGAGATCTTAATGTATACTTAGTCACCTACTGTGAACTCCACAGACCTTCTACGCTTATCAGCATAGTTCTTCTGTTTGTTTTGAGTTGTCTTCATTTTTTTTTAATTAATTTTTTTTTTCATATCCCCTCTACTCGTGTTCAGACTTCCTGCAAAGGCCTTCTTCCGCCTAGCAGTTGCTACTGGATCCTTTCTACTTTGGCATTCTTACACTATCATTCCCTAATGTCCTTTTCCATTAGGGAAACAATCTCTTGTACTGCTGCCAGCGCAGCATCTCTTGGCAGATTTCCGATCAACAAGTCTCACATTACTGTCAATATTGAAGGTCTTTCCATTTGAGCTTTTCGACTTAATGCGTCGACCACTACTTTAGCTTTTCCAAAGTGATACTAACACCTCATGAGCCAACGACTCTACTCTTAATTTATATCCCCATACACAATCATACGAAAAAGATATCATCGCTCCAGAGTCAAACAATACAAACACCACATTACGCATCAAAATAATCTCACATATAAAATTATCCTACCGTTACCTTCAGGAAAAACATCATCATATACTTTGAATCAAAGTAGGTTCAGACATGTTACCGGTGATAATGCCAGCATTAATCGCTTCCTCATCATCTACGTCTACTTCTCCAAGCATAATTATGTATACCTTTGCCTTTGTGGGGGGTTTTTACCTTTACTCCAGGCGTTGCAGTTCCACCAAAGGCCATTTGGGGGCAATTGCGCATCACATGGCCCACTTGACCACATTGGAAGCAAGCTCCTGTTGCCACTCGACACTCACCTCCATGTGTCCGCCCGCATTTTCTACAAGGTGGTTGTGCAACCGGTGTTCCTTGACTGATCACTTTTCCTTTCCCCTTAGCTATTGGGTGAATATTCTTTCTTTTTTCGGCATCTTCTCCTGAGGCATAGGGAAATCCTCTCTTACTGTGCATTTGAGTCTTTATAGTCAGGCTCTTCTGTTCCATCTCAGCAATGGACGCTATGTTCACCAGTTCTTGAAATTTTTCGATCCGCAGGCATGCCACTTGATTGCAAATTCTCGGCTACAATCCCTCTTGAAACTTTTGCGCCTGCATTTTCTTAATGGCAACCAAATGAGGGGAAAATCGGGCCAACTCCATGAATTTTACAACGTATTGTTCCACCATCATGCTCCCTTGCACTAAGGTGGCGAATTCCATAGATTTATGCTGCTTGACCGACTCGGGAAAGAAGCGATCATCAAACTCCTTCTTGAATCGCTTCCAAGTGGGAATCGTATTTTCTCCTAGCTCCTACTTTAGTAGCTTTCTCTTGGTGTCCCACCATAATCCGGCCTCCCTTTATAGTAATGACCTGCTTATTGTACTTTCTGGATCTCCGTGCACCCGTTGATCTTGAAGGTACGTTCTAGATCCACAATCCATCGATTCGCTTTCATGGCTCTCTCTATTCCCATGAAATTCGGGTATTGATAAACAAGAAACTTCTCGTAGGAGCATCTTGATGTCCCTCCACCGGTATTTGGATGACATTGGCTCTGTTCGATTTGATTTCTTACTAATTCCATCATTTGGCAGATAGCCTCCGCTATCACATGTTTGCCATTCAATGGGGCATTCTGAGCTCCCTTTACCTCGGGTTTAGGGGGAGTAATTAATGGTGTATTTCCTACCGTTGGTGTGACAGGACTCGAAAAATTTCCTACTGGTGGCGCTACGGGCCTCAGAGTAGGGGTGCAACGTCGTCCTCTCACCATGGTTGTAATAGCCCTAAAAATCTTCATCTTAATTTAATTAATTAATTAAAGATTAATACACAAGATTAGTGGTAATTGGTGAAAGAACAAAATAGGCTTTGAAGAGATGGGCTTAGGAGTGAGACTTTTGAGGAAATGAATCAAGTAAATGGGCCAAGAGAGCAATGGTGAGTCCAAAAGCCCATAGAATGAGCCCATGGCCCATCAAGCCCATAGTAGAGACACTTGTCAATTGAAGAAAAATCCTAGAAAATTATCCAAACACTTATAGGAAAATCCTAGTTGGTGGAGGTTGACTAGTAGTTGGATACATGCCATGTAGGATTGAGTGTAGGATCAAATGAAATGATTTTCCTACCATGGAATCTTGGAGGTACAAGACACCATCACTTGACTTGCCAATTGAGATCATGGTGTGTAGGGAAGTGACAAATGGCATGAGGAGAAGCATGGATGAAGGAAGCTTGATGGTTTCGGTGGAAGGCAATCCGTGGGATGCATTGGAGAATCTCATGGAGTATGGCCACCAACAAGTGATAGGACAAAAGGAGAAGAGTGTGTAAGTGAATAAAGTACATGTGTAAGAAGGTATGGTGATGTGAAGAGAGGTATGGTGTGGGTGTAGGTGATTGAAATGACAAAAACTAGGAAAATGATCAAGGTGGGTTTTCGGTGGAGCTTGGGTTGGCCGGATCATGCCTTGCTCAAATTCCAAAAAGCATGGCTTTGGAATCACTTGGATGGACATATGAGAGGATAGGGGAATGATGATTGAGTGAAAAGCAAGAAAATGGATGCTAGAAGCACCAAGAAGCCGCCGGCCATAGGAAGGAGAAAGAGAAAGGAAAATCACCAAGGCATGGCCAAGATTTGATCTTGGAGTGGCCTAGAGTTGTCAATCACTCCATCTATCATTAGCCATACCTAAATATGATGAGAAGTGTACCAAAGACCCTAGGGAAGAGAGCTGGCCGTGTGACCCCTTATGCAATCCCCCTTAGCTCATTTTACTTGGTCACATGCAAACACTCTCATTCTCTCTTCACCTCTCGGCCAAACTCACTCAAGTCACTTCTACTTTTGCTTCTTCTCTTTTCACCACATAATTTGAAGAACCCTATAGTAGTGAAGCCAAAAAGCAAGAGTGTTGAGGTGACCAATTCATTGGAGAAGGTTAGTGATTTAATTCATGCAAGTTTAGGAAGAACACACACACTTGTGACACTTTGTTTGGTTAGAAGGAAATTGGGTTTCCTTTGAGTTTTATGTTCATGGCTAGCCTAATAAGAGATTTCATATATGTATTTTCAGATCTTAAGCTAAGGTCTAATAGGAGTGTGGTAAGTATACTTTCACCTTTTTCTTAACAATTCTTATATATAGTGAGGTGATCATGCTTGTTGGATTAGTGGTTGCCATTGTCACGTTTGGATTGAATTGATTTTTTTTTCTTGTTAGTGATATGAATATTTTTGTGTGAATCTATATGATGAAATAAGTTTAGAATGTGAGTAGAGATGATGGATCAAGTGTTAGTTGCAAAAAGAAAGGAAAAGCGTGATTATTTTATGAAATGATGAAATTGATGCATGAAGGATTTTAGTGTTAAATATTAAATTTGGTGTTGCTAAGGTAAAGTTTATTTGAGGAAACTAGTGATGAAATTTAATTATTCAAGGAGCATATTGGTTTGAGAAAATGAAAATGGACATGAGAGTAAATTACATGATTGACATGAATGGAAATGGTATATACTTGCATATGGAAGAAGTGAACATTTGTGTATGATGTATTGTAGTGTTTAATTGGAATTTTATGACATTTAAGGTTGCGATTTGGAAGATTAAAATTATATTGCTTTGTGGTGATTTTGTTTAGCTAAGCTCATAGAAGAAATTGATAGAGAAGGAAGTTTGAATAGACTAATGAGAGGAGTTCCCTAAATTAGAAAGGTGAATGGAGGAAATAGAAATGACTAAGTTTGGAAGTGAAAATGGTTACTTGGGGAAATACTAAGGTTTCGGTTACCCCTTGCTAAGGTGGGTACATGATTTAATTTGACACTTTAAAATTTATTGGAAGATAATTGGAGTCAAATGATGAAGGAAAGCCCTAGGAACTCTTTAGGAAGATTCGGCCATGATGGGTTGGAGATGGGCCCAATTCCCCACTTCAATCCTAGGCCCAATTTGAGTATAGAACATGATGACTAAGTAGGAAAGTTATGAAGTTATTCCAAAAGAGGGAGAAAGTAAATGAAATGTGATTGCACTCGAGCTTGTCTCGGGTTTTGCATGAAAATAAGTATGCATGCATGTCCCATGCATAAGTCATGAAAAGAATGTTTTTAAAGTTAAGCATGTTTTTAAGAAAAAGATAAGAAAAGAAAAGATTGAGTTTTGAAAGAAAAGAAAATAAGTAAAGTTTTATAAGAACCCCAAAGGCTGGGACGGGGAAGTGCCCCAGTGGAACTCCCTGTCCACTCAGGAGTGATTAAAGTCGAGTGGAAGCCCCTGGGTCGACGAAGAACAGTCGGCGGACCGTGTATGGCACCAAAAGGTGTCCGGAGCGCGGTAGCACCTAACGCTGGTGGGTGCCTAAGGACGGATATGGTGTAAGGACCTGCCGTTTTAAAGTTATAAGATGCACTCACATTAAGGTGATGCGATAACCAGCAGGGAGCGCGTGGTGCTAGGGGAACCGTGTTGTGTTCCATACATGTTAAGTGAAAAGTCATGACAAGAAGGGCTTTCGAGCCATAAGAAAGATCTGTTCAAGATAAGTGGCGCCTAAGAAAGAATGAAAGATATGAAATGTTTTAAAGAAATGTTTTGAAAAGTAATGATGATACGAAAAGAAGTTCGAAAGAAGAAATCTGCATGAAAGTTTTATGAAAAGAAGTCCGAAAGAAGCAAGCCTGTTTAAAAGTTTACATGATGATTACGCCCAAAGAATAACGCGGTCGTTTGCAGTATAGCTTTGGGGTGTCGATTCCACAGAGAGATGGATTGAGAAATTGAAGAACAGTAACGAAATTAATAAAAAGATTTAGATGAGTGCGAAAAGTAAAGCATCGGGAATCCTTTGTATATAATTGGTATTTTAATTATTTTCGATTCATTAATAACTCAATTGAAAATTCTATGTCCAAATTTTCAATCGGAAAATAAAACATTAATAACCAGATTTAAATCAAATGTAATCTTTCGAAAAATCATTCGTCACAATATAAGAATAGGAATTGTTATCGATATTAAATAAATTCAACGTCGACAATATACTCATAGAGCAATATTGCAGCAGAGAATTAAATTAAAATAGATAACCAATTGAACCAAACATAATCAAAGGATTATTGCATTTAATAGAAAAAGCATGACTGAATCTATAAATGAAATAAATTCTAAGATTATTTGGTGACGAAAACATTTATAATAAATTTCGAATGACTAAACAAAAGAGTTTAATATTTGAAGAACACATATATGAATAAAAAACAATTACAAATACCATCATATATACAAATTCATCCCTAGCTCTACTAGAAAATTAGTTACACATATTGAAAATATGCAACAAAAATTCTTCAAGGGATAATATGGAAGAGCCAACCATTATTTTCTTCTCTCTTCTTTGGTTTTTCTTTTCTTTTCTCAAGCTCTCAAACAATGTATCTTCCAAGGCATCCAAGCACACTAAGCATGGTCTTAGAACACACACCCCTCCCTTCTATTTATAAGCATCCTTCATGCAAGTTGTCATGACAAAATCATCACAATTTCAACTTGTTTTGCCATGTGCCATTCTTGAATCCAAGTGATTTGTGAGTTGTCATTTTGATCATTTGTTTTCCCACCATGCATGAGCTGGATTTTGCTTGTAGGTTGAGTGTTTCAATTTTGCTTCTCTATCTATTAGTTGTCTTGTATGACTTAATATCTTGTGGTCAAATAATTTGTCTTGAAGAAACTTGAGTGCACTTCATCTTGTATCTGAATTGATCATTGAATTTCCAAGTTGGTGTAGGAGTGCTTGCTAGAAAATATTATGATAACATTTGGATTTGATGCAAGTGGCTGAAAAATATCCAGGAACGTCAAGTGCAGGTGCGTCCACTTGATGGTCGATTTTGTCTTAGATTGAGTGGATATCTCTTCAAACACAAAACATAAAAGTTATAGATATTTCTCTTGCGGTTCTAGATCATCTTGAATCAGCTCAATCGGAGATTGGATGAGAGAGTTATGCCTATTTTACGAAAAGATGTCAGAACTGTCTGAAATTCCGCAATTATCTTCATTTGCTCCTAATGTCTCCATTTGTGTCCTAAATCAAAATATAAGAATAATGAGTATATTTAGGCATCAAATAAGAATAAAGTTTTAAACATTAAGAGAGGAAAATATGGCATTTTATATTCTCATCAATATATTAAATCATGCTTATATCTATCTCAAGATAAATGACCATTAATTTTATTAACATGAGTTATATCCATTGTTTTCTCATTTCTTTTAGTATTTAAATAGAGTATTTAGAGTGCATTTTTGTGCACTCATCACATGAGCATGTGCATGAGTCAGTCATGCATTGCATGTGCATTAGTTAAGAATGTTTTGTTCACTTATCTGTATATTTGAAATGTTCTGGTTTAAGTGTCAGTGTACTTGCTGAGATTTCTCCCGAAATCTCACCCCATTTTTATTATCTCTACTATCGCTCCTTTGGGAACGATAGAAGTTATTACAGGACATGATCTCACCCCGGATTACGACTCTCGAGAAGATGGGTCGGACCCTCATGGGCCCGACTAAGACTGAGAATGCTGGGCCAGTGACCCTAGACCTGTTGGGTCAGTGGGCGGCAGAGTCGCTTCCTATGGCGACGTATTTTTTTGACGACTTACGCCCTACGGGGTGCTGTTTGGTGCTAGGAGTTGATGGGCTCCTCCACATGGGACGCCTGTTTACGTCATCCTCTGGGATGATGTGTGACTTAGGTCCAAGACTGAGTCTGGATAGCCTTCGTTATGGCCCGACCTTTATGAAGATAAAAGAAGAACCCGCCTATTAGTATGGTTGGCGGAAGGAGGAGTGGATTGGCAGCACCTTTATTTTGTATTCACTGATGTATTTTGTGGAAAAATCTTCCCGTTGTTTTGGGAAGTACTTTTGTATAAAACTGTTTACATTGGTGACCTTATCCTGATATATATGTGTGATGTTTAATTTGGGTTTATTTCGTTAACCATGTGATGTGCGACAAGCGTAACGTTTGGTCGTTTATTGATGGCTTGACCTTTTCCGCTGCGATATATAAAAAAAAAGGAGAGAAATATATCTGTGTATGAGAAATAAATAAATAAATAAGGCTCTCACACGTAAAGATGAGGGATGACTTCCTTGTAACGTTCGTCCCCGGTGTCGCAATTTGCGTACGGACCCAAGCGCAAGCTGGGGCACCGACAATGGTTCTCCTGAAATGCACAGAACCCTTACGTAAGTTACCCTAAGTCTGGCGACTCCAATTCTTACTGCTTCAGGCTTTAACATCATCTTCAACCAACTCTTTTGAGGTTCAAGCCTATCTCTAAAAGATCATAGCCTATTTTAATATCATGTAATTCTTTTCTTAGGACTTGTGAGTTTACCCAGAGACTAAACTGCTTTGATACCATCGCTATCGATGCCCCCGTTCACGCTTGGGATCAGACGCAAACCGAGACGTCGGGGATAAACAACACAAGGAAATTCACCCATCGTTCTTACTTAAGTTCGAGTATGCATTTAAGACTAAACGCAGTGAATAAAGTTTTCGCAGCAAAAAAGGTCAAGCCATTTTATAATTAGGCAAGAACTTAAAATTTTGTCTTACGTCACATGGTATAATAAATTTAAGATCCCAAAATAAATTTCATATTACTAAATATCATCAAGTGTATCAGTCTCCACAAAATATATACTCTCTCAAAACATCGAGAACCTCTAAAATCTAGATAAAACGTAAGTAAACAATATCATCCAAGCGCTGTTCTTACGACCACGTCAAAAGGTGGGGAGAACACCAAACCATTAGTGGTCTAGAGAGTCTCTCTGAGTCTCAAAGTTGTCGACGTCATCTTTTCCTGCAACAACTTCTATTGTCCCCACAATGAACGATAGTGGAAATATAAAGGGATGAGATTTCAAAAAATCTCAGTAAGTACACAACTATCTCAACAAAATCATTTTGAGTATACATATGAGCGAATAACAAACAGAACACATGTCATGCATATGCGACTACTGACTTAGCAAATGCATATGCTCATGAAGACTTTCATAAAACTTGACTCTCTTTCAATCTTGACACGTATACGTGCTTTTCATAAAAAAACGTTCATCATATACATAATTCTTTTGACTCATACTTTAAAACCACTTCGCTCTTGTTGTGCGTGGACTTCCTAATCGAACTAAGATGGATCGGGCTATAGGCTCAGAGAAAGTTTGCTCAGGGAAGGAATAACAACAAGCTTTCGATTGAAGAATAAAGGGATTCTTTTCCATGGGTGGTGGGAGGGGAAGCTAAAGTAAGCAATTTCGTATAAACTTTTCATTTCTTTCATTATTTCTTGTCTTAGACGTTATTTATCATATTCATATCATTCTTTGACTTCGACGGTAGTTACGTATCGCCTTCATCGTCGTCATGTTAGTCATATAGGAGTTACATATCGCCTTCCTCGTCATGACGTGAAAGTCCTTTTCAGTGATACGGGAGTTACGTATTGCCATCCCCATCCCCATTTATTTTGGATACCTCACAGTTCCCCTATGCACCGCGTGTTCCTTGTTAGTTATCGTAGCACCCGACGACCGTATCAAACTTAAGTGGCTACATTTCGCGCCCTTCGCGCTCTTTATCACTTGATGATTTATCACTCACCGAGTGACTACAAACTTATTTATATATCGGTAAGGTAAAAGCTCCCACTAGCTTTAGGTGCGACCACGCTTCAGACACCTTTTGGAGCCATATATGATCTGTCGACTGTTCTTCGTCGACCACTCAACTTTAATCACTCCTGAGTGAACAGGGAGTTCCATTGGGGCACTACCCCGTCCCAACCTTTGGGCTTCTTATAAAACTTTAATTCTTTTCTTTTCCTTTGAAAACATGTTAGACTCCAAAATATGATTTTCATGCTTCATGCATGTGACATGCAACCCTTAGTGCTTAACATGCGAACCATGAGACTAGTTCAAGCACACGTATACTTTATCATGCTTATTGACAAATCAACCAATCACATGAATACATCTATACTTCATATAAAAGCACACAAATGGGCTCAATACACAAAGAGAGGCACTCGGCCTTCACCACTAGGGTTGGGACGAGACCCTCCATGGCAACTTCCTACGGTTTTCTTCTTTTATCCTCCTCCATGCGCTCATCAAGTCTTAAAAAAATTGACCAAACATTCTTAGCACCACTAAGAGTGGTTGACCGAACCATATAATCCTTAGGATTAACATTTTAATCACTTTTCTTTCCACCAAAATAGCATACTTAATCATACATGTTAAACCGAAATATCATGCTATTGAATTCTCGTAGCTTTCATGCTTCTAAACCTTCTAAGTATTCAAGGTTTAATCATCATATAAAAGAATAGTTGATTATTGAAAAACTCAACCTTAAAACCTTCAAGTCCGAAACCCATATATGCACCCATTCAAATCCTTTTCAAACTCCAAACATCATTTTTTTACATGCATGCATTTTGTCACCAATTTTCATAATAATCTCTCTTTTTCCTTTATAACAAAGTAACTAAGTCCACCAATAAAAATGTCAATCTCAAGCCTAGAATCATATACCTTGTTAAGCATGGATTTACCACTAAACATACAAGGCATTTCTTTAAGTATTCATCCTAGCATCACCAATCATCCAACAAACATCATCTTAGTCATGCATGCCTTTTCTTATCACTATATACCATATCAATATGCTTCATTTTCCTTTGCATCAAATTAACTAAATCAATCAACATAATATAGATTCAAGCCTATAATAATATATGGACTAAGCATAGATTTTTAACTAAATAAACAAAGCATTTCTTTCAAAAGAAACTAGCCTAGCATCTCCGAACACTCAACAAACTTAATCTTAGTCATGCATGCATTTCTACCATCATCATAGATCATATCATCATGCTTTATTTCTTTTGCAACAACTTAGCTAAATCCACCAACATATTCAAATTTCAAGCCTAAAGAATTATATGGATCAAGCATGAGTTTTCTACTATCACAACAAAGCCTTTTCTTTAGGAAAACCTAATCTAGCATTTTCATACATTCATCAACCAATACAAACATATTCAGTCAAAATATATACAAGGAATGCTAAAGTCAAGATAAAGGTGCACTTATAATACCCCAAGTAACAAAGATTAGCTCTGAAAATATATAAAAATAATCCATTAAAATAGTTCATAGACATGTAGTTAAAGAGAAAATCTTAATAATATAAACCTTGGTGTGTGTATGTGATCTAACCTAGATTTCTATTTTTGAAATAGATTAGGTTTTTGCATTACCTTCTCAAGTAGTCTTCGACTCAAGAAAACTTACTTCAAGCTCTACTAACTTAGGATATTTTGGTGTTTAGAAGGTAGAAGAAAGAAAAGCAAAGTGAAGGTAGAGTGGAAGGGAGAGTTGTTGAAAGGTGGAGGAGTGTGTGTGTGAACAAGTGAACCAAGCAAAAGGAGAAAGAGCAAGGCATAAGGCCATTCGGCCGAGTGAGCTTCTAGGCTCTTAGGCCACTCATTCCCTACTTTTTAGGGTTGACATTTGCTGAACTCAAGGTTTCAAGTTTCGTGTAAATCTACACATAGATTTTGATGATAACAAATGAATTCAAAGAATAAAGGAGTCTCAAGCTCAAGTTATCCAAACAATAGAATCAAGCACATCAAGGAAGCAAGCATGAGCAAGAAGGGAACAAGTTCACATTAAAATCATAGAGTAATTTTGTAAATCTCTTAAAAATTTGAAATTAGGATTAAGGCTCAAAATTAATATTTTATCATAAAGCATTAAAATACATTTTCCACATGTGCATGAATATTTTGAAAATTAAATTTGAAAATTTTGAAATTTGATTGATTGTCATCTTTCACATGTGCATGACATGATTAAAGATTTGAACTTTGAAAATTTTGAAAGATGATTGATTGTCATTTTTCACATGTGCATGACATGATTAAAGGTTTGAATTTTGAAAATATTAAGATGATCGATTGTCATCTTTCACATGTGCATGATATGATTAAAGGTTTGAATTTTGAAAATATTAAGATGATTGATTGTCATCTTTCACATGTGCATGTTTTATTTGAATATTTTCAAAAGTGATGGATGCTTTTCTTGACTTATGCAAAAGGTAGATATCTTTGTTTGAAAATTTTGAAAAGTAAAGTGTGCTCCTTTTGTCATATGCAAAAAGTAAAAGATTAGATTTAAAATTTTTGAAAAGTAAAGTGTGCTCCTTTTGTCACATGCAAAAAGTAAAAAGATTTGATTTGAAATTTTTGAAAAGTGAATGATGATGTCTTTGACATGTGAATCTTTTTAAATTTGAATATGAAGTCTCATATGCCTATAAATAGATCATTTGAGAGCTTCACATTTACAACACCAAGAGCATACAACATTCATTCAAAGTTTTCATTCTCTCTTCTCTAAGCATTGAGCCTTAACCCTTGTTTATTTTGAGAGATATAGTTTGTGCTGTACTGTTTTTATTTCACTCATTGAGGAGTGTTTTCTGATTTCCTACCCACTATCAATTCTTGTATCAGTAAAATGGTGTGTATAACCCTTGTGTGTGTAGAAGGTGTTCTACACGGGGAATAGTTAAATCACCAAGTGTGAGGTGATTGGAAGTGTAGAAGGTGTTCTACATGGAGAATAGTTAAATCACCAAGTGTGAGGTGATTGGAAGTGTAGAGCGTGTTCTACACGGATTCTTTGGAGCGGTGCTGCTCAAAAGTGTAATAGGTTTTTATCTCCACCTAAAGGAGATTGAATTGTGGATTTGGGAATCCTCAAGGGGTAGCTTGAGGGGAGGACATAGACAGTGGGGCCGAACCTCGTTAACATACTGAGTTTGCTTCTCTCTTACCCTTACTCTTTATATTTATTGTTGTTTCATATTTTGTTTATATTTTATATTATACATTTGATTTATAATTGTTATTTTCATAAATACAACTCAATTCACCCCTCCTCTTGTGTTAGTCATCTGAGCAACAATTGGTATTAGAGCTAGAGCTCTATTATAAGATTAACTATCTTTTGAGTTAAGATCGTATGGCTAACATTGCAGCTTCATTTGGTGAAGGTAAATCCAGCAGTCGGCCTCCACTCTTTTGCGGAGACAATTACTCATTCTGGAAAATTAGAATGAGAATATTCCTTCAGGCTCAAGGTCGAGAAATCTGGAAATGCATTGTAAATGGACCTTATATTCTAACAAAAGTGATTGATGGAGTAAAGGTCAAAAAGGAAGAAAAAGAGTTTGATCGTGAAGACGATAGACTTTATATTTTGAATTTAACTGCTATGAATTTATTATATAATGCTCTTAATGGTAATGAGTTTAGTAGAGTAATGACTTGCACTACAGCAAAGGAAATTTGGGATAACTTAGAAGTTACTTATGAAGGAACTTCTCAAGTCAAGGAATCAAAAATTTATATTCTTACTCATGAATATGAAATGTTTGAGATGAATGATGATAAATCTATTTCTAGTATGCACACTCGTTTTACTAATATTATAAATAGTTTGACAGCTCTTGGCAAAGTTTATTCCAAAGTGGAGATAGTAAGAAAAATTCTCAACTCTCTACCAAAACGTTGGGAGTCAAAAGTGACAGCGATTCTTGAAGCTAGAGACCTCAAGAAACTGGAAGTGAATGAACTCATCGGGTCACTTATCACCCATGAGTACACATTGAAAAGAGGAGAAGAAGATGGAAATTCAAAGAAGAGTTTGGCACTTAAAGCTGTTCCACATGAAAGTGAAAGTGATGAAGATGAGGAAAATGACGACAAAAATGAAGAAGTTGCGATGATAACAAGAAAAATTCAGAGGTTCTTAAAGAAAAATAAAACTCCTCCAAGGAAATCTTTCAAAAAGTTTTCCAAGAAAGATTCAGGTAAAAATGACACTTTAATTTGTTATAAATGTAATAAACCTGGTTATATCAGGTCAGATTGTCCTCTGCTAAAAAAAGATCGAAACAAAGGCAAAAAAGCAATGAAAGCTACATGGGATGATGATTCAAGTAGCTCAGATAGTGAAGCAAGTAATGGAGAATCTGCAAATCTTTGTCTTATGGCTAAAGATGACATTGAGGTAACAAATTTTGATAATATTGAAGATCCTTCATATGAAGAATTGCAAAATATTTTAGAAGAGGTATATGAGGAATTTGAAAAACTGGGTATCAAGTATACTGCTTTGAAAAAGAAAAATTCTTCTTTAACAAACGAAATTGATATTTTAAGAAAAGAAAGTATTATTTTGAAAGATGAAAATTTTGAGTTGAAGAAAAAGAAAACTGATTTAGAAAATATTATTGAAAACTTTACGAATGGAAAAAGAAATTTTGAAAAACTTCTTGGTAGTCAAAGATATGTTTTTGACAAGGCATGCTTGGGATATATGCTAAAACAAAAATACAAACCTTATAAAAATTTCTTTGATAATCCTTCTACATCAAAGTTGAATATTCAAAATTCTTTTCACAAAAATAATTTTGTTAAAAAAGGATACTATTATAATCACTCAAGTTCTTCATATATGTCACATGCTATTTGCAATTTTTGTAATAGAAATGGTCATAATTATCTTGCTTGTCCTATCAGAAGAAAACATACAATGACTATTAGGGCCATATGGGTACCTAAGAATCTTGTTTCTTTTAATACTAATATATAAAGGACCCAAAAAACTTGGGTACCAAGAATTGTTTTTTAATTGTTTTTGTAGGTATGCATGAAATCTTTTACAGGTAAAAGTAAATTGTCGGCGCCCCAGCTTGCGCTTGGGTTCGTACGCAAAATGCGACGCCGGGGACGAACGTCACAAGGAAGTCATCCCTCATCTTTACTTAGGAGAGCCTTAAATTTTTTTTTTTTTTTTTTTTTTTTATCGCAGCGGAAAAAGGTCAAGCCAAAAATAAACGACAAAACGTTACGTTTGTCGCACATCACATGGTTAACAAAATAAAACCCAAATTAAACATCGCAAGCTCATATATATACATATCAGAATAAAGTCACCAATGTAAACAGTTTTATACAAAAGTACTTCCCAAAACAGCGGGAAGATTTTTCCAAAAGTACATCGGTGTATACAAAATAAAGGTGCTGCTGATCCACTCCTCCCTCCGCCAACCATACTAATAGGCGGGTTCTTCTTTTATCTTCTTATAGTTGGGACCATAACGAAGGCTGTCCAGACTCAGCCCTGGACCTACGTCACACATCATCCCAGAGGATGACGTAAACAGGCGTCCCAAGTGGAGGAGCCCGTCAACTCCCAGCACCATACAGCACCCCGTAGGGCGTAGGTCGTCAAAAAAGTAAGTCGCCATAGGAAGCGACTCTGCCGCCCACTGACCCAACAGGTCTAGGGTCACTGGTCGGGCAGTCTCAGCCTTAGTCGGGCCCATGAGGGTCCGACCCATCTTCTCGAGAGTCGTAATCCGTGGATCCATCCTGTCCTGCAATGACTTCTATTGTTCCCAAGGGAGCAATAGTAAAGATAATAAAAGGGGGGTGAGATTTCGGGAGAAATCTCAGCAAGTACACTAACACTTAAACCAGAACATATCAGATATACGGATAAGTGAACAAAACATACTTAACTAATGCACATGCAATGAATGACTGACTCATGCACATGCTTATGAAAACTTTCAAACAGACATACTTCTTTCAGACTTCTTTTCATAAAACTTTCATGCAGACTTCTTCTTTCAAACTTCTTTTCATATCATCATTGCTTTTCAAAACATTTCTTTAAAACATTTCGTATCTTTCTTTCTTTCTTTCTTAGGCGCCACTTATCATATACAGATCTTTCGTATGGCTCGAAAGCCCTTCTTGTCATGACTTTTTCTTTCACATGTATGAGACACAACACGGTTCCCTTAGCACCGCGTGTTCCCTGCTGGTTACCGCATCACCCTAAAGTGAGCGTCATATAACTTTAAAATGGTAGGTCCTTACACCTTATCCGTCTTGGGCACCCACCAGCGTTAGGTGCTACCGCGCTCCGGCCACCTTTTGGTGCCATACACGGTCCGCCGACTGTTCTTCGTCGACCCAGGGGCTACCACTCGACTTTAGACACTCCTGAGTGGACAGGGAGTTCCACTGGGGCACTTCCCCGTCCCAGCCTTTGGGGTTCTTATAAAACTTTACTTCTTTTCTTTTCTTTCAAAAAGTTCAATCTTTTCTTTTCTTTTCCTTTTTCTTGAAAACATGCTTGACTTTAAAAACTTCTTTTCATGACTTATGCATGGGACATGCATGCTTACTTACTTTCATGCAAGAACCCGAGACAGGCTCGAGTGCATTCACACTTCATTTTCTTTCTCCCTCTTTTGGGATGTCTTCGTAATTTTTCTACTTAGTCACCATATTCTATTCCCAAAATGGGCCTAGGATTGAAGTGGGGTATTGGGCCCATCTCCAATCCATTATGGCCGAATTCTCCTAGAGAGTTTCTAGGGCTTTTCTTCATCATTTGACTTCAATTTCCTCCAATCAATTTTAAAAGTATCAAACCAAATCATGTACCCTCCTTACCAAGGGGTAACCGAAACCTTAGTGCTTCCTAAGTAATCGTTTTCACCTCCAAGACTTAGTCATTCCTATTTCCTCCATTCACCTTTCTAACTTAGGGAGTTCCTCCCCTTAGTCTATTCAAACTTCCTTTCCTAAAAGTTTCTTCTATGAGTTCAACTAAACAAAATCACCACAAAGCAATATAATATTAATCTTCCAAATCTCAACCTTAAATATCATAAAAATTCCAAATAAACATTTCTATACACCATACACAAGTGATCATTTCTTCCATATGCAAGTATGTACCATTTCCATTCATGTCAATCATATAGTTTATTCTCCTATCAAGTTTCATTTTCTCAACACAATAAGCTCTTTGAATAAATCAATTTCATCACTAGTTTCCTCAATAAACTTTACCTTAACAACACCAAAATTTAACATTTTGCACTAAAATCCTTCATGCATCATTTTCATCATTTCTTCAAATAATCATGCTTTTTTCCTTTCTTTTGCAACTAACACTTGATTCATCATTCCCACTCACATTCTAAGCTTGTTCCATCATATAAATTTATCCAAGAATATCCATATCACAAGCAAGAAAAATCATTCCAATCCAAACATGGCAATGGCAACCATTAATCCAACAACCATGATCACTCCACTATATATAAGACTTGTTAAGGAAAAAGTGGGAGTATACTTACAACACTCCTACTAGGCTTTAGCTTAAATCTGAAATTACACATATAAAATCTCCCATTAGTCTAGTCATGAACATAAAACTCAAAGAAAACCCTATTTCTTTCCAACCATTACAAAGTGTTACATGTGTGTGTGTGTTCTTCCTAATCTTGTATAGGTTTAATCACTAACCTTCTCCAATGACTTGATCACCTTCACACTCTTGCTTTTGGCTTTCCTACTATAGGATTCTTCAAAATATGTGGTGAAAAGAGAAGAAACAAAAGTAGGAATGGCTAGGGTGAGTTTGGCCGAGAGGTGGAGAGGAAGTGAGAGTGTTTGCATGTGTCTAAGTGATTTGAGCTCAAGGGGTTTTGCTTAAGGGTCACACGGCCAGCTCCCTTCCCTAGGGTCCTTGGTACTCTTCTCATCATGTTTAGGCATGGCTAAAGATAGATGGGTTGATTGACAACTCTAGGCCACTCCAAGATCAAATCTTGGCCATACCTAGATGATTCTCCTTTCTCCTTTCTTTCCTATGGCCGGCGGCTTCTTGGTGCCTCTAGCCTCCATTTTCTTGTTTTTCACTCAATCATCATTCCCCTATCCCCTCATGTGTCCATCCAAGTGATTCCAAAGCCATGCTTTTTGGAATTTGAGCAAGGCATGACCGGCCAAGCTAGCTCCACCGAAACTCCCTTCTTGCTTCTCTTCCTAGTTTTTGTCATTTCAATCACCTACACATACACCATACCTCTCTTCACATCACCATACTTTCTTACACATGTACTTCATCCACTTACACACTCTTCCTCTTTGTCCTATCACTTGTAGATGGCCATACCCCATGAGACTCCCCAAGGAACCCCACGGATTGGCCTCCACCGAAACTCCAAGCTCCCTTCCTCCAAGCTTCTCCTCATGACACTTGTAACTTCCCTACACATCATGACCTCACTTGGCAAGTCAAGGGATGGTATTTTTGTACCTCCAAGATACCATGGTAGGAAAAATCATTCCATTAGATTCTACACTCAATCCTACATGGCATGCATCCAACTACTAGTCAACCTTCACCAAATAAGATTTTCCTACAAGGGTTTGGATAATTTTTCTAGGATTTTTCTCCCATTGACAAGTGTCTCAACTATGGGCTTGATGGGCTATGGGCTCATTCTATGGGCTTTTGGACTCACCATTGCTCTCTTGGCCCATTCACTTGATCCATTCTCCAAAGATCTCATTCCTAAGCCCATCTCTTCAAGGCCTATTTGGTTCTTTCACCAATTACCACTAATCTTGTGTATAAATCCTTAATTAGTTAATTAAATCAAGATGGAGATTTTTAGGGCTATTACATAAATGGTTTTTAGACAACGGATGCTCAAGATACGTGACATGAGATAAAGCTAAATTCATTGACTTCACTTCTAAAGAAGAAGGATGCGTGATATTTGGAGACAATTCAAAAGGGAAGATCATGGAAATAGAAGGAAAGATCATCAAGACTTAGTACAAGATGCAACCAAATAGTAAAAACATGTGAAAGATCATCCAATAGAACAAATTATGGGAGAACCTTCAGAGGTGTAAGCACTCGACCATCTCTTAGAAATATTTGCAATCATATTGCTTTTCTATCTCAGATTGAACCTAAAAATATTGATGAAGCATTTCTTGATGAATCTTGGATTCTAACTATGCAAGAAGAGCTTAATCAATTTGAAAGAAATGATATTTGGACACTTGTTCCTAGACCCAAAAATCATACTATTATTGGAACAAAATGGGTTTTTAGAAACAAGAAAGATGAGTCCGGAGTCATTACTAGAAATAAGGCTCGACTAGTGGCCCAAGGTTTCAATCAAGAAGAAGGAATCGATTATGATGAGACATATGCACCAGTCGCATGATTAGAAGCTATTCGAATGCTACTTACATATGCTTGTTATAAAGATTTCAAACTTTTTCAAATGGATGTTAAAAGTGTTTTCTTAAATATTTTTTTTTTATTGAAAAATGTTTTTCAAGAGAAAAGATCGATATAACTCTTTTCATCAAGTATGAATAGAATGATATTCTTCTAATTCAAATTTATGTAGATGATATAATATTTGGTGCTACTAATAAATATGTGTCAAGATTTTGTTAAGAATATACAGGAAGAATTTGAAATGAGCATGATGGGAGAACTTAATTTCTTTCTTGGATTGCAAATCAAGCAAGCAAAAAGTGGAACATTTATTAATCAGTCAAAATATATCAAAGAGTTACTCAAAATTTGAGATGGAACGTGTGAAGATAATTGGAACATCAATGAATCCAACCACTAAACTTGATAAAGATGAAAGCGGTAAGCCAGTTGACTCAAATGTATATCGAGGTATGATTAGTAGTTTATTATATTTGATAACTAGTAGACCTGATATTATGTTCAGTGTATGTTTATGTGCACGTTTTCAATCATTTCCAAAACAATCTCATTTGATTGCAGTCAAGCAGATTTTTAGATATTTTGTCAGTACCATTGACTTAGAGTTATGGTATCCTAAACACACTTCTTTCGATCTTATTAGTTATTCAGGTACCGATTATACTGGTTGTAAAGATGATCGAAAAAGTTTTAGTAGAACATGTCATTTCTTAAGTCATGCACTTGTTTCATGATTTAGTAAAAAGAAAATTCTGTTGCATTATCTATTACTGAGGCAGAGTATGTTGCTGTAGGCAGTTGTTGTGCTCAAGTTCTTTACATGAAGCAACAACTTGAGGATTTTAAACTTATGTACAATCACATTCCAATCAAATGTGATAAATATAAGTGCTATAAATTTTTCAAAGAATCTAATACAACATTCTCAGACCAAACATATTGAAATTAGATATCATTTTCTTAGAGATCATGTGCAGAAGAGAGATATTGTATTAGAATTCACTAGTACACATGATCAATTGGCATAAATTTTCACAAAACCCCTACCAGAAGATAAACTATGCATGATTAGAAGATAAATAGGAATTATGCATGCCATGAATATCTGCTAGATACTTTTATTCCATTATCTCAAATGACCTACAGAAACTTGATACGTTTAGCCTCATCATTCAAATGCATTTGCTCCTCATAAATCATCATGCCATCCTTGTCTAAAGGATTAGGCAATCGAAATGCAGAGGCAAGTAAGGATTTTAAATCCTTATTCTGTTGTTTTAAGTCTACTATTTTTTTGTTAGACTCTTGAACAAGTCGTTGAAGAATATCGATCTTTTCTTTAAGCTTCTCTATCTCACGGGTTTTGGACTATAACCGAGCGGAAAAAGCAATAATGGAAGATGAGTATCGAGTCTCGAGACCCACAAGCTCGTAAATGGCATCATGATCTGATTTATTAGCCAAATCAGTGTTTTGCTGCTTCGTGGCAATTACGACAGATGCAGAAATAGATTGATCACGAGAAGCACTGAAGGAGAATTGATGAGCCATTAAGATTTTGTAAAGTGAGAATGAAGATGAACTACAACAATGAGAAGAAGATTTGATGCGGATTAGATAAAACTAAGAATTGCTTTTATAAGGATGGAAATAAGTAGAAGACAAACTGTCATCTCTTCAAATCTTACTTAGTCAAGCTTACAAGATATGCTAGATGCATATTGTCAAAAGTTACCGAACTAAGCTAGCGAGATTAATTATAATTGTCCCTGTTTCTCTCGTGAAACATTGCCATTATCTGCTGATGTTGACTCTATGCTTGAACTCTTACTCGTTCTGATTCCTCTATTTGAAGTTTCAAACACGAGCTAATTTCGTCAAATATTTATTTTCTTGCTTTAACCTCTTATTCTTTCTGCCTTTATTTGCAAGCTTTTGATGCAGAACAGATATTTGATTGTTAAGTCGATCAACCTCATTTACCCTCGCTAGTAATCTCCAAGACATGGTCATAACAGAGGCAGCATATTGAGCACTGAGAGTTCTTGATGCTGCAACAACCTCAGAATCAGTTTTATTTGAAAAATGCATTTCTGCTTTCATCATGGTGTTGACAACCTCATGAGATAAAATGACTGGTTGAGACGGTTCCTGATTCAAATCCGGAAGATTATCAGACGAAATTTTTTCCGCCATTCCATCGTTTTAAATAAACAGAAACTGGATCAATGAATGGGGTGAAAATTTATTTGAGTATCCGACAGGTGAAAACGGTCTTTTAAACAACAACTTTCAAATCTCGATAATATTTAATTTTTCAACAATATCACGTGGATTTAAATCTGCTTTTGCACCGACTGCTAGAGCTAGGCCTCCAACCTTTGCAGGTTTTGTCAGACACGCGTGGCTCCGCACCGAATTTCCAGAGTTAGACTTCCAACATTTGCAGGTTTTGTCGGACATGCATGGCTCCGCACCGCATTGCCAGAGCTAGGCCTGCAGCTTTTGTTGTCTTTGTCGGACACGAATAATTTTAATTATTCAACTTCAAATCTCTGGAACATCTAATTCGTCAATAACATTAAGCGGATTTAAATCTTCTTCCGTACCGAGATGATAAAATTCGGCTTCAACCTTTGTAGGTTTTGTCGGACACGGGTGGTTCTAACTTCTACAGTTTCTACTAACGCAGTGTTTTATTTGTCTATTGGTTATTGTAGGAATATATCTTATTGAGCTAATTATGATTCCTTTTTAATGATGCCAAAAGGGGGAGAAGTTTTAAACTAGAACATTAACATTGTTTAAATTGTTAAACTTGTTATATATGCTTGGAATTATATTTATATTTTTGCTTGAAAAACTGACGCACATTCTCAGGGGGAGCTTAAGTATTCATATAGGTTTTAAGTTCTATCAAGTATTTGTCATCATCAAAAAGGGGGAGATTGTTGAACTCAAGGTTTCAAGTTTCGTGTAAATCTACACATAGATTTTGATGATAACAAATGAATTCAAAGAATAAAGCAGTCTCAAGCTCAAATTGTCCACACAATAGAATCAAGCACATCAAGGAATCAAGCACGAGTAAGAAGGGAACAAGTTCACATTAAAATCATAGAGTAATTTTGTAAATATCTTAAAAATTCGAAATTAGGATTAAGGCTCAAAATTAATATTTTATCATAAAGCATTAAAATACATTTTCCACATGTGCATGAATATTTTGAAAATTAAATTTGAAAATTTTGAAAGATGATTGATTGTCATCTTTCACATGTGCATGACATGATTAAAGATTTGACCTTTGAAAATTTTGAAAGATGATTGATTGTCATCTTTCACATGTGCATGACATGATTAAAGGTTTGAATTTTGAAAATATTAAGATGATTGATTGTCATCTTTCACATGTGCATGATATGATTAAAGGTTTGAACTTTGAAAATATTAAGATGATTGATTAGCATCTTTCACATGTGCATGTTTTATTTGAATATTTTCAAAAGTGATGGATGCTTTTCTTGACTTATGCAAAAGGTAGATATCTTTGTTTGAAAATTTTGAAAAGTAAAGTGTGCTCCTTTTGTCATATGCAAAAAGTAAAAGATTAGATTTGAAATTTTTGAAAAGTAAGATGTGCTCCTTTTGTTACATGCAAAAAGTAAAAAGATTTGATTTGAAATTTTTAAAAAGTGAATGATGATGTCTTTGACATGTGAATCTTTTTAAATTTGAATATGATGTCTCATATGCCTATAAATAGATCATTTGAGAGCTTCACATTTACAACACCAAGAGCATACAACATTCATTCAAAGTTTTCATTCTCTCTTCTCTAAGCATTGAGCCTTAACCCTTGTTTATTTTGAGAGATATAGTTTGTGCTGTACTGTTTTTATTTCACTCATTGAGGAGTATTTTCTGATAGCCTACCCATTATCAATTCTTGTATCAGTAAAAGGGTGTGTATAACCCTTGTGTGTGTAGAAGGTGTTCTACACGGGGAATAGTTAAATCACCAAGTGTGAGGTGATTGGAAGTGTAGAAGGTGTTCTACACGGGAAATAGTTAAATCACCAAGTGTAAGGTGATTGGAAGTGTAGAAGGTGTTCTACACGGAGAATAGTTAAATCACCAAGTGTGAGGTGATTGGAAGTGTAGAGCGTGTTCTACACGGATTCTTTGGAGCGGTGCTGCTCAAAGGTGTAATAGGTTTTTATCTCCACCTAAAGGAGATTGAATAGTAGATTTGGGAATCCTCAAGGGGTAACTTGAGGCGAGGACGTAGGCAGTGGGGCCGAACCTCGTTAACATACTGAGTTTGCTTCTCTCTTACCTTTATTCTTTATATTTATTGTTGTTTCATATTTTGTTTATATTTTATATTATATATTTAATTTATAATTGTTATTTTCTTAAATACAACTTAATTCACCCCCCCTCTTGTGTTAGTCATCTGAGCAACAACATTTGTTGGGTTTGAAAGACACTTGAGTGACTTCAATCACTAGATCACATCATGCCTAAATCTAGATCACTTTTAGATTGGAAACTATTTCCTTTCTTCTCCTTATGACCGGCATCTCTCAATGGTTCTAAGCCCTCTCTCACTTTACATCACTCACTCACACACTCATCCATCATCTCACAAGTCCCTCACCAAGATCTCAATATCAAATTTGGGGAAGTGGGACAAGCCCTTGTTTGGTCAAGGCATTCCTTGCCTAATCCGAATGCTCATCCATCCTCCATTGCTTTTCTCTTCTCACAAGCAAGCCATCCATCAACTACAAATCATTCACTCTTACACACACATGTCTTACACTCTCTTACACAATTTCACATGTAAAACTCACCTAGATTTGGGAATACTTGAAAAGACTACAAATGGGAGTAGTCGGCTACTCCATCCCCTCTCACTCGAAAACATACTTGCCTTCCTTTTGCCATTTCTTCTTTCCAATGATGCTTCCTTTTGACACATCACTCAATCAATCATCTATCACACACTAACAAGTCTCTTCAAGATCTTTCATCTAGATTTGGTCTCTAGGGAAACTCAATTGGATTCAACACTCCCATTTCCCAAACCACCTAAACCATGCTTCCTCACATCTTCCTCTCAATTACTTTTCTCTTCCACCAAATCTAGCATATGTTACTCAACTTGATTTGGTATGCTCCTAGGGAAACTAAATTGGAAGACTTCTTCCTCTCCAAAAATAGTCACCTCACTTGTCACCATCACACCCTTACAAGTCAACACATATCTCTAAGGATTTTCTTACACAAAAATCTATCTTTTTGTCATGTCAATGATGGGCTTCACATTGGGAAACTCAAAGTGAAGCAAGGTTGGCTTCCCCTTGCTTTTTTTCACACGTATGCTTCTCTTTTCCGGGCCACAAATTCTTTCCCAATGACACTTGTCATTTGTCACTTGTCACACATTTTCCAAGTGATCTCCCTTACGCACAAATCTTCCACTCTTACAAGATCTAGTACAAGTCAAGTCACTAGGGGAAACTCAATTGGAAGAGTTGGCTTTTTCTCCTTCTTGCATCCCACGTTGCTTATGTGTCCAAAAGATTAGAATATCTCATCTTGGATGCCACACCTCTTCATCCAAGATACAGCTAGTCAACCCTCTAACCACTAGTATTTTCCTTCTTACCTACTAATCCTTGAGGACTCACTAGTGTTCTTCTAAGTGTGACATATGTTTCCATGCATGGATTTGGTTGACTCATGGATTCGTCTCATGGGCTTTGATATACTAATTTAGTCCAATATCCTAAGCCATGCTTCTAAGGCTCAATTTTGAGCCCAACTTCAAGTGCTTAAATAAATAAAATACCTCAATCACTCTTACAATAATTAATTAATTTAAATAAAATAAGGCAAGAAATTCCGGATCGTCACATCTTCTATGAGAAGAGTAAGTCATTTTAGAGTGAAAGGAAAATTAAGTTCAAGATATATGGAATCTTATGAGATAGTGGAGAAAGTGGGAGAAGTTGCATACCATCTAAAGTTTCCAATTGAGTTCCATGGAATCTATAATGTATTCCACGTGTCCTCATTGAAGAAGAGTTTTGGGAACCAAAAATAGCAATGGCAGATCCAGATATTCTACCTTTTGCAGTGCAACTTGACCTATGAAGAGAAATTGGTACAGTTCGTTGACTAGAAGAAAAAAGAGTTATAGAATCAAAAGGTTCCATTGGTCAGAGTACTGTGGCAAAATCACAATTATAAGAGGCGACATGGGAGAAGGAAAATGATATGCAAGCCAAATACCCCCAGTTATTTAAAACCTCATATAGTCTTGTTTCATTTTGGTCTCGACTCTGCCGTTATTTTGTAATTTACTTTTTTTCATGGGATGGAAGCGCGAGACTACCTGAAAAAGAACGTTGTATGAGGTGACTTGTAAAGCTGAATAGGGAGTTGGCCACTTATTGGCAGAAGATGGAATGCCAAGAGCACCACCGCAAGCACATCTTAGATATCGATAGTAATGGTTTGGAATACAAGAGGAAGGTGTTACCTCATGAAGATATTACCTCCCTTTCACCAGAATACGTGGATAGACTATGAAAATTTCAAGGCATGGATGGCACGAGACTAAGTTTAGTCCAACAGAGTAGCAGAGGAGTGCACCGTGGCCGCCAATGTTGAGCCCGGAACATCAGGATCATATATGTCATCGACTCAGTATAGATGCTTTCTACCCAATGCATAATGTGGTGTATGTTCCAAATGACAACGTATTCTACTACTTACCTAGCACACCATGCCGACATACATCAATGCATAACTACCAACATCGACCAATGACGATACATCCTACGATAGGTTTGGTGAGCAGCCTCTTTTCCTTAGTAATATTGATTGCTAATATTTACATCAAGTTCGCGGATGAAATATGTTTTTAGGAGGGGAGGATCTAACAACCTATTATTAATTCAAGCGTGGAATTTCTATAAGCTTTAGGAACCTCTCAAAAACTACGCAAGTTTTCACCACTTGATCAATCATGTAGGTTTTAATCAGTCAACATAATCAATGCTACCACTTATTATAGTGCTAGAAGCATATTTTTATTTATTTGAGATAGTTACAAGTGTCATAATATGAAAAGGTCTACTCCGTTACTGTCAGTTAATTACATAGGATTTTTTCACCAAGAATCTCACTTTCATTTTTTGGAGGAATTACTCATTTAAAAATGTGTTTTTATTTATTTTGCAATGCTGTATTAGAGGCATACACTCCATCTGAAGGTTTAGATATAGATCGAGTCTCAAGGAAAGGTTATGAGTCTTATGACTCAGTAAGTCAAATCATTTAAACCCAGAGATATTGCCCAACGCCACCTGAACAATCATCATCCAAAGAGGACCAAAGAGTTGGTAAGCCGTAAGGATCTGTAGACAATGCTATTAATTCTATAACATAAATTAATATAACATGTGATATAACATAAATTTATCTTATAGCATAAATTTTTTAATATAACATTTGATATGATATATAACTTTTAATCTTATAATATAAAACTTAATCTTAAACATAAATTGAGTATTAAGTTATTAATATAAACTTACTTTTGATAGATATATCAATGATAAATGTATTTTTGATGTAACAAATATCGATGCCCTCAATCTACACTTAGGGTTTAACGTTGACTGAAGCGTCGGGAACATGTAACACAATGTTACATACTCCTCGTTTATGACAGTATAAAATGCAATGCATTTAGCTTACTAGCAGTATGCAATAACTATTGCAAGGAAAAAAGTCTTTTCCAATCAGGTAGACAAAATAATAAGATAATGTCAAATTCACATGGTAATGCTAGTGCAAATATCCCAAAAGTCTTATAAAGCGTATGCACCTCAAAAGATAAGAGTTGTAAATTCTTAAATCTCAAAACCACCAGGGATCCAAAAATCATAAACACTTAAACATAATATTGTCTGATATCAAAAGAAACTTGACCCAAAAGGGGTCTTCACTCCAAGCTATAGGTCCTGCTAGGCTGGTCTTGCTTAGCTCGTCCTTCAGGTAGGATCCTCTTAACCTTCTCTAAAGTTTCATGATTTGAATAAAAAATTGGTCCATCACCTCTAGCTTATCATACGCGGAGCACTTCGAGGGATCCCTAGGGCTCTTTGGGGTCTCCCGAGTTCTCTTGGGAGGCGATCTCTTGCTCTTCTTTATTTAAACCTACAATCACTTGTACCATCCCAAAAAATGAATGGTAGTGAAAACTACCACAGTAAGATTTTGAGAAATAACATAGCACATGTATCATAGCATATAAAAGCAAACACAAAACAAATGCATGAACATTAATAATGAGACTTATGATTTGACTTATGCATCATGTACTTTTATATAAAAGATCTTCTTTCTTCTTTTGACTTTTTTTAACATGTTTTCATAATATTTTTTATTTTTTTCATAACATTCATATCATTTATATCATTCATAGGCTCATAGTCTTATTCTTGTCATGACTTTCATATACATGTGTGGACATCTCACGGTTCCCCTAAGTATCGTATGTTTCCTACTAGTTACTGCATCACTTTACGACTCTTTTTGTCGAGGTGACTACGTCATATTCATATATATACTTATATGACATTTCACTTATTTTGCCTTCATCATTCTTAGCACCCACTAGCTTTAGGTGCGACTTTACTCCAGTGTCCTTCCATAGGAGTCATTCGAGGTCCATCGATTGTACTTCATCAACTTAGGAGTTTTCACTTGACTTTACACACTCCTGCGTAAACACGGAGTTCCACTAAGGCATTTTCCTGTCCTATCTTTGAGATTCTTATAAAAATTCTTGACTCTTTTCTTTTGAAAATTTTTGACCCGAAGACATGAAATCATGTGACATGAACTTGTATGGAACCCTTGACTTACTTATGCAAAGCTTGTAATCATAGACATGTGAAGCATACATTTTCCAATCGTATCTTGAAAACATTAGAACATGCAAACATATTTCATTTCATATAAACATACTTATTCAAGTTCGGAAAAGTAACAAATAACTCAACCAAAATCCTAAAAGGGTCATGACCGAATCATACATGCATACAAATGATCAATTTCTCTTCACTTTCCTTCTTACCAACTGATGCATCTACTTAAAATCATCAAAACACATCATTAGGCTAACTTAAAGGCCGTAGCTGAAACCCCAAGATGACCCATCATGTTGTTTCCTTCATCAACTCATTGTACTTCATTCTAAAATCTTAAAGCATCCACATACCAAAACATGCACTAGGGTAAATGATGAATTAAATCCATAAATCACCCAAGAAATTCAATAGAATGATCATACTTCCATTTACAAGTAGAATACATAAATTTTAACTCAAAACTTAATCATGGTTCAAACCTATAAGCTCCAAAAATTCTCATTTTTATCAAGTAATCATTCCATTGCAACCCAACCACTTAGGCTGAAAATCCACAAGTCTTACTCCCCAATATTTCCTCAATAACCACCATTGATTCATCAAAGTATGCTTAGAGTAAACCATAAGGTAAAACCTTAACATAATCTTGAGAAATTATAGTAATCAAGCAAGAAAACAATGAACAAATAAAGTAGCATATAAGTTCACACATTATATACAAATAATATCTAAGATAGGTTAAGAACATAATTAATCTAAGAAATACTAGCAAAGAAATATGAAAATAAATCAATAAGAAAATCAAGATTTAACCTAGAAAAAACTCGTAATCCAAAACTTAAAGAAAATGAGTGGGTATTTGGCTACTAAGAAAATCATCATTTTCCTTCAAAAACTCCTAGGGCCGAATCTCTCAAAGAAACAAAACTCTAGTTTTCACTTTTATATTAAAAACACAATTTGATCCATGAAAACCTCCACTTTTCTTTGTTTAAAAACTCAAGAAAGTCTAGGATTTTAGAGAAAACTAGAACCTTAGTTTTTACAAGAAAGTGTGTTTGTGTGGAAAATCAATGGGGCTAAGAGTTAGAGCGAGGAAACTCTCTCAAATTCATGTATGGTATTTCAAGAACTAGAACAAATGATGCTTACCTTGTGTAGATGGTTCTCCTAAAAGATTACCATTGAAAAAAAAATAAAAATCCAAGCAAAACAAAGTATTTGGCTAGAGAGAACATGAAGGAAAAAGAGAGAACAAGGAGGAATGCTCTTGGCCAGATTTTCTAAGAAAAATGAAGAGTCAAAAGTGGTAGGAAAAAGCCTCCGCAAATTCGGCCCTAGCCTTATATAGTTCATTCTTTTTCCAAATATGCTCTAGTGCATGCACAACATGTGGCGGGTTCCTTCCTCAAATGATGAGATTGCATTGGGAAACAAAATGACACAATATTCGGCTCCCTCTCTCTCTCTCTCCATATTTGAGAATCATCTCTCCCCAAAGTTCCCATTCTATCCTTCAATCCAAGCTTAAGACAAAACCTAAGAAGGGCACTTTTGGTAACTCATTCAACCCTATTCTCTTAGCTTGCCACTTGGTATGAGGAGTGTGTGGATGGTTTGTTATTTCTAAGGCAACTCTTCCACTCCCACACTCTTCTCTTTCCCATATACCTATCCATGCCTCTTTTCCCCCAAAACCCTTTAACTTTTCAGCTTTTTATTTTCCCCATGCAAGATGCCTTTTGAAAAAATAAAAGAACCTATGTCTTTGCTTGACACTTGTCCAAAGGGACTCCAAACGACACATAGCACCTAACACCATGGCCGGCCATCTCATGGGCTTCTCTAGGGCCTTATTTTATCTTTTGGGCCAAATCTCACTACACCTCAAACAAGATAAAAATGCTTGCACTAATGGGTTTCAAATATAACAACTTCGAAACTTTCCTAAAAGGCGCTCTCTCTCTCTCAAAATATCTCATAAATAAATAAATAATATAATCATCAATTTGAAACATGGAGAAGGTTCCTCATGAAAATCTAGGATGTCACATCCTCCCCCTTAAAAAAAAAAAGATTTCTTCCTCAAAATCGGCATGGATGAACTTACCAATTTCAGGTGAAAAATAAATGCCACATTTAACAGTTTATGCGTTGCAAATGTTCATCCACTTTGGGTACAGCAAATGCTGAGAAAGTCCTTTAGTGGCGAAAGTTAATCTTTTTGCGGCGACTTAAAGTCGTCACAAATAGTCTTATAAAAAAAATGAATTGTGAAACTCACTAGTACTTAACCATCACAAATAGGGCTGTAATCGAGCCGAGTCGAGCTGAGCCGAATTTTGGCTTGCCGAGCTCAAATCGACTCAAAACATTCAAGCTAGAACCCGAAATCGAGATTTTTATTTATTTTTTATTCGAGCTCGACTCGATAAACTAAACTTCCAATTCGACTTCGAACTCGTCCCACAAATTAACCCGAGTCGAGTCGAGCTCGAGTTCGATTTTTTTTTGAATAAAATTTAAGAGTTTTAATAAATAAAAATCTAATAAAAATTAATAATTAATATCTAACTAATTGAAATTTCTTCATTATAACAATATGTTATATGTTTACATATATTATTAATAAATACACTTAATATAATAGAATATATGTATTTCATATATGGTTCTCACATACTAATATATAAAATTATTAAATTTTATAGATTAATTATTGTACAAATTAGAAAATATAACTATAAAGTATATTCATCATATAGACATAAGTAATTGGATTACATATTACATATTTAATTATAAAAGTGCTATGCTTATATTATTAGCAATACATATATATGTTATATATATGTATATATATTTATCAATACATGAATGAACTTTAATTAGGTCGAGCTAACAAGTTGATTCGAGTATAAATGAGCAAGCCTTAACAAGTCTTAGCCAAGCTGACTTGAGTTTTGTCGGGTATGTGTCATTTACTAATTGAGCGGGCATATGCTTTCACGAGGGAGTTTTTATTTCACGAGTTGAGTTTGATTTGAGTTTAACTAAGCGAGTATCGAGCGGGCTATCAAGTAGTCTAGCTCATTTATAGCCCTAATCACAAAATACTAGAACAACATCTACCAAAAAAAAAAAAAAGTTAACGATTAGATAAAAAACCCATAAAGATATGAAGCAAACCTAGGTAGGACCTTGGAAGGCTTTAAGGAGACTTCTTTGCACTTCACGGTAGTTCAATACATTACATGCAACAAAAGCTGATGAAGTAAATTCTTAAATGAGGTATTTGTAAATAAATATAACATAGAATTGAGAAGAGTTCTCTAATGACAAATTATAATAACCAAATTTGTGTTTTTTTTTTGTTTTTTGTTTAATTGGCCTTTCTAGGCTATTTTTCTGGCATGCATGCATTAATAAGAACCCTATAAAAACCAGTTTTACTATAGATATAATGTTTTTGTTTGCATGAATGGTTAGCAATTTAAATATGATCTTATATATTGGAAATTCCAATTTATTCACCACATATTTCAATCTTTCATTCATGCCAATATCTGAAATATACAATATTATCTAGTAGTTCCCAATCTAGTGGTTCCCAAGACAATTATTACAAATGTCAATTTATAATTGCCTATATCTTATGCATACAGTGGTGCATTTTGACTAAAACATGTAGAAAAATGTGGGGCTTAGGCAAGTGGGATTATACCCCATTCCACAACTCAGAAGGACTCATCAGTTTCGGGTTTCTTTCAGCCCATATGGGCAAGTCTGCATCACATATAACCACTCTCTAGCATGAATGTTGGTTTTTCCAACTTTGTACGTCTCTTTGTCCATCTACCATCTCATTTCTAGCATCTTGGACCATTGCTTTAACTCCCTTTTCGAACTGGTAAAAATCTTGCATGCAACATGTAAAAGTGATTTATCCTAATGTTATGATGTTCCTTTATTATTATAATAAAACCAAGATTGCATAACCCCCTCTAACCATACAGTTTTTTTTTTTTTTTTGCATCTCAATCAAGCTATATATTTCCTCAAATTTCCAACACAAGTAACATAAGCATCTAATATCCATATATAATTCCAATACATTATGTATATAAACATGCTATTATTAAATCATCTTCTACCACAAATAAAAGAATTTGAGTTTGTATTCATGATAATAGTGCATTTGACATAACTACATAATGTAAGCTTTACTCCAACACATTTTCTACATTGTGCATTGCTTTTGACATAATTATTTGTATGCTTTTCTCCAACCAACACATATACTACCTCCAAATTAAATATTTGGTACATTATGCAATGTCAACGTAGTTATATGAGTTAAACATGTTGCTGCATTCATAGGTATAACCTATTATAGTGTAGTGTGGTTCATATAAAAAATCTGCTATATATTTCACATTTCCTAAACCAAATCTAGATGGTTCCAACCTATTATATCTTATAAACTCTGCAACAATATAGTGCATTATACATAAATTCATCAAATAATAGTTCATTACACCATAAAAGATGTCGATGCCCCCAGTCTACATTTGAGATTTAATGTAATCTGAAGTGTCAGGACATGCAATACTAGGCTACATATCCCTTCGTTCATGTCAGAAATAATATGCATACACCAAACTTACTAGCAATATGCAATATATGTTGCAGCGGAATAAGATCAATTTCATAGGATAAGCAAAGAATTCTAGAATTTTGCAAATTATCACATGGTAATCTATAGTAATAACTCATAACTTCTTAAAGTATAAAGCATAATGTACCAAATTTTCAACAATATATATCATTGTTCGATATCCCAAAAGAAAATATATAACTAGCCATTTTTAACCTACAGGGGTTCCTTCTTAACTTTTTTAAAATCTTCTCCAAAGCAAAAACGACCCATGCTTAAACTGTAGCCCTATTGGAGACTTATCCCTACTGGTGTCGCATAAATGGTATCACGGGATAATGAGCCATCTGGGTTCAAGACCATGCAACATCCTACTGGTTGTTGATCCTCTGATGACCTGGCTATGTCTCGCCTCAAAATTGCCAACAAGTGGTCATACAAGGCATAGGCTGTCTTGTAAAAAATGGAGTATTCTGTTATCTTCCAAAATTGAACGATAGTTAAAATCAAAAGAATGAGATTTCGAGAAATCTCAGTAAGTATACAAATAACATAATAAAAGCATCATCAGTATATACAAGTAACATGTGACAACTTTAAATTTTCATTCTATTTTATTTTATTTATAATAAGGATAATATTGGTGTTCTTATGAAATTAGGAATATTTGACTTGGACTTGGACTTTAATCTTGGAAGTATGGCTTGTGAATTGGCTCAAGATGGTGTGGCAAGGCCCATAGGCCCATGGGAAGGGTGAGTGGCCGGCCATGCCCATTGGAATTGAGGCTTGTGATTTTGTGCAATGGAAAGGGATACGTGGCACACTTAGAAGAGTTCTTTTTAGTCTTCAAAGACTGGCAGGTTTATGGGAGAAAAAACTAGTGAATAGAAGGTTTGACTAATGAATTTCTTGGAAAAGATTGTGATTGAGACAAGAGGAGAATTTCCATCATTTGGGAAGCAAGGTTTCAGGTGAGTAAGGGAGGGAGCTAGCTGACCCTTTGTTGCACCCAATGGATTCCAATCTTGAGATAAGATCTTGGGAAAAAAATTGATAAGGAAGTTGATAAGTGACTAGGGGGATATGGCATCATTAGAAAGAGAAATGGAGGTTTAAGTGAGGAAGAGTTTCGGTTGGCTAAAAAATGGTATAGCTGACTCCTCCATTTGAAATTCCCCATGCGTTTTTCCCAATCTAAGTGAATGACAAGTGAAAGATCTTGTAAGAGTGAGTGACTAGTGATGTGAAGAGTGACATGTCAAGAGAAGGCATCAGTGGAGAAAAGAAATGGTGGCTTGAGGCAAAAAGGAGGTTTCGGGTGATGCAAGGGAGGTGGTAGCTAACTTTGCCATTTGTAGTTTCCCCATGTGTTTCCATATTTAGGTGACCATGACTTGCAAGATTTGTGTAAGAGAGTGTAAGACGTGTGTAAGAGTGATTGACTTGTGAGTTGATTGGTGACTTGTTTGTAAGGAGAGAAGCTTGGGAGGGAGTGATAGGTTTCAGTGGAGAGAGTCCAAGCCTTTGGCCTACTAGTGCATGGTGCATTTCCCAAGTTTGAGCCTCAAGATTCTTGTAATTGACATATGAGATGATGAGTGATGGGAAGAAGTGTGAGAATGACTCTCTCAATTCTTTGCTTACTTAAACCAAAAGAAAGTTAAAAGTAGTAACCTTGTAAGGAAGAAGTATCCCACAAAAATCTTGGAAGAAACACACACAAGGATGCCAAGAGGGAATGCTTGGAGGATGAAGAAGTGGAGAGAAATGAAGGGAGTAGGGTGCCGCTTTCTTGGTCGAAACATTTAAAGATGGAAATAAAAAAAGTGGTGGGAAATAAAAACACCCCAAGCTGTGCCATGTGTTTCCCTAAGCTTAGAGCACTCAAACCTATTTTTGGCTAGATTGACAAGATTTGGTTCTTATCCATTCTAAGGTTGAGACACACATAGAGAATGTAAGACAAATGTGGGATTCGGCTCCCCCCTACGTCCAACGTCTATCTCATCCAAAACTCACAAGGAAAATATACTAAATTTTGCTTACATATCTCCCCCACTTGTCACTTATCAACCATCTCTCAAAAGATATGTTTTTTGTATAGAAAAAGATAAAAGGGTAGGCATAAGGCCAATCTGTCTCTCATTCTCATGTAAAGAAATGTCTTTGCTTACCTAACTCCAATTTTCATGCAATGGCTTCTTGGATCTCCAAAAGGCATATGTTCTTAACATGCCAAGTGTCCCGAATGATCACTCAAACACTTAGGCATCCCCCAAGCTCTCTTTCAAATCCAAAACTCTTTCAAAAAATACAAAGCGCTTTTATTGCACCTCTCAATTGCTCATGCAAAGCTCCTTGGGAATCCAATATATATATATATATATCTTGGTGTGCCAAGTGTCCTAAAAATCTTACCAAGCATTAGGCGCCTCACAAGTCTTTCTATAACTTCACTTGGGTATTATCTCCAATTTAGGCCTAGCTCACATATATCTTATATATGAAAAGACCTATGAGACTAAAAAAGGATTATATCTCCAAACATTTCCAAAGAATGACTAAATTAAAAGATATTCATTCCAAATATAAAGAAAATTCAATAGGAGAAAAATATGGATTGTCACATCCTCTCCCCTAGAAAAAGATTTCGTCCTCAAAATTATTAAGATAATTTCTTAAGCACACAAACCTAATCAAAAGAAAATTATATTCCTTTAGCACTAATGGTTGTAGATTCTTCTGAAAAGAAGTAGGATGGTATGCTATCCTTTACTATCACTGAGTCCAGCAAATAATAAAATATCGTGTCCATGTTTGAATCATAGTACATATTAACTCTTTCGCATCATTTCTGATTCAGTGTCCTCAATTGGTTAACCTTCCTCTTGTTGACGGATATGATCGTCAGAGGTATTAGATAGCTCTAATGGCACTAAGTTCTCATTTTCTTCTTCTTCATGACCCAAACTGCGTAAATGCTCTCTTTCTGTCCTTATCCATTTGCAGGGTAGTTACCTCTCCTCATATGATAATGCACATCTAAAAATAACATTTCCCTTACCATCTATGTCCATCATATGAGTGCAATACCATTCGTACTTATCTAATCTTTGAAACCTTTTGCTTTCAAATGTTTTTGCCTCCTAAGGCGAATTGTGCGCCTAAACTCAATTATCTCTTTTACTTGGCTATTGTCGAAACCGACATACGTGGGGTTCTTCTAGGTTGAGTCATTTTCTGCTCAAGGTCGGATGATAAATCACTATGGTTTAAAAAAAAATAAAGCAAGGAAGCTAAGAAAACAACATTCACATTCATACTATTAATAAAATATACATACATACAGTCATAACAGTGTTTAAATCAAAGAATTATTACACAACTAATTTTCAAACAAACGAGGGTAACTAGTCCTCATCACATCTTCACATTCTCACGTTGTTTCTTGAAAAGTAGGATTATTCTAAAGTACGTTACCCAAAGTGTCGACGTCCCCAGCCCATGCTTGGGATCGAGCATAAACGGAAGTGTCGGGAATACATAACACAAGGCTACATACCCATCGTTCCTATTGTAGATAAATGCATGCTCCTATCTTACTAGCAGTATGCGATAATTATCATAGCAGAAGAAGGTGAAGCCAAGTATTATAGACAAGAACTATAAAAAAAAACTTGACAAGCATCATATGGTAGAACTAAATAAATATCCCAAATGAAACCTTATACACAACATCATAATGATCAAGTTCTACAAAATACCAAGTTTTCCAATATAAAGGGGAATATACAACTCTTCCAGAATTACCAAAATATAAACTTAAAATATCATCAGAAAAGAGCTGGCCTCGCTATCCTTCCCTAGAACAGGGGTTCCTTCTTGACCTCCCTGTATCCGAGTCCAAAATGAAAATGCTCTAAACTCAGACCTTGTCCTTGCTGGACATTTATCTCCCACCGATGAGGCATAGACGTTATTAAGGAACAGAAACCCGTCTGACCTCATGGTGAGACAACATCCTACAAGGCACCGGTCCTCTAACTACCTAAGTACATTCCTCTGCATATCCCCTACAAGATGGTCATACCAAAAAGGGCCCATAGCATCAAAAAGAGAATACTCTGTTGGGCCCTCATAGGTTTGAGGAGTCTCTTGGGAAGTTTGGCTCCTGGAATACATTATTGCCTACAACCACTTTTATCATCCTGAGAAAGAATGATAGTGGAAAATTAAAGGGGTACGTACACAATTATCATAACAAAAGCATTACAAGCATATATAAGTGAATACCAAAAGAAATGCATATGTCATGAACATGAGACTTGTGACTTGACTTATGCACATGTGCACTTTCACAAAAGGACTTCCGTGTAACTTGACTATCTTTGAGACTTATGACTTATACATGTGCTTTTTCGTAAAAAGGCTTTCATATAACATAGACTTCTTTGACACGTACTTAAAACCTTTTCATAAACTTTCTGTGCCTTTCATCATATTCATTTCATTAAACACCATTTATCTTATTCATATCATTCTTGACGGTAGATCATAAAGCCTTCACCGTCACTTTTTATTTTGGATACCTCATGGCTTCTCTATGTATCGTGTGTTCCCTGCTGGTTACCGCATCATGCTACGGCTACTTAGTCAAGGTAACTACGTCATTATCACGACCATGACGGCAGATCGTAACACCTTCACTGTCATGATCCTATTCTTAATACCAAATCGAATCGCTTTCACCGTTCTTGGCACCCACCAGTTTTAGGTGTGACCATGCTTTGGAATCTTTTATATAGGAATCATTCGTGATCCGTCGACTGTTCTTTATCAATCCAGGGATTTTCACTCGACTTTAGCCACTCCTGAGTGAACAGGGAGTTCTAGTGGGGCAATACTATGACGACTCAAAATTTCCTATCTTAATTTATTTAATTAATTGATTATTATAAGGGATAAGATTGGTAATTTAATAAGCCATTGAGATTGGGCTTAGATTTTAAGCTTTGAAAGCATTACTTGATTAGTAAGTCCAAGAAGGGAGTGACAAGCCCATAAACCCATAAGAGATTGGTTCATGAACTATCAAGCCCACATGAGGGACACATGTTACATATAGGAGAACTCTAGTGAGTCTTCAATGACTAGTAGATGAGAAGAGGAAAAGACTAATAGATAGGGAGTGGACTAGTGGTTTTCTTGGAGAATGAGGTGTGAGAATCAAGGTGGGATTTTCTCATCATTTGGATAACTTGGGAAGTGTGAAGGAGGAAGAGATCTTCCATTTTATTCTTCCTAAGAGCATACCATATCTAGGAGGGTGACACAGTGACATGTGATGGGAAAGAGAAGTGAGGAGGAAGGAAAGCTTCAATGTAGGCCTTAGTCGAACCCTTCATTAGGTTTTTCCATGCAAGCTCTTCCAAATCTAGATGAATGACAAGTGATGGAAGGATGTAATATTATTGGAGAGATGAAAAGTAGATGAAAAGGAAAACCATGGATTTGGCTGAGGGAGTAGCCGACTACCTCCTTTTGTGGCTTCTCCATTTGTTTCCAAATCTAAGTGATTTGGACACATGAGATTGTGTAAGAGGGGAAAGGACATGTGTGTAAGAGTGTGGGATGGAATTAAGTTGATTGAAAATTGCTTGAGAGGAGAGAATACCATGGAAGAAGGGAGGAGGTTTCGAATGAGACTAGAAATGGGCTAGCCGAATGCTTCATGCCCATTTTTTCGAAATGTGATCTTGAAATCTTGTGGAATGACTTATGAAGTAATTGGTAAGTGTGTGGGGGAGTGTGTGAAGGGAAGGTAGGGCTTGAAGCCCATGGCATGCACCGGCCCTAAGAGGAAAAAGGGATGGGTATCTTCCATCCAAGTACAAGCTAGTTTTAGGATTGATTAAACCCTAGTGATGGAGGTCAATCCAAGGGTCTTTCAACTCATCAAGTGTCACTACAAAACCTAGGAAAATGAGTGCCTAAGGCACCTAGAAACCCTCATGTCTGAATGGCCTTAGGCGTGCCCCATCTCCCTTGCTTGTTTCACTTTCTCACAAGCACACACACACCCATACCTCTCGGCCACACTCTCTCCCACTCCACTCTCATTTTTCTTCACTTTGTTCTATCTTCTAAACACAAGTTTAACCCAAGTTTAGTGGAGCTAAAACAATCAATCTTGAGTGGAAATACTTTTGAAGAGGTAAGTTAAGTTCTAAGCTATTCCAAGTATAGATATCCTAGGTTAAATCACATGCACACATCAAAGCTTGTATCCTTAAGATTTTCTATCCAACTACTTGTTTAGAAATTAATTTAATGATATATTTTTATATATTTTCAGAATCACTCTTTACTACTTGGAGTATTGTAAGTGCACTTCCATTTTTTGTTTAGCATTTCCATGTATATGTTTGAGTGAATGTGATTGCTTTGGTTGTTGAATATATGCAAGTGCTAGGCTAAGTTTCGTTACAAGAAATTTATTGATACTTTGCTATTTGGCTATGAGAATGAAGCATGATGATATAACATTTGAGGTTGTTAAAAATGCATGCATACTAGGATGCAAGAGATGAACGTAGCATGATCTATATGTACATGGTGACAAATGCATTCATGGCAAGATAAAGTTTAAAGTGGAAAAAGAATATTGATGCCTATGTGGATTTTGGGTTTCATGGTGTCTAGAGTAAAGTCGTGAATGATAAAAATGATTCTATCACAAAATGACTATGCCTTAAGTGTTTGAAGTGTTAGAGGGTAAGAATTAGGAGGTGCAACGTAGCATGACAAGTCATTTTTTCGATACAAAAATTGATGTGCTACCTTGGTAAAGAGAAAATGACTAAGTTATCATCCAAGGCTTTGTAGGGTTCAGTCAACCCCTTTTATGATGCTAGGGGAATATTTTAAATTCTTCTAGAGGGCTTGTTGAGTTATGAAGGGGAATAGATAAAGAAAAGTCTAGGAAATAATTAAGGAGGGTCTCGGCCTAATCCTAGTGGTGGAGGCCAAACACCCAACCTCAAATTTTGGACCCATTTTGATTGGTTCTACATGCATGGTGAGTGTAACTATGTGATGTTTGACTTGTGAATGAGCATGGTGCAATGTGCGCTTGAACTTGTTTCGTGTTCTGCATGTTAAGTGTTAAAGGTTTGCCTGTCCCATGCTAGACCATGAACATCATGTTTTGAATCAAGCATGTTTTTGAAAAGATTCGAAAAAAATAAATAAAGTTTTGATAAGAACCCCAATGGCTGGGATGATGTCGTGTCCCAATGGAACTCCTTGGGCACCTGGGTCGACGAAGAACTGTCGACAGACTATGTATGGCTCCCTTAGAGATTCCAGAGCGTGATCACACCTAATACTAGTGGGTGCCTCTGGCTGGTGTTGGCTTCTGCCTTACCGGTATCTGTATCTGAAAAAAATGTAGTCACTCGGTGAGTGATCAATCACCGAGTGATGAAGAGCGAACATGCATAACGTGGCCACATAGGTTTGATACGGTTATCGGGTGTTATGGTAATTAGTGGGGAACACACGGTGCATAGGAAAATCGTGAGGTGTCCACTCTGAAGTCTGGATAAGAGCTACTTTCGTGGCCTAGGTATGATCTGTATCTGTATTCAAATCTGTCTAATCTATAAATGGAGCCTAAGATAAGAATAAAAGAAAATGAAAAGTTTTGCAAAGAAGGGTGTTTAGGTATGAGTTTGAAGAATGAAGTTTTGTTTAAAACCATTTTGTGAAAAGTAAGCATGTGAGTTAAGACTTAAGAAAAGCCAAGTTTTGTAAGCCTGCATGAACATGTGCATCTGCAAAGTCATTGGTCACATATGCTTGTCGCATGTTTGTTTGTTATTCACTTTCTTGTATACTTGATTAATGCTTTGGTTAATATGATTGTGTATTTACTGAGATTTCTCGAAATCTCACTCTTTTGTATTCTCACTATCGCTCCTTATTGGGGTGATAGAAATGGTTGTAGGAGATGATGACGCCAATGAGTTTGACCTTGGGGAGTCTCCAGCCCGCTGATGGGTTGGTGGCCTATCCCCCTTTTGATGTGGTGACCCCTGAGCTGTACGATCGATTTATTTTCGATATGTGTTTTGTGGCGCTCATAGAGTTTGCCGGGCGCCAGTGTGTAGGATGATGCCTTACCCTGATGACCGATGGGTCCTTGTTTATGGATCACATTTATCCTTCCGAGGGGAGGAATGTTGTCCTATGTGGCAACCGAGTGGGCCTTGGGTAGTTTCTTTTTGGTCCGGGGTTCAAGGAAGTTAAGGACGAACCCTTGAAGTAGTAGATGGACGTGGGGTCAACACATGTTTTGGGAAGATGCTACTTTATGGGACTTAACAATAATGGCATTATTGTGAATATGAAGTTGTATTTTGGAAATTTCAGTTTTAAATATACCATGTGACATATGGAAAAAATTTCTAAGTTCTTGACTAATTTAGTATGATTTGACCCATTCCACTGTGAGGTCTTAAAATCATTGCTTTTATTCTTAACCCATACATTAATCAAGTTAAGTACGAGGGGTGAATGTCCTGTGATGTTTATCTCCGACGTCTCGGTTTGCGTTCGATTCCAAGCGTAAGCGAGGGCATCAACAAATGCCCCACCTAGCCTTTGGGGTTCTTATATAAATAAAATCATTTCTTTTGAGAAACATGTTGACCCAAAAGGTATGGAACTCATGACTTGTATGGACATGCATGCAACACTTTGATTTTCTTATGCAAGACTTATGATTCATGAGATATATGATGCATGCATTTTCAAATTCATAGCTTACTCATATGAACATGTGAATATAATTATCTTTCAAGCATATCATATATATTCAAATAAAAGCAAATCATCCTAGCCTTAGAAAAAGAGTAGGGCCGAATGCCCTTGGGCTCGAACCCTAGTTTTTCCTTTCCTTTTTCTTACATCAATTCTTGCATTCCTTAAAGGACAATCAAAACTCAAATAACATAGTCCATTCATTGCATAAATGAAACCTTAAAAATACTTAGACATTTTATTCTTCCAACAACTTAATATAACATGACTTTAAATTACACCTAACACACACCCGAATCAATACATCAAGAAAAACAAGACACATGCTCATATGAACTACCTAATGTCTTAAATCGTCATATTTCATCAACCTAAAGTTAAAGTCTATAGTCTCCCTTTTTAGCTGGTCATAGCCAAAACCTATAGGCTCACAAAGATAGATTTCCATCTTTTAACATGTCATGCCCTTATCACACATGCACTAGCTCAAAATCACCACGACATATTCCTTTCATTCTTTCAACTAATAATCACTATATTCCAGCAATTATCTCTTAGATTAAAAGCCTAAAATATCATCTTAACAATATTTAGAGAAAATATAATAAACTCACAAAATAAGCAAGTCAAAGAATAAAACAAAGCAACACACCACAAGTTCACACTACATATACAAGTGATGCTAAAGTTAAGAATATACTTACAAATATTCCAAGTATAGAGTAACAAAATTCTGAAAAATATCCAAAGGGAAACAAGATTAAGTCTAGAGAATATTTGCTCTACATAATCGAAAATGGCTTGCTTAGTAGGAATCCTTTTAGTTATTCAAAAGAGAGTCATTTTCCCAAAAACATTCTAGTGTTTATTTTCATTTTTTTTTAAACTAAAAATATTAGATCTTTCATGTAAGTTCAAGAAAATACTAGGAAACATAGTGACTAAAACTTTTGAAAAGAGATGTTCTTTAGATCTTTGCATGAAAGGATAGAAAGAGTTTAAAAATGTTTATTTACCTTCTAAAGTAGTAGCCTTTACAAAAAAAAAACCATGGAGAAAACCCTTGAGCTTGCTAGGAAAATGATGTTTGGAAGGCGATAAAATTAAAAAAAAAAATAGAGAGAGTGGAGAGAATGAGATGGCCGGAAGTCACTTGGAAAGAATGGGAGGAAAACAAAGTGTAGAAAGATGAAAGACCATAGTCGGCCATAAGATATTCCTAGGCATAGGGTACTCCACACCCCTAGTTGATTGATTGATACAAGAAGAGCACGATTGGCACTTGAAAATGTTTGCACAAAGCTTGATTAACCCATGAAAGACTCCTACTTTTAGGGACAAGATGGTGCTTAAAGATAGCATATGCTAGGATCGGTTTTGGCCTCCCAAATCAAGCATAGTGGAAACCTCCAAGAAAGAAAAGTCACTTCATCACTTCACTTACAAGCCAATCAACCATCACTTGCCTATCACTTTCCTAAAAGATCTTTTTACACACAATCCCCTTTTGTCATGTCAAGGAGTGGGGCTTTACTTGGGAAACTCAAAGTGAGGCATGGTCGGCTTCCCCACCTATTTTCCTTCTCTCATCTGAAACTTCTCTCCCTCCAAAGGATAATCTCCTCACTTGTCACTTGTCATTTCCTTTTCCAAGAGATATTCTTATACTCAATCTTCCACTACATGTTTTCTATCTTTCCAAAAAAATATTCTTTTTTGGGAATCCAAAAAGGAAGTCATCTTAGTGTGCCAAATGTCCCTTATAATCACCAAAAATCCTAGGTAATCATCACCTAAGATATGACTGGCCATCTCCCTTCTTCATGTGCCTTTGGGCCTTGTCTCACTACTCTTGGGCCTACTACTAATATATCCTTCCTCCAAAAAAAGGCCTAGGTTGGTCCACATCTCCTTAATAAAATAATAAAATATAATAAAATATAATCTTTACTCTAAACATACCTAAGAATCTAAGTAGGAGAAATAAAATTTGGGTTCTCACATAAAGAAATTGTGCGATTCCTCAGCTTTTACTCCTAATCTTCGATTCGCATTGGCCATTTTTTGTAGGTTAAGTTAGGTGCTGACTAGGTCCATTATTGTCACTGGTCCTTCACCAAGGTTTTTCTTCAAAAAAGACACATGAAAAACATTATGAACTCCTTGGAGATCTTCTGGTAAAGCCAAACGGTAAGCTACTGGTCCAACCTTCTCCTCAATTTTGTATGGCCCAACATATCGAAGACTTAGTTTTCCCTCTTTGCCGAACTGCACTACACCTTCATAGGTGAGATCTCAAAATATACCCAGTCACCTATTGTGAATTCCAAAATTCTTTTACGTTTATTAGCATAACTCTTTTGTCTACTCTGAGCTATCCTTTTTCTATCTCATATCATTTCCAACTATTTTTTGACTTCCTATAAATATTTGGGTCCTAACACCTTGCTTTCACCCACTTCATCCCAATACAGAGGTGACTTGCACTTTTTCCTGTATAGTGCTTCGTAAGGTACCATCTAAATGGTAGCCTGAAAGCTATTATTGTAGGTGAATTCGATCAAAGGTAGAAAACCCTCCCAGTCGCCAGTAAAATCCAACACACAGGCTTGCAACATATCCTTTACAGTTTGAATAATTCATTCCGTCTGCCCATCTGCCTGTAGATTATAGGCACTACTGAATTTTAAACAAGTACCTAACATCTTTTGTAAACTTTGCCAGAAACGAGACGTAAACTTGGGGTCTTGACCTGAAATGATCGTCTTAGGCACTCTATGAAGATGAACTACTTCCTTATTGTAGATTCGTGATAGCTTTTCCATCGAGTTAGTGTTAGCTATAGGCAAAAAATGAGTGCTCTTCGTTAATCAATCAACTATAACCCAAATTGAATTCTTTCCTGCCGACGTCTTTGGCAATCCTACTACGAAATCCATGGATATGTCTTCCCATTTCCACTCGGGGATCGGTAAGGGTTGCAATTCTTCTGCTGGTCTTTAGTGTTCCACTTTCACTAGCTGACACACCGAACGTTTAGCCATGTAAGTAGCGATATCTTTCTGAATGCCTTCCCACCAAAGTTTTTCTTCCAGGTCTTGGTACATCTTGGTACTACCAGGATGGGCTGTATAGGGAGTGCAATGAGCTTCCCTCATAAGCTTCTCCTTCAATTCTGGATCATTAGGCATCACTTTCCTCTTTCCGAAGCACGGCATTTCATCACCTATAATTGCAAAATACAAAAACCCTTTTCCTTCCCATAGTTGCTGCCGGATCTTTTTTGACTTAGTATCCTTACGTTGTCCTTCGCGAATTTCTTCATCTATCAAAGAAATGATCTCTTGTACCACTGCTAATGTAAAATCTCGTGGCAAATTTTTCATCACTAAATCTTGCATTACTGAAAATATTGAAGGCTCTTCCGTTTTAGTCTTCCAACTTAGTGCATCAACTATCATATTGGCTTTTCTAGGGTGATACTTAATTTCACACTGGAAATTACTTATAGTTTCAATCCACCTTCTTTGCCTCATATTCAGGGTCTTCTGACCAAATAAATACTTGAACTCGTGATCTGTGAACACTTCACATTTTTCTCCATATAAATAGTGCCTCCAAATTTTCAGTGCAAACACAACAACTGCCAACTCTAAATCATGGATAGGGTAATTTTATTCATGATCCTTAAGTTGCCGGGATGCATATGCGACTACTCACCCTTCTTCATTAACACACATCCCAAAACCATTTTTGACGCATCATTATAGACGACCACATACAGTTTGTGGGGTCCTGTTAGAGCCAAAATCGGTGTTGTAGTTAATCTCCTCTTGAACTCTTAGAAGCTCTGCTCACACTGATCACTTCAAAGATACTTAACATTTTTCCTTCTCAATGCTGTCAAAGGCCTAGAAAGTTTGGAGAATCCTTTTACAAATTTTCTGTAGTATCCTGCTAACTCAAGGAAACTACGTACTTCATGAGTATTCGTTGGCCTCTGCAATTCCGTTACTGCTTTTATCTTAGCCAGATCCATGACTACTTCTTCACTAGAAATAGCATGGCCTAAGAAATTAACTTCTCAAAGCCAGAACTCGCACTTACTAAGTTTGATATAAAGTTGGTGCTCCTGCAAGATGTTTAGCACAATCCTTAAGTGTTCCCTATGCTCCTCATTATTTCGAGAGTATATCAGAATATCATCAATAAAGGCCACCACAAATCTATCCAGGTATGGTCTAAATATCTTATTCAATAAATCCATGAACACTGTTGGTGCATTTATCATTCCAAATGGCATGACCAAAAACTCGAAGTGTCCATATTGAGTCTGGAAAGCAGTTTTGGGCACATCTTGCTCCCTGATCTTAAGTTGATGGTAACCAGATCTAAGATCTGTTTTGGAAAACACCGACGCTCCTCGTAATTGATCCAATAAATCATCTATCTAACGTAATTGATACTTATTCTTGATGGTGACCTTATTCAGATCTCGGTAACCTATACACATGCGCATCGTCCTATTTTTCTTCTTTACAAACAAGACTGGCACTTCCCACAATGATGAGCTAGGCCATATGAATCCCTTTTCAACAGTTTGTCGATCTGCACCTTTAACTCCTTCAGCTCTGTTGGTGCCATTCTATAAGGTGCCTTATGAACTAGAGTCGTTGTTGATTCCAATTTAATCATAAACTCCGTCTCTTGATCAAGGGGCAATCCCGATAAATCATCCAAAAAGATTTGAGGAAAATCCTCCACCACTAGAATTCTTTTAATACCCTTAGCTTCTTCTAGCAAATTCAGCGCTATAGCTAAAAACACCTTCGCTCCTTCTTTTACACCTTTTTCTATTCATCTTGTTATTACAATCGAGGAAATGGAGCTAACTATTTCCTTCACATAACAGAGTTTTTCCTTTGTTAGCAAATGAAAGACTATTTCCCTCTTATGACCGTCAATCTTAGCATATTGTCTAGATAGCCAATCCATATCCAAGATCAAGTCGAACCCCATCAAATGGAAAACTATCAGATCGGCTATCCAAAGTGTAGTTCCTTACTACTCGATGACATCTAACTATCTTCCCGTTAAGTATTGCTACTAGGACCTTTTGAGCTAAAGGTGCCACATCTAACCTACACTTTTGAACGCAATCATACGAATTAAAAAAACTCATTGCTCCATAATCAAACAAAGCATATGTGACGACCCCAAAATTATCATATTTTATTTTATATAATTATACACACATGGCTTAGTGACTTAGGGCAATTAGTGGCTAAAGTCTTCAGAAGATGGACTTAGGGGTTTAAGGGCCTTAAGGCTATGGCAAGAGCTTTGGGCCTAAGTGGGGGAGAGACAAACCCATAGGTCCATGAAATAAAGCCCACTAGTCAATCCAATCCCATGCTTGATGATACATGTCAAGCTAGGAAGAGTTTAGTAATATGAGTCAAGACTAGTAGTTGAGAGAGAAATTGCTAGTAGGTGAGCTAGTTGACTAGTTGTTTTGTTGAAAGAAGAAAAGAAAAGACATGAGTGGAATCTTCAATCTTTTCCTACCTAGATAAGTGTGTGAGGTGTAGGATTTTGCCAAATAAGTCAACATAGGATCCTACCATATCTAGTAAAATGATGTGAAAAGGATATGAGAAAATTTGGAGATGAGAAAGGAATGGAGGGTTTCGGTGGGGAGGCTTGGCCGAATAGCCTTAGGGCTTTTTCATCTAAACTTTTCCAAATCTAGAGGAAAGGACATGAAGGATTTGTGTAGGATTAATGTAAGATTGGATGAGGCATGAGGTGTAAGAAGAAGTGATATGGGATGGGAGATGATGGAACAAAAAGTGGAAGGAAAGGGATGAGGGTTTCAGACATGCCTTAGCCGAATCTCCTCCCCCTTGTTTGACTTGCTTTTGCCACCAAATCTAGATGAGGATTTGTGTAAGAGTGACATGAAAAGTTTTTGTGAGGTGTGAGGTGATTGGTTGATGTAAAAAGCATGTGACAAAATAAAAAGGAGAGTGAGACGAAGAGAGGATTCTGATGGAGGATGGGGAATCCGAAACCCCCTTTGGGTGTTTTCCCAAAAATGGATTTTCAAATCCATTTGAATGACATGTGAGGAGATTCTTGGAAAGACAAGAGAAGATGTGAGGTGATGGAAAGGGGTTGGAAACCTAGAAGGAGTGGCCGGCCATGAGGAAAGAAAAAGAGGAGCAAATCTCCAAACCTAGGATGTGATAGATTAGGGTTGATGTGATCAAGCGATGGGAGTCACTCAAGGGTCTTTCAAGCCCATCACAAGTCACTCAAACATAGGGGAATGAGTGGCCTAGGAGCTAGCAAGGTGCCTTGGCCGAATGGCCTAGCTCCCTCACCCTTTTGGCTTGCACATTTCGGATACACACACACACATCTCTCCCTTTTTGCACCTCACGGCACCCTCCCGATTTCTCTCAACTTTGTTTATCTTCTTTTCACCACTTAGACATCTAAACACTTTAAGCTAAGGAAGATAAGGAGATAGTGTTTGTGGAAAAAGGAGAAACCTATAAGAGGTAAGTAACTTAGTTACTTTGAAATGAAACCTAGAAGCATGAAGGAGAACCTTATGTTCATACCTTTCAAAAAAGGAAACCTTTTTTTTGAAAATGATAAACTTTTAGAATGATCTAACTAAGTATTTCTTTTATTTTCAAAAGTTATATAAGTTAGCTAGGAAGACTTGTAAGTATATCCTTACTTTGCCTTTAGCATTCTTTGTATATTTTGGAGTGAATGTGCTTGAATGTGTGTATATGTTTGAACATGCTTGTATGGTTTGGTTCTTGCTTAGAAATACCATGATAAAAATTTGAGAGTAGAAATGCTATTTTGATTAGGATCCATGTGTAGAATCTATAATCTTATTGATTAAAAAGTCAGGAGATAATTGATGATCTTGGTGGTTTGATGAGAAAAAGTATGTAAGCATGAAGATGTTGAGTTAGTTGAGTGTTGGTGAATGTAGGATATATGCATATATGATATTTGGAGAAGCATCTTGATTTTTATTGTAAATATTGTGCATATAGAAATGCCATGCTAGGATGAAAAATGTATAAATCATTGATGGAAAATAGTCATATTGATCTTGGAAGATATTGATGTCGTTATTGCTTGATGATTATAAAAATGTATGCTTGTGGAGTTGTGTTTTGGAGGAGTTCTTAGACAGAAAATCTTGAAGTTTTAATTCCTGTTTTACTTGATATTCATGTTTGGATATTTTGGAGAAGTAGAATTATGTATATTGGGAGAATGACATGTAGGGATTCGGTTTCACCTAGAATATTCAAGTAGGACCCTAGTTGAAATGCTAAGAAAAGAAAACACAAAGCTTGAAGGCTATAAAGGTTTCGGGTTTGACCCTTATAAGGTTAGGAAATTGTTTTAAAATTTTGAACTAAGGCTAGATGATGTTAGGAAGATCAAAGGAAGAAGAAAACATCAATGGGAGACAAAGTAGGGTCTCGGCCTAAAACCTAGGGGTGAATGCCGAGCACCCCACTTCCCCCTAATGCATTTGTTTAGGTGTTTTCACATAAGTATGAGTCTATAGAATAAGGTTTCGAAGGAAGAATGACCAAATGTGTGTACTCAGGTTCGCCTCGAGTTATTGCATTCACAAAGTTGAAAGTTGCATGTCCCATGCATAAGCATGAAAACCAATGTTTTTAGAAAAATATGCTTTCGAAAGAAATAAATTAAAAGTTCTCGAAGAACCCCGAAGGTTGGGACGGGGAAGTGTCTTAGTGGAACTCTCTGTTCACTCAGGAGTGTTTAAATTGTGTGAAAACCCCTGGATCGATGAAGAACAGTCGGCGGACCATGTATGGCTCCAAAAGGTATCTGAAGCGTGATCGCACCTAATGCTAGTGGGTGCTGATGAGTGCACAAAAATGCACTCTAAATACTCTATTTGAATACTAAAAGAAATGAGAAAACAATGGATATAACTCATGTTAATAAAATTAATGGTCATTTATCTTGAGATAGATATAAGCATGATTTAATATATTGATGAGAATATAAAATGCCATATTTTCCTCTCTTAATGTTTAATACTTTATTCTTATTTGATGCCTAAATATACTCATTATTCTTATATTTTGATTTAGGATACAAATGGAGACATTAGGAGCAAATGAAGATAATTGCGGAATTTTAGATAGTTCTGACATCTTTTCGTAAAATGTGCATAACTCTCTCATAAAATCTCCGATTGAGCTGATTCAAGATGATCTAGAACCGCAAGAGAAATATCTATAACTTTTATGTTTTGTGTTTGAAGAGATATCCACTCAATCTAAGACAAAATTGACCATCAAGTGGACGCACCTGCACTTGACGTTCCTGGATATTTTTCAGCCACTTGCATCAAATCCAAATGTCATCATAATATTTTCTAGCAAGCACTCCTACACCAACTTGGAAATTCAATGATCAATTCAGATACAAGATGAAGTGCACTCAAGTTTCTTCAAGATAAATTATTTGACCACAAGATATTAAGTCATACAAGACAACTAATAGATAGAGAAGTAAAATTGAAACACTCAACCTACAAGCAAAATCCAGCTCATGCATGGTGGGAAAACAAATGATCAAAATGACAACTCACAAATCACTTGGATTCAAGAATGGCACATGGCAAAATAAGTTGAAATTGTGATGATTTTGTCATGACAACTTGCATGAAAGATGCTTATAAATAGAAGGGAGGGGTGTGTGTTCTAAGACCATGCTTAGTGTGCTTGGATGCCTTGGAAGATACATTGTTTTTGAGAGCTTGAGAAAAGAAAAGAAAAACCAAAGAAGAGAGAAGAAAATAATGGTTGGCTCTTCCATATTATCCCTTGAAGAATTTTTGTTGCATATTTTCAATATGTGTAACTAATTTTCTAGTAGAGCTAGGGATGAATTTGTATATATGATGGTATTTGTAATTGTTTTTGATTCATATATGTGTTCTTCAAATATTAAACTCTTTTGTTTAGTCATTCGAAATTTATTATAAATGTTTTCGTCACCAAATAATCTTAGAATTTATTTCATTTATAGATTCAGTCATGCTTTTTCTATTAAATGCAATAATCCTTTGATTATGTTTGGTTCAATTGGTTATCTATTTTAATTTAATTTTCTGCTGCAATATTGCTCTACGAGTATATTGTCGACGTTGAATTTCTTTAATATCGATAACAATTCCTGTTCTTATATTGTGACGAATGATTTTTCGAAAGATTACATTTGATTTAAATCTGGTTATTAATGTTTTATTTTCCGATTGAAAATTTGGATATAGAATTTTCAATTGAGTTATTAATGAATCGAAAATAATTAAAATACCAATTATATACAAAGGATTTCCGATGCTTTACTTTTCGCACTCATCTAAATCTTTTTGTTAATTTCGTTACTGTTCTTCAATTTCTCAATCCATCTCCCTGTGGAATCGACACCCCAAAGCTATACTGCAAACGACCGCGTTATTCTTTGGGCGTAATCAAATTTTGGCGCCGTTGCCGGGGAGACGGTAGAAGAATTTGTAGTTTTTTTAGTAGTTTGTAAAAAAAAAAAAAAAAGAGCGGTAGCTTCGTTCATTTTCTTTTTAGCTTTCTGCATCTTTATTTTATTTTACTTTTCTTTTCGTAATTATTTTTTTTCAGTATTACGCTTTTCTTTACTTTGCATGCGCAGGTACAGAGACGCTTTTGGACGGTTTGCTAGTAGACCCGTGCTAGAATCAGATTCAGAATCTAATTTTTCTAATCGCTTGTTTGATAATTCTTCCAATTCTGACGCGATGAGTGAACACGTGGACCAACCTGTTAGAACCCTCCAAGATTATCTTCATCCCGCACGAACAGCCACACCATCCTGTATTATGTTCTCACATAATGTTCGTCATGTAGATTTTAAAACGGGAATGATACAATTACTTCCGACTTTCCATGGTCTAGAAAATGAAAACCCCTATGTTCATATTAGGGAATTTGAGGAAGTAGTTGCAACATTTCACAGTGAAAATACCACTGACGAAACGGTAAGGCTAAAGTTCTTTCCTTTTTCTTTGAAAGATAAAGCTAAGAGTTGGTTGTACTCACTAAGACCACGGTCTATTGGAACATGGAGTGAGATGACTCAAGTGTTTTTCAATAAATACTTTCCCCAACATAAGACTAATGCTTTAAAAAGACAAATCTCTACCTTTGCACAAAAGGATAGTGAGACTTTGTACCAGTCTTGGGAAAGATTTAAAGAATTACTGAGTATGTGTCCCCACCATGGATATGAGAATTGGCGCTTAGTGAGTTATTTCTATGAAGGCCTTACGCCTAGGGAACGTCAATTCGTGGAAATGATGTGCAATGGAGAATTTTTACAGAAAAATCCCGATGAGGCCATAGAGTACCTCAATGAGCTTGCTGAAAAAGCTCATACTTGGACTGGACCTAGTGCTACTGATAGCACAAACAGGTCACGACTTACAGGAAACTTGAGTGGTGGTATTTACCATCTAAGGGAGGAGGATAACCTTAAGGCTAAGGTTGAAATGCTCACCAGAGAATTAGAGTTATTGAAAACTAAAAACTCAAAACCAACACACACGGCTAATCATGCAGAATCTTTTGGGCCATGTGTTGTCTGTGGTGGGATAGATCATCATTCCCAAGAGTGTCCTACACATACTAACATGAATGGTATGTATGAGGAACAAAGTAATGCTCTAGGTATGTACGAAAAGCCCTTCACACCTTACTCTGAAACCTACAACCCAGGATGGCGTAATCATCCCAACTTCAGCTGGAAGTCTGAAAACCAGAAGCCTGCACAACTCTCTAGATCATATCCTGCACCATACCATACACCTCAATCTTCTAGAAATTCTTTAGAAGATACTTTGCATACTTTTATTGAAATACAGGGTAAGACTAATAAAAAATTTGAATCTTTGATTATGCAGGTTGTCGAAGAAAATAAGGAAATCAAGAGCTAGGTGTCTAAAATAATGAGTTCATTGACTATGAATGAGAAAGGTAAGTTTCCTTCCCAAACTCAATCTGTACCTCATGGTCAACATATGGCACAAGGAGATCTGAAGGACGTAAACGCCATTGTGACACGAAGTGGTAAGTCTCTACGTGATCCAATAATAGACAAAAAAAAAGGATGTAGAGAAAGATCAAGATAGCAGCAGTCCTGAGCTTCCCAAAGAACTTGAGGTACAAAACCTGAGGAACCTGCGGTAACAAAAAATCCTGGTAAGGTACCTTTTCCTCAAGCATTAAAGTCAAGCAAACAAACTCTAGATCATAACAATGATATTTTGGAAAATCTTAGACAGGTAAAAATTAATCTTCCTCTTTTGCATGTAATTAAACAAGTTCCTACTTACGCAAAAATTCTCAAAGATTTGTGTACAGTTAAGAGGAAGCATTATGTGAAGAAGACTGCATTCTTGACAGAGCAAGTTAGTGCTCTAATTGAACAGCGGATTCCCCCTAAGTACAAGGATCCTGGATGTCCAACCATCACATGCAACATTGGCAATCATGAGCTTGGACAGGCCTTGCTAGATTTAGGGGCTAGTGTAAATTTGATGCCATATTCTATTTATTTGCAATTAGGATTGGGAGAAATCAAACCAACTTCTGTGGTATTGCAATTGGCTGATCGTTCAGTTAGAGCACCACGGGGTGTGGTAGAGGATGTTTTAATTCAAGTTGACAAATTTTACTATCCTGTTGATTTCTTAATTCTAGACACTAGTTCTACTGTAGAAACCACCTCTAAAATTTCATTAATTTTAGGTAGACCTTTTCTTGCTACTTCTAATGCTCTTATCAATTGCAGAAATGGATTGATAAAACTCTCTTTTGGTAATATGACTCTTGAGGTAAATATTTTTCATATTGCAAAACAGCCAGAAGAGGATGTCGAGTGTCATCAGACATACATGATTGACTCACTTATAGAAAGGGATGTTCTTACAACTCATGACTCAGATCCCCTTGAATACTTTATTGTTAATTCTGAATTTAATCCTATAAGTGATTCATCTGATGTATTTGACATTTGTGCTATTTTTGACAGAACTCATGATTATAGCACACAGGCATGGCAACCAAAGTTTGAGAAGTTGCCTGAAAAAAGAGAAAGACAGATTCCTTCAAGTAGGGAAGCCCCTAAAGTTGAATTAAAATCCCTACCTAAGGGTTTAAAGCATGTTTTCCTTGGTCCAGGTGATACTTTTCCTGTTATTATTTCATCTGAATTATCTGAGCCCCAAGGTGAGAAATTAATTCAGATTTTATGCAAATATAAATCAACCCTAGGATGGAGTATTGCTGATATAAAAGGCATTAGTCCCCTAATCTGTACTCATAAAATAAATTTAGAGGAAGGAACTAATCCTCGAAGAGACCCCCAGCGTAGACTTAATCCCACAATGAAAGAAGTTGTGAAAAATGAAGTATTGAAACTATTAGATGCAGGAATGATATATCTTATTGCTGATAGTAAATGGGTAAGTCCTACGCAGGTTGTTCCTAAAAAGTCAGGAGTAACTGTGATAAAAAATGACCTTGGAGAGTTAGTCCCTACAAAACTGGTGACTGGTTGGCGGATGTGCATTGATTACAGAAAATTAAATGCCGCCACACGAAAAGACCATTTTTTGCTTCCTTTTATTGATCAAATTCTTGAGCGGGTGGCTGGTCATCCTTTTTATTGCTTTTTGGATGGTTATTCTGGTTATTATCAAATTGAAATTGCATTAGAAGATCAGGATAAAACTACTTTTACTTGTCCTTTCGGTACTTATGCTTTCCGCAGAATGCCATTTGGACTGTGTAATGCTCCAGCTACTTTTCAACATTGCATGATGAGTATTTTTAGTGATATGGTTGAAAAGTGCATGGAAGTTTTTATGGATAACTTGACTGTTTTTGGATCTTCTTTTGATGCATGTTTAATGAGTTTAGAAAGAGTACTGACTCGTTGTGAAGAAAAAGAATTAGTTTTAAATTGGGAAAAATGTCACTTTATGGTACCTTCAGGTATTGTTTTAGGGCATATTATTTCTTCCAAAGGAATGGAGGTTGATCAATCAAAAGTTGAATTAATCTCTAAATTGCCTACACCTAGAACAATCAAGGATATAAGATCATTTCTTGGTCATGCGGGTTTTTATAGGAGATTCATACAGAATTTTTCTGCCATATCTAGACCACTATGTAACCTCCTAGCTAAGGATGCCCCATTTGAATGGACACAAGCCTGTCAAGAGGCTTTCAAAACATTAATTGGCAAGCTTACTTCAGCACCCATAATGCAACCACCTGATTGGAATTTACCTTTTGAAATTATGTGTGATGCTAGTGATTTTGCTGTAGGTGCTGTTCTTGGACAACGAAAAGAAGGGAAACCTTTTGTCATTTACTATGCTAGTCGAACTCTAAATAATGCACAAATGAATTACTCCACCACTGAAAAAGAGTTGTTAGCTGTAGTATTTGCTTTGGATAAATTCCGCGCTTATTTGATTGGTTCTCCTATCATTATCTTTACAGATCATGCAGCCCTTAAGTACCTTTTTACAAAGAAGGATGCTAAGGCACGATTAATACGATGGATTTTGCTTTTGTAGGAATTTGACATCACCATCAAAGACAAGAAAGGAGTGGAGAACGTAGTGGCAGACCATCTTTCTAGACTCACATTCGAGGACAGTTCTGACCACATACCAATCAAAGATGATTTTCCCTATGAGCATTTACTTTCTATTACTTCTCTACCATGGTTTGCTCATATTGTGAACTATTTAGCTGCAGGTGAAATACCAAAGGATTTTAGCACCCAAGACAAAAGGAAATTCATGATTGAGGTACGAAAATTCTACTGGGATGACCCTTACCTTTTCAAATACTGCCCTGATCAAATTTTAAGGCGTTGCATCCCTGATGAAGAGATTGCAAGCGTTTTGGAATTTTGTCATTCCCAAGCTTGTGGTGGCCACTTTTCAATGAAGAAAATCGCTGCAAAAATCCTGCAGTGTGGATTTTATTGGCCCACCTTATTTAAAGATACAAATATCTATTGTCGCTCATGCGAAAGATGTCAAAAGTTAGGAGCTATGACCCGTCGTAATATGATGCCCTTAAACCCAATTTTGGTAATTGAAATTTTTGACTGTTGGGGCATTGATTTATGGGACCATTTCCTCCTTCTTTTGGATATTTATATATTATTGTGGCAGTAGATTATGTGTCAAAATGGGTAGAGGCAGCACCTTGCAGGACCAATGATAACAGGACGGTAATTAAGTTTCTCAAAGAAAATGTATTATCTCGATTTGGTATCCCACGTGCTATCATTAGTGACCGAGGTACGCATTTTTGTAACCGTTCTTTTGAAGCTTTAATGAAAAGATATGGGGTGATACATAAGCTTTCTACTGCATATCACCCTCAGACAAGTGGACAGGTTGAACTTGCGAATAGGGAAATTAAACAAATTTTAGAAAAAACGGTCAACCCGGATCGGAAAGATTGGTCTTTGAGACTAATCGATGCGTTTTGGGCTTACCGTACAGCTTTCAAAACTCCCTTAGGCATGTCACCTTATAGACTTGTTTTTGGAAAACCTTGTCATTTACCCGTGGAGCTCGAGCATCGAGCAGATTGGGCCATTAAACATTTCAATTTTGACTTGGAAAAAGCAGGAAAATTTAGAAAATTCCAATTGACGGAATTAGAAGAATTGAGAAATGATGCTTATGAAAACTCCAAGATCTATAAGGCTAAAATGAAAGTATTTCATGATAAAAATATTTTGAGAAGAACATTTAAGCCTAATGATCGAGTATTTTTATATGATTCAAGACTCCATAAGCATCCAGGAAAACTTTGATCTAGATGGACCGGCCCTTTTATAGTAAAAAATGTTTTCACAAATGGGGCGGTAGAAATAGAAAATCTAAAAGATGGATGTATCTTCAAAGTAAATGGTCAACGCCTCAAAATCTTAATTGATAGACAAATTCCAGAAGTGGAAGACATTCCACTTATGGACCCAGTATATCAATCTTGACCATCTCCAAGTATGTTTTTCTTTTATTTTATTTTCGTTCATTTTATTTTTGTTTATTGTTTACTTTATTTTGTTACAGGTTAATTTTATTTTGACAAATACCATCTTTGATGCCAAGCAAGCCACCCACATCCCACATCAGGTGTATTCTACCCTATTTAGTTATTCAATTCTGATTCTTAAACATTGAGGATAATGTTTCATTTAAGTTGGGGGGTGGGAATACAAATCTGTTATTTAAACTCTGTGGCATATTTCAATCAATATATAAAAAATTGCCAAATTTTTTCACACAGGCATCTTTTCACACATGATACTCATGCTCATTCATAACCATTTTGGTGAATTCAACAAACCCATTTTAAATCATTTTGCTAAAACATCCACAGAGCCATTTATGCACTTCTTCAAACTTTGTGGTAATATGGTGATTTGACACATATAACTAAAGAATTATTTTGCTCAAGTATTCATGTGAAATTTGTGAGAATTGAGAGCTTACAAATACAGAAATTGTGATAAGTATCCATTGATCTGTTGAATTTGACACTTCTTTTGAGAATATCATTACATGGTTTGTGGTAAGATGGTAGATATACTTGGGATATGACGAAAGTCAACTTAGGATTAACGTTTGAGCCTTTCAAGCTGAGCCTTTTCATCATAGATCCCTAGCAGCCAATTTTGAGCCAATATACACATATGACCTTTTCTTTTCATATCTACATCATCCATACCTCTCCACATTGGAGTATAGCTTATACACTATATTTTCCTACCATTTTACTTCCAAGTGTGTACTAGGTGTGAAATTATCATAAAAAAAAAAAAAAAAACATGACAAAAATGGCATGGTGCTAGATGTGTCCATCAAATTATTCATGAAAGAGTTCATCAAATTGCGAAGACACCAGTGGCAAAAGAAGATGGAAAAGTGTACTTAGTCAAAAATCTAAAAAATTGAAAAGTACATCAAAAGGAAAGTATAGTCTACTGAAAAATTTAACAGATTCCCTTTTGTGTATACTTGGAAGTTTTTGAAATCTCTTCACCTTTTCTTCTTATGAACCCCAACCCTAAACCACATTACAACCCTTTGTGTTGATTTTTCCGATCCTAAGCATGCTTGTGGAAAGAATGGTGGAAATTTCATTTGTTAGTATTCCTATCATAAGATCAATGTTTACTTGTTACTTATATATAATTGGCTAAATTTCCATGAGAGTAAATGTACACCTTTGTCAACTCCATAGAGAGAACCCATACATGAAACACTTCTATTCCCGTGAGTTATGGAGTTGAACCTTTTTGCTTAAGATATTCTAATGTTGCATGTGTCGAAACTTCTGATTTGATAAAAATAGTTTGGAACACATACACACTCTGTGGATTTCTATATTTGAATTACTTGTGAAAGGGTTATTGAATTTCTAAGATTGTTTTGATATGTAAATTTGAAAAATGTGTCTTAATAGCCCCTATGTGTGATTTTCTTTGGTCTTTCTCATCATTTTGCATGAAAATTGCTAGGGACTAGCAATGAGTAAGCTGGGGGGTGTGATGAGTGCACAAAAATGCACTCTAAATACTCTATTTAAATACTAAAAGAAATGAGAAAACAATGGATATAACTCATGTTAATAAAATTAATGGTCATTTATCTTGAGATAGATATAAGCATGATTTAATATATTGATGAGAATATAAAATGCCATATTTTCCTCTCTTAATGTTTAATACTTTATTCTTATTTGATGCCTAAATATACTCATTATTCTTATATTTTGATTTAGGACACAAATGGAGACATTAGGAGCAAATGAAGATAATTGTGGAATTTTAGATAGTTCTGACATCTTTTCGTAAAATGCGCATAACTCTCTCATCCAATCTCCGATTGAGCTGATTCAAGATGATCTAGAACCGTAAGAGAAATATATATAACTTTTATGTTTTGTGTTTGAAGAGATATCCACTCAATCTAAGACAAAATCGACCATCAAGTGGACGCACCTGCACTTGACGTTCCTGGATATTTTTCAGCCACTTGCATCAAATCCAAATGTCATCATAATATTTTCTAGCAAGCACTCCTACACCAACTTGGAAATTCAATGATCAATTCAGATACAAGATGAAGTGCACTCAAGTTTCTTCAAGACAAATTATTTGACCACAAGATATTAAGTGATACAAGACAACTAATAGATAGAGAAACAAAATTGAAACACTCAACCTACAAGCAAAATCCAGCTCATGCATGGTGGGAAAACAAATGATCAAAATGACAACTCACAAATCACTTGGATTCAAGAATGGCACATGGCAAAATAAGTTGAAATTGTGATGATTTTGTCATGACAACTTGCATGAAGGATGCTTATAAATAGAAGGGAGGGGTGTGTGTTCTAAGACCATGCTTAGTGTGATTGGATGCCTTGGAAGATACATTGTTTTGAGAGCTTGAGAAAAGAAAAGAAAAACTAAAGAAGAGAGAAGAAAATAATGGTTGGCTCTTCCATATTATCCCTTGAAGAATTTTTGTTGCATATTTTCAATATGTGTAACTAATTTTCTAGTAGAGCTAGGGATGAATTTGTATATATGATGGTATTTGTAATTGTTTTTGATTCATATATGTGTTCTTCAAATATTAAACTCTTTTGTTTAGTCATTCGAAATTTATTATAAATGTTTTCGTCACCAAATAATCTTAGAATTTATTTCATTTATAGATTCAGTCATGCTTTTTCTATTAAATGCAATAATCCTTTGATTATGTTTGGTTCAATTGATTATCTATTTTAATTTAATTTTCTGCTGCAATATTGCTCTACGAGTATATTGTCGACGTTGAATTTCTTTAATATCGATAACAATTCTTGTTCTTATATTGTGACGAATGATTTTTCGAAAGATTACATTTGATTTAAATCTGGTTATTAATGTTTTATTTTCCGATTGAAAATTTGGACATAGAATTTTCAATTGAGTTATTAATGAATCGAAAATAATTAAAATACCAATTATATACAAAGGATTTCCGATGCTTTACTTTTCGCACTCATCTAAATCTTTTTGTTAATTTCGTTACTGTTCTTCAATTTCTCAATCCATCTCCCTATGGAATCGACACCCCAAAGCTATACTGCAAACGACCGCGTTATTCTTTGGGCGTAATCAGGTGCCATATAAGCGGTGTTGGCTTAGGCCTCACCATCTGATAAGGTTGTAGTTGCTTGGAGAGAAATCCCCGAGTGATGAATAGCGTGAAAGGGCGCGAAACGTAGTCACCTAGGTCGACTTGATCGCCGAGTGTGACGGTAACTAGCGAGGAGCACACAGTGCTTAAGGGAACCATGAGGTGTCCAAAATAAGAAGTCATGACGAAAAGAAAAAGAACTTTTGGGCCATATATGATATGATATGATAAATGGCGTTTAAGATAAGAAAAAACGAAAAGTTTTTGAACAAAGTTTTTTCGAAAGAATATGCATTAAAGAAGCTTTGCTAAGCGATTTGAACAAGTATGTTTTGGAAATTGAGAAAAGGAAAAAAAAAGATGAATTTTTGTCACGAACATGTGCATCAGTCTAAGCATGAGTCCCATGTTAATGCATATGTAAGAAATTTTGTTTGTTATTCACTTGGCTATATGCCTAAAATGCTTTCATTAAAGTATAGATGTACTTGCTGAGATTTCTTCCGAAATCTCTCACCTCACTCTTTATATCCCTATTATCCTTCCCTCTTGGGAACGATAGAAGTACTTGTAGGTGAGGATGGATCAGATAGGTATGACCTCGGTGATGATGCCTAGGACCCTCGAGGGTCTGAGTGAGGCCACCCTTAGGGGGCCGGTGACTCTTGACCGCCAAGGTCAGTGGGAGGTGGAGTCACTAAAGGTAACTATGTACAGTTCTGTCGGTCTATACCCTTCGGGGTGTTGTTTAGTACTAAGGGTTGACGAGTCCCTTCACTTGGGGTGTATATTTGGAACGCCTTCTAGACGATATGTGAGGTAGGGCCTAGCCTAGATTTGGATCGGCTTCGCTGGGGTCCGAACCTTAAGAAAGTGAAGAAGAAACCCATTAGATGAACATATGGGCAATGTTAAGACCCATATTTGTATTTTGATGCCCTGTATTGATGATATTGGTAAAGTCTTCCCGCATGTGAGAAGCACTATTTTGGTTTCTTGGACAAGTTATGTAATGATTAAAATCCTAACTATGTGTAATATTATGTTTGGGATCCATAACATGACCATGTGATGTATGTTATAGAAGGCTTGGCCTTTTTATTTCACTGCAATAATCTTTACTTGACATTTCAAAAAAAGAACATAACGTACGATATGACGAGGGGTGAACTTCCTTGCATTGTTCGTCCCCGAAGCTTCTATTCACGTGCGATCCCAAGCGTGGGTTGGGGCGTCGACAGCATACGCCACATTTTGCATCAATTTAACCTTACCATTGATAATTTTGGCATCAATAGCCTCATTAGTTTCCAGATTTACTTCACTTGGTGTAATTGCATACACCTTAACCTTCACAGGGGTCTTTACTTTTCCTCCTAATGCTATAGCTTCTCCAGAGGTATTCTATGGAAAGTCCAGAATCATGTGGCCTATCTATCTACACTTAAAACATGCTCTAGTCACCATTCAGCATTCACCACTATGTCTTCACCTACATCTTCTACATGGTGGTGACGTAATCGATGCTCCTTGGATGACCATTTTTCCTTTCCCTTTATCTGCGGGATGGGGTCTCTTCCTTTTCCCAACATCCTTTCTTGGAGAGTACGGGAATCCTTTTTTCTTGTGCATTTGAGCTTGCATTATCAGGTTCCTCTATTCTGCTTCAATTCGTAGGCATGCTACTTAGTTGTGAATTCTCAGCTATAATCCTGCTTGAAATCTCTATGCCTGCATCTTTTCTGTTACAATAAGGTGAGGGGCAAATCTGCTTAATTCCAATAATCATGTCGCATATAATTCTACCGTCATATTGCCCTCCACCAAGGTGGCAAATTTCAAGGCCTTTCGCTACTTTACTATTTCTGGGAAGAAGCGATCATTGAACTCCTTTTTGAATTTTTCCCACGTGAGAGCCACATTTCCTCCTAATTCTCGCTTTAACAATTTTCTTTTCGTGTCCCACCATAATCTAGCTTCTCCTTGAAGCAAATATCCTGCATATTGGACCTTTTGCACCTCTATCCAGCTGCTAATCTCAAAAGTGCGTTCTATGTCCATCATTCACTTATCAGCTTTTAAAACTCCTTCCATTCCCATGAAATATGGATAATGATAGACTAAAACTCTTTCAAAAGGATAACCTTGCGTTTCTCCTCTACCTTCCTTGGAGCGATGGCCTTGGCTCTGCTCTATCTGGTTCCTTACAACTCCTATCATCTGGCAAATAGCTTCTGCTATCGCTTGTCCACATTCAAGAGGATGGTCCTCTAATACCCACTCTTCGCATCTAGAAAGAATGGTGCCACGATGACCTCTTGCCATCTTATCCTCCCGAAACACACAAAACCGATCATGAGTTACTCCTACCTTAGTAACTTCAAATTCTGAAATCCAAGGTGTCCACAATTTCAATTCCACGCAAAAGTTGACTTGACCCAATTCTTCTCAAGATTTAAGCCTATCTTTGTCAATTAAAGCCTATCCTAATACCATGTGATTCTTTTCTTAGGACACGTGTAGGTTTACTCAGAGACGTAATGCTCTGATATCACCGTTGTCGATGCCCCCAGTCTACGTTTGTAATTTAACGTAAACTGAAGCGTCGGAACATATAATATTAGGCTACATACCCCTTCGTTCATGTCGAAAATAATATGCATGCACCTAACTTACTACCAGTATACAATATATATCGCAGCGGAATAAGATCAAATCCATAGGATAATCAAAGAATTCTAGAACTTTGCAAATTATCACATGGTAATCTATAGTAATAACCTATAACTTCATAAAGAATAATGCATAATGTACCAAGTGAGAAACAATACATATCATTGTTCGATATCCCAAACGAAAATATACAACTACCCCTTTTTAACCTAAAGGAGTTCCTTCTTAACTTCTTTAAAATCTTCACCAAGTGAAAATGACCCATGTTGTGTCTTCATGAAAGACTTTCATGTTTCTTTGGCTTTTGTTGACATGTATTCAAAACTCTTCATAAACTTGGAACTTTTCATAAAATTTTCATGTCTTTTCTTATTATTCATAACATTATTTATCATTATTCTTGTTCATACCATTCTTGACGGCAAATCGAAACGCCTTCACTATCATGTTTCTTGTCATGACTTTTCAATATCAGTCTTGACAGTAGATCGAAATGCCTACACCGTTATTTTTCTTGTCATGACTTTTCATATAACATGTTGGAGACCTCAGGCTCCTTTATGCACCGTGTGCTCCCCGCTAGTTATCACATCACACTACAACTACTTTAGTCAAGGTGACTACATCATAATCATGTTCTTAATAGCAGATCGAAATGCCTTCATCGTTCTTGGCACCCACTAACTTTAGGTGCGACTGATTACGCCCAAAGAATAACGCGGTTGTTTGCAGTATAGCTTTGGGGTGTCGATTTCACAGGGAGATGGATTGAGAAATTGAAGAACAGTAACGAAATTAACAAAAAGATTTAGATGAGTGCGAAAAGTAAATTTTAGAGTGTGACGTAAATTAAAACTAAATGAGTAATTTGAACAGTATAAAAATGAGACGAAAAGTAGAGTATCGGGAATCCTTTGTATATAATTGGTATTTTAATTATTTTCGATTCATTAATAACTCAATTGAAAATTCTATGTCCAAATTTTCAATTGGAAAATAAAACATTAATAACCAGATTTAAATCAAATGTAATCTTTCAAAAAATCATTCGTCACAATATAAGAACAAGAATTGTTATCAATATTAAGGAAATTCAACGTCGACAATATACTCGTAGAGCAATATTGCAGCAGAGAATTAAATTAAAATAGATAACCAATTGAACCAAACATAATCAAAAGATTATTACATTCAATAGAAAAAGCATGACTGAATCTATAAATAAAATAAATTCTAAGATTATTTGGTGATGAAAACATTTATAATAAATTTCGAATGACTAAACAAAAGAGTTTAATATTTGAAGAACACATATATGAATAAAAAACAATTATAAATACTATCAGATATACAAATTCATCCCTAGCTCTACTAGAAAATTAGTTACACATATTGAAAATATGCAACAAAAATTCTTCAAGGGATAATATAGAAGAGCCAACTATTATTTTCTTCTCTCTTCTTTGGTTTTTCTTTTCTTTTCTCAAGCTCTCAAAAACAATGTCTCTTCCAAAGCATCCAAGCACACTAAGCATTCTTAGAACACGCACTCCTCCCTTCTATTTATAACCATCCTTCATGCAAGTTGTCATGACAAAATCATCACAATTTCAAATTGTTTTGCCATGTGCCATTCTTGAATCCAAGTGATTTGTGAGTTGTCATTTTGATCATTTGTTTTCCCACTATGCATGAGCTGGATTTTGCTTGTAGGTTGAGTGTTTCAATTTTGCTTCTCTATCCATTAGTTGTCTTGTATGACTTAATATCATGTGGTCAAATAATTTGTCTTGAAGAAACTTGAGTGCACTTCATCTTGCATATGAATTGATCATTGAATTTACAAGTTGGTGTAGGAGTGCTTGTTGGAAAATATTATGATGACATTTGGATTTGATGCAAGTGGCTGAAAAATATCCAGGAACGTCAAGTGCAGGTGCGTCCACTTGATGGTCAATTTTGTTTTAGATTGAGTGGATGTCTCTTCAAACATAAAACATAAAAGTTATATATATTTCTCTTTCGGTTCTATATCATCTTGAATTAGCTCAATCAGAGATTGGATGAGAGAGTTATGCCCATATTATGAAAAGATGTCAGAACTGCCTAAAATTTCGCAATTATCTTCATTTGCTCCTAATGCCTCTATTTGTGTCTTAAATCAAGATATAAGAATAATGAGTATATTTAGACATCAAATAAGAATAAAGTATCAAACATTAAGAGAGGAAAATATGGCATTTTATATTCTCATCAATATATTAAATCATGCTTATATCTATCTCAAGATAAATGACTATTAATTTTAATAACATGAGTTATATCCATTATTTTCTCATTTCTTTTAGTATTTAAATAGAATATTTAGAGTGCATTTTTGTGCACTCATCACACCCCCCAACTTACTCATTGCTAGTCCCTAGCAATTTTCATGCAAAATGATGAGAAAGACCAAAGAAAATCACACATAGGGGCCATCAAGACACATTTTTCAAATTTACATATCAAAACAATCTTAGAAATTCAATAACCCTTTTACAATAATTCAAATATAGCAATCCACAGAGTGTGTATGTGTTACAAACTATTTTTATCAAATCTGAGGTTTCGACACATGCAACATTAGAATATCTTAAGCAAAAAGGTTCAACTCCATAACTCACAGGTATAGAAGTATTTCATGTAAGGGTTCTCTCTATGGAGTTGACAAAGGTGTACATTTACTCTCATGAAAATTTAGCCAATTATATATAAGTAACAAGTAAATATTGATCTTATAATAGGAATACTAACAAATGAGATTTCCACCATTCTTTCCACAAGCATACTTAGGATCGGAAAAATCAACACAAAGGGTTGTAATGTGGTTTAGGTTTTGGGTTCATAAGAAGAAAAGGTGAAGAGGTTTCAAAAATTTCCAAGTATATACAAAAGGGAATCTGTTAAATTTTTCAGTAGACTATACTTTCCTTTTGATGTACTTTTCAATTTTTTTAGATTTTTGACTAAGTACACTTTTCCATCTTCTTTTGCCACTGGTGTCTTCGTAATTTGATGAACTCTTTCATGAATAATTTGATAGACACATCTAGCACCATGCAATTTTTGTCATGGTTTTCTTTTCTTTTTTTTCTTTCTTTTTTTTTAAATGATAATTTCACACCTAGTACACACTTGGAAGTAAAATGGTAGGAAAATATAGTGTATAAGCTATACTCCAATGTGGAGAGGTATGAATGATGTAGATATGAAAAGAAAAGGCCATATATGTATATTGGCTCAAAATTGGCTGCTAGGGATCTATGATAAAAAGGCTTAGCTTGAAAGGCTCAAACGTTAATCCTAAGTTGACTTTCGTCATATACCAAGTATATTCGCCATCTTACCACAAACCATGTAATGATATTCTCAAAAGAAGTGTCAAATTCAATAGATCAATGGATACTTATCACAATTTCTGTATTTGTAAGCTCTCAATTCTCACAAAATTCACATGAATACTTGAGCAAGATAATTCTTTAGTTACATGTGTCAAATCACCATATTACCACAAAGTTTGGAGAAGTGCATAAATGGTTCTGTGGATGCTTTAGCAAAATGATTTAAGATGGGTTTGTTGAATTCACCAAGATGGTTATGAATGAGCATGAGTATCATGTGTGAAAAGATGCCTGTGTGAAAAAAATTTGGCAATTTTTTATATATTGATTGAAATATGCCACAGAGTTTAAATAACAGATTTGTATTCCCACCCCCCAACTTAAATGAAACATTGTCCTCAATGTTTAAGAATCATAATTGAATAACTAAATAAGGTAGAATACACCTGATGTGGGATGTAGGTGGCTTGCTTGGCATCAAAGATGGTATTTGTCAAGATAAAATTAACCTATAACAAAATAAAGTAAACAATAAACAAAAATAAAATGAACGAAAATAAAATAAAAGAAAAACATACCAGGAGATGGTCAAGATTGATATACTGGGTCCATAAGTGGAATGTCTTCCACTTTCGGAATTTGTCTATCAATTAAGATTTTGAGGCGCTGACCATTTACTTTGAAGATACATCCATCTTTTGGATTTTCTATTTCTACCGCCCCATTTGTGAAAACGTTTTTTACTATAAAAGGGCCGGTCCATCTAGATCGAAGTTTTTCTTGATACTTATGGAGTCTTGAATCATATAAAAATACTCGATCATTAGGCTTAAATGTTTTTCTCAAAATATTTTTATCATGAAATACTTTCATTTTAGCCTTATAGATCTTGGAGTTTTCATAAGCATCATTTCTCAGTTCTTCTAATTCCGTCAATTGGAATTTTAAAAGTTTTCCTGCTTTTTCCAAGTCAAAATTAAAATGTTTAATGGCCCAATATGCTCGATGCTCGAGCTCCACGAGCAAGTGACAAGGTTTTCCAAAAACAAGTCTATAAGGTGACATGCCTAAGGGAGTTTTGAAAACTGTACAGTAAGCCAAAAGCGCATCGATTAGTCTCAAAGACCAATCTTTCCGATCCGGGTTGACCGTTTTTTCTAAAATTTGTTTAATTTCCCTATTCGCAAGTTCAACCTGTCCACTTGTCTGAGGGTGATATGCAGTAGAAAGCTTATGTATCACCCCATATCTTTTCATTAAAGTTTCAAAAGAACGGTTGCAAAAATGCGTACCTCGGTCACTAATGATAGCACGTGGGGTACCAAATCGAGATAATACATTTTCTTTGAGAAACTTAATTACCGTCCTGTTATCATTGGTCCTGCAAGGTGCTGCCTCTACGCGTTTTGACACATAATCTACTGCCACAATAATATATAAATATCCAAAAGAAGGAGGAAATGGTCCCATAAAATCAATGCCCCAACAGTCAAAAATTTCAATTACCAAAATTGGGTTGAAGGGCATCATATTACGACGGGTCATAACTCCTAACTTTTGACATCTTTCATATGAGTGACAATAGATATTTGTATCTTTAAACAAGGTGGGCCAATAAAATCCACACTGCAGGATTTTTGCAGTGGTTTTCTTCATTGAAAAGTGGCCACCACAAGTTTGGGAATGACAAAATTCCAAAACGCTTTCAATCTCTTCATCAGGGATGCAACGCCTTAAAATTTGATCAGGGTAGTATTTAAAAAGGTAAGGGTCATCCCAGTAGAATTTTCGTACCTCAATCATGAATTTCCTTTTGTCTTGGGTGCTAAAATCCTTTGGTATTTCACCTGCAGCTAAATAGTTTACAATATGAGCAAACCATGGTAGAGAAATAATACAAAGTAAATGCTCATCGGGAAAATCATCTTTGATTGGTATGTGGTCAGAAGTGTCCTCGAATGTGAGTCTAGAAAAATGGTCTGCCACTACGTTCTCCACTCCTTTCTTATCTTTGATGGTGATGTCAAATTCCTGCAAAAGCAAAATCCATCGTATTAATCGTGCCTTAGCATCGTTCTTTGTAAAAAGGTACTTAAGGGCTGCATGATCTGTAAAGATAATAATAGGAGAACCAATCAAATAAGCGTGGAATTTATCCAAAGTAAATACTACAGCTAACAACTCTTTTTCAGTGGTGGAGTAATTCATTTGTGCACTATTTAGAATTCGACTAGCATAGTAAATGACAAAAGGTTTCCCTTCTCTTCGTTGTCCAAGAACAGCACCTACAGCAAAATCACTAGCATCACACATAATTTCAAAAGGTAAATTCCAATCAGGTGGTTGCATTATGGGTGCTGAAGTAAGCTTGCCAATTAATGTTTTGAAAGCCTCTTGACAGGCTTGTGTCCATTCAAATGGGGCATCCTTAGCTAGGAGGTTACATAGTGGTCTAGATATGACCGAAAAATTCTGTATGAATCTCCTATAAAAACCTGCATGACCAAGAAATGATCTTATATCCTTGACTGTTCTAGGTGTAGGCAATTTAGAGATTAATTCAACTTTTGATTGATCAACCTCCATTCCTTTAGAAGAAATAATATGCCCTAAAACAATACCTGAAGGTACCATAAAGTGACATTTTTCCCAATTTAAAACCAATTCTTAGCTTTATCTTTCAAAGAAAAAGGAAAGAACTTTAGCCTTACCGTTTCGTCAGTGGTATTTTGACTGTGAAGTGCTGCAACTACTTTCTCAAATTCCCTATTATGAACATAGGGGTTTTCATTTTCTGGACCATGGAAAGTCGAAAGTAATTGTATCATTCCTGTTTTAAAATCTACATGACAAACATTAGGTGAGAACATAATACAGGATGGTGTGGCTGTTCGTGCGGGATGAAGATAATCTTGGAGGGTTCTAATAGGTTGGTCCACATGTTCACTCATCGCGTCAGAATTGGAAGAATTATCAAACAAGCGATTAGAAAAATTAAATTCTGAATCTGATTCTAGCACGGGTCTACGAGCAAACCATCCAAAAGCGTATCTGTACCTGCACATACAAAGTAAAGAAAAGCGTAATACTGAAAAAAAATAATAATTACGAAAAGAAAAGTAAAATAAAATAAAGATGCAGAAAGCTAAAAAGAAAATGAACGAAGCTACTGCTCTTTTTTTTTTTTTTTTTTACAAACTACTAAAAAAAAAACTACAAATTCTTCTACCGTCTTCCCGGCAACGGCGCCAAAATTTGATTACGCCCAAAGAATAACGCGGTCGTTTACAGTATAGCTTTGGGGTGTCGATTCCACAGGGAGATGGATTGAGAAATTGAAGAACAGTAATTAAATTAACAAAAAGATTTAGATGAGTGCGAAAAGTAAATTTTAGAGTGTGACGTAAATTAAAACTAAATGAGTAATTTGAACAGTATAAAAATGAGACGAAAAGTAGAGTATCGGGAATCCTTTGTAAATAATTGGTATTTTAATTATTTTCGATTCATTAATAACTCAATTGAAAATTCTATGTCCAAATTTTCAATTGGAAAATAAAACATTAATAACCAGATTTAAATAAAATGTAATCTTTCAAAAAATCATTCATCACAATATAAGAACAAGAATTGTTATCAATATTAAGGAAATTCAACGTCGACAATATACTCGTAGAGCAATATTGCAACAGAGAATTAAATGAAAATAGATAACCAATTGAACCAAACATAATCAAAGGATTATTGCATTCAATAGAAAAAGCATGACTGAATCTATAAATGAAATAAATTCTAAGATTATTTGGTGATGAAAACATTTATAATAAATTTCGAATGACTAAACAAAAGAGTTTAATATTTGAAGAACACATATATGAATAAAAAATAATTATAAATACCATCAGATATACAAATTCATCCCTAGCTCTATTAGAAAATTAGTTACACATATTGAAAATATGCAACAAAAATTCTTCAAGGGATAATATAGAAGAGCCAACCATTATTTTCTTCTCTCTTCTTTGGTTTTTCTTTTCTTTTCTCAAGCTCTCAAAAACAATGTCTCTTCCAAAGCATCCAAGCACACTAAGCATTCTTAGAACACACATCCCTCCCTTCTATTTATAACCATCCTTCATGCAAGTTGTCATGACAAAATCATCACAATTTCAACTTGTTTTGCCATGTGCCATTCTTGAATCCAAGTGATTTTTGAGTTGTCAATTTGGTCATTTGTTTTCCCACTATGCATGAGCTGGATTTTGCTTGTAGGTTGAGTGTTTCAATTTTGCTTCTCTATCCATTAGTTGTCTTGTATGACTTAATATCTTGTGGTCAAATAATTTGTCTTGAAGAAACTTGAGTGCACTTCATCTTGCATATGAATTGATCATTGAATTTCCAAGTTGGTGTAGGAGTGCTTATTGGAAAATATGATGATGACATTTGGATTTCATACAAGTGGCTGAAAAATATCCAGGAATGTCAAGTGCAGGTGCGTCTACTTGATAGTCAATTTTTTCTTAGATTGAGTGGATATCTCTTCGAACATAAAACATAAAAGTTATAGATATTTCGCTTGCAGTTCTATTTCATCTTGAATCAGCTCAATCAGAGATTGGATGAGAGAGTTATGCCCATATTACGAAAAGATGTCAGAACTGTCTAAAATTTCGCAATTATCGTCATTTGCTCCTAATGCCTCTATTTGTGTCCTAAATCAAAATATAAGAATAATGAGTATATTTAGGTATCAAATAAGAATAAAGTATTAAACATTAAGAGAGGAAAATATGGCATTTTATATTCTCATCAATATATTAAATCATGCTTATATCTATCTCAAGATAAATGACCATTAATTTTAATAACATGAGTTATATCTATTATTTTCTCATTTCTTTTAGTATTTAAATAGAGTATTTAGAGTGCATTTTTGTGCACTCATTAGCGACCATGCTCCGAAATCTTTTATATAGGAACCATTCATGGCCTATCAACTGTTCTTCGTCGACCCAAAGATTTCACTTGACTTTATACACACTTGAGTGTACTGGGAGTTCCACTAAGGTAATGTCTCGCCTTAGCCTTTGGGGATTCTTATTAAAATCCTTATCTTGTTTCTTTTGAAAAACATGATGACTCAAAACATGAAACTTGTGACATGAATGGACATGCATGCCAAACTTGAACTTTCTTATGTATGGCACAAGATTCATGAGGCATTTGACATATGGAGCATGCATTTCCCAACCATGACTTGTGACTTGTACATGCTATAATATGTGAACATAATACCTTTTCAAATAAGTCATGCATATTCTAATAAAGCGAAAATCAAAACAAATCAATCCTAACCTTAGAGATGTCTAGGCTGAAACTCATAGTGGGTTAAACCCCAAAATTTTCTTCTTTCTTTTCTTTGGTTCAACTCATACATTTTCTTAAAATATTCCAAAACTCAACAATCAAGCCATATTAAATCACTAGCTGAAACACTACTATAGCTTATGGAGTCATTTTCTTCAATTACTTTTCATCATATGACCTTTTCTCCAAACCAAACACATATGTTCAATTATTCATTAAGGGAATTAAAGAGTATTCTTCCATAATTTACCCAAATACTTATGTCATAAACATATCATCAACTATGAGTTAAAGCTTAAAGTTCTCCAAAGAAACTCTCTATGGTCGAAAATCTATGAACTCCCAAATAAACTTTTTCTGGCATCTAAACATATCATACCATTATTCAAGCCCTTAGCCAAAAAATTATTAGAATATATTCCTTGAGTTCTTTAGTCAAATTATTACTAAATTCCTCAAATACTTTTTAGATCAAATCCTAATATATCACCTTAACAATGCATAGAGAGTGTCTAACAAAACTCACTCATCAAGCTAGTTAAATATTAAAGTAAGATAATCAACTAGAAGTTTACTCTATATATACAAAAAAAATAAAAATTGCTAAGATTAAGTTAAGGGTGCACTTACAAACCTTCCAAAAAATTTAGCAAAGAAAATGTAAAAAAGAAATAAAAGAACCCAAGATTAAAAACTATAAATGTCCTTTTTAAGAAAAACGATAACATTACTCCTTGGAAAACCTCTAGGCCAAAAGTCTTAATTGGAATAACTCTCAATTCTTTGCATGCTTAAACCTAAAGAAAGTTAAAAACACTCACCTTGTGAGGAAGAAGTATCCCACAAAAATCTTGGAAGAAACACACACAAGGATGCCAAGAGGGAATGCTTGGAGGGTGAAGAAGTGGAGAGAAATGAAGGGAGTAGGGTGATGCTCTCTTGGCCGAAACACTTGGAGATGGAAATAGAAAAAGTGGTGGGAAAGAAAAATACCCCAATTTCTGCCATGTGTTACCCTAAGCTTAGAGCACTAAAACCTATTTTTGGCTAGATTGACAAGGTTTGGTTTTTATCTATTCTAAGGTTGAGACAAACATAGAGAATGTAAAACAAATATAGGATTTGGCTCCCCCCCTAAAACGTCTATTTGATCCAAAACTCACAAGGAAAAGAGACCAAATTTTGCTTACATATCTCTTCCACTTGCCACTTGTCAACCATCTCTCAAAAGATATGTTCATTGAATGGAAAAAGACAAAAAGGTAGGCATAAGTCCAATCCGTCTCTCATTCTCAAGGAAAGAATTATGTCTTTACTTACCTAACTCCAATTTTCATGCAATGGCTTCTTGGATTTCCAAAAGGCAGATGTTCTTAACATGTCAAGTGTCTCAATTGATCTCTCAAACACTTAGGCATCTCCCAATCTCTCTTTCTAATCCGAAATTCTTTTTCAGAAAATATAAATCTCTTTTCTTGCACCTCTCAACTTCTCATGCAAAACTCCTTGGGAATCCAATATATATATATATATCTTAGTGTGCCAAGTGTCCTAAAAATATCACCAAGCACTAGGCGCCTCTCAAGTCTTCCTATGGCTTCACTTGAGTATTATCTCCAATTTAGGCCTAACTCACATATTTCTTATACAAGAAAAGACCTATGAGACTAAATAAGGATTATATCTCTAAACACTTTCAAAGAATGACTAAATTGAAGGGTATTCATTCCAAGTATGAAGAAAATACAATAAGAGAAAAATCTGGGTTGTTACAAAAGATGTCCTAGTCATGAAAGGATAGAGAAACACCTTCGATTGCATGAACCTTAATATCTGGTCTACTAATTTGCACCAAATTCCTTCCAAGTCTGATTATATTGTTAGTTACAGCTAAATACAATGACCAACTCAAATGCAAATCTCCCCTATGTCATTAACCTATATAAGAGTAAATTGAAATAGTGTTAAACCAATGTATCTTTAATATCAATTTATTGAAATAGTAGCAAATATCAGTAGCAAATATGTCCTTAGTCATTAACTTGTATTAAGAGCAAATTGAATAGTGTTAAACAAAACTCATTTTATAAATTTTATCAAATATAAGCAAATCATAATAATCACTTTGAGATAAAACTTTGACACAAATAATTTCTATTGTGATGGATAGATGAATTTGATATATAAAATTCCATTACATGAGAAATTTTTCAACGATTCTTAAAGTACATATTCCAAAAATAGATTCATGAACAAGGCTACTTTCTACATAAAATGTGTATATGGCCAAAAAAATCTATAACAAATATCATTTTTCCTTAAAAAGATAATTAGTTTAAACTTGGTAGATATTTTAGTTTCAGAAACAAATAATGAATTAGACATGCCATGCTCATACTGACCAACATCTATGCAAACCAAGATATTTGCATATGAGAATACTCAACATTTATAGCCTCCACTCATACTTATTCTAATCAGAATAGTCAACTTGCCTGTGGAAATCTTGCTACGCATGTGGCATAATCAGCTAATTATAGGAGATCATCCAACCCTTCCCTTGCCCTTTCTGCAAAGGTAAATACTATTAAAATTGAATCAAATAGCAAGTCTGTTAACGAAACAAGCACACATTTTATTTGGTGAGCATTAAACGAATAATATAGAAACAAATATGAGAGCTTTTTTCTTCTTTCACACTGAAGCAATGCTTTTGAAGAAATAAAACAAGAAAGCAAATAAAATGGTACAATGACTAATAAGTGTAATTTTTACATTACTTTTATTACCATTTTATTTATTAAAATTGTTAGTTTTCTTTTATTTATTTTTATTTTATTTTATTTTGATTTATTTTTTATTTTATTTGTTTGTGTTTAAAGGAATGAGAAGAATTATTATATTTTGGGCTGCATGGTTGTAGTTCAAGTACTACATTTCACAACACAAAAGGATTGGACTTCCACTTTACATGGGCCAACTAAAATACATTAAATTAGGGCCACTTGATTTTTGTTTACATTCTAAGCCCAAGTGCAGGCCGTATATTACCACTTTTCCAAATGAACTGCATGTTAACTCCTTGTGGGGCATGACATTCATTGTGATTTTGAAGGAAACACACTTTGGACTTTCATTCAGGTTGATGTACATATGAGAGGTAGACTTTGGTGCGAAAGGGGAAACCTGCATGCTTGTAAATCCTATTAGGACATGGTGATTGAAGGCGTTGTAGATAAATATATATATATACATTCACTTGATGTTTAGCATCGCAGGCTTGGAGAGAGACGAAGCCAAGAGTCAGTTGAGCAAGATTGGAGATTTTTTGTGATGTCCTCAATCTACGTTTGGGGATTTAACATAGATTGAAGAGTCAAAGTAAGTAACACTCAGCTACTTATCCCCATACGTATTGGAAGTTCAATGCATGCACCTAGGCTTACTATCAAGTGCAATAAAATTCGAAGCGGTAAGAGGTTAAAATAAAACTTTTACAAAATAGGCTAACGATCACATGGTAGAAATATAACCACAAATATAGCTTAATATTTACATCATCACATTGTTTTAATTTATACCATAACCTAGTTAGTTTTTTCTATCATATACATTTACATAATTTGCTAAACATAACTTCAGAGCCACCTCGGCTCCTTCTTAACCTTAGGAAACTCTCTCCCATAGCGAAATATGTCCATGCTAATACAAAAATCTCAACAGAGGTACTGGCCATACAGTGTCGTGTAGACCCCGCATATGGACAACGAGCCTTCTAAACCTAAAGTCAGACAACATCCAGCACGTTGTTGCTCCTCTGAAAATACTAACGCACCATGTCTCCAAACTCCCATCGGACGATCATAAATTTCATAAATGGGAGAGTCAAAATAGTCAAAAAGCGATAAGTTAGAAGGCCTTTTAGGGCTCCTCTGGGCCTCCCGAAACATAGGGACCTGGCCCTTTTCCATCGTCAATCTCTGCAATAATATTTAATTTTTTCAAAAAGAGACAATATATGCACGAGTGAGATTTCTTTGGAACTCTCAATAAGTACATTACTAACTTAATGAAGTATAGACAAAATAGAATAATAATATACATCACAATTATCACAACATATAACTTAAGAAATGCTTAATGAGACACATGCATATGAACGGCCACACTTTCTATACAGACTTGTACTCTTACATGGACCCATCATTTTATATTTAAAACTTCTATTTTATTGATTTTATTTTTTAATCTTGTGGGTCTTACTTATTTTGTAACATTGACAAGTGTTACGTATCGCCGTCTCCGATGGATTTTCTTAACATGATGCGTTAGTTTGGCTATACATATAACTCGTCAGTCGTTCGAGCGTTACGTATTGCCATCTCCTTTGTGACGAGTCTCATTTCAGTCTTCCAGGTGTTACGTATCGCCGTCCCCATCGTGACATGGAAAATACTTAACATAGCGGGCGTTACGTATCGCCGTCCCCACTAGTCATGTTAGTCATCCAGACATTATATATCGCCATCCCCATTGTGACATGACTCTTAAGTTATCAAATCACGTCAATCTTCTAGGCGTTACGTATCGCCGTCCCCGTCATGACATGATTTTAGTCTTATTATGTTCTTATAAAATTTTCTTATCATATTTTCTTTAAAACCGACGTCATGACTTATGACAAAATGTATGTGACACAATGTAACATGACCATAATTTTAGACTTTTAACATATATATTTCATATTCTTATGAACCTTATGATCTGTATAAACATATCACAATAACATGCGTCATGTGCAAATACTTTCATGTCACATAGTCTTATAGCATCAAAATATAACAATTTATGCTCTAAATAAATAAATCAAATAATAAAATATTAAATATTCAAGGCTGGCTGAACCCTATGAGAATTCAAAATTTATTTTCTTTTATTTCAAACTAATCCAATCTCTTCATTTCTACATACTCATTTTCTCCCAACTTTAAAAATGAATTTAAACCTAAATCATTTTATTCTCTTAGTAAATTCTTAACAAATTTCTTGGATGCTAATTCTTGAATTTTTCCCAACTAAACTAGAGTCACTAAACTCATCATAATTATTAAAATATCATTCAAATGATTAAAATCAAGTAGATAAGAATTTAGAATAAAAAATTCACCATAAACCTTATTAAAGCCAAAATTTACTAGGATGAATTTCTTTTTTTTATTTTTTATTTTTTTGTCAAACCAAAATTTTGTATCTTTTACATAAATTCTTTCATATATCAAAATAAAACATATTCTTAAGTTCTTGTAATTTTCTTAGCATTTTTGTATAACAAAAACTAATCCGAAACTTAATGGATTTCATTTAAACACTTCAACAAAATTTAAGATCAAAGGAGTAACAAACATAATCTAATCATCAGATTAATTATTCTATGCAAAAATTAAGTTAAATAGTGTACTTACAAATTTCTCCAAAACTTGAAGTAGTGATTATCCTAACCTCTTGCAAGATTTCTTTCAAAATCACTCAATGGCTCACTTGGTTAGTGTTTGGAGATTAAAGGTTTGTAAGAGCTTTTCTTTCTATTTTTTTAAGTAAGGCCGTGTGATTTTTCATCAAAGGAAAGTATGAGAGTCTTATACACATATTTATATATGGGTGGGGTGACAAATGCATGAGCTTGGAGGGTGAAAATGTCCAAGGTATAACTGGTTACCTCTTGTCGTGTGGGTGATGTGTCCAGCCTCCAATTGCCCAATGATCACCCCTAATACTTCTGTTTTGTTGATAATATCTCTATATAATGGTCAGTTTTAAGCCACTTAGCAATTTAGCATAATGAATGGTTAGAAATTTTACCACATGGACATGATAAAGCTGGATATGCTTGGCTGTGTCTCCTACATGCATGAACCGGACTCCTTATCTCTTAGTGTCTCTCGACACTTCCAAGGATCCTCACCCCAAATTTTCACTTGTGTCATTCTAGAAGACAACTCTAGGACTTAGTGGAGAAAAATCTGAAATTAGCTCATTTGGTTAGATCCTAACAGATTTCTTACCCCCTATGGTTTCTCCATGTGTTGGGCTAACAAAGCTTCTAGATAACTTCTCTCCATTTGCCACATACCCCATACACTTTTCAAGATGTGGGAGAACTAGAGAGCCAATCAAATTTCATCCCTAATAGTAAGGCGGTGGCACATGTTCAATTCAGGTTCCACTTTTCGTTCATTTCAGGCCCGTTCACTTCACGCCTAAATAAGTCCATGCTCCAATCTGTTTCTCTAAATACTTAAAACATGAACGTTTTAGATCATCCTCTTAAGGTTCTATAGGATTTTGAATAGACTAATTCTAAGTTTATATGAGAAAGTTATGATTAATCTACTAAAACGTGATGAATCAGCCCAAGAGCACCAATCCAGGCATACCAAGTAATTGATTCTTGTAATTTCAATTTTTCTAAAATATCCACCTGACTTTTCAAAAATCATCTCTTCCTAAGTCTAAATTCAAATTCTCTAATTGATACATTGTTCTAATTTTCAAAAAGTAACAACAATTCATGATTTTTCATCCAATAGCTTAAAAATTTTTGGATTTTAATACCTAAACACCATATGTTTCTAAAAATCCCATAAAATGCTAAAATGACCTCAAAATAAATATTTAACCTAAGGAAGACTTTCTTTTCTTTTTAAAGGGAGCATTATTACATTTTTCTTGGGAGTTGTTTTTAGGAGAAGGATATGGAGGACATATGCGAGAGTTGCATGCTTCATCAACCAATTTTAAAAAAGGGCATGAGTTTTATTTGTTTTCTTTTTAATTTCATTATGAACTAAATTTTATTTTTTAGAGCGTTGATGTAGTCTATTATTGAATACAATTTATATTTTAAGTTATTTTATTTTTAATACTTCTATGATTGAGTGTTTAATTTTTATTCTTAATGCTTGCAATTTTTCTACGAATTATTGTTAGATCAATTGAATTACAGTGAGATCGAGAGGTGATTTATTATTTTAATTATAGAATTAAATACCATTAGTTGAGTGAAAATAGAGATACTTTACCGTGACTAGTGTAATTTATAAAAAAATTCAAAGAACGTAATGAGTCTCCAATTAATTAAATTCAAATAGAGGTATGGAGTTGTTAGTTGGAGATATTTTTAATATTATTCGAGAGAAGATATTGAATAGTTGAGAAATTTTTAGTCATCAACATTGGTTTATTGGAATTTAATAATTAAGAATAATAAATTTTGTGGATTTGTTAGGTGAATTAAAAGCTCTAGATCTGCTCTTATCATATTTTTGCAATCTTAGATTTTACACTTTTTATTCGCAGATTTATTTTTGTGAAGTAGTTTAATTTAATTTAGATGGTCGAATCGTTGAATTAATTTAGTGAATTTTATATTCAGTAGCATAATTAATCCAAGTGGGTTTGACATCCATTTTTTATAAAATACTTTTTTACTTGTTACGATTTTGTACACTTGCAGATATTTTTACGCGAATAATGACCTAGTGGAAGAGTACCTAGATCTTCACAAAGTCACTGTACTCAACTTCAACTCAAATGGAAGAAGTGGAAGGACACAAGAATGGAAATAAATTAAAAAAAAAAAAAACTTTGCGAGCAGATCTGGGAAACAGAGGTAGCTAAATTTTGGCGAGTGAATTACAAGGGCATCACTAACTAAAATATGACAAGTGGAGGAGAGGACGGGGAGGAGACTACCCGGAATAGGGACTTACAAAATCATCAAGTCTAGATTTTTCACCCAACAAGTTAGGAGATTTTTTCCGTTGATGGGTAGCTTTACCATACGATCCCCATTCGAAGGGCCTAACTTCCATGGATTTTCAAAAGGGTGGAAGATGCTGCTAGGGTTGGTTTTCTGTGGATGAGGGACACAGTATGGCGATAAAAGTTGTAATAGCCCAAATTTTCTTAGGTAAATTATTTTATGGAAATTACTTTAAGGAAATTTATTTGATGTATTTATTTTCTAAGAAAATAGAGTGGGAGATTTAATTGAGGAATATGAGTTAGCACTTGGTGTTGAGAATTATGCATTCGCGGATTAAACTATCGAGTTTTAGTTAAATGGGTATAAGTTCTTAATATGAGGTCCAAATGAGGTGATTCCAATTGGTATATAATCTTGAGAAATAGATATAAAACTTATATGTTTTAAGTTTTAGAGATTCGGAAGGGATCAATAACTTATTTGGGAAGCAAGTGGGTAGTTCTGGAATGGGCTTAAATGGAACTCGAGTTGGATGAAGTGAACTAATTTGAGGCACGTAACTAATTAGGCAATTGGTTTTGAGATTTTATAGGATTAGGACATGTGTATGGATAGTTGAAAATGGATGGAAAGTTGATTTGGAAGCTAATTGGTTAGTTAGTGTGATGGAAACACAAGGGGAGCCAAAATCTAGTTGATAGGTAACTAAGTGGGTCAGATTTGGCTCTACCCTAACTAAACTAAGAAGTGGCCTTCTAGAACTTATTAAATAGAGACTTAAGGGATTTATGAAGTAACCAAATGAGTGTAAAAATCTGGAGAGGGGCGTGTGACACAAGGAGAGGGCTAGAGATGGGAGGTGCATGTATGGTTAGGTGAAATGCCACCTCACCTCTTATCCCTTTAGCTCACACGTCAGCCATGGATCAAAATTGGCAACAAAAATATCTCAAATGTGAGCCCTTGGATGACTAATCCAACTGCAAAGTCTAGGATTTTGGAGGCTTAAGCCTCATCATAGGATATGCTTAGGTGGACACCTCATCACCCATGCAAACAGATAACTAGTGCACCTTAGGGTTTTTCCCTCTTCTCCCCCTCATGTTGGTCAACCACCATCCTATAAATAGACCCTTGAGAGCTTTCTAAGCTCCTTTAGAAGGAGAGAACACATTCCCTTTGGAAGATAACTCTAGAAAAACCCTCCTAAAACCCTTAAAAGATTTCCTTTGTGAGCTAAGTGATTTAGTTTGGGGAAAAGCTTGCAAGAAGTTGGTTGGATCCATTCTCTTGAACTTTGAAGAATTTGTAAGTCCATATTCTAGCTTAACTTAAGCATGGAAATGGTTCATTGAAGTGATTGAACTATGTTTATTAGTATTGAACTCTTAAGAACATGATTTAGTGACAAAGTGGCATATGAGTAAGATTGGATTTAAATTATCTTGTAAAAATGTTCAATAAAATTTTAAGAACTTAGATTTAAGTTTTCAAGAAGCCAAATAAAATATAGTAAAAAGATTGGCATGTTCTGAGTAGAAAAACTCCTAAAGCCGTGATCTCGCTTAACCATCGCTCGACCTGTGGGTCGAGCGAAGGCAAAATATGACCCTTCGCTAGAGTATCGCTTGATACTCTGCTTGAGTGAGTTCGAACCCGTGAATTCACTTGATATTCGCTCGACACCAACTCGAGCGAGTTCCAACCCATGACTTCTCTTGATGATCGCTCGACACCCGCTCGAGTGAGACGCCCTGTTTTGCTTAGACTCAGGGTTTTCCTGGAATAAAATTAGTGTTCCAAATGGAAAGAGCTATAAATGAAAAACTCATATGAATAAGAAAGGAACAACTAAAAAGAAAATGATGTATAAGAATAAGTTAGTCATGTTGTGATGGGGACAACGAGACGTAACGCCCGAATGATTGACGTGCCGATAAGGACGGTGATACATAACGCCTGTCGTGTTATAAGAGTGTGTGGTCTTCATGGAGACGACGATACGTAATGCCCGTGAGACTAATCTGAGTAGCGGGGATGGCGATACGTAATGCTCGTGAGACTGATCTGAATAGCGGGGACGGTGATACGTAATGCCCGCAATGATATATGTATATGTTTTGTGTCACGACGGGGACGGCGAGACGTAACGCCTGGAAGGTTGACACGAGACTCATCACAACAAGGACAGCGAGATGTAACACCCGGATGATTGATGAGTATATATGATGGGGATGGCGAGACATAATGCCCATCAGTGGTAAGAAAGAATAAGAACTTTTAAGGAAACGGTATAATTCCATATAAGATTACATATTCGGTTGAGCCAAGAAAGGTACCAGTTAGACCGTGGTCTGATGATGTATATCTTAGGGTAAATTTCCCTAGTCATTTAGTGGTGATAATATCATGGTTGCTTTTTCCCTATTTCTTATAAGTTGCTTATGTACTTACTGAGATTTCAAAGGAAATCTCACTCTTTTGTGGTTTTATATTTTTTTTGTGCATACCAACTATATACAAGATTCAATGACCAATAAGGGGAAAGCCTCGATGAAGCAGGAGACTTCAGGGAGTCCTGAGGGACTCTCTGACTATAATCAACCTACAGGAGTTTGGAGCCTTGACACAACCACTTTTGCTAAGGAGAAGCGACGCACAGGATGTTGTTTAACAGTAGAACTAGATGGCTCGTTGTCTATGTGTGGGGTTTACGTGACTCCACAGGGACAACAGCTCCAGCGAGACTTTAGTGTTAGTATGGATAGGTTTCACTATGGGAGAGAATTCTCAGAGGTCAAGAAAGAAGGCGAGTGAGGTGAAGGAGAGTCTTTTAGAAGAATGTAATATATTTTTTTTGCTAACTTGCTACTATTTGGGCCTTGTATATGTAAAAAGGTACAATGTTAAGCTATTAATGAATGACATGAATGTTGTGATTATATTTTCCAGGTGATCTTTAGAAAGTTTTATATCCAAAACCAGATCCGCTACGAATCACATGATATATGTATTTTATTCTTGTTAAGTACGAGGGTGAGTAGCCAAGTGTTACTTATCCAGACAACTTAATTTACGTTAAATCCCAGATGTAAATTGGGAGCGTCACAGAGTGGTATCAGAGCTATTACGTCTCTGGGTAAAATCCACAGTGTCCTAGGAGAAATGGATCACATGGCACAAGAATAGGCTTGAATCTTTATCAGATTGGAATTTGGAGTAATATGGATGAATGTTTTGGACTTTAGGAATTTGGAAATTTCTAAAGCAAGTATAGCTTATGGTAAAGTTGGGTATGTTTCAGGAAAACAATATGCCAAGAGGTCGTCTTCCTTTGAATCGAGTAGACGTGGTAGCCCAAAATCCTTCTCTAGTTATCCCTCCACGTACAGAAAAGCAGATGGCACCGAACCCACTGTTGGGAGAAAGACAGACGGCACCAAACCCACTGTTGGGAGAAAGACAGACGGCAACGAACTCATCGTTGGGAGAAGGACAGATGACACCAAACCCATTGCTGGGAGAAGGGCAGATGGCATGGAATCCACCCTTGGAAGAGGGACAAGTGGCGCAAAACCCCCCGTTAGAAGGAGCCTAGGCAATAGCTAAAGCTATTCGAAAAATGACGGAAGTGGTGAGAAATCAAATAGAACAGAGCCTTCATCATCAGCAGAATGAAAATAGAAGAGAAGCTCAAGGGCGTCCGTATGAGAAATTTTTTGGCGTACCGATACCCGCCCTTTCCCGAAACTATGGTGGGACACGAAGCAAAAGATGCTAAAGTTAGAATTGGGAGAAAATGTGGTGCCCACATGGGAAAGGTTCAAGAAAGAATTCGACGATCGATTCTTTCCGGAATCTGTGAAGCGGCAGAAAGCTTTAGAATTTACTACGTTAATACAAGGCAGCATGACGGTGGAACAGTACGCAGCGCGATTTATGGAATTGGCAAGATTTTCCTCCGATTTGGTAGCTACTGAAAAGATGAGAGCCCAGAAGTTTCAGGAAGGACTGCAGCCACAAATTCGTATGTAGGTGGCATGTTTGCAGATTGAGAACTTTCAAGAACTGGTGAATATAGCAGCCATAGCAAAAGTTGAACAGAGGAGTGTTATGGCGCAAACTCAAGCATATGGAAAAAGAAAATTTCAATTTTCTGGGGGAAAAGATGCTAGGAGGAAACCAAATTATAGATCCATGGATAGAGGAAAAGGAATAGCAATTAATCCAAATGTGCCGATTTTATTTCCGCAATGTGCAAAATGTGGGCGTCGACACAGAGAGAATGTTGAGTTGATACTAGAGTTTGTTTCTGATGCAGCCGGCCTGGACATTTGATAAAGGATTGCCCTCAGAATACCCCTCAAGGAGTAGCTCCCGCAAAAGCTAAAGTTTATGCTATCACGCCTGGAGAAGTAGACATGGAGGCAGACGAGACTATAGATGCTAATGTTATTACTGGTAAATTTCTAAGTCCCCTCTTTTAGTCAATGAATGGATTCTTTGGGAGTGGTAATAATAATAATAATAGTAGAATAAAATTTTCTTTAGGTAAGGTTAACTTGAAGTAATGCATGGTCTATGCCTTGTTTGATTCGGGTGCGATAAGATCTTTTATTTCATATGATTGTGTCCAAAGGTGTGACTTAGAAACGGAATTCTTGGCCCAAGAGGTTATGGTAGTCATGCCCATTGGAAAGGTAGCAGGATGCCACTGGATGGTAAGAAGTTGCCTCTTGGAAATTGGAGGTTCACAGCTAGTCACTGACCTGTTACTATTCCATTTGATGGAATTTGATTTAATTTTAGGTATGGATTGATTGACCAAGTACTATGCTAAACTTGACTGTCGCAAAAAGGAAACAGTTTTTGGCTTACCCATGGAGGAGAAATTTTGTTACAAGGGGGAAATATTAAAGGCAATTTCCTCCATAGTAACTACTAAGCGAATAAAGAAAAGTATTAACAAAGAGACAAAGGGCTACTGGATAATTATGTTAAATTCCTTGAAAGTTGTTAAGAGTATTCATGGAATTCCTGTTATGGAAGACTTTCCTCAAGTCTTTTCTGAGGATCTGCCGGGACTGCCTCCTAATCAAGAAACATAATTTTTTATTGAATTGGAACCAGCTACAACTCCAGTTTATAAGGCTCCGTATAAAATGGCACTAGTGGAATTAGAAGAATTGAAAGCTCAGATTGAGGAACTTGTAAGGAAATGATTTATCAGGCCTAATTCATCCCCATGAGGAGCACCAGTACTGTTTGTGAAAAAGAAAGATGGGACAATACGGATGTGCATAGACTACCGAGAATTGAACAAGGTCACGATTAAAAATAAATATCCGTTGCCACGGATAGATGACCTGTTGGATCAATTAAGAGGAGCAACTGTATTTTCAAAAATAGACCTTTAGTCTGGCTATCATCAGTTGAAGATCAGGGAGCAAGAGGTACATAAGACGGCTTTCCAAACTCAATATGGGCACTTTGAATTTTTGGTTATGCCATTCAGAGTGATGAATGCATGATTACGCCCAAAGAATAACACGGTCGTTTGCAGTATAGCTTTGGGGTGTCGATTCCACAGGGAGATGGATTGAGAAATTGAAGAACAGTAATGAAATTAACAAAAAGATTAAATGGGTGTGATAAGTAAATTTTAGAGTGTGATGTAAATTAAAATTAAATGAGTAATTTGAAAAATATAAAAACGAGACGAAAAGTAGAGCGTAGGGAATTCCTTGTGTATTTGTGGTATTCAAATTTATTCTTAATTCATTGATAACTCAATTAAGAATTCTATGTCCAAATTCTTAATCGGAAGATATAACATTAATAACCAAAATTTAAATCACATGTAACTCTTTGAAAAATCATTTTTCGCGCTTAACTCTCATAAATTGTTATCGATATTGAGAAAATCCAACGACGACAATATACCTAAGAGGCGATATTACAGCAGAGAATTAAATCAATATAGATAATCAATTGCTCCAAACATAATTATAGAACTAATTCACTCAATAGAAAAAGCATGACTGAATCCATAAACGAAATAGATTCTATAATTATTTGAAGACGAAAAAAACATCACAAATAAATTGAGAATAATAGAACAAAAGAGTTTTAATATTTAAAGACCAAATACATGAATCAAAAATAAATTACAAATACCATCACACACACAAGTTCATCCCTAGCCCTCCTTGAGAATTTAGTTACACATATTGAAAATATGCAACAAAAATTCTCCAAGGGATAATATGGAAGAGCCAACCATTATTTTCTTCTCTCTTCTTTGGTTTTTCTTTTATTTTCTCAAGCTCTCAAACTAATGGCTCTTCCAAAGCATCCTCCCACACTAAGCATTGTCTTAGAACACATACCCCTCCCTTCTATTTATAAGCATCCTTCATGCAAGTTGTCATGACAAAATCATCACAATTTCAACTTGTTTTGCCATGTGCCATTCTTGAATCCAAGTGATTTGTGAGTTGTCATTTTGATCATTTGTTTTCCCACCATGCATGAGCTGGATTTTGCTTGTAGGTTGAGTGTTTCAATTTTGCTTCTCTATCTATTAGTTGTCTTGTATGACTTAATATCTTGTGGTCAAATAATTTGTCTTGAAGAAACTTGAGTGCACTTCATCTTGTATCTGAATTGATCATTGAATTTCCAAGTTGGTGTAGGAGTGCTTGCTAGAAAATATTATGACGACATTTGGATTTGATGCAAATGGCTGAAAAATATCCAGGAACGTCAAGTGCAGGTGCGTCCACTTGATGGTCGATTTTGTCTTAGATTTAGTGGATATCTCTTCAAACACAAAACATAAAAGTTATAGATATTTCTCTTTCGGTTCTAGATCATCTTGAATCAGCTCAATCGGAGATTGGATGAGAGAGTTATACCCATTTTACGAAAAGATGTCAGAACTGTCTAAAATTCCGCAATTATCTTCATTTGCTCCTAATGTCTCCATTTGTGTCCTAAATCAAAATATAAGAATAATGAGTATATTTAGGCATCAAATAAGAATAAAGTTTTAAACATTAAGAGAGGAAAATATGGCATTTTATATTCTCATCAATATATTAAATCATGCTTATATCTATCTCAAGATAAATGACCATTAATTTTATTAACATGAGTTATATCCATTGTTTTTTCATTTCTTTTAGTATTTAAATAGAGTATTTAGAGTTCATTTTTGTGCACTCATCACACCCCCCAACTTACTCATTGCTAGTCCTTAGCAATTTTCATGCAAAATGATGAGAAAGACCAAAGAAAATCACACATAGGGGCCATCAAGACACATTTTTTAAATTTACATATCAAAACAATCTTAGAAATTCAATAACCCTTTCACAAGTAATTCAAATATAGCAATCCACAGAGTGTGTATGTGTTCCAAACTATTTTTATCAAATCAGAGGTTTCGACAAATGCAACATTAGAATATCTTAAGCAAAAAGGTTCAACTCCATAACTCACAGGTATAGAAGTGTTTCATGTATGGGTTCTCTCTATGGAGTTGACAAAGGTGTACATTTACTCTCATGGAAATTTTAGCCAATTATATATAAGTAACAAGTAAACATTGATCTTATAATAGGAATACTAACAAATGAGATTTCCACCATTCTTTCCACAAGCATACTTAGGATCGGAAAAATCAACACAAAGGGTTGTAATGTGCTTTAGGGTTGGGGTTCATAAGAAGAAAAGGTGAAGAGATTTCAAAAACTTCCAAGTATACACAAAAGGGAATCTGTTAAATTTTTCAGTAGACTATACTTTCCTTTTGATGTACTTTTCAATTTTTTAGATTTTTGACTAAGTACACTTTTCCATCTTCTTTTGCCACTGGTGTTTTCGCAATTTGATGAACTCTTTCATAAATAATTTGATGGACACATCTAGCACCATGCCATTTTTGTCATGGTTTTCTTTTTTCTTTTTTTTTTCTTTTTTTTTTATGATAATTTCACACCTAGTACACACTTGGAAGTAAAATGGTAGAAAAATATAGTGTATAAGCTATACTCCAATGTGGAGAGGTATGGATGATGTAGATATGAAAATAAAAGGCCATATGTGTATATTGGCTCAAAATTGGCTGCTAGGGATCTATGATGAAAAGGCTCAGCTTGAAAGGCTCAAACGTTAATCCTAAGTTGACTTTCGTCATATCCCAATTATATCCACCATCTTACCACAAACCATGTAATGATATTCTCAAAAGAAGTGTCAAATTCAACAAATCAATGGATACTTATCACAATTTCTGTATTTGTAAACTCTCAATTCTCACAAAATTCACATGAATACTTGAGCAAAATAATTCTTTAGTTACATGTGTCAAATCACCATGTTACCACAAAGTTTGGAGAAGTGCATAAATGGTTTTGTGGATGCTTTAGCAAAATGATTTAAGATGGTTATGAATGAGCATGAGTATCATGTGTGAAAAGATGCCTGCGTGAAAAACATTTGGCAATTTTTTATATTTTGATTGAAATATGCCACAGAGTTTAAATGATAAATTTGTATTCCCACCCCCCAACTTAAATGAAACATTGTACTCAATGTTTAATAATCAAAATTGGATGGGGAGTAACTAAAAAGGGTAGGATACACCTGATGTGTGATGTAGATAGCTCGCTAAGCGTCAAAAGTAGTGATCTGAAATGACAAAATGATACTATCCTGCAAACAAAAATAAAGAAAACAGTAGTAAATAAAAACAAAACAAAACAAATAAGATGATAATAATAATAATAATAATGATGATGATAATAATTATAATAATAATAATAATAATTATTGTTGCATGCTGTGGTCAAAGTTGGTAGACCAAGTTTACAACCGGACTATCTTCCACTTCTTGAACTATTCCTCTTGGGTCAAAAATGAAACGCTTATTTGCCCAATAAACTCGGTGCTCGAACTTCATAGGTAGGTGGCAAGACTTTAGATTAACTTTTGGTACTTGCCCACTTGAAGGAATCTGTTTTTCATTTTTCTCAAGCAACTCCTCAAACTTCGGTTGCCAAGCCTGTGTGCTATAATCTTGAGTATTGTAAAAAATTGCACAAATATTAGCTACATCAGATGAATCACTGATAGGATTATACTCAAAATCAACAATAAAATTCTCAAGGGGATCAGAATCATGAGTTATGAAAACTTCCCTGTCTATGAGTGAGTCAATCATATATATCTGCTGGCACTCGTGATTCTTCACAGTTTCTTGTGCCATATGTTGACCATGAGGTATAGACTGAGCTTGAGAAGGGAGCTTACCTTGCTCATTTACACTCAAGAAACTCGTTATTTTAGATATCTGGCTCTTTATCTCCTTTTGTTCTTCAACAACCTGCATAATCAAAGATTCAAATTTTTGATTAGTCTTACCCTGTATTTCAATAAAAGTATGCAAAGTATCTTCTAAAGAATTTCTAGAAGATTGAGGTGCATGGTATGGTGCAGGATATGATCTAGAGAGTTGTGCAGGCTGCTGGTTTTCAGACTTCCAGCTGAAGTTGGGGTGATTACGCCATCCTCTCATGTTAGCATGTGTAGGACAGTCTTGGGCATGATGATCTACCCTACCACAGACAACACATGGCCCAAAAAAGTCTACATGATTAGCCATATGTGTTGGTTTTGAGTTTTTCATTTTCAATAACTCTAATTCTCTAGTGAGCATTTCAACCTTAGCCTTAAGGTTATCCTCTTCCCTTAAATGGTAAATACCACCACTCGGGTTTCCTGTAGGTCGTGACCTGTTTGTGCTATCAGTAGCACTAGGTCCAGTCCAAGTATGAGCTTTTTCAGCAAGTTCATTGAGGTACTCTATGGCCCCATCGGGATTTTTCTGTAAAAATTCTCCATTGCACATCATTTCCACGAATTGACGTTCCCTGGGCGTAAGCCCTTCATAAAAATAACTCACTAAGCGCCAATTCTCATATCCATGGTGGGGACACATACTCAGCAATTCTTTAAATCTTTCCCAAGACTGGTACAAAGTCTCACTATCCTTTTGTGCAAAGGTAGAGATTTGTCTTTTTAAAACATTGGTCTTATGTTGGGGAAAGTATTTATTGAAAAACACTTGAGTCATCTCACTCCATGTTCCAATAGACCGTGGTCTTAGTGAGTACAACCAACTCTTAGCTTTATCTTTCAAAGAAAAAGGAAAGAATTTTAGCCTTACCGTTTCGTTAGTGGTATTTTGACTGTGAAATGTTGCAACTACTTCCTCAAATTCCCTAATATGAATATAGGGGTTTTCATTTTCTAGACCATGAAAAGTCGGAAGTAATTGTATCATTCCTATTTTGAAATCTACGTGACGAACATTAGGTGAGAACATAATACAGGATGGTGTGGCTGTTCATGCGGGATGAAGATAATCTTGAAGGGTTCTAACAGGTTGGTCCACGTGTTCACTCATCGCGTCAGAATTGGAAGAATTATCAAACAAGCGATTAGAAAAATTAGATTCTGAATCTGATTCTAGCATGGGTCTACTAGCAAACCGTCCAAAAGTATCTTTGTACCTGCGCATGCAAAGTAAAAAAAAGCATAATACTGAAAAAAATAATTACGAAAATAAAAGTAAAATAAAATAAAGATGCAGAAAGCTAAAAAGAAAATGAACGAAGCTACCGCTCTTTTTTTTTAAAAAAAAAACTACTAAAAAAACTACAAATTCTTTTACCGTCTCCCCGGCAACGGCGCCAAAATTTGATTACGCCCAAAGAATGACACGGTCGTTTGCAGTATAGCTTTGGGGTGTCGATTCCACAGGGAGATGGATTGAGAAATTGAATAACAGTAATGAAATTAACAAAAACATTAAATGAGTGTGATAAGTAAATTTTAGAGTGTGATGTAAATTAAAATTAAATGAGTAATTTGAAAAATATAAAAATGAGACGAAAAGTAGAGCGTAGGGAATTCCTTGTGTATTTGTGGTATTCAAATTTATTTTTAATTCATTGATAACTCAATTAAGAATTCTATGTCCAAATTCTTAATCGGAAGATATAACATTAATAACCAAAATTTAAATCACATGTAACTCTTTGAAAAATCATTCTTCGTGCTTAACTCTCATAAATTGTTATCGATATTGAGAAAATCCAACGACGACAATATACCTAAGAGGCGATATTGCAGCAGAGAATTAAATCAATATAGATAATCAATTGCTCCAAACATAATTATAGAACTAATTCACTCAATAGAAAAAGCATGACTGAATCCATAAACGAAATAGATTCTATAATTATTTGAAGACGAAAAAAACATCACAAATAAATTGAGAATAATAGAACAAAAGAGTTTTAATATTTAAAGACCAAATACATGAATCAAAAATAAATTACAAATACCATCACACACACAAGTTCATCCCTAGCCCTCCTTGAGAATTTAGTTACACATATTGAAAATATGCAACAAAAATTCTCCAAGGGATAATATGGAAGAGCCAACCATTATTTTCTTCTCTCTTCTTTGGTTTTTCTTTTATTTTCTCAAGCTCTCAAACTAATGGCTCTTCCAAAGCATCCTCCCACACTAAGCATTGTCTTAGAACACATACCCCTCCCTTCTATTTATAAGCATCCTTCATGCAAGTTGTCATGACAAAATCATCACAATTTCAACTTGTTTTGCCATGTGCCATTCTTGAATCCAAGTGATTTGTGAGTTGTCATTTTGATCATTTGTTTTCCCACCATGCATGAGCTGGATTTTGCTTGTAGGTTGAGTGTTTCAATTTTGCTTCTCTATCTATTAGTTGTCTTGTATGACTTAATATCTTGTGGTCAAATAATTTGTCTTGAAGAAACTTGAGTGCACTTCATCTTGTATCTGAATTGATCATTGAATTTCCAAGTTGGTGTAGGAGTGCTTGCTAGAAAATATTATGATGACATTTGGATTTGATGCAAATGGCTGAAAAATATCCAGGAACGTCAAGTGCAGGTGCGTCCACTTGATGGTCGATTTTGTCTTAGATTTAGTGGATATCTCTTCAAACACAAAACATAAAAGTTATAGATATTTCTCTTGTGGTTCTAGATCATCTTGAATCAGCTGAATCGGAGATTGGATGAGAGAGTTATACCCATTTTACGAAAAGATGTCAGAACTGTCTAAAATTCCGCAATTATCTTCATTTGCTCCTAATGTCTCCATTTGTGTCCTAAATCAAAATATAAGAATAATGAGTATATTTAGGCATCAAATAAGAATAAAGTTTTAAACATTAAGAGAGGAAAATATGGCATTTTATATTCTCATCAATATATTAAATCATGCTTATATCTATCTCAAGATAAATGACCATTAATTTTATTAACATGAGTTATATCCATTGTTTTCTCATTTCTTTTAGTATTTAAATAGAGTATTTAGAGTGTATTTTTGTGCACTCATCAATGCACCAGCGGTATTCATGGACTTGATGAACCGGATATTTAGACCATATTTAGATAAGTTTGTGGTGGTTTTTATTGATGATATTTTGATCTACTCTCAGACCAACGAGGATCATAAAGAACATTTAAAAGTAGTAATGGAGATTTTGCGGAAACATCAATTGTATGCCAAACTTAGTAAGTGTGAATTTTGACAACAAGAAGTTAAATTTTTGGGTCATATTATCTCAAGTGAAGGAGTTTCCGTGGACCTAGTAAAGGTAGAAGCAATGATAGAGTGGCAGCAACCAACCAATGCACATGAAATACAAAACTTCTTGGGATTAGCTGGATATTATAGAAGATTTGTGGAAGGATTTTCCAAATTGTCTGCACCTCTGACAGCATTGACCAGGAAGAATGCTAAGTACGTTTGGAGTGAACAATGTGAAAGGAGTTTTCAAGAGCTAAAGAAGAGATTGACTACAACACTAATTTTAGTCTTGCCATAACCTCATAAACCTTACGTGATATATAGTGATACCTCAAAAATGGGATTGGGGTGTGTATTAATGCAAGAAGGAAGAGTAGTCACGTATGCATCCCGACAGCTTAAGGATCATGAATAGAACTATCCTACACACGACTTGGAGTTAGCAGCTGTAGTGTTTGCTCTAAATATTTGGAGGCATTACTTATATGTAGAAAGATGTGAAATATTTACGAACCATAAGAGTCTCAAGTATCTTTTTAGTCAGAAAACCTTGAATATGAGACAAAGAAGGTGGATAGAGACTATAAGTGATTTCCAATGCAAAATCAAATATCACCCTGGAAAGGCTAATGTGGTAGCCGATGCCTTGAGTAAGAAAGTTCAAACGGAAGAATTATCAGTGCTAGCAGTAATGTGAGAAATTCTAGTAGTTAGATTATCACAGGACCTCAAGCTAATGGAGATTCAAGAAATTGTTCCTTTAATAGACAAGGAAACTAAGGAAGAATAACAAAAGAATGCTAAGCTGGAGAAGATGAAACAACAAATACAAGAAGGTCTTCGCACTTTATGATCTCAGGCGATGCAATGCTATACTTTGGGAGAAGGAAAATCATTCCTAATACCCCAGAATTGAAAGCAAGGTTGATGAAAGAAGCTCATGGTACACCATATACTACTCATCCTGGAAGTACTAAGATGTATCAAGATCTAAAATAAAAGTTTTGGTGGGAAGGAATGAAGAAGGATATAGCGACCTTTATAGCCAAGTGTCCAGTGTGTTAGTTAGTAAAAGCTAAACACCAAAGACTAGCCGGTAAGTTGCAACCTCTACCAATTCCCGAATGAAAATGGGAGGATCTATCTATGGATTTTGTGGTAGGATTTCCAAGAACATCTACTGGAAAAAAATCGATTTGGCTAATAGTGGATCGGTTGACGAAGAGTGCTCACTTTTTACCTATCTCCAACACAATTTCTATGGAAAGGTTGGCAAAAATTTATGTGAAGGAAATAGTTCGTTTGCATGGAATACGCAAGACTATCGTATCGAATAGAGATCCTAGATTTACATCTCGATTTTGGAAAAGTTTATAGAAGATGATGGGTACCAATTTATATTTTAGCAGCGCATACCATCCTCAAACGGATGGACAAACAGAAAGAACTATTTAGACTTTGGAGGATATGTTGCGAGCCTGTGTATTGGATTTTGACAAAGACTGGGAAAGTCTACTACTGTTAATTGAATTTGCCTATAATAACAGTTTCCAAGCTACTATACAGATGGCGCCATATGAAGCACTTTATGGGAGGAAATGTAGGTCTCCTATTTATTGGGATGAAGTGGGTGAAAGTAACATTTTGGGACCCGAGTATTTACAAGAAGTCAAAGAGCAGAGTACAAGGATTAGAAATTAGATAAAGACGGCGCAAAGTAGACAAAAGAGTTATGCAGATAATCGTAGAAGGGCTTTAGATTTTATGGTGGGAGACTGGGTGGACTTGAAGATTTCGCCTCTGAAGGGAGTTATGTGATTTGGTAAGAAAGGGAAGTTGAGTCCTTATTATATCGGACCTTATGAAATTATGGAAAAAGTAGGTACAGTGGCTTACTGCCTAGCCCTACCTGATGATTTGCAAAGAGTTCATAACGTCTTCCATGTATGTTCTCTGAAAAAGTGTTTGAATGATCAGCCAGTGGCAGTAATGGATCCACGTCCTATGAATTTGCATCCCAATTTAACTTATGAAGAGTGGCCTATATGAATTGAAGATCAGAAAGAACAGACCCTTCGAAATCGTACCATAGTGTTAGTAAAAGTACTATGGAACAATCCTGTTTTTCAGGCATCCACCTAGGAACATGAGGATGTAATGAGAGTTAATTACCCCACTTGTTTGAAACGTAGTTGTAATAATATACGTCATAAATTGAATCAGCTGTATGACATTTGTATGATATTTGTATTTTCTTTTATGTTAATATTCATTAATATTTGACCTTACACAGGATTATGGCTCCAAAAAGAAATGCACGTATGTCAGTCACCCCTGTAGATCAGTTAAGGAAATGATCTAAAAGAATTAGAGAGAGATTTCATAGGGAAAACTGAAGCAATGGAAAGCTGAGAGATTGAGCTGGTTAAATAAAAGTGAGAGGCACATAACCCATATTATGGACATAGACGAAAAGGGTAACCCTGTAAGTAGAAGAGCGTTACCAGGTGAGGAAAGACAACCCACTCGAAAATGGTTAAAAGCAGAAAAAATATTTTTGAGAAGAGATGATAAAGGAAAATCTGTCATCGTAGAGTCATCTGATAGATCTGAAGATCGGAAACGTCAATGTGAAGAGGGACCCATAATAGAAGAGATAGAGGCAGAGAGATTACGTGCATTGCAAGAAATAAGTGTAAATATGTATTATGATCCAAATGTAGACATGATATTTTACTACTCTCAAGATTCGCTGCTTAATGAGGAAAGAGTACCTACCTCTTTAGAAGAATCTACTGCTGCTAGCAATCGAGGTATAGATTCCTTAAACCCTTAATTATTTATATCTTAGCGATTTCAGGGACGAAATCCTTTTTAAGGGGGGAGGATGTAATAGCCCAAATTTTCTAAGGTAATTACTTTAAGGAATAGAGTATTTATTTTCTAAGGTAATTATTTTATAGAAATTACTTTAAGGAAATTTATTTGATGTATTTATTTTCTAGGAAAATAGAGTGGGAGATTTAATTGAGGAATATAAGATAGTACTTGGTATTGGAAATTATGTATTCTCGGATTAATCTGTTGAGTTTTAGTGAAATGGGCATAAGTTATTCATATGGGATCCAAATGAGATGATTCTAATTGTTATATAACCTTGAGAGATAGATCTAAAACTTATATGTTTTAAGTTTTTCGAGATTAGGAAGGGATCAATAACTTATTTGGGAAGAAAATAGGTAGTTCTGGAATGGGCTTAAATGGAACTTGAGTTAGATGAAGTGAACTATAACTTATTTGATATCCCACTCGAGCGAGTATCTTGGTAGATCATATTTTCCTAGAGTTTGAGTGCCAATTTAGAAGAGGACTATAAAAGCAACCTTATGCTTGCTGCTCAAGAGTGGAGAAAAATAGAACAAAAAGGAAGAAAGCCCGTTCAAGAGCCTTGAGAGAGAACTCTACTCGCACTCAAAGGTGCTTCTCTCTTGGATCACTTATTTTCATCACAACAAACTCAAGATTAAACTTTGGGTGAGTCCATTGGACTGGATATGTTCATTAAGCTGGAAACGGTTCTTCAAGTTGCTTGGACGAAGAAATCAAGATGTCTTTGTATTATAAGGTGTTTGATCACTGCTTTTATACACGTGATTTGAGATTGTTCCCAGAATGCCCTTGGTGGAGCCGTAACATTAGAAGGGAAGGCAAAGACCTCGGTCATGACAAAGGTGTATGCGATTATACCAGGAGAAATGGATGTGGTGGTTGAGAAAGCTATTAATACTGACATCATTACTGATGAGGTTATATTGATGCAAAATGTGGGGTATGCATTGTTTGATTATGGAGCGACTAGATTCTTTATTTCTTAGGATTGTGCTCAGAGGTGTAAGTTAGATGTGGAGCCTTTAGCCCAAAAGATTCTAGTAACAATCCCTTACAAGAAAATAATATGATGCAATTAGACAGTGAGACATTGCCCATTAAAGGTTGTTGGTTTGAAGTAACCACCAATGTAGTAGTTTTTTTCATTTGATGGGGTTTAATTTAATTTTAGGCATGGATTGGATATCTGAGCAGTATGCTAAGATTGACTATCGCAAGAGGAAGATAGTGTTCATTTTGCCTGCAAAGAAGAAACTCTATTACGAGGGGGAAAGTAGCTAATTCTGTTTCCTCAATCGTGACAATGAAACGGATAGCAAAAGGTTTGAAAGGAGGAGTAGAGGTGTTCTTTATAATAACATTGAGTTCCCTGGAAAAAGCTAAGGGTATTAGAATAATCCTAGTAGTAGAATATTTTCCTCAAGTATTTTCAGACAGTTTACCTGGATTGCCCCTAATTGGGAGATGGAGTTCTCAATCGAATCAACATCTACGACTCCAGTGTATAAATCACCTTATTAAATGACACTAACAGAACTGAAGGAGTTGAAAGTGCAGATCGAGGAGTTGCCAGAAAAAAAATTTATATGATCACCATAGGGAGTACCAGTCTTGTTTGTAAAGAAGAAATATGGGCATAGGATGCATATTAATGTAAGAAGATCGGGTAGTTGTATATGCATCCTGACATCTTAAGGATCATAAACGAAATTATCCCACTCACATTTTGGAATTGGCAATGGTAGTGTTTTATGGGAAATATGGAGATACTATTTATATGGGGAAAAATGCGAGATGTATACAAATCACAAGAGCCTCAAGTATCTGTTTAGTGAGAAGAACCTGAATATGAGGTAGAGAAGATGGGTCGAAACTATAAGCGGTTTCTTGTGTGAGATCAAGCATCACCCTCCAAAAGCTAAAGTAGTGGCCGACGCATTAAGTTGGAAAGCATGTGGGAATTGTTGATCAGAAGTCTGCAAAGAGATGATGTGCTAGCAGCAGTACAAGAGATTATTTTCCTAATGGAAGAGAAAATTAGTAAAAGAGTAGCGTATGAATGCCAAGCTGGAAAGGATTCGGTAGCAGCTGCTATGCAGAAGAAGGCCTTTGCATTTTACGATCTCAGATAACAAGATGAAGTTCGTGAAAGTAGGATGTTAGGACTTGAGTATCTATAGGAAGTCCAAATGCTAGTAGAGAGGATATGAGAAAGAATGAGGATGACTCTACATAGATAGAAAAGCTATGCTGATAAGCATAGAAGGTCTTTAGAATTCATACTAGGCAACTATGTATACATTAAAATCTCACTTATAAAGGGTGTAGTGAGGTTCGGTGAGAAGGGAAAGTTAAGTCCCCGTTTAATTGGACCCTATGAAGTTATAGAGAAGGTTGGACCAGTAGCTTACCGCCTGGATTTACTAAAAAGTCTGCAAAGAGTTCACAATGTATTCCACATATCTTCCTTAGGGAAGGACCGATGATAGCAATGGGTCCAGGTCGTAATAGGTTACGCTCTAACCTAACTTGCAAGGAATGGCCAATGCAAAATTGAGGATCGGAAAGATTAGGAACAGAGAAATTGCAGAATTTCTTTGGTGAAAATACTTTGGAATAATCCTGCCTTCCAAATTGCAGAAAGATTAGGATCGGAAAGATTTGGACATACGTTTCCCATGTCCCTTCCAGTAAGCGACATGGGAAACGTGAAGACGTGATGAGGGCTAGCTGCCTTTGTTTGTTTGTAAACTAGTTGTGTAATGTTTTCTTGATTGAATTTTGTTGTGACTATCTATGTATATATGAGTGTGAGACCTTGTTGATTTTATGATTGTTGTTATTATTTTTGGCTTCTTTGATTGTTTGTTGTCCTTTAGAAATCGTTGTGAGTTATTGTGCGACCTTGAGCAGAAGACGGTTTGAACTAAAAGAATCCAATACCAGCTGAAAGTATAGAAGTTTATCTGAGTTGGATTCAGTCGCCAAAACGATGCCTTAGCGATTTCGAGGACGAAATCTTCTTTTTAGTGGGGGAGGTTGTGATGAACAAGAATTTCAGACTTTATTTTTTTTTAATTAATTAATTATTATAAGAGTGATGAATGTATTTTATTTAATTAAACACTTGCAGTTGGGCTTAAAATTGAGTTTTGGAAGCATGTCTTAGGTAATTGGGCCAAAGTGGAGTGGTAAAGCCTTAAGCCTATAAGATTGATCTATAGTCAACCAAGCCCATATAAGAGATACATATCACACTTAGAAGAACTCTAGTGAGTCTTCAAAGACTAATCAATAAAAAGAGAAAAGACTAGTAGTTGGAGGGTTGACTAGTGAGTTTCTTGGAAGAAAAAAGTGTTGAAACCAAGAGAAGACTTTTTCATCACTTGGAAAGCATGGGTACCGTGGGATGCAAAAGGGAAAGAAGCCAACTCTTCCAATTGAGTTTCCATAAGAGACTATCACATCTAAGTGATTGACTTATGCTAGATTGTGTAAGAAGTGGAAGATTTGTATGTAAGGAAAATCCCTTGGAAGATGTGTGATAAGTGACAAGTTGGGATGTTGTGTCATTGGGAAGAGAAATGTTGGCTTGAGAAAGAGGGGATATACGTATGAAGGGAAGCCAACTTGCTCACTTTAAGTTTTCCAATCTGAAATTCTTGACATGACAAAAAGGAGGTGGAGTGTAAGAGCATCTTTGAGAAAATGTGTGACAAGGACATAGGAAAACTTGTTGGAGATTTGAGGAAGTGAGTATGCATAGGAGAAAAAGCAAGAGGAAGCCAAGCAAACTTCACTTTGAGTTTCCCTATGCAAGCTTTACTTTTGATGTGACAAAAAGTAGATATGGTATAAGAAAATCCTTAGGAAGATGTGTTGACTTGTAAGGGCATGATGGTGGCAAGTGAAGTGACTATTTTTTGAAGGGAAGTAGGCTATGGATGTGGAAGCAATAGTGAGCCAGTTCTCACTTCGTTTTTTCCAAGAAACTCACATCATATCTAGAAGCAAGATTTGTGTAAGAAATCTTGGGGAAGTGTTTGACAAGTGAGATATGTGTAAGAAGATTTTTGGGAGAAGAAAATTGTTGATAAGTGTGTAGGAAGAATGTGAAGTGAGGAGTTTGCTTGAGAAGTGTGCATGACAAGTGATGTGCCTAGATACTCAAGCAAAAGAAATCTTCCACCTTGTGAAGAGTTACGTATGAAGAAGAACCAACCTTACTTTTTAGTTTCCGCATGCAAGATCAACTTTTGACCTAGAGATCTAGTAGGATAATCTTGACTGAAACCTAATTCTAGGGCCATCATTTGGACTTGACTTGGAGCCTTACACTTTTGGTTTCTCTCCCATGTGTTTCGGGAAACCCATTTCCTTATGCTAGCCGACCATGTCACAACCCCTAACCCATCATTTCTTCTTCCATCAATCAACCTAACTTGTCCATCATGTGTCTTTCAACCCTAGGTAGATTGGAGTGGCCTATGACCCTAGAGAAGATCACCTCATGGCCGTGTATGCCTTGGCCAATCCACCACAAGCTTGTTTTCCTCCCATCCTCAAACTCTCGACCAAGTCTCTTTCTCTCAACTCTCTCCACTTTTCTTCACATTTTATTACCTTACAAACACCATTTCCTAACAAGATCAATGGTGTTCTTCAAAGATTTTGTGAAAACTACTACTTTGAAAGTAAGTGATATTTTCTCTCAACTCTTTCTTTTCTTCCAAACAAAGATTAAATGAGCTTTTCTTTCTAAAAATCTTTTATCACCATGTTCCTAAATATTTTTCTAGAGCTTGCATGAAAGATCTAAACCTTTTGGTTCTCTTTTAAAAATGAAATGAAAACTAGTATGTTTTTGTTAAAATAGCTTTCTTTGAATCTCAAAAATGATTTCCTCCTAAGCATGACTTTTTGTTTATATAAAGCAACTATTTTTCTAAGTTTAATCATGTTGTTCTTTATATATTTTCAAGTTTTTCTTACTTTATGTTTGGAGTATTTGTAAGTACATTCTTACCTTAACCTTAGCATCACTTATATGTGTAAGGTGAACTCATGATTGTGAAGCTTTGCTCTCTTGTTTGGCTTGTTTGATTAGTGAGATTTTTATGTGAAGCTTTGCTCTTTTGCTGACTTATTTATTTGGTGAGTTTATTATGTGCTCTTGAAGTATTGTCAACATGTTGTGATAGGTTTTTAATCTAAGATGTTATTGTGGAAATATAGTTGTTACTTGTTAGAAGTATAAAAAGAAACGTCCTATGATGATATCGGGTTAGTGCATGTAGAAGGATAGTATGAACTTGTATTGGTATTGCTTTGATATATGGTTTGACTTGTATGTTTGGAGAGTTGGTATATTTTTCCAAGTATTATGGGGATGATACTTTAGGCTTTACTTTATACCATGATTGTTGGAATATAATGATTAGTTTATTGGAAAAATGTAAGGAATATGCCAAGGTAAATTCAGTAAGTGGATCTTTAACTTACCCTAGCATTCCATGTATATGTTTGTGATAATTGATGGATGCTTGGCGATGTTAGGATAATCATTTGAAGAAATACTTGGTGTATTTTTGGTTGAAAAATCCATGTTTAGCTAAGGTGTTATTTTTAGGCTTGAAATCTGTATTATGTTTGAGAATGTAATCACTTTATTGCAAAGGAAAATAAAGAATATCCATATAATATTTGGTGACAAGTGTATGACCATGATAAGGTTTTTGGGTTGAAAAAGTTTGACTTGGTGTACATGTATATTTCAGTTTTGAAGGTTTTAAAGTTAAGATTTTCAATGCTTAATTATTTAATCATGAGATGACTTTGTGTTGGATGTTTGGGGATTTTAGAAACATGAAACTAGTAAAGTCTATTGGCATAAGTTTCAAATGTTTATGCAAGAACAAGTGTGGTAATTATTTTGGTGACAAGTGGTTAAAAATATTTTAATCTAAAAGCTTTAAGGTTCAGTCAAGGCCTCTTTGAGGTGTTGAGAAATAATTGATGTGAGAGTACGTCAGAGAGTATCAGCTTACGGGATGAGTTTGGTAGAGTTTTTAGAAAGGATGGAAGAGAATGATTCAGGAGGAAGGCCAAGGATTCTCGCATACGAGAGGAAAACACTCATGTTGAGGTTGACAAAAAGGTCTTAGAACTATATTGAAAATGATTAATTGTCAAAACCCTTCTCTTTTTCATAGATGTTTTTGAAAATTATTTTAGTGTGTCCTATGTCCATTTAATTAGAAATTTGGGGGTGTCATAGTAGAGATTATGTCTGACCTCCTTTCCTTTGAGGTTGACAGAAAGGCTGCCAATATCACTAGAAGAGCATTAGCATTAGACTCATCATTGAACTCATCAAATGCAAATTTGATAATTTTACGTAAAATAATTATACATTAGACTCATCAAAACTTACCAACTCAAAATTTGAGTTACAATATTTTAGCATCATCTTTAATATTTGAGGGGTTACTATTCACCCATCAAAATATTTTTTCATTGCTTTTAGTATGTTTGTTGGTTTCATAAATTGTATATTAAATTATTATTTTGATGAATCTATTGATGAATCCAATGTGGAGTTATAGATGTGGAGGTGTTGAATTTTCCTCAAAATTATACTTTCCATCAAATTTTGAAAAACATTTGATGTTTCCAATATTAATGTTCTAAATAGGTAATCATCTATGAACAAACATTTTTAAAGGTCTTGTCGTGAATACATTACTATTGCGAGCTTGTTTACACTTCTTTTGGGTTTTTATGGTTTCTCATGGTTGATCATTCTACTTTTAAAATTACATGTATAATTCTTTTGTCCTTGACCTAGTTATCTTTTTGTAGCATTGGAACTGAGCACACCCGAGATGATTGCAAAAAATTGTACTATGCCCTTGATGGGAATTTAATGTTCGATATGTCGTGTAGATTTAGAATATAATCCTTAACAATGATTATCTTCTTCGGCTTGGTCTAACATCGTTTGCTAACATTGACCAGTTACCTTATGGCCATGAGGAACTTGCCATGCATCTACGAGAATATGACCAGATATCTATTTTGATTTTTTACAATCCTTGATTTCTTTTATTCTGGGGCTCAATAAGTATTTTTTATAAGAAGTGGCAAAGTACTAATATTGAGTTTATAAAATAGTTTGGCCATTTTGTATTCAAAATGATTATTTCAATCCACTAACTTATAGATTCTTATTTCTGGTCTTCTAATAGTTTCTTGAGCTTTGGCAGTTTCCAAGTTGCTACCTATTTGTTTATTTGTCATTCTTCTTGGATTTAGACCCCCTCCATACTCAAAAGGAAAAATATGTATTGGAAAAGAATTCTTCTTTAATCAACGACAGCATAAATGATTTTTAATGATGATTTGGAAATTCTGACAGTCTCCACACTATCACCAAAAAGCTTTTTTGTGAGGGTTTGTGAAAACCATCACTAAAACCAGATGACAATTATTTGGGAAAAAAGCTAGGGACAAACGCCAGAGACAAACGGCTGACAAACACCTACTCATAATTTGTGATGTTTGGTGACTGTTGTGTGTTGTGTGCAACACATATCTATAGGCATATGTTTGTCGCTTATCTCTAGCATTTTTCTCTAGTATTACTCATTATTCAGACGTTCGAATGTAGGAAATTTATATTCGAAGGTCATTAGGACTAGTATTATGCCCCAAGGCTTAAATCCACTACAACATATATCACTTTTTGCCATAGAGTGTATTCATCGCAAAATCACCAAATTTTGTCGAAACTATACTTTTTTTCAAGAATTTTGCTGGTGGCACGTTCGTTGAATATAATTCATGATTACGTATATTATATCCATGAAGACCAAAACTCGTGGCAAATGCCACAATCTATTGTGACGATGCATTTCGTGTATATTGTTTTCAGATTTTGTCCCAATAAAGGCTCTCAGGTTTGTGATAGTGGTGCCAAAACTATAGATATCCACTGAGATACCTCCTGACAATATTCTTGTTGTCATGAACGTAATTTTCACGTATGATTTTCCATGTTGATGTATAGCTGAGAGATAATAATTACCACCACCACAAGTGGTCATGATAGGTTAATAGTGACCAAACTTGTTCATGACAATTGGATATTTCCTGTGAAACTATTTCGTAACAATCTTCATATATCCCTTTAATGTCTTTCGTAGCAATTACCGTAGCTATATAAGATAAATCACTGAAAATTTATGTTATCTTAAGTTTTTGGGATGAAGTCATTTGGTGGTTATAATCTAAACTATTTCCATTGTGCATGTGATTGAATTAAATCTCATGTACTTAAGTTATCACAAATAATCATTTTCCCATGTAGCCTTTTGTCTCAAAACAGATTTGTCTCTTTGTATATAAAATATGATATCTCCACCATTTATATTTCTTGCATTACAGTTACATCAATGACAGTACAATAGGTGCTATTTTGTGCTATTAACCCCCATTACATCCAAATTAGGAAAAAGATGTATGCATTCATCCCTTAGTGGGCACGTGAAAGATAGACTTAACACCAGTCCATAGCAACAATCTCCTGGATCTCGAACATCAATATAGGTGGACCAATCACATTGTTGTTTCTCTATATTGATGGAAATTGAAGCTGCATACAAGATGTATAGCAAGATAGTGAGTAACTCTATATGTTCATTTCCCAACTAACATTAATCTACACAAAATAATGGGTGGTAAATCTAATTGTTAATAGCACATTAACTAACTAAACCAATTTAATAAACATTAACTAACAACCTACTAATCCACTTTGACCAAGAAGCAACTTACCAAACCAATTTGATTAATAGCACATTAAATATTAAATCCGAACTAATCAAACATTAAATTGTAAAGCAAGGTAACTAATCAAACACTAACTAACTAATGAGATAAAACAGAAAATTAATTTAAATTACCTACCTACTAACCAAAGAAAGTTTCTAGTCACTATATATTTTTTTAAGTATTGTGTTTCAGTTTTTTAGATATATTAATAACATTTTCAAATGACAAAAACTGTTAAATGATTTTGGAGCAACCAAGAATAACATACAAATATTGTAGCTTCCTGAGTAAGCCAAGCTGCATTTCCAAGATCACTGTAATACCACATTAAAATTAGCATAAAAATATGTCTGTAAAATGTGATACAACCCGCAAAAAATTAATTTATAGCTGTTCAATTCATTCTAGGATTGCAAAAGATATGTTCTGAACTCAAAGAAATCAATTTTCTACTTTTTTCTTTTATAGCATTACAATCAAGACTAAGGAATCAACATAATAGAGTACAGTACCCACTACATTAGCCCCAAAACACAAATTAACCATCATCACAGCCTTACACTATACATGCAATCCCCAAATAATTAATTATTAATCAATACCAAATGTCGTAAAGGACCTAACAGAAGAAGAACCAAATACAAAGGATTGAGAGAAACAATAATTATTGAGAAAGAAAACAATTGGTGGCAAAATAGTATTGGAGTAGAGAGAATTAAAAGAACAAAGCAAAGAACATAGAAATCAACATACAAAGGAAGATAAATGTGATAAAGGATATAAAAATCATCACAAAACATGCTCATTGAAAAATTCAATTATAAAACATGCTCACTAGAATGGCTACCAATAAGATTTCTAGAGACCAAAATCATAAAGAAATATAATCAAAGTATGCTCTAATAAGTTCAATTATAAAACAAAACACTTCTTCCTTAAATGAATAAATGAAGGAAAATCGCACTGCTCAAAGTTAACACCAACCTTCCAAAATCACCTGAAACCAAAATATAACAAAGCTTGGATAACTGCAAAACCATATACTAACCAAAATCTAGCAAAACAATATGCTAATCAAAACCATACTTGGATAACAAAGACAATACAATTCACTACATACTTATTATGAACTGAACATATATATATTACATTATAAAACTGAGACAATTTATATATACCCATTAGCCAAGTTTGTTTCATTGTTTGCCCAACTTGATGCTTTAGAAAAATAAAAGAAACTCCCTCCCAGCTGCAAGCTAAACATCTTACAGATGTTTAGCTTTGAATCATGCACATACACAGTTGCAAGTTTTTCAATTGGTAGGGCAAGGCTCATGTTTGTCTTTATCAAAATCCACATATAGGATATACAGATAATGTAAGGCCCGTAGCCAGGCCCAGGTCGGTTTAAGCGAGACCCAGCCCAGCTCCTAGAAACGGCACCGTTTCGCCCCAGGTAACTAAACCCCCCGCCCCATTTCTTTCTTTCTTTCTTTCTTTCTTTCTTTTTCTTTCTTTCTTCTCTTTTCCTTCTCTTTCCCTTGGGCGACGGTTTTCCCTCTGTTCTTCGCTGCCTCTTCCTCACGCCCACTCCCCCACGTCCTCGGTAGTTACCGAGCTCTTCAGAAACCGCAACGAAATATTTTTCTCTCCCTCACATCTTTCGGCATTTGCAGCTTGGTTTTGGGTCTCCTCTCTTGCGCCGAACTCCCCTGTTTTTCGTTCACCTCTTGTACTCGCCGGTAAGTTTTCTTTTAATCCCCTAGTGTTTTCAAATTTCTTCTATCCATATTGAGATATGGATTTGGGGTTTTGATCACTTAAAAACCTGGTTAAATTTCATTGTTTATAGTCGATTTTGAGGAAGCTGGAAAGCAATCTCGGTCTCTGTTCTCTCGCGGGTTCCCTTCGATTTCTGGTAAGAACTTCTACCCTTTTTCTTGAGACCGATTGGAAGCTCGTATGCTGGTTATGCATCGTATTTTTTTATATATAAGTTGGCGGTGGTTTTGGGTTTTGGTGAATAGTTGTTGAACCTTGTGTGGATTGAGGAAAATTTGATTTATTTGAAAGTATATACCCGGTTGAGTACTATTTCTATATCGAAATATTTATGGATTTTATTCTCTCGAAGTGATTTTTGGTGAATGTTCAAGGGTTGGTTGTCTAAATTTCTTTTGTGGTTTTGGTGTTGTCGATGAGTTGTTTGGAGCATTTTTGGGGGTTGATATAGGATGAAGGAACATGATTTTAGGTGTTGAAATTTTGTAGCTTGTGAAGTTCTGTTCGAACGCATATAATAATACTGTTTGGTGACTAACGGTATGTAATGAAGAAAACGTTTTTATGGTATTTTGGGGTTTTGAGATAAATACTTGGTAAGCTGGAATGATGAATAGTTGTTGAAAGTTTGTGGGTTTGGAAAATAGTCGTTGAGCGTATTCGATACTATATTTGATGGGTTTCTAGAAATTATGAAATTTTTTTAGACAGGCATTGTAGTTAACTTATAATTTATGATTTTATGCCTTTGGGGTGGTCATTAATATAAAGGAAATTATTTTCATGTATAGGTGACGAAACTCTTAGCGGTGAGACTCAAAGTTGTGATTTTTCGCTACAGCAGTCAGGTAAGCAGGGTTCGTATGCTCGATTTTATACCAAAAGAGGACTGAGTTTGACTTTTGAAAATTTATACTTTTGTTAGTTACGAAATGAAAACTTGAGAAAAACCAACCTCAGTCGATTGTTTGCATTATTCATGAAGCTTATATAGAAGAAGGAAAAATATTTCAGGCATGCATTGTGTAGACATGAGCTGCTTTTTGTCGTGTTATTTTCTGAAATGAGGAAAGAACATTTTTTTCTATTTGAGAAAAATTATGCCTTGATTGTGTTGCCTATACTTTATTTACATAAGCTTTATTCTGAAAATAGTTTGGAACTATGTGTCTTTAATAACTTTAAAAAACCTTTGGCATAGTATTCTGGTTGGTATTTGACTCTATCTCTGCTTTGCTCTACTCTGCTCTGTCTTTGCTCTGTTTGGATTGGTATCAATTTCCTATCTCTGAGTGCACCCATTTTGGAAACAAAGTGGTTTATTGTGGGCTTTCCTATGTGCACACTCGGGGCTCCGAGAATGAATAAGGGAAAGTTTCACCTCTGTCTCTGCCTGGTTTGGCTACCGGGATTTGCACAACCCTACCACGGGGGTTAAACATGGTCTTTGCTTTGTGAGATGCTCCGTTTGATATAGTGATAATACTAAGTTTTGTTATGCCAAAGTACTTTATGATTTAAATTGTCTTGATAATCATTTGTTTCTTTTATGCATAATTAAGTTTTGTTTCGTACTTTATTTCTTGGTAAATGCTCATGTTTACACGCTTGTATAGGTTTTTCGCTTACTGAGTTGTGGAAAAATTCACCCCTCTTATCTCATATATTTTTCAGATGATTTGGATGTTCCATCAGAAGACCAAGAGTAGAGTCTTGACCAAGTTTTAAGCTGTTAGAGCCACAGGCTAGATGGGGGAAAACAATTAATTTATTTATTATTTGGGTTCTAGTTTCATTGGATTTATAGAATGTTAATTATTCTTTATTTGTTAAGCTTTTTGGGAGAATGTGAACCCCCCTCATTTATGATTTATTCATATTCTTTTATTTATGACTTGGTGGACTTTGTTATATGGATTGGGTTGTGAAAAATATTGTTATTTTGAATATGGTCAAAGACCTATTATTTGTAGTTGAGGATGGATTATACCAAACAGGTGGAGTTTCGTAACCCCCTTCGAGTACGGGGTGTTACAGTTGGTATCAGAGCCGAAGGTTTTAGATTCTGCAGACTTATGCAATAAGGTTTAGGAATTTGAGGTTCTAGAAATTGCCAACTTTAGGAATTATTTGAGGTGTAGAATTATATAGGCTTGTGAGCTGATTTCATATTGTTGGAGAGTTAAAGGTTATATATTTATGTCTTTTATTTTTGGTATCATGTGATCTTGTTTGTGGTGGGTACTTCTTTTGTTTGGGGAGTATTATATACTTTGTTTTGATTACTAAGTTTACCTGTAGATGTTTATTTTTTTTTTAGCTAGTGGTTATATGTTTTAGTGAGCGATGTGTTTAATAGTTCAAGTGTTCTCAGGATGCCACCTCGACGTGAGTGAAGTGTGTCGGACTTGAATGCTGCCAGAAATGAAAGGGAAGCAAATCCAAGAGCTGCTAAAGTACTTCGAGCAGCAGCGCATCAGCTGATTGATGATCTCGCACAAAATTCATCTGGCCGTCACCGCACCACAAGTGAAAGAGGTTGCACTGTGGAAGATTTCAACAAGTTGCATCCCACGTCTTTTGATGGAAGAGGCGACCCGATACTGGCAGAGGATTGGGTACAGGATATTGAGGAGATATTTCGAGTCTTACCTTGCACGGATGAGCAAAAGGTGGCGTTTGCTACATTCAAGCTGACCGGGGAGGCGAAAAGGTGGTGGATCTCTGAAAGGACTATCAGGGAAGCTGAAAAGACGGAAATAAAAAGTTGGTCGCTGTTCAAGGAAGTGTTCCTAGAGCGTTTCTTCCCAGTCTCAGTTAAGGAAGATAAAGTTATGGAATTTGCCACTCTAGTTCAGGGAGCGATGTCAACACATCAATATGCAGCAAAATTTACCGAGCTGGCACATTTTGCAGCATATCTGATTCCAGATGAAGAGAAGAAGTGTCACAAATTTGAACAAGGGCTGAACGAGAAGCTTTTTGAGCGAGTAGTGGGCTTCCAAGTAAAAAAATTCACAGAATTGGTGAATAAGGCTACAATGTTTAAAAGAAGCCTTCAAAGAAGTGCAATTTTATCTGATCAAAGGAAGAGGTCTACCTCATCTGGATACCATGCAAGCGTCAATCAAGGATCGTGGAAGAAGAAAAATGAAGGGGGTAGCTCAAGCAATAGACCAGGCCAGAGTAATCGACAGCCCTACCAGTGCAAGACTTGTAACCAAGTGCATTCTGGAGAATGCAGAAGAGAGGCAAGACTATGTTTCCGTTGTGGCAAGTCAGGACACTACATCAGGAATTGCCCTCTGCAACCAGACAACAATAACGCGAGCATGTTTCCCTCCCAGAGAAATGAAGTTACAGGACGAGGTAACAATCAGCGTCCTACTGCACCTGCTCAAGTCTTTGCACTGACACCAGGAGAGGCTGAAAGCAGGGATGATGTGATCACAGGTATTTTCTATTTCCCTTTTCTTCTAGGATTAACTTGGTACTCAATGCGGATCTTTAATAGAAGGAGTATGTGTTTTTATTTTATTTTGTGATCACAGGCATTCTTCCATTGTTTTCTAATGATGCTACTGTGTTATTTGATTTTGGGGCAACGCATTCGTTTATTTCTTTGAATTATGCTAAGTTTTGCACTTGGGAAGGTGAAAGGTTGGAGTATAGTATAGTAGTCGCGACCCCGACAGGAAATTCAGTATCTTGTCATAAAATTCTCCGTGGCTGCCCCATATCTGTTGAAGGAAGATTAATGCTAGCTGACCTTATAATCTTTGATATGTTTGGATTTGATGTAATTTTGGGGATGAACTGGCTAGCTTCATACCATGCCATTATTGACTGTTTTAAAAAGGAAGTAACCTTCAAGCCTCCTGAGGGAGGTGGAATTCGATTTGTGGGGTCAAAAGTGAGATCACATCCATCAGTCATATCAGCAGTTCAGGTTGGAAAATTATTGCGATGTGGGCGTCAAGGATTTTTGGCTTGTGTCATAGATGCACCAAAGGAAGAGTTGAGTTTAGAAGAGATTCCTGTTGTAAGAGATTACCCAGAAGTGTTTCCTGAAGACTTGTCCGGGTTACCACCCGACCGAGAAGTAGAATTTGCGATTGAGATTACTCCCGGCACGGCACCGTTGTCCAAGGCTCCTTATAGAATGGTGCCATCAGAGCTCATCGAACTCAAAGAGCAGTTGCAAGACTTATTGGACAAGGGTTTTATCCGACCCAGCGTATCCCCATGGGGTGTGCCAGTTTTATTTGTTAAAAAGAAAGACGGGACAATGAGAATGTGCATTGACTATAGGGAACTCAACCGAGTAACTATCAAGAACAGATATCCTTTACCCCGTATAGAGGACCTCTTTGATCAACTATAGGGTGCACAAGTTTTCTCTAAGATTGACCTTCGGTCAGGGTATCACCAATTGAAGATCAAGGCAGAAGACGTATCTAAGACCGCTTTCAGAACCAGATACGGTCACTATGAGTTTTTGGTCATGCCTTTTGGCTTGACCAATGCTCCTGCAGTATTCATGGATTTAATGAATAGAGTATTTCATGGATTCCTGGATAAATTTGTGGTCGTCTTCATTGATGACATCTTGATCTATTCTAAAAGTAAGGAGGAGCATGAGGAACACTTGAGGCTAGTACTCGGAACACTTAGGGAGAAAAGGTTGTTTGCTAAACTAAAGAAGTGTGAGTTCTGGCTGGATTCAGTTATATTTTTGGGGCATGTGGTTTCAAAAAAAGGTATTTCAGTAGACCCAGGGAAAGTAGAAGCAGTAGTTAACTGGCTGGCACCGAAGAATGTTCGTGAGGTTAGGAGTTTCTTGGGATTGGTGGGATACTATCGTCAATTCATTGAGGGTTTCTCCGAAACAGCAGTTCCTCTCACCGCTCTTACCAGGAAGAATAACAAGTTTGAGTGGACAGAAAAATGTGAAGAAAGTTTTCAGACCTTGAAACAAAGACTTGTGACTGCCCCAGTTTTAACAGTTCCCACTGCGAGAGGTGATTTTGTGGTGTATAGTGATGCTTCAAGATTGGGTTTGGGGTGCGTATTAATGCAACACGGAAAGGTTATAGCTTATGCTTCTCGACAATTGAAAACTTATGAACAAAACTACCCCACACATGATCTAGAGTTGGCAGCGGTAGTATTCGCACTCAAGATTTGGAGGCATTATCTATATGGGGAAAAGTCCGAAATCTACACAGATCATAAAAGTTTGAAATATTTCTTCACCCAGAAAGAATTAAACATGAGACAGAGAAGATGGCTCGAGTTAATAAAGGATTATGACTGTACTATAAATTACCACCCAGGCAAAGCGAATGTTGTGGCTGACGCCTTAAGTAGGAATTCTTTGAGTCCAGCAATTGTAACCCTTACCATCCAGCCCCAGTTGTTAATGGACTTAGAGAGGGCCGGTATTGAGGTTATCACTACTGATACAAGCACTTTCGTGACTAGTTTAATAGTGCAACCAGATTTGTTAGAGAGAATTAAAGTAGCTCAGAAAGTGGATTCAGCGTTGACAAAGCTAGTTGAAGAAGTTAAAAATGGGGACAAAGCTGATTTTAGCATTTCTGAAGATGGAGTTTTGAGGTTTAGAGACAGATTATGTCTACCGGCAGATGATGCATTGAAGAAAATAATCCTTGAAGAGGCACACCGCTCTTTATATACAGTCCATCCAGGGAGTACCAAGATGTATCGAGACTTGAGAGAGTCTTTTTGGTGGAACGGTATGAAGAGAGAAATTGCTAAGTTTGTAGAACAATGCCTAACATGTCAACAGGTGAAAGCTAAGCATCAGAGACCAGCAGGATTGTTACAGCCATTGCAGATTCCAGAATGGAAGTGGGAGCATATATCCATGGATTTTGTGACAGGTCTACCGAGGGCTTTAAATGGACAGGATGCAATATGGGTAATTGTGGATCGCTTAACGAAGACTGCACGTTTTGTGCCCATTAAAGTTTCTTATAAATTGGAGAAACTAGCTGAACTGTACATACAAGAGATCATGAGATTGCATGGGGTACCAGTGTCCATTGTGTCAGATAGAGACCCTCGTTTCACTTCTAGATTCTGGAGAAGTTTACAAGAGGCAATGGGTACTAAGTTAAATTTCAGTACAGCTTATCACCCTCAGACAGATGGACAATCAGAAAGGACTATTCAGATTTTAGAAGATATGTTGAGGGCATGTGTGATGGACTTTAAAGGAACTTGGATACGACACTTACCATTGGTGGAATTTGCTTATAATAACAGCTTCCAGACTAGTATTGGGATGGCACCGTATGAGGCCTTGTATGGCAGAAGGTGTAGGTCCCCTTTATATTGGGATGAGGTTGGTGAAAGAAAAATACTGGTACTAGAGATCATTCAGAAAACCACAGAAAAGATTGATATCATTAGAGCTAGAATTAAAGCAGCTCAGGGTCGACAAAAGAGCTATGCTGATAACAGACGCCGTCCACTAGAATTTGAGGTTGGAAATGAAGTAATCTTGAAAATAGCACCAATGAAAGGGGTTATGAGATTTGGAAGTAAGGGCAAGTTGAGTCCTAGATATATTGGACCCTTTGAGATTCTAGAACGAGTTGGACCATTGGCATATAAGTTAGCACTTCCTCCAAATCTTGCGGGAGTGCATAATGTATTTCATGTGTCCATGCTGCGAAAGTATATTCCCGACCCAACTCACATCATTCATTATGAGCCGCTGCAGATTCAGGAAGATATGACATATATTGAAGAACCAGTGCGGATCTTGGAAAAGAAAGCACACATGTTGCGGAATCGTAGCATTCTCATGGTTAAGGTTTTGTGGAGTAATCATACAAGCAGTGAAGCTTCCTGGGAACTCGAGGAGGAAATGCGAAAGAAATACCCGCACATCTTCAACGAGGAATATGAATTCTTGTAGCAATTTTCGAGGACGGATTTTTTTTTTTTAGGAGGGGAGGATGTAAGGCCCGCAGCCAGGCCCAGGCCGGTTTAAGCGAGACCCAGCCCAGCCCCCAGAAACGGCACCGTTTTGCCCGAGGTAACTAAACCTCCCGCCCCCTTTCTTTCTTTCTTTTTCTTTCTTTCTCCTCTTTTCCTTCTCTTTCCCCTGGGCGACGGTTTTCCCTCTGTTCTTCGCTGCCTCTTCCTCACGCCCACTCCCCCACATCCTCGGCAGTTACCGAGCTCTTCAGAAACTGCAACGAAATGTTTTTCTCTCCCTCACATCTTTCGGCATTTGCAGCTTGGTTTTGGGTCTCTTCTCTTGCGCCGAACTCCCCTATTTTTCGTTCACCTCTTGTACTCGCCGGTAAGTTTTCTTTTAATCCCCAAGTGTTTTCAAATTTCTTCTATCCATATTGAGATGTGGATTTGGGGTTTTAATTACTTAAAAACCTGGTTAAATTTCATTGTTTATAGTCGATTTTGAGGAAGTTGGAAAGCAATCTCGGCCCCTGTTCTCTCGCGGGTTCCCTTCGATTTCTGGTAAGAACTTCTACCCTTTTTCTTGAGACCGATTGGAAGCTCGTATGCTGGTTATGCATCGTATTTTTTTATATATAAGTTGGCGGTGGTTTTGGGTTTTGGTGAATAGTTGCTGAACCTTGTGTGGATTGAGGAAAATTTGATTTATTTGAAAGTATATACCCGGTTGAGTACTATTTCTATATTGAAATATTTATGGATTTTATTCTCTATTTTCCGAATCCATTTTCAAAGTGATTTTTGGTGAATGTTCAAGGGTTGGTTGTCTAAATTTCTTTTGTCATTTTGGTGTTGTCGATGAGTTGTTTGGAGCATTTTTGGGGGTTGATACAGGATGAAGGAACATGATTTTGGGTGTTGAAATTTTGTAGCTTGTGAAGTTCTGTTGGAATGCATATAATAATACTCTGTTTGGTGACTAACGGTATGTAATGAAGAAAACGTTTTTATGGTATTTTGGGGTTTTGAGATAAATACTTGGTAAGCTGGAATGATGAATAGCTGCTGAAAGTTTGTGGGTTTGGAAAATAGTCGTTGAGCATATTCGATACTATATTTGATGGGTTGCTAGAAATTATGAAATTTTTTTAGACGGGCATTGTATTTAACTTATAATTTATGATTTTAGGCCTTTGGGGTGGTCATTAATATAAAGGAAATTATTTTCATGTATAGGTGACGAAACTCTTAGTGGTGAGACTCAAAGTTGTGATTTTTCGCTATAGCAGTCAGATAAACGGGGTTCGTATGCTTGATTTTATACCAAAAGATGACTGAGTTTGACTTTTGGAACTTTGTACTTTTGTTAGTTACGAAATGAAAACTTGAGAAAAACCAACCTCAGTCGATTGTTTGCATTATTCATGAAGCTTATATAGAAGAAGGAAAAATATTTCAGGCATGCATTGTGTAGACATGAGTTGCTTTTTGTCGTATTATTTTCTGAAATGTGGAAAGAACATTTTTGTCTATTTGAGAAAAATTATGTCTTGATTGTGTTGACTATACTTTATTTACATAAGCTTTATTCTGAAAATAGTTTGGAACTATGTGTTTTTAATAACTCTGAAAATCCTTTGGCATAGTATTCTGGTTGGTATTTGACTCTATCTCTGCTTTGCTCTACTCTACTCTGTCTTTACTCTGTTTGGATCGGTACCAATTTCCTATCTCTGAGTGGACCCACTTTGGAAACAAAGTGGTTTATTGTGGGCTTTCCTATGTGCACACTCGAGGCTCCGAGAATGAATAAGGGAAAGTTCCACCTCTGTCTCTGCCTGGTTTGGCCACCGAGATTTGCACAACCCTACCACGGGGGTTAAACATGGTTTTTGCTTTGTGAGATGCTCCGTTTGATATAGTGATAATACTCAGTTTTGTTATGCCAAAGTACTTTATGATTTAAATTGTCTTGAAAATCATTTGTTTCTTTTATGCATAATTAAGTTTTGTTCCGTACTTTATTTCTTGGTAAATGCTCATGTTTACACGCTTGTATAGGTTCTTCGCGTACTGAGTTGTGGAAAAACTCACCCCTCTTATCTCATATATTTTTCAGATGATTTGGATGTTCCATCAGAGGACCAAGAGTAGAGTCTTGACCAAGTTTTAAGCTGTTAGAGCCACAGGCTAGATAGGAAAACAATTAATTTATTTATTATTTGGGTTCTGGTTTCATTGGATTTATAGAATGTTAGTTATTCTTTATTTGTTAAGCTATTTGGGAGAATGTGAACCCCCCTCATTTATGATTTATTCATATTCTTTTATTTATGACTTGGTGGACTTTGTTATATGGATTGGGTTGTGAAAAATATTGTTATTTTGAATATAGTCGGAGACCTATTATTTGTAGTTGAGGATGGATTATACCAAACAGGTGGAGCTTCGTGACCCCCTTCGAGTATGGGGTGTTACAGATAACTCAAGGAGTAATAGACAATTGGCTGTCTTCACTAGTAAATTAGCTGGTATATATACAACCAATTTTGTTATCTGTAAGATTGTAAGATAACCTGGTATATAAACATCCAATTTATACATTACACTAGTTTTGTCATCATTAGCTTTGTATGCAAAAAACAAAATGGAAATTTATCTACAACGCCGAGAGGCCATGCAAAATCTCATCATGCTTCATGCATATATAGTTTCTCTATGAAAGAAGACAACTACTCCGACTCATAAACTTAAAAAGTTTTATATATTTAACAAGAAAATTATAAATATCCCTAAATAGATGTAAACAGATCTAAAAGTAATATATGTAGAGATATATCACTTATTTGACCATTTCTGTAAAGATACAATATTCTACCAGCAATGGAACTTTTTATAATTTGTAATTTGTGGCTTTCCTATTATCATTTGTAATTTGAGTGTATGTAGGCCAGGAGACAATACCTGCGTGTAATGCCATGCATAGCTTACAAATAACAAAATTGAAATGCATTAATACATTTAAGGTAAGACCAGAAAAAGACATCCAACATTGCCGATGATATATGGAAGCACCTCTAACAAAATTTACAACTTTGAAAAAATCTATGCATGGAAAATAATATAGCGACTTCTAAAATACAGAATTGCAACCAGAAATATTACAAATAAAAAAATCAGCAACTCCTTTTTCCAATAAAAGAAACTAAAAACAAAAATATTCTCCTAGTTCTGACATTCAACTTCAAATGAAGGTTATGTAGAAAATCTAATGAAAAGAAACCACGAAATTTGAGCAATTAAAATATAAAAATGCACAACAAATAAACCACACGTTAAGTCCTTGAAAAAGATAAGCCACTTCTATATAATTACAAGGATAAATCATGAGCAGATGAACTACTGAGGGTTTTGCTATATTCATGAAGATAAAATCTATCAAAAACAATGTCTTTTGCTTTTTTAAAATGTTTCAGGTATAACTTATGAGAAATGTTAACTTCTCACAAAACTCATTCCAAAAAAATCATGAATAGTTGTAATGGGTTGGAAGGAGCTATATATATATTAAGAACTAACCTAGATTTGAATCTCAAAGTCAATTAATGTAAATAAAAAAAATGACTTTTTAAGAAAGTACTTACATCGCGGATATGAACTTTTGATCACCATCAATGATGCATTTTTACAACACTCCAAAAACAGAATGCAGGAATTTTTTTTTTTTTTTTTAAAAAGGGATGGGGAAAAATTAATTCTTTAGTTCGTCATTATTGTCAATGTCTTTTGGCTTAAGATGGCAATGCCAATGTGAGTAGATTACAAACACCATACAATACTGACCTCAGAATACTGTCTACATGCATGCGTGGCAGAACGATGTACTCTTTTCATATTTCCAAACCAAGAAAAAAATACATTAAAGAGAATCCGTAGAAAATAACTTGACCATATATGAGTGGATACCAAGATCTTCTAGTACTCTCTTACAAATTAATCAATGGCAATGACGGCCAATACTATATATAAATGTAAGTTGAGGGAGGAAAAAGGGAATCCATCATTTAAAAGAAAACAAAAGATTAAGGAAGAAAAATACAAAGAAGACCATAAATGAGTTTCACATTTTTTCTCGGTCTGGCTTGCTTGCTAATATCTTTGCTGCAATCACTGGTATAAGAATCTCAAGGTCCACCAAAGTCTTTCAACGTCATGGCATAGGATTGCAAATACACTTAATAATATAATATTATATATTTTAATATAAATTTTTTATTTTTTTTAAATTTTGAAAATACACTAATATATTAAATATTAATTTTAGTGAACAATAATTTTTTTTAACCAATAAATATTAAATGCCCGAGTGCATATTCTAGGGAACAACATACCAACAAAATTTGAAAATACAATTCAACATGCTCAAAAAATTTGTCACAAAGATACAATCCAAAAATACAATTCATAATATTTATCCATCCTTTGCATTATTCAAAAAGATTGAAGCTGGCAAAATCTAGGATTGCTGCCATCCCAGATATATGGAGATCCAAAGAAAAAAAATATATCATTTTAACTCCTCTGCATTCTTCTCAAATTCTAAAACTCTGATCATTTATCTCCCACCTAGCTCAACCCCAATCTAACCACTTTCCAAATACAGCTCTCAGTCCATAAAAATACAATCTCCAATCCACAAAACAACCAAGAATAATAAAACTCAAATCAATGCAAACAAACCAAGGGTATACATGAGAAACATTCAGCCATGCATTTAATTAAAAAGACAGTCCAAGTTCTGTTTGAAATGCCTACAATAACCATGGTGGTAGTTAATAGGAATGAATGATATTTAATAACCATGAATAGAAGTAATCTTACTTTTACTTGTTAGAAATTAAAACATTCTCATGAATGCTACTAGGGTCCTGCATGCCAAATATTAATTCTTCTCATCATTTATATTCAGAAAGAATACAGTTTTTACTAGGAGAAATATGAAGAAAACACATACAAGCACAGTTAATGATTTTCTTTCATAAGCCAGGGCACTTGTATGAAATCAATTGCTAAATAAACTAGAAATATATGGTGTCTTGCAAACAGTTTCAGAATTAATGAAAATAAATTAGGCATATCCCAACTTGAGTGAAAACAGTTTTAGGATTACCATATCCAGTGCATACATAACAAGTACAAAGTCCAAAAAATTAATAGTCACCATATCCAGTGCAAACAATTTCAGAATGCATACATAATAGTCTTTTGCAAATACACATATATTAATTATTGAGTTTAGTTGTTTTGTCATCAAAGTCAAAATTATTAACTTTAGTAAATAATAAAGTCCTGAACAAATAATGTATGAAAAACAGAACCTTGTTTGAAACAAAATAGTCCAAGTCCTGTTTGAAACACTTACAAATAGGGGGCATCAAATAATTCATCTACTGCATTCCATCAAGTTCTCTCTCCCTCAAAATGCAAGGCATCTTCTGTCCACAAAACAAGCACAAATTTCACTTCAATAATAGACATAATCTAAAACATGAGCCCATATAAATTTGAGTACAAAAAATTGATGGAATGCAGTAGATGAATTATTTGACCAATAGATTTTCATCTCCAGATAATCCTAAGCACATATGCTCGTTGAGATTGTAGCAGTGAGATTTTAATATTTAGCTCATTAATCTTGAAGTAGAGAAGAGTTTAAAGCATAAATTGACTAGTGACTACCATGCTTTTGCTAGATAATCTAGCTACCAGCTCAAGCACTCCAATGAGCATAATTAGAAGAAGAAATCAAACCTAAACCACCGGGGAGTGTCACGAATCATGAGTTTAGAACTTGACAAAACCATATATAAAAGTGCTTGAACATAATTAATTAAATGGGTTTATGTGCTTGGTCTACAAGATGTTAATTGAAATTTTCTAACTTACTATTTTTTTAACAGAGGTACTCAACACCAAAAAAATCTCAATTAATTTCTGTCTCTTATACTCAATTAATTAACAAGGAAAATAAGTCCATTTGTTTAATCAATATGCAACATGAACAACATGCAAGGAGCAGTACCAAACAAGGCAATCTAGAAGCCAAAATAGAGGCAAAATATGATATTTGATTGAAGCTAGGGTACAGGACTTATTCCAGAATCCAATAAAATTGAAGCTAGGGTTAGAGGATGAGAGATTTCTACCTATGTAGAGGGAAAAGAGAGAGGCAAAGAGCTGAAACGGAAACCAAGCAAAGAGAAGGACTGTGTGAGATCATCTATAGATCTAGAGAGAAAGTGTGTGTGAGTGAAAGAAAGAGAAACCCACCTTGGAGGCGAGGAGACGACGACGTAGCAACAGGAGGAATCACGAAAGATCTTGATCTCTGTGGATTTGTTCATAGGTAGCTGCCAGAAATCAATGGAGAAGAACAAGATGGAGGGGGTGCAATCGCATGAAGATGATGAGCTCACAGTAGAGAGATGAGGAGGTGAATTCGCATGAAGAGGGAGATAAAGATAGAGATAGAGAGCTAAAGAAACAAGAAGAGAGAGAAAGAGAGAGAGAGAGAGAGAGAATTGTGGGATTGGGGCGCGCGAGATGGAAAAAAATGGAAAAACTTTACTAATTTGTGAGCCGGGGAAAAAAGCAGGAATTAAACATGCATTGTGACTTATTACAATGAACATTAGTCGCGACTAAATTTAAAAAAACCATCACAACAAAAAATTTTCATGGACAATAAATTCAATCAGTTATATTTGTGACTAATTTTCGTCGCAATAAGATCTATCTTCGTGGAAAAAATATTTACTCCACGAAGCACATTTAAGCCCAGACATGATTCTTTTGACAACAAGATTTCAAGAGAAAAAATCATATAGTTTATCTCATATATATTATTTGACACAAAAGTTTGTCACCAACGTAAACTCATGGCTAATAATATGTTTTCATGTCACGATTAGCTTTTGTGGCAATAGCCCACTTTTTGCCACGACCTATTGTCCTAGATATCTAATTTGTGGCAAAAATTAGAATCTATTGTAGTGATCATACATACATTGCTTTGGTGCCTAAGGTTAATTCCCGTAACTTTGTGCATCAATTTAGACCAATCAACTTATGGAATGTTTTATATAAGCTAATCTCTAAACTTTTAGCTAATAGATTAAAGGTGATGTTGTCTAAAATTCTCTCTTGGAATTCAAGTTCATTCATTCCTAATAGATTGATTTCTGACAATATAATGGTGACTTATGATTTGATTCACTCTATGAAATCTAGGTAGAAAGGCAAAGTAGGCTATATGACTATAAAACTCGACATGTTAAAAACTTGTAATAGGGTTGAATGGACTTTCTTGGAGGTTGTGTGGTGAAATTGGGGTTTACTAAGAGATGGATTAGATTATTGATGGAATGTGTAAAGCCAGTAAACTACTCAATCTTCGTTAATGGGGTTTCAAGGGATGCAATATTACCATTTAGGGGGCTGAGAGAAGGGGATCTCCTATCCCCATATCTATTAATGATATGTGCTGAGGGGCTTTCTACTTTGTTATGACATGTTGAGATGAATGGGGCAATTCAAGGTGTTGCAATCACAAAGGGAGGCATAATGATCAATCACTTTTTATTTGTTGATGATAGTGTTATTTTTTATAGGAAAAAAATTGTGAATGGTTTAAAATCATGCATATCTTGCAACAATATGAGGTAGCATCGAGTCAAACTATTAATAAACAGAAGACTTCTCTTTTGTTTAGTTCAAGTATTGTTGTTATAGTAAAGGCTTTCATTGCTTAACATGCTGGTGATGTCTTTTCTAATAATTATAACAAATATTTGGGCCTTCCTTCTGTGGTGGGAAGGTCTACATATAATACTTCTAGAATTAAAAACAATGTGATAATGTCTTTCATGTTAGGATAGACTGTGATAGCTTGGATTTGGTCTCATAAATTTGTTGCAGACTCTAGACAAGGAGAAATGAATTAGTCAGTGATAGCAGGTTTAAAAGTCTAGAGTTGGTTCTAAAGTTAGTTGTAACAGATCCAGAAACTTTTAAAATGCAAGTTTAAAAAGCAACATAATGCTTGGAGGTTTACTATAGAAACTAATATGCTTATTATATGGAAACCACCTGCAACATCTAGGTTAAAAGTTAATATTGATGCAACTTTTGGTAAGGTACGATAGAAGATGGGACTTGGTATTGTCATTAAAGACTCCTCAAGTAGGTGATGTTCAGGTGGTGCTTACTGCTCCAAGAAACTTTGTAACTTCTGCTTACTTAGCTGAGTGTTGGGTCTTGAGTAACCTTCTGCCATGAGTTGGGTCTCGAGTCTATCGAGTTGGAAGTTGATGCAAAGCTGTTGTGGATGCAGTTAATGCTTATTGTTCTAATTTATCATGGACATGTCAGATAATTGATGATTTTAGGCAAGTTATGTCTTGGCATCAGTGATGGAGATTACCATTCATTCGAAGAGAAGGAAATTAGGAAGCTCAAGCAACAAAGTTTACTGTGTCCTTAGATTTTGAGTCAGTCTAGATGGAGGAAGGACCTCATGTTATTATGCTTTGTATTGCTTTGATAAGTCTTGTATTATTTGATTATTATGAAATGAAAGTTTCTCTTTTCAAATAATAAAAAAAAAAAGAATAAAGATTGGACCAATTATGGACTATATAGGAGACTAATCAGCAATAAGACAAAAAAATCAATACAGAATGAGTTTGGGCTTCAAACCATGTTCACAAACTAAAGTAATTCATTTTAAGATTTTCGAGTTTTTGCCAAGAAGGATACTTGTGGCTAAAAATAGGATTTTTGTGGATAAAGTATTTTTCCCACCAATTTGACTCGTGGGACGTCTGTGGCATATAACTCCCGGTAAAAGAGCATTTGCCACAGGCCATATACTTCCGTGACAAATAGATATTTTTTCCCACTAAATTTTCCCTGGTAATAGCCAATTTTGCTCATGGGAATAAAATTTAAAAATGTTATAACCTTGTGGCTATTATTTTTTTACTACAAAATCTTGTCGTAGCTAATAAATTTGTACTATGAAACAGTTCGTGGTAAAAAGAATTTTAGCACTGTGTTATCTCTTATCAACTTGCAACAAATGCTCTTTTACCATCAAGTCTAATTGTATACACTTCTATATGCCAACAGAGAAGTTTCATGGCAAAAAATAGAATTTTGTGGGCAAAAGTATTTGCCACGAGTTTTGTTCACGGCAAATACTAAAAGATTTCAGGAAAAAAAAAATTGTAAAAATCATTAAATAACTTCATAATATAAGTTAAAAATTATATATAAAATTTGGAGATTCAAATTAATACTAATAACAATTTCAGAACAACTAAAATTATGCCAAGTGGGGACATATGAAAAAAATGAAACTTACCATTAATTAGTGTAGCAGAATATGTTTCACCTTATTTGTAGCAACCTCACATCAAGTGGGGATATGTAATCCCTAACAACAACAGGCCTGAATGTTAAACATAATTCCTCACAACATTTTCAACATATTACATCTTTTGAGATAATAACTAAAAGTTAAAGAGTGCAGACAGCAGGGATCAAAAATATTTTCAATCCCTATCATTTTCTTTCGTAGTCAAATACATATGTTTTTCTGTGGTGAGAGTTTAATAGATGTGTTAATTAAATTTAATTGTGCAAAATTTAAGCATATTTCGTGGCAACAACTTATTGTAAAAAATTTTATTTCGTAACAAAATGATTTTTTCTTCGAATTTTTCTTTGCTGCAAAAATTAATAGCTTTCAAAAAAATCATATCATCTGTAAATTTATTAGTTACAACACGGAGTCGTGAGAAAAATGTTTTTATGGCCCAAAAACCTTTTTCCCAAAAGAAATTTTTCTCGTAGCAAATATTTTGTCCCACAAAATTCTACTTATCAGTATTTTCTCATGATAAAAAACTTATTTCTTTGTCTATAAACACTTTTCGTATCATAAGCATATTATTTGCCACAATCGTATGGTGAAAAAAGAATCCGTGACCAAAATCCGAAAATTATGTAGTCGTAAGTTGTAACAATTGGGCTGGTAAGCGCTTAACCCAATAACAAAGGGCAAATAGCTAATAAAAATGCTCGAAGGACGTTGATTTGACAAGAACTTTCATGAGCACTATTTTAGACATTCATAGAAGGAGAGAGCCCTAGTTGTTCCGAATCACTCGATAGCACCTTATCTTTTCATTTGCCTCACAGCTTAGACTTTTAACTAACAGTTGTATCGCTAGTCGGATTCTTCCAAGAAAATCTTACTTTGACGTGGTCGAAAAAGAAACCTAGACTGATACGTTGAGCGGAATACATCAGCCCAAAGTCGATAGTGTAAAATAAAAAAGAAAGTAACCGGGATACCGGCCAAAGCAATTATAACAATTGGAACGCATGCCATTTTGCTGGAGTATACCAAAAAGCAAGTTGCGCAGAAGGCTACCACCATGCCTACAATAGAGATGAAAAGTGTCGTGAGTCCAAGCAACAACCTCGTAGGTAATGACTGAAGGAAATCCTCTTCTGCATAACGTGACGTGAGAATTGACAAGAATATCATTATCGCAGTCGATGAGGATAGCAATGCAATTGCATCTGATATGAAGAAAGCCATAAACCAATTGCTTTCTAAGAAAATAGGAATGCCTTTTTCTTGATTGTTTCCACCCGGTACAGTGAAGGCTGCAGTGAAAACTACGGTGGCAATCAATGTCGCTACAAGTAGGCTATAGTTTGCTGTGTCCTTTATCCACTTTTCACCTGCTTGTTGCAATTCTTCGTGTGTCTTTGTAAATAATTCAGAAGGTGTATCTACAACTTTTTTATTTTCATCGAGATTCATCATCTTCGTGTAGGAAGGCTGCACAATCTTTTCTATCTCCTGCAATGACCAAGGTATATAATAAGTATGACAAGTGAAAGAGTGATGGATATCCATATACACACACATATTCAAACCATATAATAAGTATACCTTAAACCACAATAGCTCTTTTTGCATTTGAAGTGCTGCTCCTGATGTGATTTTTAGTCTCCCTGAAGGAGCTATTTCTGCAGCTAAGTGCAGCATATTGTTGTTGTCTTCGTCTGCATATAATGCAATGATATCCTTGATAGCGCCTAGCTCATATATTAAATTGAATACACTCTCTTGTCGATACTTAATAGCAAGGTGAAATATACTCCGGTTTTTGTAGTCTACTTTCCATATAAGATCAGGATAGGAGCGTATGAGTATAATTAGAAACTCAGCATTCCCTGATCTTGCAGCATTAAAAAGGAAGCTGGAATGCTCGCGAACCAGCTTTAAGAATTCTTCCTCTGGCAAATGTAGAACGTTTTTCCAAAGGAGATCAACTAATTGATTGGCTATTGTACGCATCAAAGCTTTGTTATAGATCCCTTCGAACCCTGAGAATGGAGAGAGAGAGAAAGAGAGAGAGAGAGAGAGAGACCATCGTGTAGAAAATAACTATACAATGAGATAGAAAGTTCGGGTACATTAATATTGCAAGGTTAAATGCAAAAATAGTCCATATATATGAGTTGTCTTAAACTTAACCAGTCCAGCTAGCTTGTATATATATATATTTTTAATTGAACTTTTTATTGCATGCATGTAGTTTTAAGAAGATTAGATTAGTCTCTCCATGAAAATTCCATTAGTAATATCATGTTAATGGCCACGCGTGCATCACATGTATAAAGTAACAAATACGAGCCATATATTAGAAACAGCAGCAAAGCTCATCAAATTTGAGAAAATAATTAAATTAAAAATAAAGACAATTTCTTTTACATACGAGGGTAAGGATCATTTTAAAACTATCTTCCTCCCACCAAATAAATGTAACAATATTGTTGTTTGATTATTAGTTACTTGTTTTTCTGTAAGCAGTAGTCGTTAAAGCTAGAAAGATTGGGTTCGCGGCGAACTTACAGGAGTAGTACTTCAAGGATCTTTCCCAGACTGATAGCTGACTCTTGCTACCAATTGCAAAAGGTTTGTCGGCTAACTCTTGCAATGCTATCTTCCCACTATGTGAAGTCTTCATAGTTGCTAATTCTGGATACTTCTTCAGAATTTCCAATGCTATGTCTGTCCATAAAATGAACAGCACAAATGATTTAATAAAGAATTAATCCAACAAAATTATTAATGCATGATATTATAAATTATTCGTCTCAAATCATATAATATTACTGAGATATGAAGGGAGCATACCATAAAAATCAGCGGAAATAGAAGCAACAAGGATACCAATGCGTTCTGAAGAAGACAAATGTTCAAAATCAGTGACAGAATAGAGATAAGACACCATGTCTCTACGTCCTTGCAAAGCTGCCATGTAAAGTGGTGTCATTTGATTACTACCACGAATCAGTGGCAGTTCACCATTTTTATTCACCATTTCCTCAGCAATTGCCACGATTCCTGATGCAGCAGCGAAGCAAATGGCTGTATTTTCTTGTTTATTTTTCAGAGCTAAATCGGCCGGAGTCATCCGTTTAACCAGCTCTTTAACGAAGCTGATTCGCTCTGCTACTGCTGCAATGTGAAGAGCTGTATCATTCGCTTTTGTTATGGGATTTCTAACGGCCTCCGGATATTTCTCAAGTATAGCCTCCGCAGCATGCCAATTGCCTTTTAGGGCGGCTTGATAGATGCGAACATTAGTGTCAAGGAATTGAAATCTTCTTGTCCCTGAGATTTTGTAATCAAAACATGATGATTTTGTTCATAAATCTTGCCTTTTAGATTCTACTGATTCAAGAATTAAACAAGCTAATTACTAGCTGGAAGATTTAAAATATCCGATTAGACAATTAAGGAAATTACTTTCTTTTTTTTTTTTTTCCTTTTTGTGCGTTTGTGCATTATTACTATATCAACAAGAAGCATTTCAACTTTTCCTATTGGTGCAAGCAAGGGTGCTATAAAAATATTCGATATCATGTAACTTTCTCAGTATCTAATAATTTTCTTAAAAGACCGAGCGGTACTTACTCTCAATATTAATGTTGGTGTTTTGGCCGGCATCCTGACTTGGCCTCAACGACTGATCCTCTGGTAGTGCAGCCGAAAGTACTGAGGGATCGGAAGGCAATGATCCTTCTTGATGACTCATCATGGAAATGCCTAGCTATTCACTTCTTGCTCTGACCTTTTGTATGTCTTCTTTTGAGACTCCTAATCACGTGATAGTACGTACTTCTGCTCGAGCTTTAATTAAATCTTAGGTGGTAGTTTTTGAAACTCATTACCCTTTCGTGAAGAACATTTCGCTACAAAGTCGACCACAGTCTAGAAATCAATAATCAAGTTTCTCGCCACAATATATATATATATATATATATATATTGCGTTGAATTAGACGTAATAAATTTGAAATATTCAAAAGCATATAATAATATCTATAACGAATGCCAGACACTTCTGTCAGTTTGTGGCCTTTAACTTTCAAGTGCGGTTTAAATATTTGCAGATGATAATAACATTCCAACCACCCAGGAAAATAACGTAACGACTGTTTCCCATCCATTTTTTATTGTCCAATATCATACCCGGGGGAATAAAATATGGAGCCCATTAAGCCTCCACTGGAGGATAAGATAAATGATTAAGAAGTGAGGAACAATGAAGGACATGGAGCAGGTAGGTGTACGAGGTGTAAGTGGGGGTTCAAAAAGAAGTGGAAAAAAGGAGGAAAGCTCATACACGCAAAAGACCAATCACATTATGGCAGGCACCCACGCACAATGGAGGGATAGATAAAAGTAAGAGACGAGATGACCACCAGAGACTTCCTTTTTTTCTTGTTCAACCCTCCAAATGTAATCAATGTCACGATCGAACATACTCAAGATACATCCAAACGTGAATGTTTATCTTCTAACGTTGCAAAAAGTGACGTTCAAATATACGTAAAGTACGTTCGAACGTGCCTATTACTCTTCCAATGTTGTAAGAAGTCACGTTTGAACATACACAAAGTATGTTCAAATCTAACTATTCATCTTCCAAAATTCAAAATTTTACGTATGAAACATTTGAATATTGCTATACTAGAAGGGCTCAATCAACTCAATCATTCTTGAAACTCTATTTCTTGAAGTTTTTGAATCAAAAGTCAGCGTAAAAATGAAGTATATACTTCAAAAAATATTTCTACAGTGGCTTTTGGCCAATGAAGACCCGTGATGACTAGAAAATTAAGAAGAAAATTTGACTACCACATTTTTAAGCTTTTAAATTTTCTAATCTATTTTAATAAAAAATACACGAAAGTGGAGGGAGTAGAGTTTCATACAATTTGGTGACAATTGCAGTGGTTTTGGTGACGAATACGACGATGCTAGTGACGAAGAGAAAATGAGAGAAAATAGTTGAATTTCAGAAAAAAATGATAAATGCTATCAAGACCACTATATATATATATATATAGATAACATTCGAACATTCACTAATGAATGTTCAAACGTTATATATAACCACTGAAGATAATCGAATGTAATCTTATATTGTTGGAATGTTTTCAGCTAACATTCGAATGTTATATCATATTTTGTTGATTAATGATACAGCATACGTTTGAACGTCCAACTTAGACTGTGACGCCCACGAATCCCCCCTGGGATTTAGAAGGACTCGCGACATCAAGACGATCATCTTATGGGTCAATCATCCGATCGAATAGTGTTTGAAGAGTGTGTGAAGCACGCACTAAGTGTACCATAAATATTCGCAGCGGGTAATGAATAAAAGTCAGCCGTTCTAGTACCAGAGATTCTTTAAAAATTACAAATCAATTTAAAGCAATTTCCCCAACAGGAGATTATACAATCTTTTAAAAGAAAAAGATAAGCAAATACTGCTTTCGAGATCATAATCTCGATCTTCATCTTCTCAACAATGTTCGTTTCCTGTGAAGTCTGGATCTTGAGCCAAATTCGTTTTCTGCAATCACAACCTACGATCCCGTAAAATGGGGGACCGTAGGGTGGGCGCGATCCACCGTGGTGAGATGTGAATCCCAGTAAGCAACAGATAGCAAACAACATACAATCATTTCACATCACAGAACATCATTAGCATATACCAGTAAACTCAATGGGTGCATGTACCATGAATATGAGACTTACAACATGACTTATGCACATGCACTTTCATGTAAAAACATTCGAAATCCTTGACATTTTTCAATGCTTCGCTTCATGTACTTGCTTTTCATAAAAATGCTTTCATATAACTTGACTTCTTTCATATGCATATAACTTGACTTCTTTCATATCATTGCTTTTCAAATCATTTCTTTAAAACATTTCGCATCTTTTATTCTTTCTTAGGCCCCACTTATCATATACAGATCTTTCATATGGCTCGAAAGCCCTTCTTGTCATGACTTTTCACTTAACATGTATGGGACACAACACGATTCCCCTAGCACCGCGTGTTCCCTGCTGGTTACCGCATCACCTTAAAGTGAGCGTCATATAACTTTAAAACGGCAGGTCCTTACACCATATCCGTCCTTGGGCACCCACCAGCGTTAGGTGCTACCGCGCTTCGGACACCTTTTGGTGCCATACACGGTCCGCCAACTGTTCTTCGTTGACCCAGGGGCTTCCACTCAACTTTAATCACTCCTGAGTGGACAGGGAGTTCCACTGGGGCACTACCCCGTCCCAGCCTTTGGGGTTCTTATAAAACTTTACTTCTTTTCTTTTCTTTCAAAAACTCAATCTTTTCTTTTCTTTTTCTTAAAAACATGCTTGACTCAAAACATGCTTTTCGTGCTCATGCATGGGACATGCATGTGACTTCTTATGCAGAACGTGTGAGTCATGAAACATATGATCATACATTCACAAGACATATCTCGTACATATTAACATATGAACAGACACTCATTTTTAATTTATCTTCTATCTCACACATTGCGCATATTCCAGTGAAGGTATAGTCAAGACCTTAAATCACATCACATCCAACCAACACTATCTCATAGGGGTTAAGGATGCAACTTATAACGGGATTAAACCTAACTTTTCTTCTCCTTTCTCTTTACCCAAAACACGCATATTTTCTTAAGATCTTCCCATAACTTAATAACCATATCGTAACCAATCATTAATCACCACATTTACATTGCATGTATAGTTATTCTCTTCAACAGATGATCCTCATATACTATTTTATCTATTCCCCAAATATTTCTCAATCTATACATCAAGGGAACTCAAGAACACACATCGGTAGTTACTAAAAAGTAACGGAGTCATTCCACCAAATCTTTTTATCACTAATAATCATCAAAATAATTGAATTTCCCAATCAGATCATCTTATCACTAATAATCATCAAAATAATTGAATTACCCAATCAGATCATCTTATCACCAATAATCATAGAAATATCCGAATCGTCCAATCAGATCATTTTACCACAAATAATCATTAAAATAATCCAGTCGTCCAATCAGATCATTTTACCGCAAATAATCATTAAAATAGTCGAGTCGTCCAACCCAAAACATTTTATCTCTAATAATCACTAAAATACTAGAGTCATCCAACCAAAACATTATACCATCAACAATTACCATTCACCCAGTATTCAATCACAGTAAGATTGACTCGGAATAATCTCAATCTCCATTAAATTGCCTCGGGCCCAACTGATCTACTCTCAAAATACTCATCATCACTAACTAACACATCAAACAAACAGAATAGAGATTAACAGTCGATCAAACAGTCAATCAGACAGTCAAACAAATATCTGTTACTTACAGTGCATAGACGAAATCCAATCGAACGTCGCGGTGATCTCCGATTCCAAGCGGGTAAATTGTGCACTATTCATCTCCAGGCACGGCGAAGTGACGGGTTGGGTTCGGGTACTCCGTTTGACACCAAAATTCATGGGGATGCTACTTGGAGGATGGAGAATCTCGTGGCGGTGTCGGTGAGGCGGTCCAACCACCGGAAGGCGGCGGATCTAGCTCGAAGTGGTGAAGGCTCATTTTCGGATTTTCCCCCGTACAAGGGAGGTGCGGCCATGGATGGGAAAACTGTTTTAGGGGTGTGATAAACTGAGGTAGAGGAAGCTTTTGGCGGTGGTGGTGAGAGCCACGGTGGCCGGACTGCGGCGCGGCGACGAAAAACTCATTTGGAGACCCATTTCGGTTCCAAGGGAGGAGAGAGAGAGTGGGTGCTCCGTTGGGGCTAAGATTTCTGGTGGTAGGTCTTCTATGGGTGGCGGGTCAAATGGGGGGGGTGGTGTCATGATACGGTGGCTGGTGGCGGAGATATGGGCGGTGAAAGGGTGCGGCGTAGAGGATCAAACGACTTTCGGGTTTCGGGCTGCCGGCGGGACGTGGGGCTGCGGTGGTCGACACCACCGGTGGGGTTGGACTCGCCGGAGAGTGTCGGTTCAGGTGGGGCCGGAGGTGAGGCTAGGCGGCCGGGGGTGGCGCCGCCACGGGCTGAAAGCCGGACAGCTCCTCCCACGGTTACTGTAGCACGTGGGAGAGAAAAGAGAGAGGAGAGAGAGAAAAGGAAGAGGGAGAGGGGAAAAACGAGGGGATTCGACCCTTTTCGCGCTATTTATAGGCCCGACGCTTTTGGGTCTTCAAACGGACAACAGATGAATTTAAAACACTGATTTGAAAGCGTATAACGTCAACTTAACTTAAAATTCTCAAACTAATGAAATAAAAATTATTTCAATTTATTTTATTTTTCAACATAATATTTTTCATCAATACTTAAAATGATGAACTTCATTCAATTATTTAAAAGGAATAGATCCATACATTTAAATTAGATATTTAAAGCACTTTTAAAATCTCGTACTATTTCAAATAACTAAAATCAAGTTAATAAAATAATCCTGCATAACATAGTATTTTTGGAACTATTCATAAGCTTCCCAATCAACATAGAATAAACATAATAAGACTTAAGAATTTAATAAATTTAAGATCAATAAACCAGATAATGTCAGATAAAATAGAATAAATGCTCCTTAATAAAAGTACAACAAATCAAACCATATTTTATAATAATTAACACTAAAAATACTGAATATATCATTTCAGATAGAAAGACCGATAGCAACAATTAATTACAATAATTAAAAGCACTATTATTTAAGAATCTCACAAAAGCTTATAACTATAATAGAATCAAAACCAATAAATCACAATAATATCAATAACATTCTAAATGATAAAACCAATAATAATCTTTAAATCACTATAAATATTAAAATGATAGATTTCACAAATAACCAACTCTGATCGTAAATAAAATGTACCCGAAATTCAATTTATGAGATAACAATTTAATTTATTAAAATAAATTAAAATATCCAATAACAAAATATGAGTAAATTAAAGGTATGTAAAACTGCGGGGTCTCACATAGACGCTCTAACATTGAGTAATAAGATTCAAACGTTTTGATCATACATTGGAACGTATATTTGTATTTTTAAATTAGGATTGAAAGTACATTATGTAACGCCCCCAGATTCTCCTTGAAATAACACGGGAATCGAGGCGTCGAGATGATGACAACACGGGTCACACATCCCAACAACAAGTGTCAAACGTGTGTGCACACGTGACATACATAAAAATATAGGTCGCAACAGATAATAAATTAATATCTAAGTACCAGAATTTTTAGAAATATTTTACAAACCAATTTAATAAAAACTCTCCAGCAGGAGATTTAATACAGTCATCCAAAAATATAAATTAAACAAATACATAATTATAAAGAGGGGAAAATAAATTTTTCGAGATATCAATTAATAATAATAACACCTCTATAGCGGAGCCGTCTCCTCAGGCTCAGCCTCTCCAAAGTCTGCATCCAAAAACCGCGACGCCAAGATGGCATCGCAGGTAAGTACAAACCAACCAAACCAAAAGACAGAAATACATTAATGCCACAACAATAACCATGAACAATTATCATATGCATGAGCCTTAAAATCATCTTCCTCAAAGTCGATGAAATAATCACACTCGTCAAAATCCCAATTTAATCCACAATAAAATCACCCATCATTTTCCATAAAATAATATCCTCAAAACCGATCATACCGAGCATTACGTATCGCCGTCCCCGATATGATTTACACACACACCCAAAATCATAATGGGCGTTACGTATCGCCGTCCCCATTACGATCCACACACACTCATTTCATACTGGGCGTTATGTATCGCCGTCCCCGATATGAAATGCACACACACCCAATGACCATAATGGGCGTTACGTATCGCCGTCCCCATTATGTCATCCACACACACACGCTGATCACAACAGGCGTTACGTATCGCTGTCCCTATTATGACTCAGCCCAAAACCATTAAAATCCATTAAACTCACTTTAAATCTCAGTTTCCATTCTCAACACATGAATATCCAAAAATCATGCAAAAATCCACTTTTCAAATATTTTCATAAGCATGCGCGTAAATACACAATGCAAACAACCGTGCAGCAATTATCCAACATTTAATTCATCCAATCAACCAACAAATACCAACATCAACCAACACATAGCAGCAATAATCAAATACAACAACTGTTGATACCAAAAATATATTTAAATTTTAAAGCTCGTTTGGAAAGTACTTACAGTGGTAAAAATGTAAATCCTTGAACAACGCCAATCTGCAGTGTTTGTAGCGATCACATGTACGTTAGGCTAAAACACTTGGTTTGACACCAAAATTTAGGGAGATACTCATTGAAGGGTGGGGAATCTCATGGAGGTGGTGGTGTGGCGGCACAACCACCGGAAGGTGGCGGATCGGGGTCAAAATGGGTGAAAACTTATTTTCAGGTTTGGGGTCGTATCGGGAAGGTGAGGACGCAGTTGGGGAAATTGAGCTAGGGGGTTGACCGGCTGGATGAGGGGAGTCTTTTGGTGGTGGTGGTGAAGCCTACGGTGGCCGGATGGCGGCGCGGCGAAGAACGACCCGTTTAAGGCTCATTTCGGAAGGAGGGGCTAACCGGCGGCGATGGGTGGCTTTGGGCGGTGGGTTATGCTTGCCGGAGGTTGGGGAGTCTAGTGGTGGTGGTCGGAGGCCAAGGGGTGGCCGGCGGTGGCCGGAAAATGCAAGGGAATGCAAAATGGTCATTTTGGGTTTGTGGCCGTGGAGGGGCAGTGGGGTGGCCGGAAGTGACACCACCGGTACCATTGAGCTCGCCGGCATGGGGGGTGAGGTTGAGTTGGGTGGTGTCGCCGGTGGGTGGCGGGCGGCGGTCCTGGGTGGGAGAGAAGGAACGGCGAGAGGGAGAGAGGGAGACGGGTCGATGCGGGCTGCACGCGAGAAAGCAGAGGAAAAGAAGAAGAAAAAGAAAAAGAAAGAAGAAAAAGAAAAGAAAAGAAAAGGAAAAAGGAAAAAGAAGGAAAAGAAGACTACTAGAAAAAGTACAATAAATAAAATAAAAACTGACTTTAAATACTATAATTTCAATATCAATAAAATAAGATATTTAAAGCCCATTAATAGAAATAAATTAAATACAAGCGCAATATTAATTATAAAATAATTATTAATATAACGAAAGCAGATAAAATAAATTCACATAATAAAATAGAGGAATTTAATTCCACTCATTAAAATAACTAACTCATTAAAATAAATAATAAAAGCAACGTAGCTCGATACTAACTAATTAATAGCTCAAATAAATATCTTAAATAAATAGAATACGACTAATAATATTATTAAAATACATTAAAATAATTAATACCGAGAATAAAATAACGTATAAAAATACACGTAAGTTCGGGATCTCACATTCTCCCCCCCTTAATAGATAAAATATAAGTGATATTTAAAATACTTTAGCACTAGTTATTGTATAGTACTACTATAATAGATAAAATATAAGTGATATTTAAAATTGGATTGGTCAACACTATATGATACTATAATACTAAATATTGTTATAGTGCTAACTATAGTATTACTATAGTATATAAAACATCACTAAAATATAGTATTATTAGAAAAAATTATAGGATTACATTTTGTTTACTAGCCATTTACTACTATTTATGCATTTGATTTTTTTTAATTTCTCATTTTACTTAATAATTAAGAAAGTGATTATTAATAAAATTATATACTTTTAATGATTAAGGATGTTAAAAAATACTTAAAATAAAAAATAAAAAATTTGAAATACAAGACAAGTAGTAAATGGGTAGTAATATAGTAGTAACCCTATCACTACCCATATTATAATACTATACTTAAATATAGCAATATAGTTCTATTTATTATATTTACTATAATATATAACTACATAATATATTTTTTGGTTTAAAAAATATAGCAATATATAGATTTAATCATTTAAAAATTAAAAAATTATAAAACGTCTAAATATCAAATTATTACGTTCGAACGTTCTAAAATAGTGCAGGAAACTTCCAGCATTTTACAGCATGTTTGAACGTAACTTTTTTAACATTTTAACTCTCCGACCCGCGGTCCCGCGGGGGTCGAAGAGTTACTTCCTATTACAAAACTTACATTTCAACAGAATAATTTAAAATTTAAAATTCTCCAATATTATATCAAACTTGATTCTAAAATCACTCTCCTCAATATCATCAATTCTGGAAATACTACGTCACAAAAATACAATAATACTTCCTTACTAAATCTTGTCAACACTCATATAAACTCTTTATGATTAATCTATCATTCCTAAAATCATCTTACCCATTGTTTCATAATCTGATCCTCTACTAAAATATCCAAATTCATCTGAAAAATATTCAGAGATAAAAGATGAGTTTAACCACAACTTAGTAAGCAAAGAATATATACCAAAGTGCAAACATGAGTATTTACGAAATACTGTATGCAAAGCAGAAATAATTCTCAGAGTTAATATGCATAATAAAACATATTTTCAAATATAACAAAGCAATCATTTTTAAATGATAAGAAATAAGGAATACTTTGGCATAACAAAACTGAGCATCATCATCATATCCAAACAGAGCATCTTACAGAGCAAAGACCATGTTTAATCCTCGTAGTAGAGTTGTGCTAATCCCGGTGGCCAAACCAGGTAGACAGAAAGTCAGATACAAACCAGTATACCATGCCAAATGTTTTCAAAGACACATCAAAATATTATAAAGTTCCAAAACATTTTTAGAAACATTCTCACCAAACAAAACAGAGTTTAGAGCATCTTTATAAATCAATGCACAAATACTTTAGATAATTAATATCGCTCTTTTTCACATTTCAGAAATAACATGACAAAAACTAAGCTAATATCTGCACAATGCATGATAGAAACATTTTCCCCTTTATCACATAAAATTCATGAGTAATGCAAATAATTGACCAAAATTATTTTTCTCAAGCTCTCATTATAACAAAAACATGCAAAATTTTCAGAAAATCAACCTCGGTCTCAGAGTTGGTGTAAAGCCAAGCCTAGGAACCCCGCTTACCTGAACTTTTTAGCCTTTCAAGGATTTTTTTTCAACCATGCGGAACAAATATGAATCATCACCTATAAAAATAGTCATGTAATCCCCATAAATCTCAACTAATCATAACCTTCATAAATAGAAATTGAGATATAAAACTCAATATATATTTCTTTAATAACTAAATATTCTCGACACTCTAAATTTCAAATCTCCCAAAATACTTTCATTTTATAAAAATCCTCCAACACTCTAAAATATCATAAACTCCCAAATTCCTGATATCACCGAATATCCTTAATTTAATATCAATTCAAATGCTAGTCTATTTAAAGAATCAAAACTTTAGATATTTTGTGAAAAACAACATTTATGATTAATATAATGTGAGGTGCGAAAACCACGTCTAATATATATAATTTATTTGTAAAATAAAATTTGTATTCTAGCAGAGAAAACGAATGAGACAAAGCCCATATAAAATATTAAATAATTTTTCGAAATTCCTTGAGATCCCACAAAAGAAGACTCCTCATTACAAAAGGGTATATACATATGTAATTTAAAACTCAAATGGTTCACTACCATATATGTAAAGACATTCGGATACATTTCAGATGCATCTCAAAACGAGGGTATTTTAGTAAAAAGAAATCAAGAATTTGCATGGACCTATATGAGAAAACACGAAAACACAAAGTTTGGAGATTTTTAAGCTTCTAGATTCAAGACCATGCAGCAAATGGATGCTCACCGTGAGGTGAGGGAGTCGTGACAGGGATGGACGGCTGAAATGAGTTCTCCAGCTAGTTGGCGACTATGAAAGAGAGAGTGATGAGAGAGATGCCACGTGATGAGAAGGAGTGAGAACATTGTAATATTGAGAGAGAGGGATGGAGTTTGTACGGGGAAACTTACGAGGAGAACGTATGGTGGGTCTGGGCTGTCGGGAAATTCTCAGGCTGCACTTTCTGCTGTCCGCTGCATTGTTTTAGGTTGCGGCAACTGGCGTGGGTAGTGGCTTAAGAGCCCTGATTATTTGAGTCCAAAATACTCTATTTTCGGAGCACTGAAACAGAGGCCTCTCATTTCTATGATGGACAGCTTGGTTCCATATGAGGTGGAGGTGGTAGTGCACGGGGAGGTGATGAAATGCTAATTGGTAATTTACGTAAGGTGGTGGCTATGGGGCTGCACAGTGGTTTCTGGTGTAATAGACTCACAGTAGAGGTGGTTGTAAAGGTGGCCGCGAGGTGAAAGTGGTGCTCTATTTTGGGGAGCCAAAACAAGGGCCTTTTTTCATTCGATTTCCAGCGGTGGTACCATCGTTTTGGACTCTCGATGATGGTGGTTAGCAATGGTGGTGTCTTTTGGTAAGTGCTTTCATGGGCTTGGATTTATATTCTTTTGCTGGCTGTGCATTGGACTCAAATTAGTGGTGACTTCCGTGAGGGCAAGAAACTGCAAGTGGTTTATATGGCTGGCTTTGGTTTGGGGTGCTCTGAGAGAGTATTGGCATTGGAACTTCCCTACGATGGTGATGATGCCGGGGTGATACGGTGCAACATAGGGCAATGTGCTATCGTGGTTTGGTTTCTCCCAGTGATTAGGTGCAATGGTGGAAACGCTTTGGGTGCATACCGTGATGAGGAACTCTACTGGTATCAATATATATACAACTGCAGCCCTAGTGAAAAGTGGAAGGGAGTTTTTAACTAATCTGAAATCTACACTCTAAGGATATGGAGACGTGAATCCTGCACGCGTGGGATACGGATGGTAAGGGAAATCTTGGTTTGAAAGGAAACTTTATATCTATAATATTAACTGCGCCGAAAATAGAGGAAGAAATTACCAGATGGCAAGTGTACATGACGTGGGTTTAAGAGTTATATCTATAAATACAAAAGAGAACAAAAAAAAAAACAAATTTGGATATTTAAGAATTTTAATAGAAAAGAAACTTTACAATCCATTTAAAATAAATAAATAAATAACTAAATAAACTCAGCTCAAAATCTAAATATTCAAAAATATCAAATGGACTATAAATGCATTTAAAACCAATCATTTTAGAAGAAAGTATGACGCTGGAGCGGGGTGCTATAGGTTAACTATACCCGGGTGTTTTCAGCATCCTCACTTGGCCTCAACGACTAATCCTCTGCTAGTGCAACCGGAAGCTGTACTGAGGGATCGGAAGGCAATGATCCTTCTTAACGACTCATCATGGAAATGCCTAGCTATTCACTTTCTTGCTATCACTGTTATTTTGAATGTCTTCTTTTAAGAAAACTAGTTATGAGATATATAGCACATAGCTCTGATTCTGCTTGAGCTTTAGTTAACTGGAAGTTTTTTTTTTTGCTCTTTTGTTTGAAAAGAACGACTAAGTACCGCTTGTTACTTCTACTTGTGCTTGAATTAACTATTACGTTGTAGTTTTGATTCTCAGTACCCTTCATAAAGAACATTTCGCTACAAAGTGGACCACAGTCTAGAAAACAATTAAGTTTCACCATAATATAATAGACCATAAACAACAACAAATGGATCAGATGAAACACCAGTGTTCACATTAATCTTGATTCTTCACATGAGAACGACAATATATATACATGCTTGACTAACTTTTAAAATCAATCAAGCATATTATATATATTATAACTATCACAACCAGCTTGTTTCTTCTAAGCAACAAATGGTTTCTTAAAAACTAAATAACAAAAATCAAGTGAAACAAAGTTCTTTCAAATTATAAAACTCCAATAATGTCTAACACGTACGTACATTAGCATTTTGAATCTGGAACCAAATCTCTGCCTCTGCCAATTTTGCATCTAGAACCAAATTTCGGGTAGATTGCAATGTGGCCATGTAAGACCTCATTCTCGTAGGATAGAGATATTACTAAACTTGTATAACATGAAAGTAGGTAAAGAGATTCGATTCCTGAATTTCATCATTATTTGAAAACATAAATTAGAACAAAGTTGTTTTGAAATATAAAGTGAGAATTCTAAACTATTCGTACGTGTGAAAATATTGAATGCCTTCTAAGCCTTTTGCACTAAATTTACATCTTGGCCATCCAGCTCAACTTCATCACACTCTCCATTTGTGATAAATAAACATAAGAAAAATAAAGAAACAAACAAAAATGAATCAAGTGCTCAATAATAGTACATCATACTATACTAAAACATAACCTAGCATAACATGGATTTAATTTTGAAAGACTTCACATAACATGCATAAATCATCATAGATTCACATGGCATATTTATTCATTATCAACATGAGAGGAAGCATACATGATCATGGCAACATGTAACTTAAATCCATGAATATTCTGTTTATTTTGTCTTTAACTTATTATATGGCGAACCACGCTTGAATTCGGGCATCTCATAACTTATTTGAATATAAAATGAAACATGCTTAAGTCCATATTTTACCTTACTTGTCTAAACATGAAGTAAAATACGTTGAAGTCCGTGTTTTACTTAACTTATTTAAACATGAAGTGAAACACACTTGAATCTGTGTTTTACTTATCTTATACTAACATGAAGTAAAATACACTTGAGTCCGTGTTTTACTTAACTTGTCTAATCATGAAGTAAAACACGTTTAAGTCCATGTCTCACCGTGAAACACGCTTGAATCTGTGTTTCACCTGACTTATCTGAACATGACATGAAACATGTTTGAGTCCGTGATTTACCTGATGTAAATATGAAGTGAAATATGTTTGGGTCCATATTTCACTTAACTTATGGTGGACACACTTGGATCCATATCACCTTAAAACTTATTATCTTTCTTAATGCATGAGAATTTACTGAACTTGATTAACCTTTCCAACATGACTTTTACTTATACATGACATGCTTTTACGTAACATGGTATCGCATGACATGACATTTTCTTGTGCCTGAGATGGCATAACATGATATGTTCTTGTATATGATGTAACATAATATGGTATTCTCTTATACATGGCATGGCATTTACTTGTGCATGATATAGCATGACGTGACATAGCATGGCATGTTTTCGTACATGGCATAGCATAACATAGCATGATGATCTAAACATTTTATAACATTCTATGGCATGTATGATCTATGTACTACATGAATATGGCATACATGGTCTAAGTACTATATGAACATAACATACATGATCTAAGTACTACATGAACATAATATACATGATCTAAGTACTATATGAAGATAGCATATTTGATCTAGCTATTTTATTACATAGCATACTTGACTTAATATGTTACATGAAAATGACATTCATTAAACCCATCAATCACTCAATCCATACATACAAGCATATTGTCATAATTCATCAAAGATGATGAAGAGGTCTTGTGATACCCCATATGATAAGGATAAAAGTGGATAGTGTATAGGATCCCACATTACTTGGGAGTGAGAAGTTCTTACACTTTATAAGGTTTCAATGGGGCTCCAATTGTATCATTGACTAGTCCTTTTGGAGTATAAGTCTTGTGGTTTGGACCTTCCATCGGGGTGTTACAAATGGTATCAGAGCCAAGGTTTAAGGTTCTGCAGACTTTATACAGTATGGTTTTAAGAATTTGAGATTTTAGATTCAATTGTTGTATTTTGTTGGCATAATTTGGATATGATTTAAGGTTTAGACTTTTAAAAGTTGTCATGGGTTTGAAGGAAAGTCGAGTTTGATATTCTGCATACTATATGAGAAGTTGGTAGGACTTGAGGTTTTAAAATTTTATAGGCCTAATATATGATTTTTAATGAGATGTAAGGCTGCCACGTTTACATACTCATGGATGGTGGAATATGAAATTTGAAGTTTGAGATTCTACATACTTATTGACTGAGGTTTTGGAAAACTAGGAATTTATATTTCAACTTGACCTTGTAGAACAAGTCTTGGTTAGGAACTGGAGGTTTAGACTTGATTGATATATAATGTGTTTGGGATTGCAAGTTATTAGAGTGTGCAACGGAAGCGTAATTTTAGTGAAATGATAGTTTGAAAGTTTATTTTGCTATTTTTATAAGGTTCATGGATTGTGGAGAGGTTAAAGTTATTTTAGGTTATTAATTTGATTGTTAAGGTTTATAGTGTGGACTAGATTTGGATCTTTTAAAGTGTTATACTATATGTGCAAATGGATATGGAGGATTAGGTTTTTGAGTCTAGACTTTGGGTGCAACAAATTTTGAGGATGAAATTTTTTTAGGGGTGGAGAATGTAACATCCAGCTCCCTATTTCCCTCTCCTGCCCGTTTCTCCCATCCCCACCCAGCGCCGCCATCTGCCACCTTCCAGCAACACCGCCCAGCCCACGATCCTCCCCACCCGCCGGCGAGTTCACTGGTATCGGAGGTGTCACCTCCAGTCATCCTATGGCCCCTGCACGGTCACAAACCCGAAATGGATTTAGTGGTTTCTCTTACATTTTATGACACCACCACCAGCCGCCTTGGCTCAACACCACCACTATTAGACTCCACACCCTCCGGAGTACAAAACCCACCGTCAGGAGCCACCCTAGCTCCTTCCTTCCTCCTCCACCCAAAATGGGTCCTTAAATGGATTGTTCTTCGCCGCGCCACCATCTGGCCACCGTACGCCTCACCACTGCCACCAAAACACTCTCCTATCTTAACCGACCACCCCCCTAACTCAGCTTCCCCATCCGTGGCCCTACCTTCCCTATACAACCCCAAACCCGAAAATGGGTTTCCATCCATTTTGAGCCCGATCTGCCACCTTCTAGTAGTTACACCACTACACCACTACTTTCATGAGATTCTCCACCCTTCATTGAGTATTTTCTTAAATTTTGGTGTCAAACCAAGCATTCTAACCCAATGTACAAAGTGACTCGCTATGAACACTGTGGATCGGCGTTTGCTCAATAATCCGGTTTTTACCCGCTGTAAGTATTTTTCCAAATAAATTTTAAGATTTAAATATATTTTTGCATCAAAATTGGTTTTAAAAATAGACAGGTCATGTGAGATCCCGGACTTACGTGTATTTTTACACGTTATTTTATTCTCGGTATTAATTATTTTAATGTATTTTAATAATATTATTAGTCGTATTTTATTTCTTTAAGATATTTATTTGAGCTATTAATTAGTTAATATCGAGTTACGTTGTTTTCTTATTTATTTTAATGTGAGTTAATTATTTTAATGACTGGAGTTTAATTCAATTATTTTATTATGTGAATGTATTTGATCTGCTTTCGTTATATTAATTATTGTTTTATTTTTAATATTGTGCTTGAGTTTAATTTATTTATATTGTTGGGGCTTTAAATATTTTATTTTGTTGATATTAAAATTATAGTATTTAAAGCCAACTTTTATTTAATTTGCTGTGTTTTTCTAGTTGGACTCTTTTTTCCCTTCTTTTTCCTTTTTCTTTTCTTTTTCTTTTCTTTTTCCTTTCTTTTCCCTCATCTATTTCGGTCTTTTCTTGCGTGCCCAGCCCCTCCCCTGCCTCCTCTCCCTCTCACCTGTCCCTTCTCCCCCACCCAGGCCCGCCGTCGGCCACCCACCAGCGACACCGCCCAGGCCACTGCCTTCCCCACACGCCGGCGACCTCCCCTGCACCGGTGGTGCACCTCAGGACAATCCCTAGCCGGCGCGTGAGTCCTCCACCCGAAATGGGTATTTTGCATTCCCTTGCATTTTTCGGCCACTGCCGGCCACCCCTTGGCCTCCGACCACCACCACTAGACTCCCCACCCTCCGGCGAGTATAACCCACCGTCAGTAGCCACCCATCGCTGCCGGTTACCCTCTCCACCCGAAATGGGTCTTAAACGGGTCGTTCTTCGCCGTTCGGCCGTCCGGCCACTGTAGGCCTCACCACCGCCACCAAAAGACTACCCTCGCCCAGCCGGTCAACCCCCTAGCTCAGTTTCCTCAACTGCGCCCTCACCTTCCCGGTACAACCCCAAACCCGAAAATGAGTTTTCACCCCTTTTGACCCCGATCTGCCACCTTCCGGTGGTTGTGCCGCCACACCACCACCTCCATGATATTCCCCACCCTTCAAAGTGTATCTCCCTAAATTTTGGGGTCAAACCGAGTATTTTAGCCTAACGTACATGTAACCGCTACAAACGCTGCAAATTAGCATTATTCAAGGAATTGCATTTTTACCGCTGTAAGTACTTTCCAAATGAGTTTTAAGATTTAAATATATTTTTGGCATCAACAGTTGTTGTATTTGATTATTGTTGCTATGTGTTGGTTGATGTTGGTAATTGTTGGTTGATTGGATTAATTAAATGTTGGTTAATTGCTGCATGGTTGTCTGCATCGTGTATTTACGCGCATGCTCATGAAAATATTTGGAAAGTGGATTTTGGCATGATTTCGGATATTCATGTGTTGGAATTAAAAGCTGGGATTTAAATTGAGTTTAATGGATTTTAATGGTTTTGGGCTGAGTCATAACGGGGACGGTGATACGTAACGCCCGATGTGATCAGCGCGCATGTGTGTGGATGACATAATGGGGACGGCGATACGTAACGCCCATTATGGTCATTGGGTGTGTATTTCATATCGGGGACGGCGATACGTAACGCCTGGTATGAAATGAGTGTGTGTGAATTGTAATGGGGACGGCGATACGTAACGCCCATTATGGTTTTGGGTGTGTGTGTAAATCATATCGGGGACGGTGATACGTAACGCCTGGTATGATTGATTTTGAGGATTTTATTTATGGAAAATGATGGGTGATTTTATTGAGATTTTATTGTGGATTAAATTGAGATTTTGACGATTGTGGTTATTTCATTGACTTTGAGGAAGATGATTTTAAGCCTCATGCATATGGTAATTGTTCATGGTTGTTATTGTGGCATTAATGTATTTCTGTCTTCTGGTTTGGTTGGTTTGTACGTACCTGCAATGCCATCTTGGCGTCGTAGTTTTTTGGATGCAGACTTTGGAGAGGCTGAGCCTGAGGAGACGGCTCTGCCGTTTAGGTGATATTAATATTAATTGTTATTTCAGGAAATTTATTTTCCCCTTTTTATAAATATGTATTTGTTTAATTTCTATTTCGGATGACTGTATTAAATCTCCTGTTGGAGAATTTATATTAAATTGATTTGTAAATTATTTCTAAAAATTCTGGTACTTAGATAATAATTTATTATTCGCTGCGACCTATATTTTTTTACGTATATCACGTGTGTACACACGTTTGACACTTGTCGTTGGGATGTATGACCTGTGTTGTCATGGGGATGTATGACCTGTGTTGTCATCATCCTGACGCCTCGATTCCCGTGTTATTTTAAGGAGAATTTGTGAGACACCCCGTACCCGTAAGGGGGCGTCCTGAATATCAACTTGTTTGACTTGGACCTATTTTCATCTACAAATTTTATCTAAAATATATCTGATCAAATCCACAAATAATTCCTCATCTCCAAATTTAAAGAACAATTAAATTCTAATCATCCATAAAGTTCATACATTAAATAAAATAATGCCATCATATAGGGTCCACAAACTTCCCATCAAAATATCCTACTAACACTTAAATCTAAAAATGCTAAATAACGCAACAACAAAATAATAAATATTGTCTTCACTTCAACCCCAAACATGACCGCCTATCCTAGTCCCAATATAATTAACCTTGGTCCTCAGGCGAGACCTCCACTTCATCTGAAATGTACATAGATAAGGGGGCGAGTTCATCCACAACTCAGTAAGCAAAACACCTATACTAGCATGTAAATCATGAGCATTTTTAATAAAAATCCTTAAGCATGTAACGGAAAAACTTTTATTCAAAGTAAACAATTCCAAAACTTATGAACCATCCAAAAGCTGAGCGAACCTTTATTTTTCACAAAGTATACACCAAAACTAACTTTTTTTTTTTATACTCAAAACACTTTGGCAAAAATAACTGTAACATCTCATCCATTTTCAAACATATACCATATTTAACCCCCGTGGTAGGGTTGTGCTATCCTCGGTGGCCAAACCAAGCAGTATCATATTGTGAGACTTTCCCTCATTCGTTCTCGGAGCCCCGAGTGTGCACATAGGAAAGTAACACATAAAAAGGATCACTTTGTTTCCAAAGTGATTGCACTCCTATCATATTGTATCATGGAGGTACCAACCATATCACGTGAATCCATATAATCATGTCCGAAACATATTCAGAATTAAAGACAAACAGATAAGTATGCCAAAGGTTTTTCCGTAAACATATCATATTAAGCCACTTGTTTTTCACTTTCTTATCCATTTCCATACAAGCCAAAAACACAACAAAACATATTATTTTATATGCACAAGATAGCATCAAAATTAATGTTCGCTCTTATGCATAGTTCAGAAATATATCAAATATTGCTCATGTCTACACATTTCATGTCAAAAGAGAAATTTCTCTATCATATAAATTTTCATGGGCGAATGCACAAAACGTATACTGAGGTTGTTTTTCACATTTTTCTTCAAAAAGGGAACATGCACATTTTATAAAAATCAACCTCAAACAAATTTTCTTTTTATGTAAATCTAGGATAGGAGCCCCGCTTACCTGACTCCTGTAGCGAATTATCAAAATTTGGAATCCGATCTCTAAGATTCTCCTCGCCTATTTAAAAAAAAAGAACTTAACATTAATGGCCAGCAAACCCAATCTATAAGTATAAAAATGGTAATCTAAAGTTCCAAATCTGAAAAAATTTTGCAACACTCCTTTCTTCAAACTACACTAGCTTAAAGCGTTACAATTTGCTACAAATATCAAGTCAAACGACACCCATAATGTGCTGACCAGCCCCAACAATCCGGGTTGTTATCCCACGCTCACATGAACATATATTCCTAATTTTCCAACTTACAACCCAACGAGACAGTCACCCAAAAAAATCATTTAGCAACAAAATAATGGACCTCAACACCACCAATCGGTCTAGCCAGCCAAACAACATTTTACTCGATTAATACCAACCAGCCAAACAACATTTTACTCAATTAAAACCAACCAGCCAAACAACAGCCACAAGGATTAAAACCAACTAGCCAAACAACAGCCACAAGGATTAACACCAACCAGCCAAACAACAGCCACAAGGATCCAGAATTTCCCAACAAAACCAGCCAATAATCATCAATCCCAACTAGCATGTATTAACTTAAAACATTCTCAATCAATAACTGGAGTGATACAAGGGAAAACAACAACCAAAGTATCACTAAAAAAATTTACATCCCTCAGACTTCCCTATGTAAAAATTTTTGGTTCGGTACATCCACATTTTACGCTAGATAATTCCCTTAACAGAAATCTATCCAAAGAGTCTTGAACCTTACCTAAAAATGAAGAACAACCCACAAGAAACCGAAGCTTAGAAGATGAATCCTTGCTTCCCCAATTGCTCGGCTGCCAACCACGAAAAACACTAGATTAACAGTGGCTAAAAACCCCCAAACCGAACCCTTTAATCTAGATGAAATTCCAGAAAAATTGAGAGGTTTAGATCAACTTACCGAGGAGATGAGTGGGTGGACGCAACAGAGGAGATCGGCGGTAGAGAAAAACCCAAAAACAGGGGTATTCCCGTAGAGAGAGGGAGAGAGAGAGAGAGAGTGACCGGTGAAGTGAATTGACCGTGAGAGGAGGGAACTCCATTTGATGCAACCGCTGGACGTGGCAAACGGTTGAGTGAAAATCGGAAGGAAACCGAGGGAAAACAGGGGCTTGGAACTATCGGGTGCCGAAGGGAAGAAAGGAAAAGAAAGGAAAAGAAAGAAGAAGAAAGGAGAAGGGCGGAGAAACTAATACCTGGGGCGAAACGGCGCCGTTTTGTGGTGGGCTGGGCTGGGCTTGCAATGCTGGAGTGGCCTGGGCTGTGGGCTGCAGCTACGGGCCTTACATCCTCCCCTCCTAAAAATAAATTCCATCCTCGGAATTTGCTACAAGAATTCATAATCCTCGTTGAAGATGTGTGGGTATTTCTCTCGTATTTCCTCCTCGAGTTCCCAGGAAGCTTCACTACTTGTATGATTACTCCACAAAACCTTAACCATGGGGATGCTACGATTCCGCAACCTGTGTGCTTTCCTTTCTAAGATCCGCACTGGTTCTTCGATATATGTCATATCTTCCTGAATCTGTAGCGGCTCATAATGAATGATGTGAGTTGGATCAGGAATATACTTCCTCAGCATGGATACATGAAATACATTATGCACTCCCGTCAGATTTTTAGGAAGTGCTAACTTATATGCCAATGGTCCAACCCGCTCAAGAATCTCAAAAGGCCCAATATATCTAGGGCTCAACTTGCCCTTACTTCCAAATCTCATAACCCCTTTCATTGGTGCTATCTTCAAGAATACTTCATTTCCCTCCTCAAACTCTAGTGGACGGCGGCGGTTATCGGCATAGCTCTTTTGTCGGCCCTGAGCTGCTTTAATTCTGGCTCGAATAATGTCAATCTTTTCTGTGGTCCTCTGAATGATCTCTGGCCCCAAGATTTTTCTTTCACCAATTTCGTCCCAATATAATGGAGACCTACATCTTCTGCCATACAATGCTTCATACGGTGCCATCCCAATACTAGTCTGGAAACTGTTATTATAAGCAAATTCCACCAATGGTAAATGTCTTATCCAAGTTCCTTTAAAGTCCATTACATATGCCCTCAACATGTCTTCTAAAATCTGAATAGTCCTTTCGGATTGTCCATCTGTTTGAGGGTGATAAGCCGTACTAAAATTCAACTTAGTACCCATTGCCTCTTGCAAACTTCTCCATAATCTAGAGGTGAAATGAGGATCTCTATCTGATACAATGGATACTGGTATCCCGTGTAACCTCACGATCTCTTGTATGTATAGCTCCACTAGTTTCTCCAACTTATGAGAAACTTTAATGGGCACAAAACGCGCAGTCTTCGTTAAGCGATCAACGATTACCCATATTGCATCTTGTCCGTTTAAAGACCTTGGTAAACCTGTCACAAAATCCATGGATATATGCTCCCACTTCCATTCTGGAATCTGTAATGGCTGTAACAACCCTGCTGGTCTCTGATGTTCTGCTTCACTTGTAGACAAGTCAGGCACTGTTCTACAAACTTAGCAATTTCTCTCTTCATACCGTTCCACCAAAAAGACTCTCTCAAATCCCGATACATCTTGGTACTCCCTGGATGAACTGTGTATAAAGAGCGGTGTGCCTCCTCAAGGATTATCTTCTTTAGTGTATCATCTGCAGGTACACACAATCTGTCTCTAAACTTCAGAACTCCATCTTCAGAAATGCTAAAATCAGCTTTGTCCCCGTTCTTAACTTCCTCCACTAGCTTTATCAATGCTGAATCTACTTTCTGAGTTGCTTTGATTCTCTCTAACAAATCTGGTTGCACTATTAAACTAGCCACGAAAGCACTTGTATCATTGGTGATGATCTCAATACCAGCCCTTTCTAAGTCCATTAGTAACTGGTGTTGAGTAGTAAGGGATGCTACTGCTGAACTCATTGATTTCCTACTCAAGGCGTCAACTACAACGTTCGCTTTGCCTGGGTGATAATTGATATTACAATTATAATCCTTTATTAGCTCGAGCCATCTTCTCTGCCTCATATTCAATTCTTTTTGGGTGAAGAAATACTTTAAGCTAAAGTGATCTGTGTAGATTTCACACTTTTCCCCATATAAATAATGCCTCCAAATTTTAAGTGCAAACACAACTGCTGCTAACTCCAAATCATGTGTGGGGTAATTTTGTTCATGTGTCTTTAGTTGCCGTGAAGCATACGCTATAACTTTCCCATGTTGCATTAATACACACCCTAAACCCAGTCTTGAAGCATCACTATATACCACAAACCCACCTCTCGCAGTGGGAACTGTTAAAACTGGGGCGGTCACTAGTCTCTGTTTCAAATTCTGAAAGCTTCCTTCACATTTTTCCGTCCACTCAAACTTCTTGTTCTTCCTTGTGAGTGCGGTGAGGGGAACTGCTATCTTGGAAAAACCCTCAATGAATCGGCGATAGTATCCCGCCAATCCCAAGAAGCTCCTGACCTCATGTACATTTTTCGGTGCTGACCAGTTCACTACTGCTTCCACTTTCCCAGGGTCCACTGAAATGCCCTCCTTTGAGACAACATGCCCCAGAAATGTAACTGCATTCAGCCAAAACTCACACTTCTTCAGTTTAGCAAACAACTTTTCTTCTTTAAGTGTCCCGAGTATTAGTCTCAAGTGTTCCTCATGCTCCTTCTTGCTCTTAGAATAGATTAGGATGTCGTCAATAAAGAAAACCACAAATTTATCCAAGAATCCATGAAATACTCTGTTCATTAAATCCATGAATACCGCTGGGGCATTAGTCAAACCAAAAGGCATGACCAGAAACTCATAGTGGCCATATCTGGTCCTGAAAGCAGTCTTGGATATATCTTCAGCCTTGATCTTCAATTGATGATACCCTAATCGAAGGTCAATCTTCGAGAAAACTTGCGCACCCTGTAGTTGATCAAACAAGTCTTCTATGCGGGGTAAGGGATATTTATTCTTGATGGTTACTCGGTTGAGTTCTCTATAGTCAATGCACATTCTCATTGTTCCATCTTTCTTCTTCACAATAACACTGGAGCAACCCATGGGGACACACTGGGTCGGATAAAACCCTTGTCTAATAGATCTTGTAACTGTTCTTTAAGTTCGGTGAGCTCCGATGGCACCATTCTATAAGGAGCCTTGGACAAAGGTGCTGTGCCTGGCACAAGATCGATAGCGAATTCTACTTCTCGGTCAGGTGGCAATCCAGACAAATCTTCAGGAAACACTTCCGGATACTCTCCCACCACAGGAATCTCTTCTAGGCTCAACTCTTCTTTTGGTGCATCTATTACACAAGCTAAAAATCCTTGACAGCCATCTCGCAATAATTTCCCAATCTGAACTGCTGATATAATTGATGGGAATAATCGTACTTTCGTTCCCACAAATCGAATTTCATCCCCTTCAGGAGGCTTGAAAACTATCTCCTTTTTAAAACAGTCGATACTGGCATGGTATGAAGCCAACCAGTCCATACCCAAGATTACATCAAATCCAATCATATCAAAAATAATAAGTTCAGCAGGCATCAATCTCTCTTCAATAGATATAGGACAGCCGCGGAGAATTTTGTGACAAGACACTGTAGTCCCTGTCGGAGTTGAGACCACTAAGTCAAAATCCAACCTTTCACCTTCCCACGAGCAGAATTTGGCAAAATTCTTAGAAATAAAGGAATGTGTTGCCCCAGAGTCAAACAGTGTAGTGGCATGATTAGAAAACAAAGAAAGAATGCCTGTGATCACATACAAAGTATTCTTTGATTTAACATCCACAATAATTACTAAGTCATTCCTAAAAGAAAAGTAAGGAATAATACCTGTGATCACATCCTCCCTGCCTTCAGCCTCTCCTGGTGTCAATGCGAAAACCCGAGCAGGTGCAGTAGGGCGTTGGGTATTACCTCGTGGCGCCCCTCCAATCCTGGGTGGGGGTGGTAGTGGGGCAAGTCTATTGCTGCCCAAAGTAAGCGGGCAATCCCTGAGGTAGTGGCCCGACTTGCCGCACCGGTAACATAAGCCTAACTCTTTCCGGCACCTTCCCGTGTGAACACGGTCACAAGTTCTACAATGATAAGGCTGCTGATCACTCTGAATTGGCCTCTTGCTTGAATTACCCCCTTCATTTCTCTTCTTCCACTGTCCTTGGTTGTTGCTTGTATGATATCCAGATGGGGTAGACCTCTTCCTTTGATCAAGTAAGGTGGCGCTCCTCTGAAGGCATCCTTCAAACAAAGTGGCCTTATTCACCAACTCTGTGAACTTTTTCAACTGGAAACCCATCACTCGTTCATACAGCTTCTCGTTCAGTCCTTGTTCAAATTTGCGACACTTCTTCTCTTCATCAGGAATCAGATATGCTGCAAAGCGTGCCAGCTCAGTAAACTTGGCTGCATATTGGTGTACTGACATCGTCCCCTGGACTAATGTGGCAAACTCTATCGCCTTATCCTCTTTCATTGAGATGGGGAAGAAACACTCCAGAAAAACTTCCTTGAACAACGACCAACTTTTTATTTCATTCTTTTCAGCTTCCCTGATGGTCCTTTCCGAGATCCACCACCTTTTCGCCTCCCCAGTCAACTTGAATGTAGCAAACGCCACTTTTTGTTCATCCGTGCAAGGCAAGACTCGAAATATCTCTTTAATGTCCTACACCCAATCTTCAGCTAATATCGGGTCGCCTCTCCCATCAAAAGATGTGGGGCACAGCTTGTTGAAATCTTCCACGGTGCAACCCCTTTCACTTGTGGTGCGGTGACGGCCGGATGAATTTTGTGCCAGATCGTCTATCAATTGATGCGCTGCTGCTCGGAGTACTTCAGAAGCTCTTGGATTTGCTTCCCTTTCATTCCTAGCTACGTTTAAATCCGATACACTTCGTTCACGGCGAGGCGGCATCCTGAGAAGACTTGAACTATTAAACAAATCGTTTATTACAAGCACACATACAAGAAACTATATAAATATCGACGGGTAGTCATAGTAGTCCAACAATGGTATACAAGTTCCCCAAAAGTAAGGTATCCACCACAAGTATAATTATAAGAAATTCATAAACCTATTCCTTCAATCTCCAACCATACGAAATCAGCTCACTAGTCTATAAAATTCTACACCTCAAATAATTCCTAAAGTTGGCGAATTCTAAACCTCAAATTCCTAAACTTCATTGCATAAGTCTGCAGAACCTTAAACCTTTTGCTCTGATACCAACTGAGACACCCCGTACCCGTAAGGGGGCGTCCTGAATATCAACCTGTTTGAATTGAACCTGTTTTCATCTACAAATTTTATCTAAAATATATCTGATCAAATCCACAAATAATTCCTCATCTCCAAATTTAAAGAACAATTAAATTCTAATCATCCATAAAGTTCATACATTAAATAAAATAATGCCATCATATAGGGTCCACAAACTTCCCATCAAAATATCCTACTAACACTTAAATCTAAAAATGCTAAATAACGCAACAACAAAATAATAAATATTGTCTTCACTTCAACCCCAAACATGACCACCTATCCTGGTCCCAATATATTAACCTTGGTCCTCAGGCGAGACCTCCACTTCATCTGAAATGTATATAGATAAGGAGGTGAGTTCATCCACAACTCAGTAAGCAAAACACCTATACTAGCATGTAAATCATGAGCATTTTTAATAAAAATCCTTAAGCATGTAACGGAAAAACTTTTATTCAAAGTAAACAATTCCAAAACTTATGAACCATCCAAAAGCTGAGCGAACCTTTATTTTTTACAAAGTATACACCAAAACTAACTTTTTTTTTTTTAATACTCAAAACACTTTGGCAAAAATAACTGTAACATCTCATCCATTTTCAAACATATACCATGTTTAACCCCCGTGGTAGGGTTGTGCTATCCCCTGTGGCCAAACCAGGCAGTATCATATTGTGAGACTTTCCCTCATTCGTTCTCGGAGCCCCGAGTGTGCACATAGGAAAGTAACACATAAAAAGGATCACTTTGTTTCCAAAGTGATTGCACTCCTATCATATTGTATCATGGAGGTACCAACCATATCACGTGAATCCATATAATCATGTCCGAAACATATTCAGAATTAAAGACAAACAGATAAGTATGCCAAAGGTTTTTCCGTAAACATATCATATTAAGCCACTTGTTTTTCACTTTCTTATCCATTTCCATACAAGCCAAAAACACAACAAAACATATTATTTTATATGCACAAGAGAGCATCAAAATTAATGTTCGCTCTTATGCATAGTTCAGAAATATGTCAAATATTGCTCATGTCTACACATTTCATGTCAAAAGAGAAATTTCTCTATCATATAAATTTTCATGGGCGAATGCACAAAACGTATACTGAGGTTGTTTTTCACATTTTTCTTCAAAAATAGAACATGCACATTTTATAAAAACCAACCTCAAACAAATTTTCTTTTTATGTAAATCTAGGATAGGAGCCCCGCTTACCTGACTCCTGTAGCGAATTATCAAAATTTGGAATCCGATCTCTAAGATTCTCGTCGCCTATTTAAAAAAAAAACTTAACATTAACAGCCAGCAAACCCAATCTATAAGTATAAAAATGGTAATCTAAAGTTCCAAATCTGAAAAAATTTTGCAACACTCCTTTCTTCAAACTACATTAGCTTAAAGCGTTACAATTTGCTACAAATATCAAGTCAAACGACACCCATAACGTGCTGACCAGCCCCAACAATCTGGGTTGTTATCCCACGCTCACATGAACATATATTCCTAATTTTCCAGCTTACAACCCAACGAGACAGTCACCCAAAAAAATCATTTAGCAACAAAATAATGGACCTCAACACCACCAATCGGTCTAGCCAGCCAAACAACATTTTACTCGATTAATACCAACCAGCCAAACAACATTTTACTCAATTAAAACCAACCAGCCAAACAACAGCCACAAGGATTAAAACCAACCAGCCAAACAACAGCCACAAGGATTAACACCAACCAGCCAAACAACAGCCACAAGGATCCAGAATTTCCCAACAAAACCAGCCATTAATCATCAATCCCAACTAGCATGTATTAACTTAAAACATTCTCAATCAATAACTGGAGTGATACAAGGGAAAACAACAACCAAAGTATCACTAAAAAAATTTACATCCCTCAGACTTCCCTATGTAAACATTTTTGGTTCGGTACATCCACATTTTACGCTAGATAATTCCCTTAACAGAAATCTATCCAAAGAGTCTTGAACCTTACCTAAAAATGAAGAACAACCCACAAGAAACCGAAACTTAGAAGATGAATCCTTGCTTCCCCAATTGCTCGGCTGCCAACCACGAAAAACACTAGATTAACAGTGGCTAAAAACCCCAAACTGAACCCTTTAATCTAGATGAAATTCCAGAAAAATTGAGAGGTTTAGATCAACTTACCGAGGAGATGAGTGGGTGGCCGCAACAGAGGAGATCGGCGGTAGAGAAAAACCCAAAAACAGGGGTATTCCCGTAGAGAGAGGGAGAGAGAGAGAGAGAGAGAGAGTGACCGGTGAAGTGAATTGACCGCGAGAGGAGGGAACTCCATTTGATGCAACCGCTGGACGTGGCAAACGGTTGAGTGAAAATCGGAAGGAAACCGAGGGAAAACAGGGGCTTGGAACTATCGGGTTCCGAAGGGAAGAAAGGAAAAGAAAGGAAAAGAAAGAAGAAGAAAGGAGAAGGGCGGAGAAACTAATACCTGGGGCAAAACGGCGCCGTTTTGTGGTGGGCTGGGCTGGGCTTGCAACGCTGGAGTGGCCTGGGCTGTGAGCTGCAGCTACAAGCCTTACAATTTGGGGGCATCACAGGTCATTCTAGATGTTAAAATGGAGAGTGTGTTATATTTTGGAGTTTTTGGCCAAGCTAATGGATATATCATGGTCCAAAAATTTTATGGAGTATTTTTAACATATTCTTATAGATGATCATTGAGATTTTGTTGTATTAATAAAGCTTTCGATTATATTTTTCCTTAGGTCTAGAAACTTAAAAACTGGAAGTGGAAAAACAATTTTTGTTTTGAGAAAGTTTAAATATTTCGTGGTTTAAAAGATATAAAATTTTATTGGAGGGTATAAACCTCTCATATACATTTAGAATTTTATTTTCAAGATAATTGATATTAGTTTAAAAGAAATGAAATTTTATGCAAAGAGATATTCATATGGACCAAAGTGTTGATGTTCTTGCTAAATTTATGTTTTGATTAATTTTAAACCATGTGATCTTGAGTTTAAAGTTTAGATATTTGAGGATAGATTTTTAACCATGTGATGATTCTGTTTGAAGATCACTTTTTAATAAGTCATGAATCAAAAGGTCAATCAAAACAAGTTAGAAATAAAAATCTATTTTTGGACTTAAAGGGAAGTCGAAACTTCAAGTATTATTTTGGTGATTTTGATATTTTTGTTTGATAATTCAAAGTACGACTATTCTTAGAAATATTTTATGAATATATTAGAAGTAAAATTTAGATTTTTGAAGTTCTTGGAGATGGTTTAGAATATATCAAACTATATGATTCAATGATTTGCCTTTTTAGTTAAAAAAGTTAGATCATTTTTCTAAAATGTTTTGTGTTAATAACTATCATATTTTTAGTAGATGTCTTAAGTATATTTTTAAACTTAGGATAGGAAGATATTCGTTGCAAAAATTTAGTTGATCATGAGTTTTGAAATTGGAAGAATTGCAACAGAAATTAAGGAAAAAAGCCTATGTATAATTCGGCTCCTATAGATTTTTCATAGTTGTGTTTAGTGTATTTTTTTTTTTTTTGAGTCAGTAGTTGATTTGATTTTAGGACAAGATTTATATGAGTAGTGTAAATTTTGGTAATTTTTAGATTTAAGATGTGAAATCCTTAAGTTAGGGGTAAAATAGTCATTTTTCACATGTAAAGAAAAGAGTGATAATTTTACTCTAAGTTGTCTCTTTTTCACATTTCTAATTTTTAGTAATTAAATTTTTAATTTTTCTAATATTCTCTTACAACTCTTTGTGTTTTGTGATTTATTTTCATAGAATGTGACGATCGAGGTAAGTTAGCTCTTAACTTATTACCAATTTACTATGTATGTGTGACGGGTAAGGAAACTACAACTTATTTATGTGTCTTATTATATATGTCATGCCATGCTATGTTACTACATGTACATTTGTTACACTTGATTCATAATATGATGAAGTACTTATCTATTACACTATATATCTTGTCATGTATTGTTATGTGTTACAAGTATGTCGTGTTACATTATGTTATCTATTACATGCAGGCCATGTTACAAAATATTTATTATTACATGTATGCCATTATATGAAATATTATCTGTTATATTTCATGTCATGTTATGAAATATTTTCTGATGAATACGTCATGTTAAGATCACTTCGTGTACGTCCTCGTGCAGTTAAGTTATTGTTTAGTTCATGGTTAATATTAAATCATGGTAATCCCATAAAATAAAGATACGTTATCGTGGTAAACCCATGAGATAAGACTATGCTATCATGGTAAACCCATCAAACAAGAACATTGTGGTAACTCCATGAGACAAGAATACATTTCAAGTTCGCGTTCATGTCATGTTTCACATTCTTTTTATGTTTTAAGTTTAGGTTCATGTCAAGTTATGTTCAAGTTCATTTTCATGTTCTGTTTGAAGTTCACGTTCAAATTACGTTTCAAGTTCAATGTTAATGTCATATTGTGTTCAAGTTCACATTCATGTTATGTTGCAAGCTCACATGCATGTTATGTTCAAGTTTATATTTATGTTTATGTTATGTTTTAAGTTCACATTTATGTTATGTTCGAGTTCACCTTATATTATGTTTCAAGTTCAAGTTTGCATTCATGCTATGTTTGAAGTTTATATTCATGTTATCTTCAAGTTCATTCAAGTTCAAGTTCACATTCACATTCACGTCATGTTTCAAGTTCAAGTTCACGTTCATGTTATGTTCAAGTTCATGTTCTGTTATGTTCATGTTCATGTTATGTTTCAAATTCTTGTTCATGTTATGTTTAATTTCACGTTCATACTATTTTTCAAATTTATATTTATGTTATATTCAAGTTCATGTTCATGTTATGTTCAATTTTACATCGTTTCAAGTTTAAGTTCATGTCATGTCAAGTTCAGTTTATGTTTTAGTTTAAGTTATGCTAGTTATGTTATGTTGTATATCAAGTTATGCTATAATTATTTATGACTTTGATTATGCATCCATATTTTAATTTCCATACATGCATCATTAACTTGTATGGAGGTTTTTTGTTAACTTATTGAGATTTATAATCAAATCTCAATGTAGTAGTCTCAACTCCCATTCCTCCCCAAATAGTATATCTTGCCTCAAAATTTGAAGAAGAACTGGGAATCAACCAAGTAGAAACGATCGACTAGGCGATAATACAATGTAAATGATGGTATAGTAGTTAAGTCAAATTACTACTGGTACTTATGGAGTTCAATATCCAGCATGCTTTTGATCACAATCATTTTTTTTACTATGTATTTTACACTGTCTTTTACCATGGTTGTTTACTATGTCTTTTTTGTATGAAGTATGTTTAAGTATTTGGGATATCCTTGGTTTGGTGTATATAATCGGTCAAGAAAAAAAAATTATCCACTATGAATATTACATATTGGTAGATACATGTTAGGTGCATTGCATCTTTATTTGTCAAGAATGGGGGGCAAGTAATCTTGTGTTGTACGTCCTAACATTTTAGATGTTCGTCCAATCCGAAGCACAAATCATGGGGCATCACAGATTGATTATAAGGAGACTTTTGCTTCTATTCCTAAACTTACCTCTATTAGATCTTTACTTGCAGTTGCTATTGTCTGACGTTAGGGTCTTTTTTAATTAGATGTTAAAAATGCCTTTCAATTAGATATTTGGCTTGGTAACCTTATTGAGGAAGTTTACATGCATCCTCTACCTAGCTATGAGTATTCTCCATTGAACAAGGATGGTTATTATCTCACTCAAACCAAATATGTTTTTGATTTACTTTTAAAAGTTGGGTTAACAGATAGCAAGATAACCACTAGTCCACTTGAGTATAATAAGTTTTTAGCCGCTGACAGCTCCCCACTTGTCGATGCAACACTTTATAGATAGCTAGTTGGTAGTCAGTCAATTTATGGGTGCACCTGTTCACTGACATTTCATATGTAGTTAATCTAGTGAGTCAATTTATGAGTGCACCTTGATCTACCCATTTTGTTGCGGTTCTTCGAATTCTGCATTACATTAAAAGTACTATGTTTCATGGTCTGTACTTCTCATCCCACTCCTGTTTGGAACTATAGGCCTATTCTAATGCATCTTCGCTCCATTACTAGTTATTTTTTCTCACATGGTACTTCTTTGATTTCATGGCATAGTAAGAAATAGTCATTTCCCATTCTAGCACTGAGATTGAGTATCGTGCTCTTGCGATACGACATCTGAACTTCTGTGATTACACTAGCTTCTGAAAGATATGGGTGTTTCTCATTCCATTAGTTTCCCTCTTTACTATGATAATTGTAGCGCCATCCAGATTGCTTATAATGATATGTTTCATGAGGATACTAAATATATCGAGATTGATTGTTATTTCATCCATTACCATCTTCAGCATGGTGTTCTCCAGTTACACTCAACTTCTTTTGAAGATAAACTTATTGATATTTTTAGCAAATCACATCTACTTGATTGGCTTGATGATCTTATTTCTAAACTCTAGTTGCCTTCACCACAAAGAATTTGAGGGAGGATGTTAGTGTATATATATTGTATTAATTATCTTCTTAATTTTTTTGTATTTTACTAGGTTAATATTCCCTTGGTATATTTACTTATTTAGGGTTTGACCTTATTCCACTATATATAGTCCTTGATACACACAAAAATATACGATTATATGATTTCCTAGATTTCTCTCTATTTCAACAAGTAGAATTAGGCCATATTTTAGATTTCATTGATGTTTGACTAATCGAATACCGATTCTCTTATATGCAGGCTAGGCTTATGCCGTTTAAGGGGTGGATTTCATCGGAAGAGTAAGAGATACACTAGTAGAGAGAGAGAGGATTGAACAATTTACCGGCAACACAGTTGGGCATTGTTTGGCCGCCTCCATTGGTCATGGTGGTTGTACCAAAAAGGGAAGAAATAATTGTGTGTGAGAGAGAGAGAGAGAGAGAGAGAGAGGTGGAAGAAGAAAAGTACAGTGCTGGCAAAGGAACCCGACTTTCTCATTGCGCATGACAATAGTAGAGATTCTGGTGTTGGTGCCATTAAGCGTGAAAGAGGCATGATGCAAGTGAAGAGAAAACAGACAAAGAGGGTAGTGGAATTCAACATTTTTTCCTAGCTTGATGGAGAGACATGCTAGTGGCTTGACTATTTACTACAGCGTAAGGTAAAAGAGAATAGTTGGAAGGTAGAGGGAGAGTTGACGGAGATAGAAAGGAGAGGTAGGTGGAGCGAAATTGTAACGCCCTGGTCCCGTAGGGGTCCGAGAGTTACTACTTATCACATTTACTCACATTCAACACCATAATTATAGACTCCAAATTCCCAAGTATCATATAAAACTTGGTTGGAAAATCACTTTTCTCAATATCATCAATTCTGGAAATACTACGTCACAAAAATACAAAAATACAATAATACTTCCTTACTAAATCTTGTCAACACTCATTTAAACTCTTTATGATTAATCTATCACTTCTAAAATCATCTCACCCAATGCTTCATAATCCGATCCTCCACTGAAATATCCAAATTCATCTGAAAAATATTTAGAGATAAGGGGTGAGTTTAACCACAACTCAGTAAGCGAAGGACATATACCAGAGTGCAAACATGAGCATTTACAAAATACTGTATGCAAAACAAAAATATTTCATCAGAGTTAATATGCAGAATAAAACATATTTTCAATTGTAACAGAGCGATCATTTTTTTTTAAATCATATAAAACACAGAGTACTTTGGCATAACAAAACTGAGCATCATCGTCATATCAGAGCATCTTACAGAGCAAAGACCATGTTTAACCCCCGTGGTAGGGTTGTGCTAATCCCGGTGGCCAAACCAGGCAGAGACGGAGGTGAAACATTCCCTTAATCATTCTCGGAGCCCCGAGTGTGCACATAGGAAAGTCCACAATAAACCACTTTGTTTCCAAAATGGGTGCACTCAGAAACAGAGAAGTTGGTACCAACCCAAACAGAGTAGAGACAGAGCAGAGCAGAGCAGAGCAGAGACAGAGTCAGATAGAAACCAGTATACCATGCCAAGATTTTTAGAATCAACAAAATAACGCATAGTTCCAAATTATTTTCAGAAACATTCTTATATAAACAAAACAGAGTCAGATCATCTTTATAAAATTAATGCACAAATTTTCAGATCCTTAGTATCGCTCTTTCACATTTTAAAAACAACGTGACAAAAACTAAGCTCATGTCTGCACAATGCATGATAGAAATATTTTTCTTTCTTTCATATAAGCTTTATGAGTAATACAAAGAAATGACTGAGGTTGGTTTTTCTCAAGTTCTCATTTCATAACAAAACATGCATAAATTTTCAGAAAGTCAACCTCAGTCTATATCTGGTACAAAGTCAAGCATAGGAACCCCGCTTACCTGAACTTCTTAGCTTTTAGAATTTCTCCAGACTAAGCTGAACAAATAAATGATCGACACCTATAAAATATTCAAGAAATTCATAAATTTCTAAATAATCACAAATCTCGAAAATAGAACTTAAGACATAAAATCTAATTCTTTTCTTAACATCTACAAATCCTCAAAACCTGAGTATCAACTTTCTCCAAAATACTTGAAATCTACTAAATTCTTCCAAAACCTTGAAATAATAGAAAATCTCTAAAACCTCGATTTTTATTTAATAAACACTTAACTCAATTTCCAATTCAAATCGAAGTCTCTTCCTAAAACAAAAATCAAAATTCAACTTACTAAAAATAATGTAACGCACAATATCCGATTCAAAATAATTTATAACTCAAGCTCAAAATAGTTTAAAGGCGAATCAGAAATCATTTAAAACTGGAGTCTAAAATAGATTACAACGTGAAACAAGTCAAAAACATCTACTCCCAAAGGATTTAAGGAAACACAAATAAAATAAATAAATAAATCCTCACAAAATAAAATGATAGACTTAAAAGTAAAACCTACTTAAAGGTAATGTATTCTTTTAGTAGAAACAACATTCGATGCATGGGCCTTAGAAGATACCCGAAAATAAAAAGGGGCAACAGAAACTTGAAGCTTTCAGATCAAACCATGCGGCAAGGGTGTATATACTCACCAAGAGAAAGGGCGGCACGAAGGGCTGGAAGGTGGCGGGGGTTACGTCGACGAAATCGCACTAAGGTCAGAGAGAAAATAAAATAAAACATAATAAAGTAAAATGAGGGAGGCATACAAAGAGAGATAGATCGTGGGTGTAAGAGCAAGAGGGAGAGACAGGGATGAAAGCAGTTGGGAGGGAGCTCGTCGTGGGCTTACCGAGGGGGTTGTGGCTGAGTGGAGTGTGAACGGAGGCAGGAGTATGGGACTACTCTGTTTTCCGTAGCTAAAAACAGAGGCTCCCAATATCGGTCATTGACAGTGGTGGTTCGGTGAAGGTGCTGGGAGGGCGACATGTAGGGGCTGATGCTGCGTGAGCGGCGCAAGGAGGATGCTCATGGTGGCTGCTCTGTTTCCGGGTGTCAAAAACAGGGGAATGTTTAGGTGGCCTACCCAGTGGTGATGCACGATGGTTTCTTGCAGCGGTACTGTGGATTAAGCAGGGGTGGTTTTGGGGTTGTAAACTGAAGGAAACGGGAAGGTTTGAAGCAGTGATCAATGTCTCACGGTGGGGTTGAGGCTCGCGTGGTGGTGAGTGGCTACTGGAAAAAAAAATGGTTCTTTTGCTGGTAGTGGTCCGACGGACGTGAAGGGCTTGCTGGAACGACAGGTTATGAGGCTAGGTGGAGCTAGCAACGGCGTTGGGCGAGGAGACTGCCGTGGCTTTGTTTTTCTCCTGGTCGGGTGTTGCGGCGGGGGCTCTTGGTAGTTTTTCTCTATGCTAGATTGAATATACGAAAGTTTATATATATATATATATATATATAGCTACTGGAACCCTAAAGAAAAGAGAGGTAGAGTCTGAGTATCTAAATCTGTTGAGTTGAAGATAAGTGAGAAACAAATATGTAACCGCAAGGCCGTGTGGAGTTAAAATTAAAACGAGGAGAGTGCGGGAGTTGGCGAACGATTGGTAACGTGCAAGCGAAAGACAAGGACGTGATGAAGGCAAATCTTAGTTTAAAGGGAAACTGATATCAAAATATAACTCCAAAAATAAGATTCGGTTTCCAGCAAAAATGTGCAAAGCAAAAATGTAACCAAACTCACGTGATCCCTGAAAATTTGGAGAGATGCAAATCATTCATGCATGGGATTCGGCAAACTTGAGGTAATAAGAGATGACCAAAAAGGCAAAGTTGCTTCAATGTTGAAAGGCGAGGATAAAATCAACAAAAACATAAGAGATATCGAGAGCACACAAAGGAGAGGAACAATAAAAATAAATAAGTTAATAAATTTTCAAATATACAAAAAGGGTTTTTCGCTCAAAATAAATACATAATTAAATATGACATTTAAAAATTTTGGTTGGCGCTGGACTTGAGTGTTACATTACTCCCTAATAGCGAGCGACTATGGGAACCAAGCCAGACGACCTGGTCATGGTGCAAGGCTTAGGCGGTGCAAGAGTGTGGCGAAGGTTGGCATCTGTGGCATGGAGGTGCAACAAAATAAAAAGAGAGAATAGTCAGATTGAGGTAGATAAAGACTGCATAAGAGAGATAAAATGAAAGGAGACAAAGTCAAGAGGCTAACTGATAGCATGCTCGTGGTTAGGAAAGACATCGGTGGAGGTAATATGCATAAATGAGAGAGATAGAGGGCATTGGAGAAAGAGGTATTGAGAGGTAAAATACAGCTTACTAGAAATGGGAGGGTTGCAGTGGTCATGCTCAGCATGGTGGAGCAAAGGACAATAAGAAAGTAGAGGGCAACTGGGAGTGAGGGTGAGAAGCTGACAAGGAGAGGGAGAGGGAGAGAGAGATTAGGGTTTGCTGTTTTTAGGAGACCAAAACGATGTTGATTAAGTGGTGGGCTGGGTAGACCTCCAAGGGCTTGGTCTTTTGGGACTGACCTTCACAGTTCAAATCATTTTTCTATGAGGAATGCTATAAGTATACGGTAATTGAGCTAAATTATTACATATTTTATACAATATATTCTTTGATTATTATTGGCTTTAGATAAAAATGATTTTGAGGTGTAAATCTAAGTTGCGATTAAAATTTCTTAATAGTATAGTTTATGCTTAATTTTATAACTTGTGATTTATTTAAACTATATTTCTTCATAGGCACATCACATTTTCAATATTCTAATTCTCATTTTTATATTTTGTTATGTCTTCTTTTTATAGGTCATGTTTAAGAAAACAAAAACAATAAAAGATGAAAAATGACTAAAACTCACAATACGAAAAAAAAAAGTAAAGTAAAGCAATTCCTTAAAATTGTACGAAAGGCCAAGTCTTTGAATTTATGCTTTGAGAAATCAAAAATGCTTTTGGCCCTGTGCATTTATTAAAAGAAAATAGCATTTTTTTTTATGCATGGTCCTTTGGTCTTGCTCAGAAGGCAACAAATTTATTTCTTGAAGGCAACATATTTTGAAAACAAATGCAGCAGACTTTGTAGCCTTTTGGCACTTCTTGAAATAAAAAAGTTTTCTTTTCCAGATATGGCAGAGTTCTTTTTCTCGGGTTTGGCTGTTGAAGTCTGCAACACGCAACACAGTAGCAGGCTCTTGTCCGCTGGGTTGAAGAAGAAAGAGCTGTCGGTCCTCTGGGTTTTACATCAAACACGAAAGCATCAAGAGGCAATACGTTTTTGCTATTTAAGAGGTAATGCAGTAGCCTTTTCTCATTGGCACGCAGACAGCACACCTGCAATGCATAGCAGGACTTTGTTTACAAAAAGAAGTCATGCAATGCAGTGGAAAGAGGTAGCAGCAGTCAGCAGACAACACCAGTCTTTTTCGTCGGACACTGCAACAGGGTTAAAAAGGAAGGCACGCGACAAAGCTTTTTTTTTTTTGGTCCGTTGGGTTGAAGAGATAGGCACTGGAGACTACAGAGTTTCTTTGTTTCTCTGAGGACTTCGATGCTGGGGCACAAAGTGACATGCAACACAGTAGACGATAGCAGATGCACGCGGACTGATAAATGTTTTGGTCTCTCAGCTTTGCATTTAAATACGCAGCATAATTTTATTTTTAAAGGGAGGAGAGATGTACGAGAGGAAAGAAGCAATAGCTTGTAGAGGTCATATGGAGTCCAAACTGCTGCTATTCTAATTTTTACTTGCATTTTCTACCTTATTTTATCTACTTTTCTTTAATCTTATGGTTAGAATAAAAATAGGAATAGTGTAATTTAATTTTTCATTCAGTCTTAATTTTTTATAATTTCGGAATAAACTCAAGTGAAGAGAGAGCATGGCAGCACAATTGTAGAGCCCTTGTACCCAACTTTACTTGTCTGGTTTTCTTCCTTCACTTGTAGTCTTCATCTAGTATAATTTAATTTTTTTCATTATCATATTTTTCTATTGTTTTTGGAGTGAACTCAAGTGGAGAGAGAGCATGTTAACAACGGTTGTAGAGGTCTTGTGCCCAACTGCTGCCTGGCTTTCCTCCTCACTTGTAGTCTCCATGTAACGCCCCGGTCCCGAAAGTCCAGAGAGTTAGGTCATTTTTCTCAAATCATCCCAAAACACCAATTCATATATTCCAAATTCTCCAATAACCAACTAATATAAAAAGGACACTCCATAATTAATTAACAAATATTTATGAAACTCTCCAAGAAACTAAACATAAACTTTAATAAAATCAAATTACTTCAAATACTTGCAACAATCCAAAACTTGACATACTAGAAATATCAATGAAGATAAATATTTACTAAGACTAAAAAAAATGTATCCACGAGCACTTATTCTCCTATGATCACCAAGCCTCTCTAGCAATGGCTACCCTTGCTGATAATGCACTGAAACATCTCAACTATCTGAAAAATGTAATTAGAGGAGGGGGGTGAGTTATCCACAACTCAGTAAGCAAAGAACATATACTAGTGTGCAAACATGAGCATTTACCAAAATTCAGAATGCAGAATAAAATATTTCTTACTTTTCAGAAAACATGCGGAAGCAGATTACATTATCAAAAATCAGAGCGAAAGTTTAATATAAACGGAAATAGAAAAAAAAATGCTTTTGGCATAGCATAACTGAAACGTCTTATCAAAATATAAATACCATGTTTAACCCCCGTGGTAGGGTTGTGCAAACCTCGGCGGCCAACCGAGCAGAAACAGAATGTGAATCTTCCCCTTATTATTCTCGGAGTCTCGAGTGTACACACAAGAAAGACCACGCAGAAAACCACTTTGTAACCAAAGTGGGCGCACCAGAAACAGAATAGTTGGTACCAACCCAGGACTAAACCAAGCGAAACAGAACCAGAATGTCATGCCAGAGGTTTCAGAAATCATATCATATCATATCTGAGTACAGAATTTTTCCAAAACAAGATCAGAATCAGATCATAAATATCATTTATACAGAGATTTTCATATTCGCTCTTTTTTTTTTCAGTTCGAAAAATAGAATGCAACAAAATAGCTCATGTCTACACCAGTTCATGCCAGAAAATATTTTATTCTTATACGATTTCTTATGCATATGCGAAACAAAACTGAGGTAGTTTCAAAATTTCTTTCTGTAACTAAAACATGCATATTTTCCAAAATAAATCTCAGTTCATATTTTTAATGTAAAGTCTAGCATAGGAACCCCGCTTACCTGAATTTCTTAGCTTCTCAAATTTTATCTCCACACGGCTGAACAAAAATTAGTCGCCACCTATAAAATAATCACATAATTTCCGTAAACTTCTAAATGATTACAAACTTCCAAAATAGACCCTAAGATATAAAAATCCAATATTTTTCCTTAACATCTAAACATCCTCGATATCCCAAATAACAATTCTCCTCAAAATACTAGAATTCGCTAAACTTCTCTCAAACCTTATAGTAAATTTCTTCAATACCTCGATCTTCACTTAATAAAATATTACAAGGCTCAAAAAATTTTAAAGATGTATCCAAAATAATATAGAGTTCGAATTCAAAAATAACAATTTAAAATAGAACTCGAACCCAATCCAAAACATTTAACCTCAAAAATACCTTAACATAAAACACTTGAAAAGAACCTGAGTAGTAACAAGCCCCGTAGGCTCCAAGTCCAAACAAAACAACCTTTATATAAAAATATTGGGTTGCTTGACAGCAGTACAGTTGCTGCTATACACCTACACATCTCCACATATTAAATTTTTAATAATTATTATTTTTTTTTCAAACAATAGGTGTGCACCGACGGTTGCTTTTCCAAAAATATGACCTTAAAACTCTGCTTTTCATTTTGCAAAAGAAAAATATTTGACAGGCTCGACTGTTTGCGGCAGCCAAAACATCCCAGACATATTAATAGTATTTTTACTGTTTATATAAACAGTAAAAATAATGTTAATGCGTTTCCAACTGCAATCACTGCTCTTTTCAAAAATATCACCTAAGGGGGTAAAACTGTAATTTCATAAGCTAAAACTCTACAACGATACGTAGAGGGTGAAAACACAGGTAGAAAACCCAAGTTATTAGCAGGGAAGCATAACGAACCGAGGCTGAGGCTAAGGCATGCGATGGAGGATCACCGAGATGATGAATAAGCGGTGGTAGGCAGCGGCAAGAAGCTGGGCGCGGTGGGAGACCACTACGAAAAGAAGCGAGAGAAGGTGCTGAAAGAGAGAATGATGAGAGAGAGAGAGAGAGAATCCGAGAGAGCAGAGGTGAAACCGTGGGGACGAAAGAAAACTCGTCGTGACTTACCGAGAGGTGGCCACGGCGGACTGGGTGATTTGTGGGGACGTGAGGTGCGCGGGCGGCACTCTCTGTGCAGGGTGACAAAGTGGAGGGGGTTGGCGCCGTGTCAACCGTGGGGAAGTAATCTCCCCTGTCTCGGCAGTTCAAAACAGAGCACTCAACTAGGTCTTAGGGTGGCTGAACGCTGAGGGTCCAGGGGTTACGACGGCGGTGTGGAGTGGCGTGGTGGAGGAGCATAGCGGCTTGGCCTCCTTGGAGCAGCTGTTTGTTTTTCTCGTGGGCTGGGTAGTGGCTAGAGCAGCCGGCAACGGGGTGGATACGAAACTGGCAAGGGCTGGTTTGTGGGGTATAGTAGTTTCCGGTGGTGCAAGGCTTTGTTTCCCTCCACTAGGTGCAGCTACGAAACAAGAAACGTGCAGAGAGTGGGATCGAGAAGTGCACGAAGCGGCTCAAGGCTGCTACTTGCGATGGAGGTTAGCGGCTGCAGAAGGTTTTTCCTATGCATGAGGGGTAACTGCAACTATAGATATATATATATATATAGGGGCAGACTTTGCTGGGAAGGAAATTGATCGGTTGCCAAAAATAGTGGGAGAAGATACGTGCATGGTGATGTGAAGGTGAGGGCCGTGATCGCGGAAGAGGTTGGGATCGCTACCGGGATGCCTGATTCTAAGGGATGCGGCCACTGTGAGTTAAAAGAAGCAAACGGAAAAAGGGCAAAAAAAATCCGAGTATAGAAGGAAAATGTGAGGCTAACGTCAATGGAAAAGGAAGGAAATTTATAAAAATGGAAAGTGCAATCAGAGGAACCGCTGGAAATAAACAAACAGTTAAAATAAATAAATAATAAAGATCATACATTAAAACTATGTCGGATGAAAAATCTGGCTCCTCAAGGTTGTGGGTGTTACACTCCATCTCCAGTTTCTCTTTATTTTATTTCAATTTAAACTTTATGATGTATTATCGTGAACTTTGGAGATTTTAATTTCTACTTATTTAATTTAATGTCATTTACATTTCTTACTCCTCTAAATTTCAGTTAATTAAGTTTAGCAAATTTAGTTTTTTGTTTTGCATTTCAATCTTTTACTTTTCCTCATTGCACGCAATTTTAAAACCATGAATTTGGTCCACGACCAGTACCCCATTTTTATTTTCGTTGCACTCCTCCATCCATTGTATATATCACCATTTTTATTTTATCTTTGTAAATTTCTTCATTTTTTTATACGAATTTGATTTTAAAATAACTTTTCTCGAAGAGACGATCTAGGAATTCATTCCTAATTATTATGTGACACCCTTCTGCATTTGGGATAGCCTTTGTATTGCTCACTTTTTAGTGAGTTACGTGACCACGCATACCTTTTGCAAAATCGGGGAAGTGGCAATAATGTCACGTTCGTCAAAATATTAAAAATAATTTTACAGAAAGATAAAAACATTATGAGAGGGAAACAAAAAAAGAATGATTAAATTAGAGGATGCATAAAAATACTATTTTCATATGACGTGTATGCATCATGTACACAAATCGTGTACAAATAGCATTTTTGTTTTCCTATTATGCGCTTAATGTTTGTTGTAATGCCCCAATGGAAGACCCAAACCACATGGTCTATACTCCAAAAGAACTAGTCAATGATACAATTGGAGCACCATTAGAACCTTATAAAGAGCAAGAACTTTTCCTTCCCAAGCAATATGGGATCCCATACACCACCTACCTTATCATTCTCATATGGGATATCACAATCTACCCCCCTTAAAGGCCCGACGTCCTCGTCGGGTCTGTCCATTGTAGGTGGCACGGCTCAAGTCCCACATTTCTGGTTGGGATAGGCTCTGATACCATTTGTAACGCCCCAATGGAAGACCCAAACCACATGGTCTATACTCCAAAAGAACTAGTCAATGATACAATTGGAGCACTATTAGAACCTTATAAAGAGCAAGAACTTCTCCTTCCCAAGCAATGTGGGATCCCATACACCACCTACCTTATCATTCTCATATGGGGTATCACAATAAAAATTTTGTGGGTTTGGAAAATAGTCGTTGAGCGTTTTCGATACTATATTTGTTGGGTTGCTGGAAAATGTGAATTTTTAGACAGGCATTGTAGTTAATTTATAATTTATGATTTTAGGCCTTTGGAGTGGTCATTAATATAAAGGAAATTATTTTTATGAATAGGTGACGAAACTCTTAGCGTTGAGACTCAAAGTTTTGATTTTTCGCTACAGCAGTCAGGTAAGCGGGGTTCGTATGCTCGGTTTTATACCAAAAGAGGACTGAGGTTGACTTTTGAAAATTTGTGCTTTTTGTTAGTTTTGAAATGAAAACTTGAGAAAAACCAACCTCAGTCGATTGCTTGCATTATTCATGACGCTTATATAAAAGAAGGAAAAATATTTCAGACATGCATTGTGTAGACATGAGCTGCTTTTTGTCGTGTTATTGTCTGTAATGTGGAAAGAAAATTTTTGTCTATCTGAGAAAAATTATGCCTTGAATGTGTTGACTATGTTTTATTTACATAAGCTTTATTCTGAAAATAGTTTGGATCTATGTGTCTTTAATAACTCTGAAAATCTTTGGCATAGTATTCTGGCTAGTATTTGACTCTATCTCTGCTTGGCTCTGCTCTGCTCTGTATTTGCTCTGTTTGGATTGGTACCAAATTTCCTATCTCTGAGTGCACCCACTTTAGAAACAAAATGGTTTATTGTGGGCTTTCCTATGTGCACACTCGGGGCTCCGAGAACGAATAAGGGAAAGTTTCACCTCTGTCTCTGCCTGGTTTGGCCACCGGGATTTGCACAACCCTACCACGGGGGTTAAACATAGTCTTTGCTTTGTGAGATGCTCCGATTGATATAGTGATAATACTCAGTTTGTTTATGCCAAAGTACTTTATGATTTAAATTGTCTTGAAAATCATTTGTTTCTTTTATGCAAAATTTTGTTTTGTTCCGTACCTTATTTCTTGGTAAATGCTCATGTTTACACGCTTGTATAGGTTCTTCGCTTACTGAGTTGTGGAAAAACTCACCCCTCTTATCTCTTATATTTTTCAGATGATCAGGGTGTTCCATCAGAGGACCAAGAGTAGAGTTTTGACAAAGTTTTAAGCTGTTAGGGCCTTAGGCTAGATGGGAGAAAACAAAAATTTAATTTATTTATTATTTGGGTTCTAGTTTTCATTGGATTTATGGAATATTAGTTATTCTTTATCGTTAAGCTTTTCGGGAGAATGTGAACCCTCTCAGTTATGATTTATTCATATTCTTTTATTTATGATTTGGTGGACATTGTTATATGGTTTGGTTCGTGAAAAAATAATTTTTTTATTTTGAATATTGTCGGAGACCTGTTATTATTTGTAGTTGAGGATGGAATATACCAATCAGGTGGAGCTTCGTGACCCCCTACGAGTATGGGGTGTTACAGTTGTGATACCCCATATGAGAATGATAAGGTAGGTGGTGTATGGGATCCCACATTGCTTGGGAAGGAGAAGTTCTTGCTCTTTATAAGGTTCTAATGGTGCTCCAATTGTATCATTAACTAGTTCTTTTGGAGTATAGACCATGTGGTTTGGGTCTTCCTTTGGGGCGTTACATTTGTTATGATTAACAACCCTTGACTTCTCTTAGGTTTGAACTCAAGAGAAAAAATTTAGTCAAGAATCATTTATCGGCAACAGAAGACTATTAGAAAATAACAAGATCAGAATATAAACAACAAAAATATGATACGATAAAAGAAAGTAAACATGAACATAAAAAGTTACGTGATTTGATCCTATTGGTCTATATCCACGCCAGGAACAACCTCAGAGCTTATCTTATAGATGATCGATCCAAACAACAGAGCTTTTACGAACATAGTCTCTAGCTTCAAGAATAAGAAGGCAGAAAACTTTGTTTCTCCTCATAGATGAAGCAAACCCTAGTTTCCTCTATTTCTCTCTCTCTCTCTCTTGATACTTCTCCATTTACAAATCACTAAATGGTAGAATTATTTCTCAAAATATCACATTTACATATTTATACATGAATGAAGATGTAGACACGTGTATCACATCCATCGAGTTTCATCTTCTTTATATCAGCATGCTATTCAAAAGTCACGAGCATGGCATATGACCACAACAAAATTGATCATTCTTCAGCATACAACTTTATTCAACATGTGTCTTCAATTCATTGGTTGTCAACATAAAGCCGATATATATATAAATGTTTAATACTTGACTTTAACAATGTTCATGACTTCCGTATTTCTATTTTTGCTTCCTAACTAGGTATTTTCTCTTGTATATATCTAATATACTTGGATACACATAATGATAATAACAAAAATACTGAAGGTAGACAATTTCGTGCACTCCCCGTGAACGAAATCCATTTGGCTACAACATGTTAAATAAAATGGTACGCACGGATCTCTTTCATTCATTATAAGGGTGTGACGTGGCTTTGGTAAAAATAAGGTCTACCAGGATTAGGGTTTTTTCTAGGGATTTATGGTTACTGCCAGGGGCCCTTTTGGCACTCCAATGACAGCAAAATGTATTCTTAAGCTCTTTAAAAATAAATACACTTTAAAGTTGTTATTCATCTCAGGACTGACAATAGGCTCCACATCCTTCAATACCACCTCCACTCCCTTTGGTAGGGATGTAATTACCCAAATTTTTACTTGTCCTTTTTAATTTACATGCTTAGCTTGATCGTAATTCCTTTAGAGTTATTTTGGTGAATCTTTGGAACTTTTTGAAAATATATTTATTATTTATTCTGGACCTTTTCTTATGAGAAACATTAACAAGTTAGGCTCAAAATGGTGAAAGAATGCAAATAGAGGAATGTAGTACAAACCAAGGCAATTGAGTAATTTTTAGCAAATTTGTCGCCTCTCAGTGATCTAGGCATAACTTTCTTATTTTATTTTGGATTGGAATGATTCAATATGATTTGTAAATTTAAGAGAAATATCTACAATTTTTATGTTTTAAATTTTAAGAGATATGGGCTTAATCAAGGACAAAATTGAGTGTGAAACTGACATGTCTGAAAATGGATCCAAATAGCCAAATTTCACTTTATTTTCATTTTATATGTATAGTATCTCAAGGATAAGAACGTGACTTAGATGACATGTATGCTTCTAGAAAATAAAATAAGGAAAGCCAATGATAGGAGAGTTTTAGTTACACAAGAAAGGTACTTTTGAAAGGTATATTCCTAGACAATTCGGATTGGCTAATCTCGGACAATTTCGACATGTTTTAGTAATTTGAGCATACATTTCTCATACGATCTCCGAATGAGGTGATTCAAAATTTTATCAAACAAAAAGAGGTAGATCTAGAACTTTTATGTTTTGAGTTTAAAGAAATACATATTGGATCAAGGAATAAATCGAGGATAAAGTGGACAGGCGGAAAGGACTTAAGTGGAATCCAAGTTAAACTCTAGTAACTGACTTAGTGTTGTATTTCTTGAAATATTTAGATGACATACATGATAATTTGACAAGTATAGGGGACATTTGACAAGATAGGAACACTTGGCTTTTGGAAGGTCAAGGAGGTCATGCATGGGAATAAGAGTTAGCTAAGGAAGCAAGCTAAGGAGAAAAATCCGCTTGGAAGCTATAGGATTGATTAGGAGAAAAGGGATGCACCGACTTTGACATAGGACTTCTCTGCGTCTCAATTTTCGTATAACACCTTGGTGTATATATATATATATTGGAGGAATTTCTACCCACATGAAAAGAGAGTAGCCAAAACCTTACTTTGGATCATCTTGGGATTATTTAATCAAGATATGAAATCTACCTACTTTTGTCTTTTCTCCAAGTGTCCTCAAATCATAAGACAAGATCCAAATCCTTCTAAGAGCCAACTAAGTCTACTATTAGATAGAATGAGTATGCTATAATCTAAGGTGGACAAGTGGACGGCAAGGAAAGCTTGGAAGGTTTCCAGAAAGAAAAATATAAAATAATATTTTCCTAAGTTGCCTAGAGTAGTCGACGTGTATATATATATATATATATATCTATATGGAGGAACCTCTCCTTTTCTTTTTTTAGAAGTCTCGGCCAACCTAATTTTTCATGTCCTCTCTATCTCTTTCTTTCACTCTATCATACTCTCAAACATCTCTTTCCTTACTTCTAAGCATTTCTCCAAGAAAAGTTGTGAGCATATGTTTTGTAAGACTTTCTCCTTGCTAAACCCTTTAAAGAAGCTAGTAAATACACTTAGAATTTACTCTTAGAATTTTGTATATGTATAGAATTGATATGTTGATAATTATTTCCATTGAATGTTTCATATGTTCATAGGATGTAAGTTATGTTGTGATAAGTGAATCTTAAAGGACAGTAGTGGGTTAAATATAGAAAAATATTCTAGGAAGCAAGGATATATATTTAGTAATATGTGGATTGAAGATTTAATGAAAAGATATAAGAACAAGATGGCAAAAGAATCAAGTTGAGCACTCATATAGGTTTCGGCTTGGGTGGAATTTCTTAGAATGTTATAAGTTTATTTCTTTAGATGAATGGTATGATAATTGAATTAAGTTAGTGAGTGATTGAGGAAAATTGTATGGATTAATTCTCTTGAGGAGTGGTGAAAGAATTAAGATTATTTGGTGGTGATATGATTATTTTGGGATAAGGAAGAAATTGAAGAAAAATAGATTTATTGAGGGAAGAGTGATTCGACTATGGCTGAAATTAGTATATGTATGAAATTTCCATGACATGTTAGGAAGAAAGTAAAATTAAGTTTAAGAAGGAGAAGAGAAAATTGGAATTTGCATGTATAAGTTATGACTCGGCCCTACATCTACTAGGGCTGAAGATAAATGTTTTCTCTTAAGTTTATATGTTAATGTTTTTATTGTTTATAAATGACTTTTCTAAGTTACTATATACAAGTTATGCAGTGATAAGGCAAGTTCTATATGGCATATGACCCATAAATAAGTAGCATGAATGAAAAAGTCTAAAAGTACATACATGTCTAATTATGCCACAAGATCCATATGTTTGAAGTTATGAACCATGCACAAGTAAAGTTAAGTGGGCATGCATGATCTTTCATGGTATAAACTACATGTTTTAAGATCTCATGGTTTTCAAAAGAAAACAAAAAAAGAACAAGAAGAGAATAAGGAAATAAAAAAGTCACGTCATGATAGGGAAGGCAATACGTAACTCTTGTATGACTAACGTGCAGACGGGGAAGGCGATACATAACTTTCGTCGAATGATAAGAAGTCGTGTAATGGCAGGGACAGTGATACGTAACGTTTGTTATGATAAGAGTGTTTACGTAATAACGAAGATGACGATACGTAATGTCCGTATAACTGATGTGAATATGATATTGCTCGTCACGATGGGAACGATGATACATAACGCCCGGATGATTGACGAGAATATAAATTCGTAGGGACGACGATACGTAACGCTCGTCGATGTTCAAATATATGAATAAGACTTAAGAAAAAATGAGAATAAGATAAGAATTTTAAGAAAAGTCATTGTAAGACATGAAAGGTTTTGTACCCATGTCCATCTAAGTTACTCATGAAAATGGTTAAGACTATGTGAAAAGGGTACATGAGTCATGCATACACGCATAAGACATTCATTATTTAATTAATATGTTGATTTATCATGATACCTTCTGTTCCATTTTATTGATATGTTATGCTGATGCCTTTGCTACGTTATTAATGTACTTATCGAGACTTTTTAAAAATTTCACTCTTTTAAATTTTATCTATCATTTCACGACGTGTTGCAAGAATAGATTAATTGTTATGAGACTCAGACATCACAGGAGAATCTAAGGTACCCTAAGGGTCTTACAAAATACTCATCTTTTGATGAGTTGATCTCTCACGTATGTGACCAAGTGGGCTATCAAGATTACAAGTGTGACGTCCCCAAATTCCCCTTAAAATAATTATGGGAATCGAGGCATCGGGATGATGACAATACGGATCACACATCTCAACGACAAGTGCCAAACGTGTGTACACACATGACATACATAAAAATATAGGTCGCAGCGGATAATAAATTGTTATCTAAGTACCAGAATTTTAGAAATATTTTACCAACCATTTTAATATAAATTCTCCAACAAGAGATTTAATACAGTCATCCGAAAAATAAATTAAATAAATACATATTTATAAAAATAGGGGAAATAAATTTCCCGAGATAACAATTAATAATAATAACACATCAACGGCGGAGCCGTCTCCTCAGGCTCAGTCTCTTCATAATTTGCATCCAAAAACTACGATGCCAAGATGGCATTGCAGGTAAGTACAACCCAACCAAATCCAAGATAATAAATACATTAATGCCACAACAACAACCATGAACAAATTACCATATGCATGAGGTTTAAAATCATCTTCCTCAAAATCAATGAAATAACCACACACGCCAAAATCTCATTTGGTCCACCATAAAAATCTAATAAAATCATCCATCATTTCTCTTAAAATAATATCCTCAAAACCAATCATACCGGGTATTACGTATCGCCGTCCCCGATATGATATACACACACCCGAAATCATAATGGGCATTACGTATCACCGTCCCCATTATAATCCATACACACTCATTTCATACCGGGCGTTACGTATTGCCGTCCCCAATATAAAATGCACACCCAATGACCATAATGGGCGTTACGTATCACCGTCCTCATTATGTCATCCACACACACACGCTGATCACAACGGACATTACGTATCACTGTCCCCGTTATGACTCAGCCAAAAACCATTAAAATCCATTAAACTCAATTTAAAACCCAATTTCCATTTCCAACACATAAATATCTGAAATCATGCAAAAATTCCAATTTCCAAATATTTCCATGAACATGCGCATAAATACACAATGCAGACAACAATGCACCAAATTTTCAACATTTAAATAAATCTAATCAACCAACAAATACCAACATTAACCAACACATAGCAACAATAATCAAACACAATAACTGTTGATGCAAAAAATATATTTAAATCTTAAAACTTGTTTGGAAAGTACTTACAGCGGTTAAAAACGCAAATCCTTGAACAATGCCAATCTGCAATGTTCGTAGCAGTCACCGATACGTTAGGCTAAAATACTCGATTTGACACCAAAATTTAGGGAGATACTCATTGAAGGGTGAAGAATCTCATGGAGGTGGTGGTGTGGCGGTACAACCATCGATAGGTGGCGGATCAAGGTGAAAATGGGTGAAAACTCATTTTTGGGTTTGAGGTTGTACCGGGAAGGTGAGGTAACGGTTGGGGAAATTGAGCTAGGGGGATGACCGGCTGGGCGAGGGGAGTCTTTTGGTGGTAGTGGTGAGATGCATGGCAGCCGGACGGCGGCACGGCAAAGAACGACCCGTTTTAGGACCTATTTCAGGTGAAGGGATAACCGGTGGAGATGAGTGGCTACCGACGGTGAGTTATGCTCACCGGAAGGTGAGGAGTCTAGTGGTGGTGGTCGAAAGCCAAGGAGTGGCCGGCGGTGGTCGGAAAATGCAGGGGAAGTTAAAACACCTATTTTAGGTTTGTGGCCATGGAGGGGCGGTGGAATGGCTAGAGGTGACACCATCGGTGCCGTCGAACTCGTTGGCGTGTGGGGATGAGGTTGGGCTAGGCGGTGTCCCCGGTGAGTGGCTGACGGTGGCCCTGAGGGAGGAGGAAGAAGCGACAGGAGATGAGAGGGAGAGAGAGGGTGAACGGGCTGGGGGGTCTAGGGCCGAAATGCAGGGGAAGGAGAAAAAAAAAAGAGAATAAGGAAAAATAAGTCCAACTAAAAAAACACAATAAATTAAATAAAAACCGACTGATAATACTACAATTAAATATCAATAAAATAAAATATTTAAAACCCAATAACAAACCAATTTAATTTAAAGAACAATTTAATTATAGAACACTAATTATTATTAAAAAACACATCAAATAAAATCACATAATAACATAATAGGATTTAATTCCAATTATTAAAATAATTACCCCACATTAAAATTAATAAGAAAAATAACGTAACTCAATATTAACAAATTAATAGCTCAAACAATTATTTTAAACAAATAAAACACAATCGATAATATTATTAAATTAAATTAAAATAATTAATACAAAAAATAAAATAACGTGTAAAAATACACGTAAATCCAGGATCTTACAATAAGATGGCAGTTGGATGTGTTATGAGAAAACTATCTGGGTTATGTAAATATTTGATACAATATGTTACTGTAAATATGAAAGTTATGAAGGTTACGGTTTTACTTATGCCATATGATTTATTTATACAAGGGTTAGATCTCTTTGCAAAACCACAGAGGTAGACTCAATTCTGCTGCAAAATGCATTGCCTATAATAGTAAGCTTAAGTGCATTCAAAAAAGTTTTCGACACGTAAGGGGGTATGTAGTCTAATGCTACCTATTTTGACGCTTCAGTTTACATTAAAACCCAAATATAAATTGGAGACGTCACAATGGATGTTTTAAAAAGGTCTTGGTAACACCATTGAAACATCTCACCACATCCCCCTAGTTGTTTGCAATCTATCCACTTTTGTCAAAGATCCTCTTAATAGTATTAGCTTGTCATCGTTAAGATGCACACTTACGGAAGTACTTAGAGTTTTTGTCCCCCTCTTTAAGTCATAGTTGTTTGGATCTTTGCCTCCACCTAATCTCATCATCTTCCAACATGTTATCCACTCTAGCTTGCAACCCTTTAAGAGTATCATTAAAGTCAACTTGATTCAAATTTGTAATTCCTAAATCATTCCCCTTTTAGAGAGATCTACTTCCTTTGATTATCAGTCTTAGTCTTTGTCCAAATTCTCAATTGTTCTTTACATCTCTTTAAGCTAGCCTTGATAGAACTTAAAGGATGACAACTACCAACTAAAGCCCTCAAAGCTCTTTTAATAATGTCCTTACACTCTTGCTATCTAACCTGTTGCCTCATATCTAAGCAATTTCCTTTTTCTACTCTCTTCTTCCTCCTCATTAAAACAAGAGAGAATTAAAGTTGAGCGGTATGATGTTTGAAGTGGAAGAACATGGATAGAAGTGGAAACAAAAATATGAGGCCAGTAATTGTACCCATGAACTCAATCAAGCCTTTCTATGGTCAATCCCCCCCCCCCCCCCTTTTCCTTATATAGCTCCAAATATACTTAGAATTATAAGAATTATAATAACCTTGGTCATTGAATACATAGAACTCGAGTGCTTCTCTATACCTTTCTATTTGAGAGAAAGGTCTAGTAGCACCACCTGACTTCTCCTTATTACAAAGAATCTCATCAAAGTCACCTATACATAACCCTGCTCCATAGGATTGAGTAGCTTCAACAATTGCTAGCTTTCTCTTCTATTTTCTACCACTAGATTGGCATAGAAACTAGAAAGTAGCCACTTCCCACCCCTTCTTCATGTCAATTTCCGGATAAATGTGATTTCTTGAGAAAGAAACAAAATCTACCTTTATTCCTTGCTTCCAAAACATTGCCAAATCCCTACTCTTACTGTGACAGTCAACCACAAAACTATTCTCAAACCCCAACCTATTTCTAATCTTCACCAGTTATACTATTCTATATTTAGTTGCAGATAAAAACACCACCTGTTTTAGAGTTCTCAAACTCTCGACAGTTCCAACTTATTAGATTTATGATAAATGGCAGGACTGCATAGTAGCCTCTACCATTGAAATGTGCTCCACCAACTCCACATGTTGAGTAAACTTGATTCTTTTATAAGCTAAGTCACTTGCTTGGATTTATAGGTTTCCTCTTCCCTAATTGAGATTCTACCTCCAACTCCATCATACCAAATTGGAACTGGTCCATGGCATAAGAGACACCTGGTCTTGCCCTCTTCTTCTAGCTTAAATGCTTTTTAGTGCCTCTTTTACCATTAATTATGGGAGATCCCAAATTTTAGGAGAGTTAATCTTGCTAGAAGAGTGCCCCAGGGCTTTATTGTTGACAACTGCAAATCCCCCTCTCCCATTCTCTTGCCTTCAATTATGGACTGATTGTGAGTAAGACTTTTCAAAATTACCACTCCCTCATTCTCAGCCTCCCTAGAAGTAGCTTGATAAACGTCAACTTTCCTTGCTCGAGGGGAGGTATTTATGTTTCCATATCTAGCCTTAGAAAATTTCTCTGACCCCTCGTTGATATGATTTATAAGACCCCCTTCCATACATACTCCTTCTTGATTAGACTTTCCATCATTAAAATGGTTAGCAAAATTAGCAGTTGCACCCTTTAAGTCACTAGAAACCTCCCTACGGCCACCCTCCAATGAATCTCCATTGGCATGAAGGTTTTTAGCTTGTACATGATTGTTATAGGGACTTTTAGTGCTTGCCCATAACCAGGTACCATACTTCTGGTTAAAACCATAACCAACAATTTTTCCTTCTTTAGATTTAGCACATTTCCATGCACTATGTTTAATCATGCCACAATGGTAACAAAACATTTTGCATTCTCTCATTTTTAAAAGAAACCTAATACTTGTTCTCCCTCAAAGATAGAAAAGTGGTTTGGTAATGTCTAAGTTTAACGTTGACATGTAAAAATCTTTCCTAACAGGACTCACTTCCCTTAGCATCTACCATTAAAACCTCTCGTCTCAAAATACCCAACTTCTCACACATACTATATATCATACCAACAATAGGCAGTTTGTGACATTGTATCCAAAAGGGTTCATATCTAAACTGCATTTCTTTCAATGACTAACCTTCTATATATCATCATGCATGAAAATTCAGGACTTAACAAATGACCAGGGGCGACCATTTAGAACACTCCTCTTGTTAGACACCTCTCTGAATTCAATCAAGAACTTATTCCACCCAACCTCTTTAAAGACATTCACGTCCTCAACATGCCAAACTCTATACAGAGTTGACATGAAGGCCCCATGATTGATCTCATTATCAGAAATAATAGAACCATAATGCAATTCTTACTCATTAAAGCAAATGTTAAAATATCTTCATTACTAATATAAATTTATACACGGTGTTTACTTAAGAAATATTTTTCCATGATGTACCAAGTCTTTATCCATTGATGAGAGGATGTCAACACTATTATAAATATAGATGAAGAGTTCCTAGTAAAACATCAATTTGAAGCATGTGTACTCTATCTATTGTTGGAACAATGTCAAAGAAGATTATTCATTTGATATTATCTTAATTTATTTTTCGTAGTTATCAAATCATTTTTTTATGAATAATTATCAAATGATTTTGACTTGATATTATTTTGATTTGATATACATTACGTTGATTAGAATATACCAAGTTTGTATAGTAGTTCGTTTAGAATATTTTCTTATTTCATTTCGTCTATTTCTCTACATTACTGTACATAACATTCAATTCAACATATTCTGAAATACTAGCAAAGTGACAACACGTGTATGTGCACATCCCCAATAAATGTGTATAATTGGCATTGAAAAAATAAAAGGCTAGTAAACGATTCTAAATATCAGTACCAGATAATTTAAAATATATCACACCACAATATCCATATGTCACTTGTCACAAACCCATTAGCAAAAGAGTAATACAATCATCTGGACTTATTACAAAGATTCAAACACACACCATCACTATTTAAAAAAAAATACACACCATCAAAATTGGGGAAACACTCCAACATGACTCATAGAGCAGTAAAAGAGATTCTAGCAAATAGGAATTGAATAAATAGCATGCCAATAACAAAAATTCAACAGATAATTACATGATAACGAACAATACACGTGAGTGAAATTCCATGAAGCATTCAAAAGTTGTAATTCTACGCAAGGGAGGGAATTTCCTGCACACTTTTGCAAGCTGTAAACAGGTGTAAAAGTGGAAAAATTTCATCATTCCCTTGCAACTAAAGGATTTTAAATGAGGCTAAAATCCCCACAACATAACACCAATCATAGCAACAACATTTACAAGAGATTTACAACTCTATTCAAGTAAAAAAAAATGTGCAATTGAATAGCAAGCAAAGGTTTTATATACAACATGAAATCACAACATCATTGATTCTCCATGATAATGCATAACTCTACAAATCAATCCCAACACTTAGCGAGGCTCTTAGCCTGTGACATTTCAAATTTTCATGAGAAACTTTATTCATGTTTGGAGTAGATAATTATTTATTTGCTTATTTTACTAAGGTATTTGGAGTTTTAAAGAAAGCCTTTTGGGAAAAATATTAAGGTTGTTTAATTTGGATCCTTTTAGTGAAAGCCTTTTTGTTCTGTTAAGGCATTGAAAGATTAGTCCCAAGAAGAGAGCAAACCCATGAGATTATTTTCTCAAAAGCCCAAATAAGTAAGGACATATTAGAAAATTCATAAAGAGAGTAAGTTGGACACTTGTCTAATTTTGGTGGATGAAGAAGATAGACGGTAGAAGGCCCAAAAGACCCAAGTGGAGCCCAATGAGATCCGGCTATGGTCTTAGGCACCACAAGCATTTTGAGCCCCTTTGGGACGTGTGAAGCTAAGACACCATGTCTTTTGCCTTTCCAAAAAAATGTCTTACATGGGGAATATAAAAAGAAGAAATGTGACAATCCGGATTTTTTCTTTCTCCTATGGGATTCCTGTTTATGCTTAGAGTGAATACTTTATTTTATTTATTTTAGAGATTGTGTGGATTAACCTAGGCCTTTTCTTGGAGGAAGAACATAAGAGTAGGCCCAAGATATTAAAACAAGGCCCAAAGGCCCATGGAGAAAGAGTCGTGGTCGGCCATATCTTAGGTGATGATTGTCTAGAATTTTGTGAGATCTCATTGGACACTTGGCACACTAAGATAATCACATTTTTGGATCACCAAGAAAGAAGATTTTTGGAAAAGAGAGAATGCATGGTGTAAGGAAGATTGAGTGTGGGATATCTCTTGGAAAATGTGTAACAAGTAATAAGTGAGGGTGGTTATCATTTGAGAGAGAAGGTTTTGGTTGGAGAGGAAGAAATGGAGAGCTGACTTTGTGCTTTGAGTTTTCCCAAGAAAGCTTCACATCTTGACAAATGACAAGTGAGATTGCGTAAGAAAAATCTTTAGGAGAGTGATTGACAAGTGATATGGTGTAACATCCCGACCCAGATATTTAGAATTTAAATATAAATAAATTTGATTTTTTGAATTATAATATTATTATCTAATTTCTTACTATTATTATTAGTATTATCGATTTTATCAGATATTATGATTAAATTCATATTTTGAATACTAATTTGTATAGATATTATTTTAATTTATTACTAATATTTTTAGTTTATTAATAATAATTTATATGAATTAGTTTAAATATTTTGAAAACTTTCTATCACCTTTCACTTCTTTATCCTCTCCAACATTTAGTATTATTATTATCTTTTTATAAACGTATGGCAAGCGTCGAAATCCTCCTCTTTCATATATATCTTATGGTTATATTTATATTCTCCTTTTATCTTCTAAGAACAACGTAGTTAGTGATTTTCATGAATCATGGAATATCGTTATTCTTTAAAACTCATCTTCTTTTCTAAAAATCCTCCTAAAATCACTCCACGTTCTTTCTCTTCATGAATCATGAAAATGTACAATATTTTTCTTCTATTTTTTAGTAACCGATCTATTGGATAGATAGCATCTGTTTTAAATTCAAGATTTAATTTGTTGTTTCGTTGCTTTCACCTAATCACACTCCTCCAAGCAGTTCACTTGATGCACGTCACTGAGTCACTCTCTCTTCCTCAATTGTCTCTAGGGTTCCAGCTTTCTTTATATACACCTTGATATCTCCAATGTACTGGTGAAACCCCAAGCCATCACCCAAACCCCCACAGTCACCACCTCACATAAACCAACCATAGCCACAACCCATGGTAAGCATTTGAGCCAAACCAGGTGGCTGAGAAAGTTCAATCCAACGCCGAGACCCTTATGCATGACGAAAACTGCTCCTCCCTTAGAGAACCACCGTCGGTCAGCCTCTGAAGCATTGTATAAGTCCCCTGTTCTTCCTCCACAAAACGGAGTAGCCACGACCACGTTTTCCTTGGGCCGCACTATTGGGATCGGCGGAAGCTCACAAATAATATAGAGACCAGAATTTAACGTGATTCGGCCAATTTGGCCTACGTCCACACCCACAGAGAGGAGAATTTTGTATTAAACAACAAACCAATTATTTGCAATGGTTTCCCTCACTCTCACTGTCTCCAACGGACCTCACATCACGCTCACTTCTTCTCATTACAATCTTACATGTATTTATAGGAGAAATAAATAATGTGAACATGTAATGACGGTGAAACCCGAAATTCCGGCGGCCTACATTTTCAGGCGGCGGCCTACATTTTCAGGCGGCGCCTACCTTCCAGCTGCATCTATTCGGTGCCTACCTTCACCTTCCAGAAGCCTCCAGTCTTCATTTACGTGTGTGTGTTGATTTCTAACAATCTCCCCCTCAACACCAAACGGAGGATATCCTGTCACATTTTAATTTAAGGTACTTAACCTGGCTATGTCTCTACATAGCTCAAGTTTTTCGTATGTGACTACCTTCGTTAACATGTCCGCTGGATTCTCCTTTGTATGGATCTTTACAAGTTTCAACAGCTGTTGCTCCATTACTTCACGTATCCAGTGATACCGAATATCGATGTGCTTTGTTCGGAAGTGGTACATCGAGTTTTTACTCAGATCAAGAGCACTTTGACTATCACAATAGATTCTGTACTCTTTTTGACTGACTCTCATTTCTTGGAGGAACCGCTTTAGCCACAACATTTCCTTTCCTGCTTCTGCTATAGCAATGTACTCTGCTTTTGTTGTAGATAAAGCCACACATTTCTGCAGTTTTGACTGCCATGATACAGCTCCACCTGCAAATGTGTAAATATATCCTGATGTAGATTTTCTACCATCAAGATCACCTGCCATATCAGCATCTGTATAGCCATCCAAGACTGGGTTAGCTCCCCCGTAGCACAAGCACAACTTTGATGTACCTTTAAGGTACCTGAGAATCCACTATACTGCTTTCCAATGTTCTTTCCCTGGATTTGAAAGAAAACGGCTCACAACTCCAACAGCGTGAGCGATGTCAGGTCTGGTACAAACCATAGCGTACATTAAACTTCCTACTGCTGAGGAGTACAGTACTGTAGCCATTTCCTGAACCTTTTCTGGTGATGAGGGACATGAGCTTTTGCTCAATTTGAAGTGATTAGCTAGTGGAGTACTGACTGGCTTTGCTTTCTCCATGTTGAACCTTCGTAGTATTTGTTCAACATACTTTTCCTGTGACAGCCATAGCTTCTTTTTCTTCCTGTCACGAGTGATCCTCATGCCCAAAATCTGCTGGGCAGGTCCTAAGTCTTTCATCTCAAAGACTTTGGAGAGATCCTTCTTTAGCTTCCTGATAATGGTTGGATCTTTTCCAATAATCAGCATGTCGTCAACATAGAGCAGTAACATCACGAAGTCACCTTCTGAAAATCTTCGGATGTAAACGCACTGATCTGCAGTAGTTTTCTTGTAGTCATGACTCATCATGAATGAGTCAAACTTCTTATACCACTGTCTGGGAGCCTGCTTCAAACCGTAAAGGCTCTTTTCCAACTTGCAGACCAAATGTTCCTTTCCAGGAACTTGGAAGCCTTCTGGCTGCTCCATGTAAATTTCCTCATCAAGGTTACCGTGAAGAAATGCTGTCTTCACATCCATCTGTTCAAGCTCCAAGTCAAGACTTGCCACCAATCCGAGTACCACTCGAATTGAAGTCATCTTCACAACAGGTGAAAATACCTCATCAAAGTCGATTCCTTTCTTCTGCTGGAATCCTTTGACGACCAAGCGAGCTTTGTGCTTCACCTGCTTGCCATCATTTTTCAGCTTGAACACCCATTTGTTTCTCAGTGCTCTCTTATCGTTTGGAAGTTCCATCAGCTCATAAGTCTGATTCTTCTGTAACGAGTTCATCTCATCCTGCATAGCCTGCATCCATTTGTTGCTATCTGGATGAGATATTGCCTCCTGGAAGTTTTCTGGCTCCCCTTGATCTGTAAGAAGAATATAATCTGATTACGGATATCTTCGTGATGGAATCAACAATCGCCCTCTAGAGGATCTGTCCTGCTGAGGTTGATCACCTGACAACTGTGGAAACTCTGCAGTTTCTGATGGAGATGGCAACTGCTCCCCCTGCTCAGTGGTGGTTTCTCCGTTGTCAATATTCTCTTCTTCTTCTGGGAAAACTTCCTATCTATCTTCAGTGTTTGAAACAGACTGAAGTGGTAGTGAGCTCGGAGCTGGTTCTGGAGCACTTGGAGTTGTTTGTTCTGATCCAAACATCTGGTCTTCATGGAACACTACGTCCCTACTTCTGATGACCTTCTTCGCTTTTGGATCCCATAATCTGTATCCAAACTCTTCATCTCCATAGCCGATGAAAAAACATGGAGTAGACTTTTCATCAAGTTTCTGTCTTTTCTCCTTGGATACATGTGCAAATGCTTTGCACCCAAATACTCTTAGATGAGAGTATGAAATCTTACAGCTTGACCACACCATTTCTGGGACTTCAAACTGCAGTGGAACTGACGGTGTTCTGTTGATCAGGTAATAGGCTACTTTTACTGCATCACCCCAGAATGGCTTAGGCAACTTTGCCATACTCAGCATGCATCTGGTTCGTTCCACAATGGTCCGGTTCATCCGTTCTGCTACACCATTGTGTTGTGGGGTGTAGGGGACAGTCTTCTCGTGTCTGATGCCATGTCTGGAGCAGTATTCTCTGAACTCTCGAGAAGTATATTCACCTCCATTGTCTGTCCGGAGGCATTTCAGCTTCTTGCCAGTTTCTCTTTCTACCATGGCATGAAAGTTTTTGAATTGCTCAAAAACTTGATCTTTCCTTTTTATGAAATACACCCACACTTTTCGTGAAGCATCATCAATAAAAGTAATAAAATATTTGTTACCTCCAAGTGATTCAACTTCAAAAGGACCGCAAACATCAGAGTGTACCAAGCTCAATAACTCTGATCTTTTTCCAGCAGATGTCTGGAATGAAACTCTATGCTGTTTACCAAATAAACAGTATTCACAAGGATTGAGAGCAATACCTTTGTTTACTGTAATCAATGCTTTCTTTGCAAGCATAAACACCCCTTTTTCTCCCATGTGGCCAAGTCTCCGATGCCACAAGTTTGGTGATGTATCATCTTCAGCTACATTGAGACTGTTTGCACATATCTTAGCACTTGATTTGTACAAAGTGCCACAGACATATCCCCGTGCAACGACCATTACTCCTTTCTTCAATTTCCAAGTATTGTTGCTGAAGATGCTCTCGTAACCCTGTTGATCAAGGGTTCTTATAGAAATTAGATTGAGTCGAAGATCGGGTACGTGCCGAACGTCATTTAGCACCATAGTACAGCCAACACTGGTTTTTATCCTGACATCTCCAATGCCCATGATCTTTGAGAAACTCGAATTTCCAATCTTGACTGTACCGAAGTCTCCTGCCTTGTAAGTACTGAAGAAATCCTTACAAGGAGTGGCATGATAGGATGCTGCTGTATCTATTACCCACTCGGCTTCTTCGCTTGAAACGTGCAAGCAAGATTCTTCACCAGCGGAAAGGAGTACACTATCTCCAGAAAGCGTCACTGCAGCTTTGCCTTCTTCGTGCTTTGACTGATTGCTTGGCTGATTTTGCTCCTTCTGAAGCTTTCGGCATTCTCTTTTAAAGTGGCCTTCAATACCACAATAAAAACATTTTCCCTTCTTTCACTGTTTACCGCGACTTTGGGATCTCCCTTTGCTTTGACTTCTGTTTCTTTCTCGACTTCTACCTCTACTATTTCTCTGATGCCTTCCTTCTGTTACAAAGGCATCTGTCTTGTCTCCTCCAATCTCCTTTCGTCTAGCCTCTTCATTAAACAAGGTGTCTATCACCATTGACATGGCGAGCTTTCCATCTAGAGCTGAATTACTAAGTGAGACCACTAGCGTTTCCCAGCTATCTGGTAGGGAACTGAGAAGTAGTAGAGACTGCTCTTCATCTCCGAGCTTAAAATCTACGGATGCAAGTTGATTTACAAGATTCTGAAACTCGTTGGTGTGTGCGGCCACTGAGATGCCGCTTTTGAGTTTCAAGTTGACAAGGCGTCTCATTAGTAATGCCTTGTTCCGAGCAGTTTTTGCTTGGTACATGCTTTCCAGCTTTTTCCATAGCTGATAGGCATCCGTTTCCTGTGCAACATGATGAAAAACACTATGGTCAATCCACTGCCGGATCTGACCAATAGTTTTCTTATTCAACTTATGCTAGTCCTTTTCCGCTACATCATCTGGCTTTACGCTTTTCTCTTCAATTGGATCGAAGAGATCTTTACAATTCAGGAGATCTTCCATTCGAGGTCTCCATAGTGCGTAATTTGTAGATGTTAGCTTGATCATCGCACTTACTCCCGAGTCCTCCATTAGTTCGACTTTAATCTTTGATTTGAGTGACCGTTTCTCAACGTTCGGAGTTGAATCTCAACAAACAGAGCTCACCGTTGCATCCGGAACGGTGGAAAACCTTGGAAACGACTCTTGTTTCATTCCAAGCCGATCAAAATTACGCCGAAAACCTGAAAAATAAGAAAAATGGAATATTCCCCACTATTCACCGGAATATTCTCTCCGGCCACCGGAATATTCCCTCCGGTCACCGGAATATTCTCCCAGTCACTGGAATATTCTTGCACCAGAATATTCTTTCCGACGACGGAATATTCTTTCCAGTGACGGAATATTCTTCCGGTGATGGAATATACCGACAGAATATTCTTTTTCCGTTTGGTTACTGTAGCGGGTCGGAAACTGGGTCAAACCGATTCGGGTCGGATCACCCGGATTTAACGGGTCGGACCTTGTCTTCTTCACTGCGCGCGCGTGTGGCGCGTGGGTCCCGTTGCCGGCGCGTGGCCGTCGCCGAGTCGGCGCATGTGGAGCGTGTAGCTTCGTCCGGTGTCCGTTTGAGACGAAATTTTCACCAAAATTTTCGTCTTGACCTGAGGAATCTGATGGTATCCTCCAAACTTGATTTCGATCAAGTTTAAAAATGGGCCTCTCACGAAAATTCACAAATCCGGCCTCCTACCGGCTCTGATACCACTTGTTGGGATTGGCGGAAGCTCACAAATAATATGGAGACCAGAATTTAACGTGGTTTGGCCAATTTGGCCTACGTCCACACCCACAGAGAGGAGAATTTTGTATTAAACAACAAACCAATTATTTGCAATGGTTTCCCTCACTCTCACTGTCTCCAACGGACCTCACATCACGCTCACTTCTTCTCATTACAATCTTACATGTATTTATAGGAGAAATAAATAATGTGAACATGTAATGACGGTGAAACCCGAAATTCCGGCGGCCTACATTTTCAGGCGGCGCCTACCTTCTAGCTGCATCTATTCGGTGCCTACCTTCACCTTCCAGAAGCCTCCAGTCTTCATTTACGTGTGTGTGTTGATTTCTAACACGCACGACCACCAACGACCCTCAGGCATTGTCGTCGGCAACGGAAGATGCCGAAAAACAAGACTTCATGGTCGGACTGCAGTTCCTACGTTGCATGATGTCGCCATGCACCACGCCCAAAGACCACCAAAAGCAGCCAACATAAGTCCCCTGTTTAACCATCTAGAAATAGAGCATGGTTGCCCAGCCATGCTGATCACCATATAGCACGTCAGAGCACCACCTCGCAGTACAGTGATGCCTACTAGACACCCTTCAACGTTGAGAGATCACCATTCCCTAAGGGTTGGAAGTGTTGTAACCATCACGGACGGCAAGAGGTGAACGTAACTCTGTTTTTCATCAACAAAACAGAGACAGTTCGGCCACTTCCTCGTCTCGAGTTCACGTGAGCCACGAAAAACACCAAAAAAAGTTCCCCCGCGTCGCCAACCCCTGTCCAATCACCGTCAACTTAGTCCAACTCCGTCATGCATTTCTTTCATTCATGGTGCACTACGTTTTGCTTAGTAAGCCTCTGTCGCCGAGCTCATTCTTTTAGTGTATTGAGCATTCTGCTATGAAGCGAAAATGGAAAATAAGTTTTATATGGCAGTAGCTCTTTTCCTTCACTTTTGCATTGGAGCCTTTTAAGTTGACCTTGTTCTTTATGGGCTTTGATTAATATCAAAGCTTATATTTTTACAGATTATGTTTCTAACTATGATTTTACTAGCTTTAGTTTTAAGTTATAGCAAGGTATCTTAGACTTGAGTTTTTCTTGATTTTATATTTGACTAGACTTAGTTCCTGATTGGCCTAGTCATACTCAAATAGTTATGTTTGATTCGGAAAAGTTATGTTACAAACACTTTTCTAGGATGAATCTGAATATGTTATTTAAATATTTAAATTCTTTTATATGTATACTTTTAGTAGTAAACAACTAAGTAATTTTAAAATATATTAATTATTATTAGTTTTACAATTTCAGCAATAAATGGTAAGTGTTTAATATCTTAACTTAAACATTTTAAGTCCACCGTATGGAATGGGTTCTAGTGTTATTATTATAGGTTTAATATATATATGTCATTAGGAAATTTTACATTTAAAATAAAGTAATATGTTGAGAATATTTTTAACCATATCACTAATTAGTAGTAAATAATTATAATAAGAATAAGAATGTTAACTTATTCTAAGGATTTAGGTTTTCACGACTCATTTTAGTATAATTGAATATAGTTCAAATTTTTGTTCTAGAGCTTTAATACACTGATAGTATTTAAAATATTTTATCTAAATATCTTTTGTATGAAACATAATACGTATTGATCTTCACGATATGTATTACTTCATTATAATGTTGAGACATGTCATTTTAGAAGCGTTAGTGACGGTTAATACTTTATATAGGTGACGTCCAATTATGAGGAGGATCTAGGAAGCAACGCTATGAGATAAGTAAATTTGATCACAAAACTAGGATCCTCATATTAGTTTATATTATTAGTAAAACCAGTTCTTTGATAGCCATTTTCAAATACCTCTCACATCATGCAAGCATGTCATTCAGTATATCATACGATCATGTCATTAGCATCATGTTTAGACTCAGCGAATTATAGTTATTTATGAAATAGTATATATTATGCATATCATGCCACATAAGTCACATAAGTTGAGTTAGTTTAAGTATAAGACTAAATCAGATCAGAAATCAATTAAACAGTCATCCAGTTAAGTCAGTTAGTTAAAATAGTTCAGCTAGTTTCAGTTCAGTAAATTAGTTATTTCAGATGGTCATTTCAGTTGTATGGTACCAATGCATATCAGATCAGGGTGGATGTGCAAGCCACGGACCTAAGTGTGGTCCACCATAGTACGCTAGAGTACTATTAGCAGCTCTCCTTGCTGTAGTGGGACGTGGAGCCGGTGCATAACCTTGCACACAGAGTTAAGTGTATTGGCTAATCAGTTCAGTTAGATCAGTTCAGCTAAATCAGTACAGTCAAATCAAATCATTTAAATCAGTTCAGTTAGTCGATTTAGATCAGTCAAACATATCAGTTAATTCAGACCAGTCACTTAAGTCGATTAGTCAGTCAAGTCAGTCATGCATGGCATTAGCATTAACATGTACAATCATATTTCAGAATTCAGCTTAAGTTTTATAAAAAAATATCTTATAGTATTATCTTACGTTGTGGTGGATTTTCTTACTAAATCATTGACTCATTTTAGTTATTTTCCTATTTTTAAAACCACCCAAGTAAAGAAAATGTCCAGTGCGAGCAGGCAGGCTTGGAGTAGATTGAGCAGTTGTTGTATTTTCGGCATTTCTAAAAATAAATATTTTTATGACACAAGTTTAATTTCAGTGATTTTAGTAAACGTTTTTATTGAGAAAAAAAACATGTTTTTATTCAAATTTCATTTCTTTGGAGTAAATATTATTTATTTTATTATTAAAACCAAGAATCTTATGCTGAATTAACAGTTTTAAAAAAATTACGTGACACTGCTTAGCCTACAGGAAATGGGTGTTACATATGGTGAGTGACATGCAAGCAAAGTGAAGTGACTTTCTCCCTTGAGAGGCTTTGGCTAGGCTAGGATTTGGGAGGCAAGACCATATCTTTAAGTGTGCTATCTAGGCACTATCACATCACTAGAGATAAGGGTCTCTCATATGTCAATCATGTTTTGTGTCAATCTTTTTCTTGTGTCAATCAATTATTAGGTGAGGTGAAGTGCTCTAGGCATTAAAACACCCCATGGCCGACTATGGTATCTCTTCTTTTCCTTCATTTTGTCTCACCATCATCTCAAGGATTTTCAGCCAACCCATTCTCCCTACTCTCCACTTTTCTCTACATTTTCTCATCACCCCAAATAGCTTTTCCCTAGCAAACTTAATGTTTTCTTTGAAGATTTTTTAGCCTCTATGTTTTCTTACACATTCTTGAACTTACATGAAAAATCAAAACTTTTTAGTTCTTCTTGAAACAAAAGTGAAAACTAGAATGCTTTTGAGAAAAATTGTTTTTCTCTAGAAATCAAACGATCTCCTTCTAGCAAATAAACTTTTGATTGTTTTGAGCTAAGATTTCCTAGACTTAATCTTGTTTCCTTTGTATTTTTTTTTTTCAGATTTTTTCTTTCCTTATATTTGAAAGTTTTGTAAGTACATTCTTAACCTAATCTTAGCATTATTTGTTTATGTAGTGTGAACTTGTTATTGTTGATTGCTTTACCTTAATGTTTGGCTTGTTGATTGGAAGATTTTATCATACTTTCTCTATGCTTTGTTGAGAGGATATCATAGGGTTTTGATCTAAGAGATATTTGATAAAATGTAGTGATATTTGTTGAAATAATGTAAAGAATGTGCCATTGTAATTTCAGCTAGTGTATGCGAAGTAATGGTATGACATGTTGGATGATGGAAATTTATATTTTTGAGTTTATGGGTTTCAGCTAAGGTAAGTTATAAGAGAAGACTTTAAGCTTTTAATTCTTGATTGATATTTGATTTTAAATTTAGACATTGGGTGGTTTATAAGAGTATAAGCCTTGATTTCTATGATGCATGGTTTTGGTATATGCTTGGTCTAAAGTGGGGAGTATATTATGACAATATATGGTGGTATATAAAATAACTAAGCATTTTTAAGGTTTCGGTTATGCCAAGTTTAGACCATGTCATTGAGTTTTTTGTTGTTATTTAAAGAATGCATGAGTTTATGGAAGAAAAGAAAATGAAAAACTAGGGTTTGAACCCCAAGGGTAATTCAACCCTACCCATTTTTTTAGGGCTAGAGTTGTTTGAATGACTCTCTTTTTGGTTTGAATGTGTATGATGTGCTTGAAAAATAATTATGTTCGCATGTTAGCTTGTACAAGCTATGATTTGGAAATGCATCCATCATATACCTCATGAATCATATGCCTTGTATAAGAAAATCAAAGTGTTGCATGCATGTCCATTCAAGTCATGAGTCCCATGTCGATTTTCAAAAGAAGATGAGTTAAGATTTTTTTTAAAAAAATCCCAAAGACTAAGGCATGGTATTGTCCTAGTGGAATTCTCTGTTCACTTAGGAGTGCTTAAAGTTGAGTGAAACCCCTATATCGATGAAAAACAGTCGATAGGCCACCAATGGCTCCTATATAAACGATTTTGGAGTATAGTCGCACTTAAAGCTGATAGGTGTCAAGGACGGTGAAGGCAATTTGATCTCCCGTTATGGGTATGATCATGACGTAGTCACCTTGACTAAAACAGTCGTAGCATCATGAGATAATCAACGGAGAACACACGGTGCATAGAAGAGCCGTGAGGTATCTAACATGAAAAGTCATGTTAAGAACAGTGACGGTGAAGGTGTTATGATCTACCGTCAATAATGATATGAATAATAATAATAACGCCTAATGATATGAATACTAAGAAAGACATGAAAAGTTTACGAGAAGTTTTGAATGCGTGTCAGAAGTTTATGATACATGAAAACCTTTTTTATGAAAGAGCACGTGCATATGTCATAAGTTTCAAAGAAATTCAACAATATATGAAAGTCTTTTTATGAAAGCGCATGTGCATAAGTCATATCATAAGTCTCATGTTCATCACATATGTATTTATTTTGGTGTTTACCTATATATGCTTGTGATGCGTTTGTTATGTTAATTGTATACTTACTGAGATTTTTTGAAATCGCATTCCTTCAAATTTCAACTATCATTTCTTTTCGGGATGATAGAAGTGATTGCAGGCGTCGATGGACTCCAGGAGCCAGATTCCCTAAGAGACTCATCGGACCCTTGCGGGTCCGACTGAGTACTCTCTTTCTGATAAGGTGGCCCCCTTTTAGTACTACCGATTTACAGATGAGATGCGGAAGAACGCATCTAGGTCTTCAGAGGACCAGTGACCCGTGGGGCCTTGTTATGAGGACAAACGGGTCCTTATCCCTCGATGGTATCTATGCGTCGTCAATAGGGATAAATGTCCAACGGGGGGACACTGTCTGAGTTTGGGGCGTTTCCGTTTTCAGGAATAAAGAGGTCAAGAAGGAACCCTTAACTTAGGGAGGGATAATGGGGCCATTTCTTTTCTAGCATTGTATTAAGTTATATTTTGTAAGCTTGGAGGAGTTTGTATATTTCTCATGTGTTGGGAATTTGGTCTTTTGTAGAACTTGATACATTATGACGTATGTTTATGAAATTTTCATTTGGAGTTATTTTTAGCTTTACCATGTGATAATTGACTAGTTTTAAAATTTATTGCCTATGTTATTCGGCTTGACCTTAGTCCGTTGTGATAATTATTACATACTACTAGTAAGTTAGGTGCATGCATATATTTCTGACATGAACGATGGATATGTAGCCTTGTGTTACGTGTCCCCGACGCTTTAGTTTACGTTCGATCCCAAGTGTAGACTGGGGGCATCAACAAGGAAGATGAAAAGTTTTGTGCAGGAAAAGAGGGGATAGACATGTAAGAGGAAGGAAAAAAGTGTGGGAGTGGAAGAGTCACATTAAAAATGACAAACATTTCCCACCCTCCACATGTCGTGTGTCAAGCAAGGATGTGATGACCCAAAATCCATACTTTATTTTATTTGAATTAATTAATTATTATAAGGGCAATGTAGGTATTTTAAATACTTGATCATGTGAAGTTGGGCTTAGATTTGAGTGTTAAGGGTATAACCTAAGTATTTGGCCCAAGAAAGAAATGACAAGCCCATAAGTCGATGAGAGTGATTCATGAGTCAACCAAGCCCAAGCATGAAGACACATGTCACCCTATGAGAGCTTTAGTAAGTTTCCAAAGACTAGTAGGTGTGAAGGAAAAATATTAGTAGTTGGAGGGTTTGACTAGTAGGTTTCTTGGAAAAGAGTGAAGGAATCAAAAAGAGATTTTTATCATTTGGGAAGCATGGGAAACGTGGGAGATAAAAAGGGGAAGATCCAAGCTCTTCCAATTGAGTTTCCCTAGGTAAATATCATATCTAAGTAATTGATTTGTACTAGATCTTGTAATAGTTGAAGGTTTGTGAGTAAAAAAATCCCTTGGAAGATGTGTGACAAGTGACAAATGACAAGTTGAAATGTGAATTCTTTGACATGACAAAAATGAGATTGAGTGTAAAAGTATCTTTGGGAAAAAAGTGAGACAATGACATGTGAGGATTTGTTGGGATTTTGAAAAAGAAGGCTTCAGTGGATGAAGAAAAGGGAGAGCCTACTTTCTCATTTTGAGTTTCCCAATGTAAAGCCCATCCTTGATATGATAAAAAGAACAAAATAGATTTTGTGTAAGAAAATTCTTAAAAATATGTGTTGACTTATAAGGATGTGATGGTGACAAATGAGGTGACTATTTTTGGAGAGGAAGAAGTCTTCCAATTTAGTTTTCTTAGAAGCATACCAAATCTAGGTAATTGACACATGCTAGATTTGTTGAAAATGGAAATAGTTGAGTGGGAAATGTGATGAAGAAAGATTTCGAGTGATTTGGAAATGGGAGTGCCAAATCCCATTAAGTTTCCCTAGGTGACCAAATATAGAAGGAAGATCTTGAAGGGACTTAAAAGAGTGTAGATGATTGATTGAGTGATGTGTCAAAAGAAAGTATCATTGGAGAGAATAAATAAAGGCTTGTGGAAGAAAATGGTTTTAGGTACGGAGTGTAGCCACCCATGCTATTTTAGTTTTCCCAAGTCTTTCTCAAATCTAGATGATTTTGATGACACTTGAGATTATGTAAGAGTGTGTAAGGCATGTGTGTAAAAGGGAATAATTGATGGAACTCATGAGAAGAAAATAAGACCATGGATGAGATGAGAAGATTCTGATAACACTAGGAAAATGGTGTAGCCTATTACCCATTTCCTCAAATTTGATCTTGAGATCTTGGTGAGAGACTTGTGAGGTGATTGGAGAGTGTGTGAAGAGTGATGTGAAAGAAAGAGAGTGGTTTGGAACCCATGTAAGGTGTCGGCCATTGGAAGGAAATGGAGGGGAGAGTTCAACCTAGGTACAACTTAAAACTAGTCATGATTTGATCTAGTGATGGGAGTCAATTCAACCCATCAAGTGTCAATCCTAAGCTAGGGAAATGAGTGTCTAGTAGCCTAGAAAATCCTCATGGCCGAATGGCCTTATGCCTTTGTTCTTTCCCACTTATTTGTTTCACTTGTTCATCCACACATCTCCACCCTACACTCGGCAACAAGCTCTCTCTCTCTACTCTCACTTTTCTTTACTTTCTTCCCCCTTCTAAACACTAAAATATTCTAAGTCTAGTGGAGCTTGAAGCAAGTTTTCTTAAGGGGAAGTACATTTGAAGAGGCGAGTGAGACCCTAAACTATTTCAAGAAAAGAAACCTAAGTTAGATCACATGCACACACTAAGGTCTTACATCCTTAAGATTTTCTTTCAAACTATATGTTTATAAACCATTTTAATAGATTATTTTTATATATTTTCAGAGATAATATTTTCTACTTTGGAGCATTGTAAGTGCACCTTTATCTTGACCTTAGAATTTCCTGTATATATTTAAGTGAATGTGGTCGTATTATTTAATTGATTTCTTGGTGATGCTATACTAGGTTTTCTTGAAAGAAATGCTTTATTTATTTAGTTAAAAATTCTTGCTTAGCCTATATGTTATTTTAGGCTTAAAATCATATTATGATGGAGGATTTAGTCAAGTTGTTGCAAAGAAAATGAAGCATGATGATATGATATATGATGATGGTAGAAATGCATGCATGACTAAGATTAAGCTTATTGAATGTTTGGTGATGCTAGGTTAGATTACTTAAGGAATGATTTGTCTATTTAGTTACAAATCGATGCTTAGTCTATATGTTACCTTAGGCTTGAAATTCTATTTTGATTGATGGATTTAGCTAAGTAGTAGCAAAGAGAATTGAAAGCATGAGGATACACAATATATATGGTGATGATGGTAATGCATGCATGACTAAGAAGATATTGTTGGATATTAGTGATGCTAGAATAAATTACTTGATGAAATACCTTGCATATTAAGTTAAAAAAAAAATCCTTGCTTGATTAATGTATTTTTTTAGGCTCAATGTTATATTATATCGGTGGATTTAGTCATTCGTTGCAAAGAAAGATTGAAGTATGAATAATATGTTTTATGGTGACAAATGCATGCATATTAAGATAAATTTTAAAGTTGGGAAATGGATGGATGAGGACATTGGATTTCGGGTTCTATGGTATCTAAGGTTAAATTTAATAATTAAGTTATACTTCTTTTCTTCATGGAATGACATAGTCTTAGGCTTTTGAAAAAGATTAGTGATATGAAAATTCAAAGGACCTAATAGTAGGATTTTATTAACTTTGGTTAAGAGAAAAGTGAGCAAATTACTCATCTAAGAGGCTATAGGGTTTCGGTTAATCCCCTTTTGTAATGCTAAAATTATTTCAATTATTTTACTAAGGTTTAGTGAGTATGTGGAAGAGAATAGAAGGAAGAAACCCTAGGTAGTAACCAAAGAAGGTCTCGACCCAACCATAGGCGTGGAGGCCGAGCATCCCACTCAATCCATTAGGCCCAATTATGTGCTTATGTATGAATGGTAAGTTAAATGATGTGATACTTGGCTTATGAAAGAAGATGGCTAAGTGTGCACTCGAGTTCATCTCGAGTTTTTACATGATTAGCGTTAAAGGTTTTCATGTCACATGCATGAAGCACGAAAATCATGTTTTTTTGAGTCAAACATGTTTTCAAAGGAAAAGAAAAGAAATCAAAGTTTTATAAGAACCCCAAAGGCTAGGAAGGGGTAGTGCCCCAGTAGAACTCCCTGTTCACTCAGAAGTAATTAAAGTCAAATGAAAGCTCTTGCGTCGACGAAGAACAGTTGGTAAACCATATATGGCTCCAGAAGGTGTCTGGAGTATGGTCGCACCTAAAGCTAGTGGGTGCCCAATGACGGTATTGGCTTTTGTCTTACAGTATAAGAAGTTTGTAATCACTTGATGAGTGATCAATTACCGAGTGATGAAGAGCGAAAAGTCGTGAAACGTTTTCACTTAGGCTTGAGTGATTGCTGGGTGATATGGTAACTAGCAGAGAACACACGGTACTTAGGAGAACCGTGAGGTATCCAATAAGAAGAAGAAGTCATGGCGAAAAGAACGGTTTTTTAGCCCAAGATATAATGTGATATGATAAGTAAGTGGCACCTAATATAAGAATAAAAGAATACGAAAAGTTTTTCGAAAAAAGGGTTTTTAAGTATGAGTCTGAAGAAAGAAATTTCCGTTAAAACTCTTTTTATGAAAAATAAGTACATGAATCAAAATTGAAAGGAAGTTAAGTTTTTATGAAAGTCTCATGAGCATAAGCATGGCACATGATTTGTTTGTTATTCACATACATGTATGTTTGAGATGCTTTTGTTAAAATAGTTGTGTACTTACTGAGATTTTTTGAAATCTCATCATTTTATATTTTTACTATCGTTTTTTGTTGGGATAATAGAAGTGATTGCAGTTGAAAATGACGTCGACGACTTTGACGCTTGGAGAGACTCTCCAAACCATTGATGGTCTAGTGATCTCCCTGTCTTTTATTTGGTGATCCATATATTTGTACAAGGGTTAAAGACGAGCCCCGTTGTAGTGGATGGTCGTGGGGTCAGCACATAGATGATGTCGTAAGTTTATATTCCATTATATTTTAATGGTTTCCGACATTTTGGAAAAGTATATTTTGTGGAGACGGACACTCTCTTGATTATATTCACTAATATGAAGTTTATTTTGGGATCTAAAAACTAGTATACCATGTGACATAGGGCAAAAATTTCAAGTCTTTGCCTAGCGTTAGAATGGCTTGATCTTTTCTGCTGCGAAATTTTCTAATTTCTACTTTTATTATAAACACATACTCGAATCTAAGTTAAGAACGAGGGGTAAACTTCCTCGCGTGGTTTATCCCCGACGTCTCAGTTTACGTTTGATCCCAAGTGTAAGCGAGGTCGTTGACAAAGATATTAGGATTCTTAGCTATTACCAATTAGTCCTCTTAGGTTTTTGAATTAGACTTAAGTTAAGGGACAAAATAGGAAACAATGGGAAGAAGAGGGTTCATTTTTGCCAAGTGGAGCAACTGAAAATCTCGACTTCAAGGCCTTATGTTTCCCAATTCAATAGCATCATATTTGAGAGAATAATAGAAATTTGCCATGTGTCATGCACAAAAACTTGACTCACTAAAAAATGAGCAGCACAAAGGTTATTCCAAGTGCAGAAAGATGTCGTGTAATAATTATGAATAGATTTTTAGATTGTCTCATCAAGAAAAGTTGTCTTAAAATCAAACTCCTATAAAAAATGAAAAAATTTACAAAAAGAAAATAGAAATGGTGATATATGTAATGGATGAAAAAGTATAATAAAAAAGGCAGTGGTTGTGAACCAGATTCATGTTTTTTAGATTTGAATGTTGTGAAGAAAGTTAAAATATTGAAATGCAAAATAATAATTTAAATTTGCTGAAATTAGTTAACTGAAATTTAAAATAGTAAGAAAAATAAATGACAGAAATTAAACAAATAGGAATTAAAATACCAAAGTTCACAATAATACGTCATAAATTTCAAATTGAAATAAAATAAAGAAAAGTTGGAAATGAACACTACAAGTGAAAGAGAAAAGCTAGACAACTATTCCTCAAGGAAAAATATTCAGTTAAAAATCAGGAGACCATCTCTTATCCTCTCATTCTTTTCTTTAGTTTTTCTTCCTTTTTCCCAATGAGGACAATGTGATATTTAAGTTTAGGGGAAGTAAATTTATTCATTTTACTCAAAAAAAGAAGAAAAAAAGAAAAAAAAATTGTAATTTTTTGTTATGTTTGGTTTTGAAAAAACCAAAATATCTATGATAAGAATATGATTGAAATTGATTATAATTTTTAGGAATCATTCTCATTACTAAAGTCCAACTATTAATTCTTTACTTGATCATATTTGATTTGATATGATCATTAATCATTGAGCATACCTAGAGAAGTTTTATGTGAATTTTGTAAATTTGGATGGTCTCTATTTACTCTAAAACTTCTTTGATTACTCTCGACGCGAAATCTTAGACAAAATATTACTTGCGAAGTGATTCAGGCATTCTTTGAATTGATTGGGCCATTCAAACTTACATCTTTATTATCTTTATCCCTAGTCACCCATTTGATCAATTCCTAAATAGGGTTGAAGAAAAAAGAGTGATATACAAATTTAAAAAAAAAAGTACAAAATTCCATTTATTTCAATGTTTTGAGTTGCTTAGTAACTAGGGGTATTCATTGCCAATATTTACTCTTACTATTTGCTTAAATCCTATTTTCTTTGAAACCCTCACCCTAGTCACACATCACAAGCCTAATAAAGACCTATTGATCCTTGATAATATTTTGTTCTTCATTAATAGAGAGTGATTTGAAAAGTAAGCCTATGCAGCTTTTAGATATCAATTTTTTTTTATTTACTTGTTTGCAAAAATCCATTCAGGAAGCTAATGATGAAGTGATAATAATGGGTATGCATGAATGTGGAGTTTTAAATTAACTTTTAGACTTCATTAATTTGGAATGATTTCTTTGAATTATAAATTTTATGCCATTTTTGAGGCAAAAGATTTTATGATTCAAACAAATACTTGTTTTAATTTTTTTTCATCTTTTTCTTTACTTGAAGTAATCCCACTTTTGTTAAAATATCACATATACTTGTCAAAGTAATCCCACTTTTCTTAAAATATCACATATGTATGCTACTCAAAACTAACGTTGATAATAAACTATTAAATGTAGCCACAGGTTAGACTCAGACTAATCTTAGATACGAGACTTCTACGGCCACTGATGGTACACAAAACAGGAACCTAGTCATCCCTCAATGGAATGAGAAGAAATACTGTGATGCGTTTGCAGAGATGATTATCGAGGATGAAATGTTATTTACCACAGTTGACAAGAGAGGTTTCCAGAAGTTCTGAAGCTGCTTGAGCTAAGATTTCCACTGCTTTCACAGTATACAGTGATGCGCAATTGTATAAAGAGGCATCTGAAGGAGAAAGCAGAGATGAAGAAGATGTTTCTCACCACTGACCAGAGAGGATCATATACGACTGACATGGATGTCCATACAGACATGTGTATCACAGCACACTACATTGACTAGGGGAGAGTATTGGCTGGTCCAGACCGGCTAAACCGATTGAACCGGTCATTTTGGATCGGATCGAACTGGACCAAGACTGGTCCTGGTCGGTACCGGTCCAAAATTCCTGGACTGGGTAGGTTCGGTCCCGGTCCCAGTCTGGGTCTTTTCCACCCCAAACCAAATCGGATCAAACCGAACCTACATTATATATATTTTAAATATATTATATATTATTTAATTAACTTATACATTAAGAATAATAATAATACATTAAAGTTAATTTACTAAATATATCATATTAATAATTTAGTATATATTGTATTAATTTAGTTTATTAACATATTATAAGAATTAATAGTTATAAATTTATAGTATAAATATAGTATATTGTATATGTATATATGTATAATAATATAATGTATTTTGGAATCGATCAAATAGACCGACCAGACCGGATCAAACCAGACCGAAATGGACCGGTCTGGTCCGATCCTAGGGGTTCTCGGTCTGGTCTAGGGTGGGAAAACCCTTGACCGAAGAGGTTCGGTCCAGCTCAGCAAACTCCCCTAGGATCGACCGAACCAGACCGAGCTCTCCCCTAACATTGACAATGAGTAGAATCTGAAAAAACAAATTATTAGATTCAAAAAAATAGTTGATCATAAGGGTGCATCGATTGGGGCGGAGATGGATGATTGTTCGATGAGTTGGGGCATTCAAAAAATATTATGTATTACAGTTGACAATGCTGGTGCCATGAGACCGCAATCGAATGGTTTATGCGGAATACGAGGGTGAGAGAAGATGTGATCCACAATGGCTAGTATATCCACGTTTGATGCACGACTCACATAATCTATTTTATTGTTGGTGAGCTTTTTGGTTTTGATTTTGTATTTTATATTTTAATATTTTTATGATTAAAGTCTTCAAAAATTAGGATATTTTTTATATTATTATGATAATTGGGTATTCTTCAATGATTAAACAGGTGAGGGGTTGAAAGATGTGCATGATTCCACCACCAAAGTCCACAACATTGTGCGGTACGTGAGGGTTTTCCTCCAAAGGCTGTGGAAGTTTAAGGCAATAGCAACACAGCTTGGGGTTAAGTGTTCTCGAACGCTATGCCTGGATATTCCGACTTGATGGAACTCTAAATACCTGATGTTAAATATGGCACAGAAGCACCAAAAAGCGTTCAAGCAGATGGAGGTCGAGGATGGGGGCCTTAGGTATGCCTTGATGGAGCCTGCAAGATGGGGGGCTCGGTCTGCCGGACAGTTAGGATTGGCGACGTGTGGGGAAGCTTGTCACATTTTTGTAGATCTTCTATGACATCACTATGCGGGTATCTGAATCTGCATATATGAATGCAAACATGTGGTTCAACGAGGTCTCGATACTACACCACCACTTAAAAGAAGGTTGTGATGTGACCTGAGTAGACTGTTATTTGGTATGGCAAAGAACATGCAGACGAAATATGATAACTATTGGAGGAAAGTGAAGAAGAAAAATAGTTTATTGTTCATTGTGCCGATCCTTGACCCCCCAATTGAAGTTGTCAATGATAGAATGGTGGACAAATGAGGTCCTTGGGACAATGAAGGCTACGACGTTTATTACAACACTGAAGACAAATCTGGTGACTTATACACCCACTACAGACCCACTGGCCAGGCTTCATTCTCAGCAGCTATAGGTACCTCAAACTCGAGCTCAGGACCTCCTTCCAATGTTCGTAGCCTCTAGGCCCATGCGCCCAATCAAGTTTGAGGCTTCAATATTATGACATCGTTTTATGAATGCTCGACGAGAAATGTGTTGCAGTGTACGAATGAGAATGAACGGTATTTAATGATAGAGTTCGAGTAACCTAATGATGAATTTTAGATATTTATTTGGTGGAGGGCTAATTCCATCAAGTTGCTAAAGATATGCTAGCTGTTCCTATCACTACAGTTGCATTTGAGTCGGTGTTTAGCATCAGAGGTCAAGTGTTGGATGCTTATCAGAATTCATTTTCACCGTTAACCATGGAGGTCCTTGTTTGTGCATAGAACTGGATCAGTGATATGCCTTCTGAACTAAAGAGTATTGGAATTGATGCTGAGAGCTATAGGCTTGAGTTAGATAAAATTAAATTAATTTGTTTACTTGTTTTTTTATGATTAAAATTATATAATTATTGAATTATTTCAATAATTTCTTTTATGATTTCATAAATCTATTTAACTTATATTGTCTATAATCTCACAAATGTAATTATCAACCCCATCATAGTTGCCGATGACTGATGAAGTAATTACTAGTTAATATGAAAATCCCTTACTCCTTTAATCTTTATTGGTGATAAATGGTAATCAAATATTACCATTAACATGTTTAATTTTCAGTATCAATTTTGGTTTATTTTTATTTTTATTGATAATAATTCTTTTAAATTTTATCTTAATTAAAGGTATGACCAACTAAGTTACCATCAACTAATGACAAACCACTCTGCTGCAGCGGATTTTTTTATTCTAGTAACCTAGTTAATGGCTTAATTAATATGTTTCAGTTTCCTTTTTATTCATTTTGAACTATTTTTTGTATTAGGCTATTAGCAATATTTTGGAGTCTGGACCATTGTAATTTGTATTATTTGTATAAGACTAATTTATATGTGTAACTTAAAAGTTGGAGGAAATGGATTGAAAATGGGCCCAATTGGACCCATTTAGAATAGGAATGGCCCAATTGGGCCCATTTAGTTTCAGAATGGGTCTAATTGGGCCGATTCAGTTTTAGAGTTTCGATTAGAAATGGAGTCGAACTTCGACTCCATTTCAGAGTTGGAGTCGGAATTCGTTTTTGGCTCCGACAGATGCATAGTGAAAAACTCCAAACTCTAACTCCGTTGGCGTTGGAACACACTCCTAGTAACCTGCTAATAAGTTAAGAACTAGCATACCTCGATCGTCGCGTTCAATGAGAATAAAGCTAAAAACAAGAGGAATTAAAAATAGTGATTCTAAAGATTAGAACTTAATCACTAACAATAAGTAACACGAAAAAAATACTGATTTAGAACATAATTACCATTTTACTCTCTATAAGTAGGAAAATAACAATTTCACCCATAATTTAAGGATTTTACATTCTAATTCTAAAAATTACCAAAATTCAAATTCCTTATGTAAATATTATCCTAAACTTAACTACCAACTCAGAAAGAATTAAAACTAAACACAACCATAAAAAATCTATAGGGTCGAGTTATGCATAGGTTGTTTCCTTTTAGTTTTTGTTGCAATTATTATAATTTCAAAACTTATGATAAAACCAAGTTTTTAAAAGAAATATCTTCATATCCTATGTTTAAAAAATATACTTAAGACATCTACTAAAAAAATGCCAGTAATCAATACCGAACGTTTTAGAAAAAAATGATCCAATCTTTTTAACTAAAAAGACAAACCCTTGAATCATTTATTTTGATCTACTTCAAAGCATTTTCAAGAATTTCAAACATCCAAACCTTACTGCAAACATATTCCTAACATATTTCTATGAACAAACCTGTTTTGAATCATTAAACAAAAGTCATAAAAATCACCAAAACAATACTTGAAGTTTTTTACTTCCCTCTAAGTCCAAAAATAGATTTTTATTTCTAACTTGTTTTAATCAACCTCTTGATCCATGACTTATAAAGAAGTGATCTTCAAACCAAAAAATATAATGATTTAAAAAGGTTTCATAAAATAGATCTAACCTTCAAACTTAATATCACATAGTTAAAAATCAATCAAAACATAAATTTAGTAAAGAACCGCAGTACTTTGGCCTATCTGAAGATCTCTTTACATAAAATTTCATATCTTTAAAATTAACATCAAATATCTTCAAAATAATATTCTAACATGTATATAAGATACATATGATCCTCCAATATAATTATTAAAGCCATTGTAATGGGATTAGACCAAAAATATTAAAAATTTCTCAAAATAGAAATTGTTTTTCCAGTGCCAATTTTCAAGGTCACAAATGTATTTAGAATAGAAAATACGTGTGATTTATACAGCTGTTTTGTGAAATTTAGTGGTTAAAGTGCGATTGAAAGTTTTTGAATTAATTAATATGCAAAGTTCAAAGAGTAAAGGGGTTAGAGTGCTTTTTTTTGCTAAATTTTGGAACTTTTTGTGGTGCCCTCAATTTTTGCGCGTGATTTGGTGGAAGTTGTAATACCAGGATCATGACCACACGAATCACACATTCATATTGTCATATGCAAGTGTGTGTAAACATGCAATATGTGTACATTACAAATTATTTCAAACAAAACTAAGTACTAGAAAAGTTTAAACCTTACAACCCAAAATAAAATCCTACAAAAGGATTTATACAATCATTCAACTATAAAAATAATTAAAAGATAAATAAGTTTCATATCGGAAAACAAAAAGTCAGTGATCTCCTACCAATCACTCCATCGGTGGAGCCAATCCCTCAACTCAAACCCTCCCTCTGCAACAAAATCTAATATTCCATATGACAGAACCGTAGGTATGAACACCACAATGAGATTACGAATTCTTAGCAAGTAAGCAATCGAATAGCATCCAAGAAATTAAAATACATTTAATACAACCTACACATCCACAGCCACACAGTTGAACATGTAAGAATAAATTTATCTTTTTTCCGAAATGATACATTTACCCACACGCCAAAAAATATGATTTGGCACACACATAACTGTTTATTATGTGCACACCCTCAGGAACATTTGTACATTCTGCCTCCCGTTAACAATCGTGCTTGAGACTTCGTAAAGAGCAATACCCAGCTCCACACCTAGTGCGTACCATGACCAGGTATACTCCTATTGTCCTCGATAGCGAGAGGCCATAGGTCAGGTCAAGAGCGTTATTGTCTTCACGGATCCAACTGTCAGTCCAACAACAGTCCAAGAGATGTCACTCAGTTTATTATACTTCCGAGTAACCAAAGGAGCTCCACTAAAATAATGTTCCACTTTTTACTTTGGATCATGAGACAGATGCATACGCATATTATAGCCCACACATGCCACCTAGTTTCCAAATCATACATCATAGTATACACAGCCCAATTATTTGTACGTCATATGGTCATAATATAAAATGTATAGATGCATGGCAAACAGATATTGGATGACATGGTCGGTCACTCAACTGACAATTATACAATTCATAACAAGTCGCAACCAACCAATTTCACAAATAACAATCAAACTACACACGATTCCCAAGCTCCATTTCTAGCCCAAGGCCCAAACTAACTTCAACTACAATTCAAATTCTTCAATGCTCCATTGGGCCCGAAGCCCAGTCAAACCAACAAATTGTAGAAAATTGTAGAAAAGTGATAGTGCAAAAATATTTCTTACTATGTGGTAGGATCCTTCTAGATGAACGAGCATGCTACCGAAGGTATCCAGTGTGTGCACGCTACTATGAGATGGAGACTAGTTAAAATAGAAAATGCCCAAAAATTAACACAAAATGGAGACACACAGCTTACCATGGTAGCACCAAAAGACCACAACATCATGGTGGCAAGGCGGGCCACAACGAACAGCGATGGTTTTGGGCAAAGCTAGAGTCCACGTGCGAGAATTTGTAGATGTTGGGTATGATAAGAGTTTGAAAGGAGGAGTGCGAGGGCAATGCTCATGATGGTGCAAGGACAGGAGTGAAGGTAGGGTAAAGGCCTAGTCGAAAGGGAGTTGTGTTTTCGGATGGTGAGGGGTAGCGCTCGATATAGGGTGCCGAATTTGGGCACAATGAGGGGTGGACTAACCATGAGTGGAGGGGATGGAGACAAGAGAGAGAGAAAGACAGAAAGGGAGCTACTGAAAAATGCATGGCGATGGATGGCATAGAAATGAGGGCATAGAAGCATGGACTAAGATGTTGTGCAATGGCAAATCTGAGTGGCTCGGCATGGTGCTCCTCCAACATGACCAATGACAACTATGGGGAATAGCAGCAACACAATAAACATAGTGCGAGAAAGGGAGAGAATATCAGAGGGAGGGGGGGCTTATTAAAGGGAGGCATCGCAATAGCTGTGAGTCAAAGGTCAACGGTGCATGGCAGCAACAGGGCAGTCATTGGAACATCATCACGACAAACTACATCGATAATGGAGGTGTAGCGCATGGATACGGCAGAGAGGGAAGATAGTTGCTGCTTGACAAACCTCCCTACAACGGCAAGGTGACAACACCAATGACAAACCTCAGGGGTTACAGAGGGGGGAGAGAGAGAGAGAGGTGAGGGGGGGCCACGCACCGGGGGCTATCCAATTTTCTTCAAATAACAGATACTAATAATAACATGACACATAGAGTTCACAAAGAAATTACCATATACTGCATTTAAGGGGAACAGCGAATCTCCTCTCTTTCTCTCCACTAAAAGCCTTCGAGATTCCTCTCCATCAAATGAGATTCATTAGACTTTCTCTCTATCCTTCCCACTATCCCTTGCTTGATCAGTTCGATATGCTTGATAAATAAAGGTCTCCCTATAATACCCTATCAAAGATCTCCATGTCTACATAGGTATTAATTTTTCTGTGATCTGTCTCATATTAGACAATTTCAAGAAATTTTAGCATATATTAATTAACTGCTTGTTTCTCATTTTATATTAATTTGCTAGTCGAGATTATGCTATCAAAATAATGCAATCCATATGAAATTGCATCAAACACCACTTTAGTTCATGAGTACTTAATTTTATATCATTACTATTAAAATTTATTCTTTTATGAAACTGTGAAGTTAGGAAAAAGGTGAGTTTTTGCATTACAGTACATAGTTTGGATTGTCTCTGCAACTTGGGAACATGAATTGGACTCGATAATAATTGCAGATTAGCATGGCACAATGAATATGTAATCGGGCCAATAAACTCATAGCTTATTGGTAATAGATTAGACAGGACCATTATCCTCCTAAATCCCCCTCAGGGAGATTATACAACACATTTTTAAAGGAGCGTGCGGTATTTGAAATCTATAACTGTATCTACCATTACCCGGTGGAAATTTTGGAGCGGGACTCTTGAAATTACTTTGATGCAACCACATGTGACCCCCGTATATACAGAGTTTAGATCAAAATTGTATGCTACTTTGCACAAAACTAATTAGGTACTAGATGTCTGTGGATGGGCACCTTGGCAAATTAATGGAAGTTCTTACTAAATGGCAGCGATTGACCATAACAAACTGTGGATTCGAAAATGCAAAGTATAACTTATAATGAGTATATATAACAAATAGTACTATACTTTGAGCAGAATATATGTGAGATCCCAGATTTACGTGTATTTTTACACGTTAGTTTATTCTCGGTGTTAATTATTTTAATTTAATTTAATAATATTATTAGTTGTGTTTTATTTGTTTAAAATATTTATTTGAGCTATTAATTAGTTGATATCGAGTTACGTTGTTTTCTTATTTATTTTAATGTGAGTTAATTAATTTAATGATTGGAATTTAATTCATTTATTTTATTATGTGAGTTTATTTGATCTGCTTTCGTTATATTAATTATTGTTTTATTTTAATATTGAGTTTGAGTTTAATTTATTTCTATTGATGGGCTTTAAATATCTTATTTTATTGATATTGAAATTATAGTATTTAAAGCCAGCTTTTATTTAATTTGCTGTGTTTTTCTAGTTGGCTCATTTTTTCCCTTCTTTTTCCTTTTTCTCCTTTTTCTTTTCTTTTTCTTTTCTTTTCTTTTTCCTTTCTTTTTCCCCTCACCTGTTTAGGTCCCAAACCTGCGCACCAGCCCCCTCCCCTGCCTCCTCTCCCTCTTGCCCGTCCCTTCTCCCCCACCTAGGGCCGCCATCGGCCACCCACCAGTGACACCGCCCAGCCCACTGCCTTCCCCACACGCCAGCGACCTCCCCTGCACTGGTGGTCACCACACGGCAGCCCTTAGCCGGCGCGTGAGTCCCCTACCTGAAATAGGTATTTTTCATTCCCTTGCATTTTTTGGCTACCGCCGGCCACCCCTTGGCCTCCGACCACCACCACTAGACTCCCCACCCTCCGGCGAGCATAACCCACAATCGGTAGCCACCCATCGCCACCGGTTACCCCCTCTACCCGAAATGGGTCTTAAACGGGTCGTTCATCGCCGCGCTGCCGTCCGACCACCGTAGGCCTCACCACCACCACCAAAAGACTCCCCTCGCCCAGCCGGTCAATGCCCTATCTCAGTTTCCCCAACCATTGCCTCACCTTCCCGGTACAACCCCAAACCCAAAAATGGGTTTTCACCCATTTTGACCCCGATTCGCCACCTTCTGGTGGTTGTGCTGCCACACCACTACCTCCATGAGATTCCCCACCCTTCAAAGAGTATCTCCCTAAATTTTGGTGTCAAACCGAGTATGTTAGCCTAACGTACATGTGACCGCTACAAACGCTGCAGATTGGCGTTGTTCAAGGAATTGCGTTTTTACCGCTTTAAGTACTTTCCAAACAAGTTTTAAGATTTAAATATATTTTTGGCATTAACAGTTATTGTGTTTGATTATTGTTGCTATGTATTGGTTGATGTTGGTATTTGTTGGTTGATTGGATTAATTAAATGTTGGATAATTGCTGCATGGTTGTCTGTATTGTGTATTTACGCACATGTTCATGGAAATATTTGGAAAGTGGACTTTTGCATGATTTCGGATATTCATGTGTTGAGAATGGAAACTGGGATTTAAATTGAGTTTAACGAATTTTAATGGTTTTAGACTGAGTTATAACGGGGACGGCGATACGTAATGCCCGTTGTGATCAGTGTGTGAGTGTGTGGATGACATAATGGGGACGGCGATACGTAATGCCCATTATGGTCATTGGGTGTGCATTTCATATCGGGGACGGCGATACGTAACGTCCGGTATGAAATGAATGTGTGTGGATCGTAATAGGGACGACGATACGTAATGCCCATTATAATTTCAGGTGTGTATGTAAATTATATCGGGGACGGCGATACGTAACGCCCGGTATGATTGGTTTTGAGGATTTTATTTTATGGAAAATGATGGGTGATTTTATTGAGATTTTATGGTGGATTAAATTGGGATTTTGACGAGTGTGGTTATTTCATTGATTTTGAGGAAGATGATTTTAAGCCTCATGCATATGGTAATTGTTCATGGTTGTTGTTGTGGCATTAATATATTTCTGTCTTTTGATTTGGTTGGATTGAATTTACCTACGATGCCATCTTGGCGTCGTAGTTTTTTTGGATGCAAATTATGAAGAGGTTGAGCCTGAGGAGACAGCTCCGCTGTTGAGGTGATACTAATATTAATTGTTATTTCGAGAAATTTATTTTTCCCTTTTTATAAATATGTATTTGTTTAATTTAATTTTTGGATGACTGTATTAGATCTTCTGTTGGAGAGCTTTTATTAAACTCATTTGTAAAATATTTCTAAAAATTCTGGTATCTAGTTATTGATTTTATTACCCGCTACGACCTATATTTTATGTATGTCATGTGTGCACACACATTTGATACTTGTTGTTGGGATATATGAGTCATGTTGTCATCATTCTGATGCCTCGATTTCCGTGTTATTTTAAGGGGAATTTGGAGGCATCACAATATATCAGCCCAAAGTCTAAAATGTAAAATAAAAAACAATGTAACTGGGATGCCAGCCAAACTTATGATAACAATCGGAATACTTGCGATGTCACTATCATTATATACCAAAAAGCAGGTTGCGCTTGTAAGGCCCGGCCAGCCCAAGCCCGTTCAAAGAAGACCCGGCCCAGGCTCCCCGAAATGGTGTCGTTTCGCCCAGGTTAGTAACCCTCCCCGCCCCCTTTCTCTTCTTCTTTCTTTCTTTTCCTTTCTTTCCTCTCTTTCCCCTGTGCGGCAGTTTTCTCCCCTATTCTTCAGCGCTTCTTCCTCACGCCCACTCCCCCACGTTCTCGACAGTTACGAGCTCATCAGAAACCGCAACGGAAATATCTTTCCCTCCCTCTCATTTTACGGCATATTGCAGCTTGGATGTTGGGTCTCCTCTCTGTGCCGAACGCCCCTGTCTCCGTTCACCGTTTGTTCCTCGCGGGTAAGTTTTCTCTTAATCCCCTAGTGTATTTCGAATTTCTTCTATCCAAAATGAGTTGTGGATTTGGTGTTTTAATCACTTAAAAACTTGGTTAAATTTCCTGGTTTATAGTCGAAATTTTTGAGGAAGCTGGAAAGCATTTCGGCCTCTGTTCTTCGCGGGTTGCCCTTAAATTTTGGTAAGAACTTCTATTTTTTTTTTAGACCGATTGGAAGCTCGTGCTGGCTATGCATCATTTTTTTTTTATGTATATGTTGGCAGTGGTTTTGGGTTTTGGGTGATTAGTTGCGGAACCTTGGGTGGATTGAGGAAAATCTGACTTTGTTGAATATATATATACCTGGATGAGTACTTTTTGTATACCGAAACATTTACGGAGTTATACTCCCTATTTTCCAAATCCATTTTTTTAAGGATTTTTGGTGAAGGTTCCAGAGTTGGTTGGCAAAATTCTTTTGTTGTTTTGGTACTGTCAATGAGTTGTTTGGAGCGTGTTGGGGGTTGATACGGGATGAAGGAAACATGATTTTGGGTGTTGAAATTTTGTAGTTTGTAAAGTGCTGTTGAAACGCATATAATAATACTCGGTTTGGTGGCTAACGGTATGTATTGAAGAAATCATTTTTTTATGGTATTTTGGGGTTTTGAGAAAAATACATGGTAAGCTGGAATGATGAATAGTTGCTGAAATTTTGTGGGTTTGGAAAAATAGTCGCTGAGCGTTTTCGATACTATATTTGTTGGGTTGCTGGAAAATTGTGAATTTTTTTTAGACGGACATTGTAGTTAATTTATAATTTATGATTTTAGGCCTTTGGAGTGGTCATTAATATAAAGGGAATTATTTTCATGTATAGGTGAAGAAACTTTTAGCGTTAAGACTCAAAGTTTTGATTTTTCGCTACAGCAGTCAGGTAAGCGGGGTTCGTATGCTCGGTTTTATACCAAAAGAGGACTGAGGTTGACTTTTGAAAATTGGTGCTTTTGTTAGTTATAAAACGAAAACTTGAGAAAAATCAACCTCAGTCGATTGTTTGCATTATTCATGACGCTTATATAAAAGAAGGAAAAATATTTCAGACATGCATTGTGTAGACATGAGCTGCTTTTTGTCGTGTCATTTTTTCTGAAATGTGAAAAGAACATTTTTATCTATCTGAGAAAAATTATACCTTGATTGTTGACTATGTTTTATTTACATAAGCTTTATTCTGAAAAATAGTTTGGATTTATGTGTCTTATATTTTTCTGAAAATCTTTGGCATAGTATTTTGGTTAGTATTTGACTTTATCTATGCTTGGCTCTGCTCTGCTCTGTATTTGCTCTGTTTGGATTTGGTACCAATTTCCTATCTCTGAGTGCACCCACTCTAGAAACAAAGTGGTTTATTGTGGGCTTTCCTATGTGCACACTCGGGACTCCGAGAACGAATAAGGGAAAGTTCCACCTCTGTCTCTGCCTGGTTTGGCCACCGGGATTAGCACAACCCTACCACGGGGGTTAAACATGGTCTCTGCTTTGTGAGATGCTCCGATTGATATAGTGATAATACTCAGTTTGTTTATGCCAAAGTAATTGATGATTTAAATTATTTTGAAAATCTTTTATTTTTTTTATGCAATATTATGTTTTGTTTCGTATTTTATTACTTGGTAAATGCTCATGTTTACATGCTTGTATAGGTTCTTCGCTTACTGAGTTGTGGAGAAACTCACCCCTCTTATCTCATATATTTTTCCGATGATCTGGATGTTCCATCAGAGGGCCAAGAGTAGAGTCTTGATCAAGTTTTAAGCTGTTAGGGCCATAGGCTAGATGGGAGAAAATAAAATTTAATTTATTTATTATTTGGGTTCTAGTTTTATTGGATTTATGGAATGTTAGTTATTCTTTAGCATTAAGCTTCTTGGGAGAATGTGAACCCTCTCAGTTATGATTTATTCATATTCTTTATTTATGACTTGGTGGACATTGTTATATGGATTGGTTTGTGAAAAACATTTTTTTATTTTGGAAAATGGTCGGAGACCTATTATTATTTGTATTTGAGGATGGAATATACCAAACAGGTGAAGTTTCGTGACCCCCTACGAGTACGGGGCGTTACAGCGCTGAACGTTACCACCATGCCTACTATAGAGATGAAGAGTGTTGTCACTCCAGAAAACAACCTTACGGGTAATGATTGACAGAAATCCTCTTCTGCATAACGTGACGTGAGAACTGATAAGAATATCAATATCGCAGTCGAGGAAGAGATCATTGTAATTGCATCTGATATGAAGAACACCATAAACCATTTATTTTCAAGAAAATAGGAGTGTCTTTCTCTTGATGGTTGCCACCAGGTACAATGAAGGCTACAGTGAAAATTACAGTAGCAATCAATGTTGCCACAAGCATGCTATAGTTTGATGTGTCCTTCATCCATATTTCACCTTCTTTTCATAAATCTTTATGTGAGCTTGTAAATAATTCCCAGGGAGTATTTGCAGGGTTCCTATCGTTATCTAAATTCATCATCTCCGTGTATAAAGGCTGAACAATCTTTTCTATCTCCTGTAATGATCAAGGTCATGTAATTAGTATATATGTATGTATGCATGCATGTGTGTATAATGTGTATATATTGGTAAAAGAAAAGAAAACTTATAAAATTTAGAGAACCTTAAACCACAATAACTCCCGTTGCACTTGGAGTGCTGCTCCTGATATGGTATTTAGTCGGTCCGGAGGAGCTATCTCAGCAGCCAAGTGCAACATATTGTTACTGTATTCGTCAGTATAGAGTGCTATGATATCCTTGATAGAGCCTAGCTCATATATAGATTGAATATACTCTCTTGCCTATATTTACTAGCAAGGTGAAATATACTTCGCTTTTTCTCATCTACTCTCCATATGAGATCCGGATAGGAGCGTATAAGTATAATAAGATATTCAACATTCCCTGTTCTTGCAGCATCAAAAAGGAAAGAGTGGTCGCGAATCAGCTCTGTGAAGTCTATCTCTGGCAATCGTAGAACATTTTCCCAGAGAAGATCAACTAATTGATGTGCTATTGTACCCATCAAAGCTTTGTTGTAGATCCCATTGAACCCTGACATGACATATTAGTAAAAAGAAAAATCAACTTTTACAACAGTGTATTGAAACAAGAAAAAAAATAGTCCCTTTACCTCTAATTCAATTTCTGATATTTTGAGGTAAGGTATACTTCGGATCCGATTGAAATATATCATAGTCACGTTGATCACTCATCAACTACGTACGCATGCCTAACGTCTTAATCCAGGAGGTATATATGTTTGTTCTACAAATTAATGTTGCGTTGCTTATGTAATTCCAAGCTAATAGTGCTGGACTATCTCCTATAGGCAAGAAGCCTTTCGCAAAAGTATAAATAGACTAATTTAGGATAAATTAGTTTTTATATAGAACAAGTCTAACATCAGGCGCGCAAGTCATCATGATCTCGAAAAATATGCATTAATCGATATCGTGGTCACAGTTTTCCGTCTAATTCTTTTGTAGGATTACTAACTAATGCTGTGGGGGATAGATAACTTTTTTTTTTTTTTGATAAGTGAAGGGATAGATAAGATAACTATTTTATAAAATTACCAATTAATTAGATGTAACAAAATGTCTAACATTTTGGGGTTAAGAAGGTTATGTACTGCTATTTTGTTGAAAGTCTTCTTTTTTCTTTCCCCTTTAACAAAACTACCAAGAAAGGAACTGTGACTTGCATATAGAATAGAGGATGATTTATCTCATAATAAGTAGATGTGATCGAGTAAGACGTTTTTCTCATACCAAGGAAATCTTAGTAAATATGTCATCATCAAATTATTAGCCGACAGAAGTCGATTAATACTTTAGCCAGAATATCAAAAGAAAAATCAATTAAATTACGGTAATTACAATATATGTATATTTATTTATTTATAGACATGCACACACATCATATATATTCGCACACGTACGGATGCATGGCAGTAAATTAAGAAAGATATTTGGGTTGGAGGCAAACTAACAGGCCGAGTTTAAGCATCTTTACCAGACGGATAGCTGACTTTTGCTGCCGATTGCATTTGCTTTCTTGCTAACTCTTGCAATGCTATCTTCCCATATGTATTCTTCATAGTTGATAGTTCTCATTTCTGGACAATCTTTTAGAATTATCAATGCTATATCTGTCCATTAAAACATCCAGCACCGTTGATATGATCATAGTCAAAGGTCGGTTTAAAAGAATCCCAATTAAGTTTAATCAGTGTTAATAAACTCGATCCTAAATATGATATTATATGAATTACAATAAAAAAAAGTTAATAGAATATAAATTAAATATTTGGGTCACTTTAAACTAAGTTCTGCTTTAATACCATGTTAGATCACTATTGTCATAAAAAAATTTAAAAATTAAAAGAGACAAATTTAATTATTTAATTCATATCTAACAGACATCAAACAAACATAATAATGGCGCTTTTAGGACATAGTATAAACGATTAAATCTAACTCTTCCCGTATGCTTAAATTTTTAGGAAAAGTGTTAATGTAAGGCCCGCAGCCCAGGCCCATTCCGGCGCATTAAAACCCGGCCCAGCATCGAAACGACGCCGTTTCACCCCAGGTATTTGATTTCCGCCCTTCTTCTTTCTTTTCTTTTCTTTTCTTTCTTTCTTTCCCTTCTTCTTCCGTCGGTTACCACTCTGTTCTTCTCGTCCGCACTTCCCGCACACAGCTCCACGTTCCAGCAGTTGTTGCAACAAGATGAAAGTGCTCCCGCCCACTTCTTGAATATTTGTTGGGGTACTACGGATCTATCAGCACCCAGAGACTCTCCCTCCTCCTTCGGCAAATTATCCCTCTGGCTGGGTCTCTCCATCGCTGACTGCCCTGTTCTCGTTCACCCATTTTCGCGCCGGTAAGCTGATGATCTCTTCCTTACTCTAAATTTCTTCCGTCATTATACGATTTCGATTTGGGCTTCTGGTTTTAACGTTGATTGCTTGGGGGGGGGGGGGGGGGGGGAGATACTCTCGGGGCGATAGGCCATCATAGCAGAATGTAGGATTTTTGTTTAACTTCTCTTCTCTTTGTTCCGTTGTGTTTTTCTTGTGGAGATTAGGGTAGTTACAACTCCAAATTTACACCGGCAATTTCTCCTTTTTTGGCAGTGCGTGACTCTCGGGTTCCAACGCTACAAGTGAATTGAGGTATTCTATTTTTCAAGGTCTTTCTACTCTATAATGCATGCGAATAAGGGTAGGAGTTTCATGAGTATGTTCATGGATTTTGGAAGGATTCAAAATTTTATGGCTGTGTTGTTGGGCTGGTTGGTTTTAATCGAGTAAAATGTTGTTTGGCTGGTTGGTTTTAATCGAGTAAAATATTGTTTGGCTGGTTGGTCTTAATCGAGTAAAAATGTTGTGGCTGGCAAGACTGATTGGTTGTGTTGAGGTCAATAATTATGTTGCTAAATGATTTTTGGGTGACTGGTCTCGTTGGGTTTGTAAGCTGGAAAGTTAGGAATATATATTCATGTGAGCGTGGGATAACAACCCGAATGTTGGGGCTGGTCAGCATTTTATATGGGTGTTGTTTGACTTGATATTTGTAGTAAATTGTAACGCTTTAAGCTAGTGTAGTTTGAAGAAAGGAGTTTTGCAAATTTTTCAGATTAGGAACATTAGATTATCATTTTTGTATATACATAGATTGGGTTTGCTGGCCGTTAATGTTGAGTATTTTTTTTTATAAATAGGCGACGAGATCTTAGAGATCAGACTCGAAATTTTGATAACTCGCTACAGGAGTCAAGTAAGCGGGGCTTCTATCCTAGATTTACATAAATAGAAAATTGGCTTGAGGTTGGTTTTATAAAATGTGCATGTTCTTTTTTTTTTTAAAGAAAAATGTGAAAAACAATCTCAGTATATGTTTTATGCATTCGCTCATGAAAATTTATACGATAAAGAAAATTTTCTTTTGACATGAAATGTGTAGACATGAACAATATTTGACATGTTTCTGAACTATGCATAAGAGCGAACATTAATTTTGATGCTATCTTGTACATGTAAAATAATATGTTTTGTTATGTTTTTGACTTATATGGAAATGGATAAGAAAGTGAAAAACAAGTGGCTTAATATGATATGTTTACGGAAAAATTTTTGGCATACTTATCTGTTTGTCTTTATTTCTGAAAATGGTTCGGACATGATTATATGGATTCACGTGATATGGTTGGTACCTCCATGATACGATATGATAGGAGTGCAATCACTTTGGAAATAAAGTGATCATTTTTATGTGTTTCTTTCCTATGTGCACACTCGGAGCTCCGAAAACGAATAAGGGAAAGTCTCACAATATGATACTGCCTGGTTTGGCCACCGGAGATACCACAACCCTACCACGGGAGTTAAACATGGTATATGTTTTGGAAATAGATGAGATGTTATAGTTATTTTTGACAAAGTGTGTTGGGTATAAAAAGTTGGTTTTGTGTATACTTTATGAAAAATAAAGGTTCGCTCAGCTTTTGGTTGGTTTATAAGTTTTGGAATTGTTTCCTTTAAATAAAAGTTTTTCTGTTACATGCTTAAGGATTTTATTAAAAATGCTCATGATTTACATACTATTATAGGTGTTTTGCTTACTGAGTTGTGGATGAACTCACCCCCTTATCTATATACATTTCAGATGAAGTGGAGGTCTCGACTGAAGATCAAGGTTAATATGTTGGGACTAGGATAGGCGGTCATCTTTGAGGTTGAAGTGAAGACGATATTTATTATTTTGTTGTTACGTTATGTAGCATGATTAGATCAAAGTGTTAGTAGGATATTTTTTATGGGGAGTTTGTGGACCCTATATGATGGCATTATTTTGTTTAATGTATGAACTTTATAGATATTTAGGATTTAATTGTTTCTTAAAATTTGGAGATGAGGAATTATTTGTGGATTATTGATGAAATATATTTTTAGATAGTATTTGTAGATGAAAACAGGTCAAAATCAAATAGGTTGACTTTTAGGTTCCCGTACGAGTACGGGGTGTCACAGTTAATTTCACGTGGTATCGAAATAAAGGCCTTGATTTTGAATTCTAACTCTATACATTATCTCATTTAATTAATTAAAGAAAACTCGAAAACTCCAGGCCACACGTGAGGGATTGCTTGGACAAAGTATAAATTTTGTTTCAGAAAAAAAATAAGCGAGATGAAATGAGCGTACAAATCACTGAAAATACAAGCAACCAGGATATCAACGCGTTCAAGAGGATTCAAATCTTCAAAAACAGTGACAGAGTAGAGATAAGGCACCATTTTTCTACGTCCTTGCAAAACTGCCATGTAAAGTGGTGTCCATTCTTTCCTGCCACTGATCATTGGCAGTTGGCTGTTCTCCTCAGCAATTGACACAATTCCTGATGCAGCAGCGAAGCAAATGGCCGTATTTCCATGTAAATTTTTCTGTGCTAATTCATCCCGCTTCATCCGTTTTACCAGTTCTTTTATAAAACCTGTGTGCTCTGTTGCAGCTGTGATGTGAAAAACATTATCGTTCCGTCTTGTTATGAGATTTGTAACGATATTCGTCAAGTTACAAGTACATCTTTAGCTGCTGGTTAATCACCTTTTAGGGCAGCTTGATAGAGAGAGACGGATAATTTGCTTTTCACTGGAAAATTCTTGGACTGCATAAGTAATCACAGTATTTTGTTGATAAATTATGCCTTCCATTTTCTAAGCAAGAAGCTGGAAGATTAGAAAATATATACCATCAGGCATATTTTACAAGTACTAGATTTATTATTTATGAAGCATATTTTAAAAACTATGCAAGACATCATTCAGGATCAGCGAGTGACGTCAAAAAATAAGGTAAAATTGTGCGTTAAATATTAGATTTATTTGATATATTCAATGATTTGAAAAATTATCGTGGCTCCAGGTGTTGAGCCTTTAGATATGCACTAGACACTCTGAAAAGCTCGATAATTAAAAGCACTACTATGAAAAGCTGATCCCAAACAAGAATTAACGCATTAACCACAACGTCGAGTGCTAGAAATTACTGCAATTAAAAGCACGGATAAGATTCCCAAACTCGATCTCCCAAACATGTCAACCATGAGAATTGGGGGTAACTGCTGGAGACAAAGATACGTAGTGGTCCCACTCACAAAACCCACTACATGCCACATTTAAGGGTGTCAAATTGTGTCAACGGGTTGTGTTCGTGTCGTGTCAAAACATATATATTATACTATATAGGTCAACCCTAACCCAACCCGTTGAGCTTATCGTGTCAAAATCTCAAATCCTAACACGACCCATTAACATAACGTGTCGTCTCGTGTCAATCCGTTATGACCCATTAGTGAATATTATGAAATAAATTAATACGAAAAAATATGATACGTTTCAACCTGTTTATGTAAATATGTTGAATATATTCAAAATTAATCCTTTTGATTTAATTAAACTTAGCATAATTTTATACAAATGTTAAAATCACAATATCTATAAAAATTATAATACTAACTATAAGTATGAATTATAATATAAATGATAAAAATATTAAAATTAAGATTCTAATAATTTTATCTTTAAATGTAAGGGTATGTTTGTAATTTTAACTTCCTTAACATGTTATAACGTGTTATAACGTGTCATAACGAGTCAAAACAGGTTGACCCGCTATCAACCCGTTAAGCAATCGTGTCATAACGGGTCAACCCGTTTTGACCCGAAATCCTTTAAGACTAAACCTTAATCCGCTATTATCGTGTCATATTCGTGTTGGGTTAACGAGTCGTGTGATATATTGCCACCCCTAGCCACATTATGACAACCATATAAAGCCACTTCTTAGATAGCGGCCATGAGCCCTATTCTTAGAGAAAAAGTAGTCACTCTCAACTATCTAACCGATCCAAAGTTTAGCCATGACAAATATCTATGGACTACTCTAAAAATCTTATAAAAGGCCACTCCATAAGATGGAAAGGAATGGTGAATATGATGCAAAAAATGATTAAATGACAAAAAGACTACTTTAAACGTTAGGGTGTCCCCAGTCCTTTAGGACCCGGTAGAGTAGTCTAGTGACAGTTTTTTTTTTTTTTTACAGGAGTTCAAATAACCAATATGAGAAAATGAGAGTCATCCAACAAAACTAGGGGCATTTTTCCTTGACAGAGGATGGTCTAAGCCCATTAATACAAGTCTAAATAAAATAAAATAAATAATACATAAGTAGATAAAACATAAATGGAAAATAAATAATATATAAGCAAATAAAACATAAATGGAGGATGTCCTCATCAACTCTCCCCGGGTGGGAGAAAAACTCGACTCTGTCGAGTTGACAACGCAACATAGGGTGCACTCAACTACCCAGTCATAAGCTAAGTGATTAAGCGATCTTCTTTTGACGTCCATAAACACGTGTGAGTAGCGGTCTAAATCTGGAGTCTTTACCAATTGTGCTAGGATGGATGGAAGGTAACCCGGGCCACGGAAGATCCTGCTGACTCCTGTAAATCTCCAACAAGTCTGGATCAAGCTGCTGAAGTGTCTCTCTAGAGATCCATGAACGGTCAGACTCAGGTCGACCTACCCAACAAACAAGGAAGCGCTGCATCTCTCCATCATTTGTCAACACAATCTGTTCATTTAAAATAGTATCAATTTTATCTTTGTGTGGTGTGATAAATAGTAATGGTGTAGGAGGAGTAGAAGGTTCAGGGTCGAGATTCACAGATGGAGGTAAAAAAGGGTCATTGGAAGGATTAAAGTGGCCTTTGAAAGCAACTAAGTTCTCAACATTGAAGGTGGAGTGGCAACCAAAATGAGACGGAAGATCAATGACATATGCATTTGGACCAACTTGCTTTAAAATTTTAAAAGGACCAGCACTACGCGCTTGCAATTTGGAAGCGGATTCAAGTGTACGCCGTTTCGGTCTAATTCAGATCATGACATAATCCCCAATATTAAATTCTACGTGTCGTCTATGCAAATCAGCTCGAAGTTTATATGATGCTTTACTGGCTTCAAGTTGTTTATTGATCTCGATATGCAAGTCATGAAGATGTTGTGCAAAAGACTCAGTTGACACAGACACACTAGCATGAGGGGATATGGAGATAAGGTCTAAAGGTTTCCTAGGCTTAAAACCATGAACAACTTCAAATGGGCTCATACCTAAGGACCTATTTACCGAACTTTTATAGGCAATTTGGGCCGTAGGGAGGATCAAATCCCAATTCCGAAGATTCTCTTGGACCAAACACCTCAATAAATTGCCCAGACTGAGATTGACAACTTCAATTTGACCGTCAGTCCAAGGATGATAAGCAGTGGAGAATTTCAATTTGGTACCAACCATACGCTAGAGGGTCCTCCAGAAATGACCAGTGAAACGGACATCCCTATCTGACACAATCGTCTTAGGAAGCCCATACAACTTGACAATCTTGTCAAAATACAACCTAGCAACCCTAGATGCATCTGATTGCTACAAGAGATGAAGTGGGCCATTTTCGAGAAACGGTTCACTACCACAAAGATGGAATCGTGCTTATTCAGTGTGCGTGGTAGTCCTAACACAAAATCCAAACTGACGTCTTGCCAAAGACAACTAGGCACGGGGAGATGTGTGTAGAGACCAGAGTTTTGTCTCTTTTACTTGGCCAATTGACATTTGTGACAGATGCTAACTATCTTAGCCACATCATTCTTTAGACTAGGCCAATAAAATTGACGTTTAATCTCCTCAATGGTCTTATCTCGTCCAAAATGTCCAGCCAAGCCTCCCGCATGGACTTCCCAGACCGTGAAATCCTGAACTAAAGTGCGTGGGATACACAGTTTATTGGACTTGAAGAGATAGCCCTCCTCAAGGCGAAAACCATCAGTGATGTCCGAGTGCCCACTCTGCAAGGCGAGAAAAATATCCTAAAAATCAGGACAAGACGCATACTCCTCCTTGAGTTTCTCGAAACCTATGACCTTAATATCTAAGATAGACAAAAGGGAGACATGACAGTTCAAAGCATCAGCTGCTTGGTTCTCAACACCCTTCCTGTGCTTTAACACAAATGAGTAAGCTTGCAAGTACTCAACCCAATGTTCATGCCTAAAATTCAACCTTTTCTGGGAGCTAAGGTATCGGAGGGCCTCATGGTCTGAATAAAGAACAAACTCCCAGGGTAACAAATAATGGCGCCAATAGCGCAAAGCCTGCACAACTACGTATAACTCCTTGTCGTAAGTAGAGTACCGTTGCTTGACATCATTCAACTTCTCACTGAAATAAGCAACCGGGTGGTGTTCTTGGCTAAGAACTCCACCAATTCCTACCTGGGAAGCATCACACTCTATCTCAAAAACTTTGGAAAAGTCAGGAAAACGCATAACAGGAGCCTCTGTCATTCGCTTCTTAACTACCTGAAAGGCCTTTGACGCCTTTGATGTCCAATGGAACTCTCCCTTCTTCATGCATTCTGTGATAGGGGCCATGATTGTGCTGAATCCCTTGATGAAGCAACAATAAAAGGTCACAAGGCCGTGAAAGCTCCTGACATCATGGAGAGTCTTGGGTTCAGGCCAACCAACAATGGCTTGAATCTTAGTGGGGTCAGCAAACACTCTGATAGAGGACGCAACGAATCCTAGGAAGACAATTCTGTCGGTGAAGAAAGAACACTTCTTTGCATTGGCATATAGGTTTGTCTTACGAAGAGTAGAACAAACTTGTGTGAGATGATCTAAGTGTTCTTCCTTAGTCTGTAGATGAGGATGTCATCAAAATAGATAACAAGAAACTTGCCCATGAAAGGTCGGAGAGTTTGTGTCATTACTCTCATAAAAGTACTTGGGGCATTGGTTAGTCCAAAAGGCATGACTAACCACTCATAAAGGCCATCCTTTGTTTTGAAGGCAGTTTTCCACTCGTCACCTGGGCGAATCCTAATTTGATGATACCAACTCTTCAAATCAATTTTGGAGAATATTGGGGCACCAACCATCATATTCAGCATATCATCAAGCCTAAGGATGGGAAAACAATACTTCACTGTGATTCGATTGATGGCGTGACTATCAATGCACATCCTTCAAGAGCTATCCTTCTTAGGGGTCAAGAAGGCAGGAACTGCATAAGGACTCAAACTCTCTTGGATAAATCCTTTCTGAAGGAGATCATTCATTTGCCTCTGGAGCTCAGCATGCTCAGTAGGATTCATCCTATAATGAGGCAGATTGGGGAGAGACGCTCCTGGAAAAGATCTATGGCATGTTGGATGTCTTGCAATAAGGGTAACTAATCGGGGAGGTCCTCAGGAAAGACATCTTGAAAGTCTTGAAGAAAGGTCTGGACCTCAATAGGGGCAACTTCTGGAGACTCCAACGAGACCTCCATAACAATCACAGCAAAAACAACAGACTCGCCCACAAGCATATGCTCGAAGTCAATAGGGCTAATGATGTGTAGCCCTTTCCGCTTTATAGCTTTCTTTGCTTGATGTGGGCCAACAAGTGTCGGGGGTAAAGGGTTGAGATGAATTTTCTTCCCATTAAACACAAAGGAACATGAATTTGACCGACCATGGATGGTTACATCCAAAAAGAACAACCATGGTCGACCAAGAATGACATGACCGACATCCATAGGAATGACGTCACACCACATATGATCCTTATACTCGAGAAATTGGATAGGAACTAGGCAGCACTCCTTCACAGCAATGGAGGAAGTGTCAACCCAAGAGACATTATACGGTTGAGGGTGAGGGACAGGTTTCAATCCAAGACGGGACACAGTAGCCACAAAAACTGCATTAATGCAACTACCACTATCCACAATGACCTTATTGATCTTGATATAAGTATGAAAGATTGCATGATGGCGCCAATCATCAGCATCTTTGGGTTGAGTAAGGGTACAACGCACGACACCTAACCGAAGTGTGTGAGGAACAAGGGATACACAATCTAGACCCACAGAGAGGGCCCAAATGCATCCTACAAATGTACCATCATCATTATCTAAATCATCAAACTCCTCAAGATTGGGTTCATAAACTTGCTCCTCTAGTGGTTCATCAGCCACACACTCTCACGCTTCTCAATGACTAGGGTTCGACTAGAACAATTAGGGGCAATGTGGCCAAAATCCTTACACTTGAAACACTGAGAACGGAAGACAGTCCTTGGGAGTTTAGGACCTTTGCCCTTATCTTCCCGTATGGGAGGGACATTGGACGGGGGAGGTCCTTGGAGAGACTTAGGGGGATGAGTGAATGTCGAGGAGGAGGGAAGGCGATTGTCATTATGCCTCCCATACAGGGCCTTCATAACCGATTCATAATCACAGACCAAAGAGTAAGCGTGGTCAAGAGTCGAGACGCCCCGAAGAACAAGCTCATGCCTAAGATCATATTTGAGGCCTTGTCTAAATCTACTCAAGGTCATAGCCTCGTCCTTAATGACATGACAGCTCATTCGAAATTCATCAAATTGAGTGACATAGTCGGTCACTGGTCGATTACCCTAAGTAAGGGCATTCCACTGGTCCAACAAATTGCTCATGTAAGATTGTGGCAAGTACTTCTCTTGACGACAACACTTCATTTCTTCCCAACTCCCCACAAGAGGCATACGGCGCCTCTCCAGGAGGTCCTCAACACTTTCCCAAAAGAGTTAGGCCGTGCCAGATAATTTCAAACTGGCAAATTGAACTCTCCGATCTTCTAGGATCCCATGCCAGGAAAAGAAACGATCCATATCCCTAACCCATTGAGTAAAAACTCGCGGATCTAGTTAACCATCAAAAGTAAGGGTATCTAACTTAATGTTTCTACAGAAACGCTCTTCATTTTAAGGAGGAGACTGCGTACCTTGACGGTAATGGTCTCGTTCTCGCTTGTGATCATGATTCATATACCTACGATCATGCCTAAAATGGTGATAACAACCTCTTCGGCGAATATTGTGCCTATTATGGGGTGCCTCAGAATTGTCCGTGTCGGACGAATGACAGGGTTGCTCAAAATTGTTCACTCTAGCAGCTAGAATTTTGTTTTCTTCACAAGTAGCAGCCATCTCAGTCTGGACTGCTGCTAATTGAGCTTGCATGTGCTCAAATTATTGGGTGAGGGCCTCAAATTGAGAGGGGTCCATGGTCAAGGTTGTGGGACTAGAGTTGACAAAACGACCACTACGCAATTGCATGTAATGCACACTAGCTAAATGAAATGCAATTGAGATCAATAAACATCAATTAACAACAATGAAAGATATCAACTTGAGCAAAAATTTAATTAATTTTTTTTTATCTTTTTTTTTTTGGGATTAGGCAAATCCAAATAAGGCAAGCAAGCAATGCTGATTTTAAAAAAAAAAATAAAGCAAGAGTCAAGTGTCAATCACAAAAATCCATTCACATAGGATTTGAATTTTTTTTTATTTTTTTTTAGCAAGAGTAGCTAATGAGAAGATGAAATAAAGATACAAACTATGAAAATGAGAAAATGGGAATACAAAGATTTGGAAGCAAATCAAAAGTAAGATGTTGAAGAGTGGGCAATAGCAAATCTAAGTGAAATAATCCACATAAAAAATTTATACTAGAGGTTCAGTCAAGTGGGTTTGGGTAAAATGCTATGGAAAACAAGCTAATAGAAACACAATATTAGGAAGCAACCAAATCTAAATGCTGAATAAATTGGGTCGTGACAACTGTGAGGATTAAATCAATTCGAGTCCGTTGAAATGGGCTGTGGGGTAGGATGCTACAGTAATCAGCAACACACAACCATTTAATCAAAAATAGTGAGGAAACAACCATTTCCCTCCGTTGGACAGAACACACCGATCTTCTGATAGCTCAAGTGGTTGAGAACGCATTGAGGGACCAAAACACATATAACGGGAAGCCACCAGCATCGTTCAACAGAGCCAGGGTGTTCGGTTTGGAAGTTGGTGTCGCCTGAAGATCAGGAGTCAACACAGAAGGTGCCAACAGGGGAGCCCGTTGGATTTCCAGCGACTTGAGGCACCGAAAGCCTTGGAAATGAGAATAGAAGGTGCCGATCGACGGCACCGAGCAAGACCCACACGAAAATGCCGACCAACGAGGCACCGAAAGTCACCTTACACGTAGCGCAAGGATGAACCCGGTGAGTTGCTGTGACACTGCTTCCCTCTTGCTGTCAAATCCCTTTTTTTTTTTTTTGGTTGCTTCGATTCAATTCAAGGTGTGGTTTTTATCTGGGTTGGATTGAAGGGGTTTTTGAATGTGTATGGGTTTCGAACTGTGGGCGAAGTTGCGAAGAGTGAAGGATGAAAGAATGAGATAGAGGGGTCTGTGAAAGGAAGTCGAAGGCGAGAGGGAGAGAGGGAGAGTGTGAGATCTCAGATTTACGTGTATTTTTACACGTTATTTTTATGCTCAGTGTTAATTATTTTAATTTATTTAAATAATATTATTAGTCATATTTTATTTATTTAAGATATTTATTTGAGCTATTAATTAGTTAATATCGAGTTACGTTACTTTTCTTATTTATTTTAATGAGTTAATTATTTTAATGAGTGGAATTAAATTCCTTTATTTTATTATGTGAATTTATTTTATCTGCTTTCATTATATTAATTATTGTTTTATAATTAATATTGCGCTTGGATTTAATTTATTCCTGTTAATGGGCTTTAAATATCTTATTTTATTGATATTGAAATTATAGTATTTAAAGTCAGTTTTTATTTTATTTATTGTGCTTTTTCTAGTAGTCTTCTTTTCCTTCTTTTTCCTTTTTCTTTTTCTTTTCTTTTCTTTTTCTTCTTTCTTTTTCTTTTTCTTCTTCTCTTCCTCTGCTTCCTCACGTGCGACCCGCGTCCCCTGCCTTCTCTCTCCCTCTCGCCGTTCCTTCTCTCCCACCCAGGGCTGCCGCTGGCCACCCACCGGCGACACCGCCCACACCACCAGCCTCCCCACACACCGGCCACCCCACGGCCCCACACGGGCCCCTACCTGAAATGACCATTTTACATTCCCTTGCATTTTCCGGCCACCGCTGGCCACCCCTTGGCCTCTGACCACAACCACTAGACTCCCCACCCTCCGGCGAGCATAACCCACAGCCCAAAGCCACCCATCGCCACCGGTTACCCCCTCCACCCGAAATGGGTCTTAAACGGGTTGAGCAACCCAGCGCCGCCGTCCGGCCACCGTGCATCTCACCTCCGCCACCGTTCGACTCCCCTCACCCAACCGGTCAACCCCCTAGCTCAGTTTCCCCAACCGCGGCCTCACCTTCCCGGTACGACCCCAAACCCGAAAATGGATTTTCACCCATTTTGACCCCGATCCGCCACCTTCCAATGGTTGTGCCGCCACACCACCACCTCCATGAGATTCCCCACCCTTCAATGAGTACCTCCCTAAATTTTGGTGTCAAACCGAGTATTTTAGCCTAACATACATGTGACCACTACAAACGCTGCAGATTGGCGTTGTTCAAGGAAATGCATTTTTATCGCTGTAAGTATTTTCCAAACAAGTTTTAAGATTTAAATATAATTTTAGCATCAACAGTTGTTGTATTTGATTATTGTTGCTATGTGTTGGTTGAAGTTGGTATTTGTTGGTTGATTGGATTAATTAAATGTTAGATAATTGCTGCATGGTTGTCTGCATTGTGTATTTACTCGCATGCTCATGAAAATATTTGGAAAGTGGGTTTTTGCATGATTTTTGATTTTCATGTGTTGAGAATGGAAAATGAGATTTAAATTGTGTTTAATGGATTTTAATGGTTTTGGGCTGAGTCATAACGGGGACGGCGATATGTAACGCCCGTTGTGATCAGCGTGTAAGTGTGTGGATGACATAATGAGGACGGCGATACGTAACGCTCATTATGGTTATTCGGTGTGCATTTCATATCGGGGACGGCAATACCTAACGCCCGGTATGAAATGAGTGTTTGTGGATCGTAATGGGGACGGCGATACGTAACGCCCATTATGGTTTCGGATGTGTGTGTAAATCATATCGGGGATGGTGATACGTAACAACCGGTATGATCGGTTTTGAGGATATTATTTTATGGAAAAATGATGGGAGATTTTATTGGGATTTTATTGTGGATCAAATGGGATTTTGATGAGTGTGATTATTTCATTGACTTTGAGCAAGATGATTTTAAGCCTCATGCATATGGTAATTGCTCATGATTGTTGTTGTGGCATTAATGTATTTTTGTCTTTTTGTCTTTTGGTTTGGTTGGGTTGTACTTACCTGTAGCTTTTTTTGGATGCAGACTTTAGAGAGGCCGAGCCTGAGGGGACGGCTCTGCTGTTGAGGTGTTATTAATAATAATTGTTATTCCGGGAAATTTATTTTTCCCTTTTTATAAATATGTATTTGTTTAATTTATATTTTTGGATGACTGTATTAAATCTCCTGTTGGAGAGTTTTTATTAAATTGGTTTGTAAAATATTTCTAAAAATTCTGGTACTTAGATATTAATTTATTATTCGCTGCGACTTTTTATTTATGTATGTCATGTGTGCACATACGTTTGGCACTTGTCGTTGGGATGTGTGACCCAGGTTGTCATCATCCTGACACCTCGATTTTCGTGTTATTTTAAGGAGAATTTGGGGGCGTCACAGGTGGTATCAGAACAATTCGGCTCTAGATAAATCCGCAAGTTACCTAGGGATAGTACCAGAAAAATTTGTAGTTTTAATAATTTATTTGTTTCATGATTTGGTTATTTTATTTTATTCTACTAATTTATTTGTCGTCTTAGTTTTTTGACTAATTTATATGGTAAGATTATTGATATTTACTTCGTTGTGTTGTGCTTTTTATTTTAATGTTTATGTTGTTTATTTATTTTCATAATTAAATCAGTTCTGATTGATTGGTTTGTTGGTTTTGTTTTATTTTATTTTAATTTTTGTTAATATTGTACATGTGTAGTAAATCAGATTTTAGTTAGTTGATTTTATTTGGTTAAGTTGTCGAGTATTTATTTAATTATTTATTTATTTTATATATGCCTTTGTTTTTTTTTAAGTTGGAATTTGGACATTTCGGACTAGATTATTATTTTGAATCAATCCATTTATTGAATCTGATATTTTAAATAATTGTGTTATAAAATTCCTTATTTTAAAGTTTATTTCTTTTGTTGTGGGTTATTTTATTGTCTTAAACTTTTATTCAATTATCATCAGGATTTGATTTTAATTTCAGTTCATAGGTTTCCTACGAGATAGTTTTGGATTTAGTTTATTATTTGTTTATTTTAATTATGGCTCTTGTATTTTAAGTATTTCTGAACGTTTGAAATTTATTTAGACAAAAATTTAAAAGAATCGCTGCCATGTTTCTTTTTAAGTTTATGCTTTGAGATAAATTTAAATTGATTATCTTTTCACATTTCTGTTGTTTTATTTTTAGGGACATGCTTTGAAGTAAGTTTTAAAATTGATTATCTTTCCACATTTCCGTATTTTTTATTTTAAAAGTTTATTTATTTACTTTAACGAGTGGATTTGTTTTGGCGACTTGTTTGTATTTATTTATTAATTAATTTATCGATTTAATTATTTTATTATGGTTCGTTTCTTTTAAAGATTTTAAATTTTAGAGATTTCTACAATAAATCTTTTTAAGAGTTAGTTTTGTAGAGAATCTCAAAGTTTTATTTGTGATTTTATTTGCTATTCTTATTTTAATTTAATCTCCTTCTTTTATTTAATAAAATTTGTTGGTGACTTTATGTTTACTAAAAGAGTTGGGCTTGTTTTCTTAAATGAGTGGCTTTTAGTTAATTGTTTATTAAATCTTTTCCCCTTTTTTTGTGTTTTTATATAATATTTATGTGAATTACTTGAGTTTTATTTAATGGTTGGATATGTTGTTATATCTTTGTGAGATGGATTCGTTTTGATAATTACTGGTATTTATGTAATTGGATTTCTTTGTTATTAGTTCTTATGTTAATTATGTGTAGTACCTGGGTCTCACTGAGTATTAGAGTTTCTAAGTTTTAATTTTATTTCTGGGGAGATTGTTGGAATTGTAATCAGGGTGAACTCTTCATGTGAGTGAGAAATTCTTAACCGTTGACATATTGTTATGGAATTTGTTTTAGTACTGCTTATGATAATAGGCGATTAATTATTTTCTTGGTGAAATTTTAGATTTTGTTTGTGGATGCTTAGAGATTGATGTATAATAAATGTGAGTGTAAATTTTGGAGAGTATTTGTCTTTGGCTAGTGTTTAACTTGGGAACAATTTATTTGTTAAGTGATAGGGTTGAATTGATGTGATGAAAATAAATTTAAGAGATATAAATTTTAGGCTTTTGGGCGAATTATTAGGAGTGGATAATTTAAGAATAATATTTCGGAGAGTTTAATGATTAGCAGCATTTGTCGAGGTATCTTTAAAAAAAAATTTAGTTTTGACTTGAGGTCATATAAGAATTAAAATATTTGAGGTTATTCCATCTCATAAGTAATGAAGGTTCGATTGAGAGAATATGGATTTAAATAATTAATCTATGATGAGAGTGAGGAGTTATAATGATGGAGAAGTATATTAGTGATTTGGGAGTTAGAAATTTTTAGGCTTTAATATTGGGTGGCATAACTTGAATTGCGAGATGATAAAGTATTAAGATTTGAAAGAGCGGTATAGGATTTCTTGCTAATAGATGTTAAGCCAATTTTCACTATGGTGATAATTTATGAGGACTTAAATTTTTATGAATTTAGAGAGTTATTAAAGTGCGCGCGGAAGCGTGATGAATTGTAATATAGTTGGAGGTTCAATTCTTGTATAAATTTTGAGGAATTAGTGGTGATTTGAAATTTGGGATGATACTTGTAAGTGAGGATTTATCTTTTAGTTGGGTAAATTATAGTTATTGACGATTAAGTTAGGAAGATAAACTTGGGAGTTATTTTAGGGTGACACAAAGTGTGGTAATGAAGTTAGTGAATATTAAAATTTTGGGAGATTGTACTGAGGTTCTTGTGCATGTGGAGTTCAAATTGATTGGCTACCTCAGGAGTTTTAGAGATGAAATATTATTTGGAGACTATACGTCTATGATGAATAAAATCCATTTGTGTTTGAGGAAAATAGATGATTGTACTAATGCTTAAAGTGAGTATTAAGTGATGTAGTAGGTGAGTTATTGAAGTTTTATTAGTTGCAGCCGAGCGAATTTCGAGGACGAAATTCTTTTTAATGGGGGAGAATGTGAGATCCCAGATTTACGTGTATTTTTACACGTTATTTTTATGCTCGGTGTTAATTATTTTAATTTATTTAAATAATATTATTAGTCATATTTTATTTGTTTAAGATATTTATTTGAGCTATTAATTAGTTAATATCGAGTTACGTTGCTTTTCTTATTTATTTTAATGAGTTAATTATTTTAATGAGCGGAATTAAATTCCTTTATTTTATTATGTGAATTTATTTTATCTGCTTTCGTTATATTAATTATTGTTTTATAATTAATATTGCGCTTGGATTTAATTTATTTCTGTTAATGGGCTTTAAATTTCTTATTTTATTAATATTGAAATTATAGTATTTAAAGTCAGTTTTTATTTTATTTATTGTGCTTTTCTAGTAGTCTTCTTTTCCTTCTTTTTCCTTTTTCTTTTTCTTTCTTTTCTTTTTCTTCTTTCTTTTTCTTTTTCTTCTTCTTCTTCTCTTCCTCTGCTTCCTCGCGTGCGACCCGTGTCCCCTGCCTCCTCTCTCCTTCTCGCCGTTCCTTCTCTCCCACCCAGGGCTGCTGCCGGCCACCCACTGGCGACACCGCCAACACCACCAGCCTCCCCACACACCGGCGAGTTCAACGGCACCAGTGGTGTCCCCTCCGGCCACCCCACCGCCCCACACGGCCCCCTACCCGAAATGGCCATTTTACATTCCCTTGCATTTTCCGGCCACCTCCGGCCACCCCTTGGCCTCTGACCACCACCACTAGACTCCCCACCCTCCGACAAGCATAACCCACCGCCCAAAGCCACCCATCGCCGCCGGTTACCTCCTCCACCCGAAATAGGTCTTAAACGGGTTGAGCAACCTAGCGCCGCCATCCGGCCACCGTGCATCTCACCTCTACCACCATTCGACTCCCCTCACCCAGCCGATCAACCCCCTAGCTCAGTTTCTCCAACCGCAGCCTCACCTTTCCGGTACGACCCCAAACTTGAAAATGGGTTTTCACCCATTTTGACCCCGATCCGCCACCTTCCGGTGGTTGTGCCGCTACACCACCACCTCCATGAGATTCCCCACCCTTCAATGAGTACCTCCCTAAATTTTGGTGTCAAACCGAGTGTTTTAGCCTAACGTACATGTGACCGCTACAAACGTTACAGATTGGCGTTATTCAAGGAAATGCGTTTTTACCGCTGTAAGTACTTTCCAAACAAGTTTTAAGATTTAAATATATTTTTAGCATCAACAGTTGTTGTATTTGATTATTGTTGTTATGTGTTGGTTGAAGTTGGTATTTGTTGGTTGATTGGATTAATTAAATGTTGGATAATTGCTGCATAGTTATCTGTATTGTGTATTTACGCGCATACTCATGAAAATATTTGGAAAGTGGGTTTTTGCATGATTTCGGATTTTCATGTGTTGAGAATGGAAAATGAGATTTAAATTGTGTTTAATGGATTTTAATGGTTTTGGGCTGAGTCATAACGGGGACGGCGATACGTAACGCCCGTTGTGATCAGCGTGTAAGTGTGTGGATGACATAATGGGGACGGCGATATGTAACGCCCATTATGGTCATTGGGTGTGCATTTCATATCGGAGACGGTGATACGTAACGCCCAGTATGAAATGAGTGTGTGTGGATCGTAATGGGGACGGCGATACATAACGACCATTATAGTTTCGGGTGTGTGTGTAAATCATATCAGGGACGGCGCTACGTAACACCCGGTATGATTGGTTTTGAGGATATTATTTTATAGAAAAATGATGGGAGATTTTATTGTGGATCAAATGGGATTTTGATGAGTGTGATTATTTCATTGACTTTGAGGAAGATGATTTTAAACCTCATGCATATGGTAATTGCTCATGATTGTTGTTGTGGCATTAATGTATTTTTGTCTTTTAGTTTGGTTGGGTTGTACTTACCTGCGATGCTATCTTGGCGTCGTAGTTTTTTTTTTATGCAAACTTTGGAGAGGCCGAGCCTGAGGGGACGGCTCCACTATTGAGGTGTTATTAATAATAATTGTTATTCTGGAAAATTTATTTTCCCCTTTTTATAAATATGTATTTGTTTAATTTGTATTTTTGGATGACTGTATTAAATCTCCTGTTGGAGAGTTTTTATTAAATTGGTTTGTAAAACATTTCTAAAAGTTCTGGTACTTAGATATTAATTTATTATTCGCTGCAACTTGTTATTTATATGTCACGTGTGCACACACGTTTGGCACTTGTCGTTGGGATGTGTGACCCAAGTTGTCATTATCCTGATGCCTCGATTCCCGTGTTATTTTAAGGAAAATTTGGAAGCGTCACAGAGAAGCAATCTTGCAAAGAAGGAAAAAGGTACACTTTTCTTTGCCGCTTTAGAGGGATTTCTTACCGCGTTGATTGATGAGGGACTGTGTTTGAGAGTTAATGTTGTCGTTTGACGAAAACAATGGAGGTCCAAAGTTATGTTACTATTTAAGAAAATAGTAGAAGAGATTCTTGACACCAAATTTGATGTAGGATAGTAGAGAAATAATAAGAAATAGAATAATATTAGATAGGAAAGGGGGAAGAAGGAACTGAGAAGAGGGAGAAACCAAGAGGAAGAAGGAGAAAAAGAAAGGAGTTGGGAGGCGATGACTACAATAGCTCTTCAATTCAATATTATCATAGTTTGCCTCTTCTAGTCTCATTACATCTCTTAAATAGTAAAACAACCACCCTAGGTAAACCCTAAAAAGCCAATGGGCTGCAATAATCCAAGCCTATCATTACAAGTCAAAGTAAAATAAAAACACATAAATAGAGGATGGCCTAAGCCCATTAATACAAGTCTAAAAAGAATAAAATAAATAATACATAAGTAAATAAAACATAAATGGTAAATAAATAATACATAAGCAAATAAAACATAAATGGAAGATATCTTCATCACTAAAGTCCCTACAAAAACCACCACCAAATTAGAACAATTAAACTATGAAAACATGCAAATAAAAAAAAAAAACACGGTCCAAAGTCCCTTTAAAAAATAAACTACCAAATCAGATCAGTTAAACAAACAAAAAATATGCACAAAAACCAAACCACAATTTAAAGTCCTTAAAAAACCGTCAATTAAATTGTAAAAACATGCACAAAAAACAAACTATAGTCCAAAGTCCCTAAAAAAAATAAACTACCAAATCAGATCAATCAAATAAAAAGAATAAGAAAAAGAATAAAACAATGACATATTGCAAACTTAAAATATGCACAAAAATGAAACCACAATCCAAAGTCTTTACAGAAAAACCATCACTTAAACTGTAAAAACATGCATAAAAAAAAACAAAAAAACAAACCACAATCCATAGTCCTTGCAAAAAAAAAAAAAGCCACCAAATTAGATCAATTAAATCAAAAAATAAAAAAGAGAATAAAATAATGACATGCAAACCAAAAAAATGAAACCCATAAATAAAACCTATAACCAATGTATTATCTAGGTGGCTGGTATGGACACATGCACCCAATATGGTGTAGCCAAAAGCACTTTAGAAAAAGTTCCATGATAACGAATGATGACATTAAAATATATAAAAAAAAAAAAAAAAAAAGCCAATGCTGGGTTGAAATAATATTCTAGCCTATGATTTTACCATATAGTGATAGCAAAAATATGTCATATGTAGTCAGTCTAATATCTATTTCTAATATTAACGGGTTTAGTCACATTTTATGGTTGGAGGAGAGCTGATCCACAACTAGAGGCTGATCCACAGCTGCAGGCATTTCTGAGTGAACAATCATGTTTCCTGCAGTCATCCACTGTAAATCACTCACTCCAATTGTCTCTTTATGCATTTCAAAATCACATATTTTTGTTGACTGAAATAATTGCATACAACTAAGGTAATTGCTTCTCACCTTTGAAAAATTAAATCAAGGACGTAATAGGGGGAAAAAAAAGGACTTATTAGGAGAAAGAAATCATACCAGACCAAGTACATGGTCGACTAAAAACAACACCACATTTGTATTAATAAATAACACCGCCTTGGAAATAAATAAACTAATTGCGAATAATGATAAAATATTAGTAAATAGTTTGTGAATAATAGTAAATTGTTTGTGAATAGTAACGAAATAATCTATGAATATATGAAATTATTGTATTCAATTAACAGGGCGGAAAGTGTATGCAGTCATTTTAAAAAAAGAGTTAAAAACTTATAATATTTTTATTAATGCGGCAAAATTAAGCGGTGTATTCAACAAATAAGATTAGCAAATAAGTTTCATTAGCATGCGAAAAGAAGAAGCCCATCTGTTGCAATGATCAATTGGATATACCTGCAACATCTAGGTCACTGTCTCAAACCTTGCAAATAGGAAACTTCAACAAAATAAGAAAGGTCCTAGGATACAACTTTTACCATTAAGTTTTCTTTAAATCCACATTCTCAAACTAGAGCTTTGAATCCTCATTCTCTCAAGCTAGGGCATTGACTTAATGAACCTGCCTTCAAGTTTTTGCATCCTAATAACATAAAAGACAAACCAAACCAAGAAATACAATTGATTAATGCAAAAATATGAGTAAATCAGACATATACAAATCTCAAAGGAGCATAAACTTCAAGCCAAACAAAGCAGATACTCTAAAAAGCCAAACCACTAAGTTTTAAAACAAAAAAACCACAAATTTTTAATAAAAAACAGCGACTTCTATCAATGCAACAAAAAAAGGAAAGTATGTATACAAGAAACAAATAATAAAATTATGCATCAGATTACTCATCTCCGAAATCAACCAAATCTGACCTGAAACCATAAGAATCATAACTTACGAACATTCGCCCAAACCATGCACGGATCTTGAAACCATATCCAAATATAATGGGACCAACATAAAGATTTCTACTTTCAGAATCATTAAAAATGACAAAAGAACATGAGTTTCATTGGAATAAATCAATCCACTCCATACATGTTTCTGTGTGAAATAATAAGAAAAATACCTGGGCAAAACGCCTTTAAAGCAAACTAGGCCCACCACATTCTCACTACCACCAAACAGCCAGCAAAAATTTCATTCTTCACAACACCACAAACTATAAACAGCCAACTAAACCGTTCCAAAACAATTTCAATCCACTCCATACATGTTTCAGCCCAACATTGTTAATGTAATATATATTTTATATATATATATATATATATATATTAAGGATGCTTTCCCTACATCTCAAAGTTTGCAAATTCATTCACATGTTCGCCTCAAGTCAAAAAATAAAGTCATCTACCATCACTTACACAAACAGCAGCTAAAATAAATGTAGTTAATTACAAAATGTTTTAAAATGTGGCATGTATTGGTAGGAAGAAGGAAAACCTTATTTAGAAATAGACATTTCTGAGATTTCAACACTATAATCCTACAACTACAAAATTCTCTCAAAATTTATCTAAGATTCATTCACATGCTTGAGAAAAATCTTCACACCATCTAATTTATGTTCCACAGGTAAGTAACACTAATTTTTTTTAGGAAAAAAAAAATCCCAACCTGTTTGTAATTTTTGCTCAAGAATTTACTACAACAAAACCAACACCACAACCACCACAAACAACAACAGCAGAAACAGAGGAAAATGCACAAATTGAGCTAGACCTCAAATTTGTAATAACATGAAAAATTCAGTTATATGATTTGGTATATAATTATTTTATTTATACTAAAGAACACAATAGTAATTTTGGTCAAAATGGAATGTACTTACAGAGCCAGAAGAATAAAAACAATTAGATAGCGAGGGAGACAAAGCCCTTTTGTCAAGCTTGCTTTCCAGCTACTAATGGCGGCAAGGGCCATGAGGTGGAGAGAGAAAAAGAGAGGTTCTGAATCGAAGAGAGAACTCGGGAGGGAGGGAGAGAAAAGAGAGAATTAAACCTAGAAACCCTAAAATGCAAAACTATCTAGACATACCCAAATGAACGAAACATAGGCCTAGGAACCCAGTAGAGTTTCCGTCGAGCAGGCTTCCATCATTGGCTCATCCACGTCCTGAGCTCGCGACTTCCGTCATTGGCTCGACCGCCCAGACGCTGGTTCCAATGGTTAGATAGATGGAGGAGACGAAATTGGTGTTTTGTTTCGGGAGAAGGAGAAGGAGAGCTGACAGCAGAAAGAGAGAGAGAAAGAGAGAGGGAATTTTGTGTGATCGAGAGAGATGGGAGATTATATCCTTGCAATGCAAAACAGTAAACGATAGTTAGGAAAAAAAACCAATAAATAACCTCCATTAAAAGAAACAAATTCAAAATCACTAAAAGTATTTTTAATAGAGTAGTTAATTTTTTTTTTTAAATTATATTTTTTATATAATTTTTTAAAAATATTAGTCATATTTGATCAAAAGTTACTAAAAGAATTGTAGAGAAATATCAAAAAGTACAATTTATTTTTAAAAGTGAATAGTAAAATTAAAATTTTTTTCAAATGTAGAGAAAATTTTAATTTTATTATTCATTTTTTAAAAATGTGAGACTATGGTTAGGTCATATATATATATATATATATATATATATATATATTATCATTTGAATTGTTTACTAATTGTGCATATTACTACATTTATGATTAGGTCATATAAATAACATTAAAATTATCAGAATATGTAAAAGTGGATTAGTATCACTAGTAAACTTAAATGAATTTGGTATATGTGAACTATGTACCTAAGGTACACTAAGTAAATCATTTTGAGATAGTTCATTCTGATAGTTATAGACACTTCAGAATAAAGACACATAAAGGATTATAGTATTTTATTACTTTTACTAACGGTGATTCAAGGTATAGGTACATCTACCTACTTAGGCATAAACCAATGGCAACAAAAAAATTTGAAGAGTATAAGGTTGAAGTTGAAATGCAATTGGGAAAACATATTAAAAATTAGAATAGCGATATGGGAGGTAAATATAATGCTTTGAATGAATTTTTAAAAATAAATTTTATAAGACATATCAATATCATGACACATAAACCTCACTAAATTAGTATTACAGGAAGACAAAATATAGCATCATTAGATATGACTAGACATATGAAGCCATATACTTATCTACCAACTTATTTCTTGGGCAAATTGTTGTTAACTATGATATTAAAACAAAATATAGTTAAAACCAAGCGAAACCCCTTACATCTTAAGTGTAACACTGCAATAAAAGATCCAAACTACATAGCTGTAACACTGTAATAGAAAATTCAAATTATATAGCCTATACTCCAAAAAACTAGTCAATGATATAATTGAAGTCACATTAGAACATTATAAGGAGCAAAGACATCTCATTCTCAAGCAAAGTAGGATTTCATACACCGCATAACATTATCCTTATCATATGGAATAACACAATCTAGCCCGTTCAAATTCTCGGCGTCATCATTGGTATAATCCATCATAGGTGGTACGATTCAAGTCCCACATTTTTTGTTGGGATAAAACTTTGATATCATTTATAACACCTTAATGAAATGATCAAACCACATGACCTATACTCCAAAAGACTTACCAATAATACAATTAAAGCATTGTTATTTTATTTATGAAACTTTTCATAATTGGGGGCATTGTTATTAGTAAGGAAGTTTTTAGTAACACATTGGCTCCCCAAAAATATTTTTAAAATAACTATATTGGGGAGCAAGAAGTTACATGATTCCTTACCTTGGCAACCTATACATATACATATACTGAGTTTTGTATAGAGGGTAATTCCTCAAAAAGGTATTTCTAGCTAGGTTTATATAATTGTCTTTTATTGAAAGGGTGATTCGTCGCCATTTATGAATACATATGTTTGCCTGAGAGAATGGTTCCTCGTCATGCACTAATATATGTGTTCACCTCTTTTGTTACATAAAACCATACATTGCACGAGCATTGCCCATTTGCAGTTTTGTCATAAATGTCTAACTTACACAGTTTTAATAATGGACCTATAAACTTTGATGTAGAGATAAATTCAAGATTGATACTCGAGGAGGAAGAATTGACCCTGCTAGAAGAATAGGCACGGAATCCTACTCCAGTTGTAAAATCCATTTACCCTTTTGGTAAGTTGTACATATGTGTCAGATAAGAGACCATATGTGTTCGATCTGCCTCATTTTGGGTGTATGAACTAAGCAGTTGGAACCATGTGAGAATTTATAAATTAATTAGACTTCTAAAAGGGAATACCTTGTGAATATTGTGAGAATTCATAAATTAATTAGACTTCTAGTATCACAACATTCAGCCTCCTCACTTAGCCCCTATCTCTTGGTTATTAGAAAAAACGCCCCTCTTTTTTCTATTAAAATTCAATATCTATATCCTTATACATGATGTTGCATAGTTGACCCTATAGGAAGCTTAGGTGTTCTCATATGGCTAGCACCCTTGGCACCATGGATTCTCACTAGGTCTTTTATTGAAAAACGGAGCACCACAAATAAAGTCTACAAATAGTTTTTAAGATAGTGGTATTTGATATTCCATAAAAAATGTCATAAATAAGATATGAAATGAGTCTACTAGATCATTGTGTATATACATGGAAGTGTTGTGGCACCCCTGACTTCCACGTGTGAACAGATGGCAGTTAAGACACCCGGATGATGACCACATGGGTCACACACCCCATCGATCTGTGCAAGTGTGTGCAAACATGTAATGTGTGCAAACAAAATATTGTAACGAAAATTAAAAGGATAAACCAACTAGTACCAGAAAATTTATAATCTATAACCCAATTAAATACTCCTTACAAAATTATTATAATTACCCAACTAATAAATAAAGTGAAGACAAACCCTCAACTCATAACTACAACACTCCAAATCTTCACTCTTCGAGCAGAGCTTGTCCAATGCTCAAACTCGACCTATATAACAAATCTACGATTCCATGAAATGAAACCACAGATGGAAACACCACATGATTATGACATTTCAACAAGTAAGCAACCAAACAATAGCAAAGAGTTTAACAGCATATTTAAGCATCCAACACATTTTACACCAACACACAATAATACAAACAAGAACATATCTACTCATTTTTTTCGAAAAAGACACATTTATAAAAGCACGTCAAAAAATTCATTTGTTAACCTACAACACAAACCAATTAACAAGTGCACAACATGATCTCCACATGAACCATCCATACATCCCGGCTTGCTTCGTCACATCACAAGTAATGATCATGCATATGACTTTGTAAAAAGTGATGTTCAACGTGTGCCATGACCAGACATCTTCTAGCTCTCGCCAACAGAAGGGTCACGGAGTCATCACAAGAGCGTTATTGTCTCATCCAATTTCGTTATCGCCTAGCAATAACCTAGAGGACGTCACATCAGTTTATTTCACTCTTGAGTGACCAGAAGAGCTTCACCGAGATAATGTCTCATCTCGACTTGGAGTTTTGAACAGAAGGGCTGGGTGCGGAGCTGGACATCATTCGTTACGAAATTCTATGCACGGTCGGGTGTGACAAAGGGAGTCAGGATGTATGGATGGTTGAGAGGAGATAATGATGTGCGCTTTATAAATGGTTTGTGTTATGGGCCAAAAATGCGATTTTTGGCTTGTATGAGTAATTGTGTCCCTTTTGGAGAAAATTTGATAGAATTATTCTTTCATGTTTTATTGCGGGTTTGTGAATGTGTTGGTCGTATGAATGTGTTTTTAGACTCTTGGGTGTTGCATGGTTGCTTACTTGCTGATATTTCATGATCTGATGTGGTGTTTCCACCTGCGACTTCGTTTCATGGAATCGTAAATTTTGTTGTAGAGATAGAGTTTGAGCTAGCCAAATGGGCTTAGCTAGAGGAATGACTTGCTGGAGATTGATCTTCTCTTGTTTTCAGTGATCACTACAACAAAAATGACTTTTTGGGATGACTTTGATTTGGAACTAAATGAAAATCATCCCAAAAAGTGAGATTTAGGGATGATTTTCATTTTTCACGCCAACAAAACGACGAAGGATGTATACAGTTCGAACTGTATAGTTAGGGGTGAAATATTTTGTCTCTAATAATGAAACCATTCAAATGTAATGTTTGAACGATCGAACGGTTAAATTTAACCGTTTGAACATACACTTTGGCGCTTTTTAACCATTCGAACATACAATATGGTGCGGTAAGTAAAATTATTATAACGAGAAATTGATCAATCATTCGAACGTACCAATTTCACCGTTCAAATGGTGAATTAGCATTATTCGAACGTAATTTGTAGTGTTTGAACGGTGTTCATGGTTAATCAACCTGAAATTTACAATTAAAGAGCTTATCAATACAATATTAATAATAAAAATATAATAAATAACTATTCACTAAATTACATACGAATAGAATTTTAATAAAGTGAAACCTTGTGAACAACAGAATTTTATAAAAATAATATCACATTATTTAATATTAATTAGATTAATATTAATAGAAATTTAATATTTAAAAAAAGGTGATAAATTTTCCATATTAATTTATATATAATAAACTATATATTCTCATTAAGATTTAATAGAACTCTAATATGGAATAAAAATAACGATTCACTAATATTAATAAATTTAATTATACTGTTCGAACGCCAAAACAACATTCGAACGTTTAATAATTAAACATGTTTAGTTCGTACCATTTTAACGTTTAAAACAATCTTCAAACAGTTAATAATTAACCATGTTTGGTCCGTACCGTTCGAACGCCCTATCCAGTATTCGAACAGTGTGCGAGTGAACAACGTTGAGTCGACTCAACCATTGAAATCTATGGAATCTTTCGATATAGCATGAATTTTTGAACAAAGTAATACATAGAAACTTAAATAAATCGTCCTACAATGGATTTAAGCAAATCTACTATGAGTATTGATGGATAAATTATTTTATCCTAATTTAAACAAATCAACCATTAAAAACCTAAATTCAAATGGTAAAATTATTAGAAAAAGAGCATATCGATGTTCAGAGACGGAACTACGTTGAATCTTGAGGGGGCTACCGCCCCCCAAACTTTTTGTAAAAGTTTAGTTAGTAGATAAATTGCTCTCACTTTTCTGATACCTACAAAACTTGTATCTTATTTAGCCCCCCCCCCCCCCCAACTCTAAACTTAGCCCTCCACAAGTACAAATTGCTAATACTAATAAACTGCTGCAGCTCTCAGTGTAGTGACTCCACCTTGTGACCGGTCTAATGTTTAACTTTTTCTATAAACTATAAGTCTATCCCTCGGACTCTTGGACTATCCAGTATCATTGCTGAGCTCGAGACTATATGCTATTAGCTATGTCTTCTTCCTTTGACAAAAGAAATAAATCACTTCTCAAGTAAACAAATTACTTCCAAAAGGACCAAACGAAACACACGTTGCCAAGCTAAGTGTCTTTCTCTGTTCTCACTTCTCATCAATTTCAAAAGAAATAAATCACTTCCAAAAAAGGCAAATCACTTTCAATTTCAAAACGAAGCCCACCATTAAAGATAAGCTTCTTGTTTCTCGATGTTGCCTGCAGGCTACAAATATGTGAAACCCACCTGCAAATCCTTTTGTTCTATTGTTGCGTTTCTGAACGAAACCCACCTGCTGACTTGTAGGTGTTGTCCTTGGCGTTTTCGAACGAAACTCATCTCTCATTTATGTGAGATAGGCTACTTGAATGTTTTGGGAAGTTGTCGATGCCATTTCTACTAGTCTGCTTTGAGCTTGTAGGTTATATTATTCTAACTTATATATAGACTCACTTATAGGCCTTTTTTAAGCTTTTAATAGTTCAATTAGGCTTTTACTTCTAGGCTAATTACTTACGGTAATACTTTTACTTTTAGACTAATTACTTTTATGTTAATATCTCTAGACTGATTGGTTCTATTGTTTTGGAAGTCGTCGGCGCCATATATTTTTAGGTTTTTAATAGTTCATAAATATTTAGCCTTTTACTTTTAGATTTTTAATAGTTCATATATTTTATAATTTTATATGCTGACTTAGTCTATGGTTATTGGCTTGGATCATTGTTTATAATTATTAAATTTTAAATTATATAATAATTTAAAGGAAATAATAATCTTAAATTATAAAATTTAAAGAAAAGAATAATTTTAAAAGAAATAATAATTTCTTATTGTTATTTAAAGTATAGAAAAATATGAGTAAATCAAGAATAATTGATTCTTTTTCTAAAAAAAAAGATATAGACAAATTGGAGAGTAATATATATATTTAAAGTGCTTTATAACAACGAAATGTGATACTTCTATTAATTATGAGCATTCTTCTAAAATTTCAAGTACTACATATTTTATCAATCGCCCTCCAACTCTAAATCCTAGTTCCACCCCTGCCGGTGTTACTAAATATAATATGCTATATATATAGTTATTATATTTAATATACTATATATTATATAATGTATTAATATATTATATTATATATAATGTACTATAAGTTATATGATGCTGTATAATATATTATATACTAATATATATTATATAACATACAACATATAGTACTATATATTGTAGTACCACTTATATGATATATATAGTTAATAATATTTATTGTATTTTACTTTACTATGATAAAATAAATATGATATTATAGTCTAATATCAATGATACTATATATATTAGTTATAGTCTAATTAGATGACACTATATATGATAGTATATATATGTTATCTATAGTCTAATATATTAACATATTATATTATAGTTATAGTCTACTTAGATGAATATACTATATATTATATAATATAATATACTATAAATTATATGATGTAGTATAATATAATATATAATATATACTATATTATATATACTATATACTATATTAAATATTATATAGTACTAGCATATAGTACTATATTATATAATTTTATAGTACTATTATAGTTAAATTATATTTATAGCTATTAATTAATTATAACTATTACTATATAGTTAATTTAATTATATTATTATATAGTATTATATTTACATTAATATATAGTATTATTATAGTACTACTATATTTATAGCTATTAACTATAGTTTATAGTAGTAGTATATATTACTACTAACTATTACTACATAGTATTAATTATAATACTATTAATTATATTAGTACTTTAACTATATTATATAGTACTATAAATTATATTTATAGGTATTAACTATAGTACTATATGGTACTAGTATACTTTATAGTCTTATATAGTACTATATTATATTATATTACTATAGTAATTTAATTATATTAGTATATAGTACATATATATATAGTATATATATATTATTAACTATATGTAATAACCTGATTTCTTTTATTTATTTTATTATAGAATGGTTATTTTATTTTGAAGAATTGTTTAAGATTAAGTATGAAAAAATCTTGGATAGGTATTTGGCATACATAGTTAGATTTTCTTAAGTGTTAGAGAAGAAAAGTAAAAACTATAAGAAATTATTTTATGATATTATTGTTATTATTTTTTTTATTTAATAAAATAATATATTTAGATAATTTGGTCTTTGAAAAATCAAGGAAATTCGAAATGGAGGAATTGAGGGAGAAGTCAAATGGCACCACTTGGTAAAATCGGATTGGTCAGTTTTAGGCAGTTCTAACATCCTTCGATAAATTGGTAATAACTCCTTCATCTGATCTTCAAATAAGTTTATTCTAGTTTCTTTGGAACCCTAAGAGATATAGTTACAAATTTTATGTTTTGAGTTTTCGGAGATAATGAAGGGATCAAGGACAAAATCTAATTAGAAGTCGACAGAACCACTAGATTGCGGGAAAAACACTAGCATCGACTTTGACCATGAGGAGACCAATTGAGAAACGTGGTCACCGACTTTGCTATGTCTTAGAACCATTCTTAAACTACTTAGGTGTCATTCTATGAAGGAAAACAAGTGACCAAAGGGAGACTTGCCTTTAGAAGATTTTTAGATGTTCCTAAGGTGCAAGAAACCTAGTACATGTGTCACTTGAGTGTGGAATACTTGTGGGTGATGATACATTGTTAAATCTGATATTTGATCATCTCTTAGGTAGATTAAGCTAAGCCCTTGTATTAATTTCTTACCCACCAAGCTTATAAGCTAAGGCCAATGATACCCTAAATCCTAAGACTCTACATGTGGCAAAGAATTGGAGGAGACACATGAACCATTTGAAGATGATTTCTCCCTCTCCCACTATATATATAGACGACACCTTAAGGGGAAGGGTTCTTTACCCTTTCCTCTCCTATAACTCATGCCCCTCTAAGGAGAAAAGACTCCCAAACCTTACTTAAATCATACTCTTCAAAAGCCCTTCAATAAGAACATTTTGGAGACATAGATAGGGAAGTTATCAAAAGTTAAGCTCACTCTCTAACAAGAAGCTTTGGAGAACTTGGTAAGTGTACAAATACCTTAAGTTTGATATCAAATTGCTTGGATGATAGCTTTGTACTCATAGATGTTATATTCCTCTACAAAGTGACAAGTGATTATAGTTTAAGTAAGCTTCAACTATGAACTTTTGTAAGATAAGGGAGAGTGATTTTATTAAGAATTAAGACCTTATCTTGGATGGCTATGATGGAAAAAAAAAAAGACAAAAAGAATGGCAAAAAGAAATGGGAAGTTGAAGCTAAAAGGTTTAGCTTTGATATGGTATATAGGATTGAAAGTGTTTACTTAAGCCATGGTTTTGTTAGTGTAATGAAATACTAAATTATGGTATGAAGTCTAGTAGAAATAAGGACTTAGTCATGAATAAAATTATGAGAGATAAGACTTGAATATAGAAAACCAATTGAAACTTTGGAAAAGAAATAGGTATGCTTATGGATTGATTTGGAGGATTGGAAATTGATGTATGATCTTGGAGGTTGATCAAATAAGGAATAAGTAAAACAAAGAAAAGAAAAGACTTATAAATGTATGTTGGAAGGTTAGGAGTAGGGTTGGGTACAAATATGGCTCATTTTATGTTGAAAAAGTGTCTAACCCGCGATCTCGCTTGACTTATGGCTCGAGCGAGATATAGACGCAGATTTGACACCTTTTGGTAAATAAGATATAACTTATTTATTTTATGTCGGATTGGAATGATTCAAGAGGCTATGGAAAGCTAAGAGAAAGATCTATAACTTGGCTAGACTCTCGCTCGACGTTTGGCTGGAGCGAGATTCAGGCAGAGATTTCGCTTGATAGCCGCTCAATGCCTGCTTGAGCAACATACCCTGTTAGTAATCATGAAACTTCCTTTGAATGGAGGATCTATGATTTATGTAAAGAAGAATTACATGTGAAATACTAAGGCATAATTTGCATATCATGGGTTCCATAAGAACATAAGGCATGTATATCAAGGTTTAAGAATACATGCAAACCCAAGAACGTTATAAGATATTTAAGTATTAAGTCAAGGTGTCTCACAAAACAAGAAAGATATAAGAATATGAAAGTTACATCGATAGGGATAGCGGTATGTAACGCTTGTCATATGATAAGATGTTACGTCATAGTGGGGATGGCAGTACGTAACGCCCGTTATAATAAAAATGTTACGTCATAGCAAGGATGTCGATTCGTAATGCCCGCTATAATAAGAATGTTACATCGACAGGGATGGCGGTATGTAATGCCTATCGTATGATAAGATGTTATGTCATAACGGAGATGTCGGTTCGTAACATCTGTTATAATAAGTATGTTTATGTCATAATGGGGATGACAATACATAATATCCATATAATGAATATAATTGGCGGTGAATGTGATACGTAACTGCCGCCATAATATGATAAGTTACGTAAGGACGGTGAAGGCGATACATAACTGCGGTCATATTAAGGCACCCGACGGTGAAGGCGATTTGATCTGCCGTCGTGGGTAAGACTAAGACTTATAAAATCAGGGATAAAATATGAAATAAGACTATATATTAAAAGATACACTACGACACAAGAAGTGGGTACCAATGTTCACCAAGTTTTTTCATAGAAAAGTGCATAGTTCAAAGGTAAATTATATATGTAAGGCATGCATGAGTCATGATTAATAGGTCTTATGAGTATACAATGCGCATATGCAAGTTATCTGTAAACATTGTTATGGTTTTATTATTTTATTTGTATACTTATTAAGATTTCATTGAAATCTCATTTTTTGAATATTTTTCTATGATTCCTTTTAGAATGATAGATTTGGTTGTAAGCAACTACGATCCACCCACAGGATCAGACTCCTCGAAAGATTTTAGTGAGCCTTAAGGGGCCCACTGAATTCTCTCACCTTATTGATCTGTTTTTGATAGTATGTGTCTTATTTTGAGCATGTGATAGAGGACATCAGACAATAATGCTAAGAAAGTGCCTATTTGAATAAGAGGCCCAAAGATGAAATGAGAAATCATATGCATGTATTTTGAATCTCTACCTTATGAACAATGGAGATGTGATGGTATATATATATATATATATATATATATATATATATATGTCTAAAGACTTTAGTTATGTCGTACCATGTGATCTCTGTGCAAAGTTAGATTTCTTTACATTTCTAGAAATCAACCTTTTTTTTTGCTGCAGTACTTATGATGCATGATTAGTAAGTTAGATGCATGTGAATTAGGTATGATAAGTATGAAGGGTAGATAACCTTATGTTACCTATCATGACCCTTCAAACGTAAATTAGGGGCGTTACACTATATATATCATATAAGTAGTTTATAGTATATATAGTATATGGTATATGGTATATATAGTAATGTACTAATTGAATTAATACCATTTAGTAACTATTAGTAGTAATATCTATACTAGTACTATATACTATAGTTAATAGCTATAAATATAATTTAACTATAATTAATCTATATAGTAATGTACTAATATAATTAATACTAGTATGTGTTATATAACAAATAACATATAGTACTTTATATTATAGTACTACTAATATGATATATATAGTTAATAATATATATTGTATTTTACTTTACTATAATAATATGATATTATAGTCTAATATCAATGATACTATATATATTAGTTATAGTCTAATTAGATGACACTATATATGATAGTATATATATATTATCTATAGTCTAATATATTAACATATTATATTATAGTTATAGTCTACTTAGATGAAACTATATATGGTACTATATATGGTACTATATATATGTAATATATAGTTTAATATATTAACATAATATATTTTAGTTATAATCCAATTAGATGACACTATATAATATGCTAGTTGTATAGATGAGACAGTATGTTGATACTATATATATGTTACTTATAATTTAATTCCTATGATATTACATATTCATATATACTTCACTATAATATAATATATAATATGCTCGATTATATATTATAATATGATATTACTATGATACTAAAATATAGTATCATCTAATATGTTTATATATATTAAGTTGTTTTTTTATTTAAAGGTATAGTGTAAAAAAATATACATATTAACCATTTACCAAATCGTTCGAATGGTTACTAATAAGTGTTGAAATGTTTATAATATATTTTGACGCAAAGCGGGAATGCATCCATAATCATTCGAACCAGTGGCGGAGTCACGTTGGGATAGGAGGGCCATGGCCCCCTACCCCCTAGCCCCACCCCTTTTAAAAACAATTCAAAAAAAAATAGTTTTTAAAAGAAGAAATAATATAAGTTAGTTTTTTTATAATTTAGTAAGATATTAATTTATCTTGTGTTGGCTCCCTCTCTAAAAATTATTTTGGCTCATTCTACAAAACTTAATCTAATTTAATAATAAAATACATCTTATATATAATAAAATGACATAATAATTTAATGACATATTTTTATTATAGATAAAAATATAAATAAAAAAGTATTTGGATGATTTCTAATATTTTTTTAATATTTTTTTTATGATGATATATTATTGACATATTATATAATTTTTTAATATATACGTTGTATTAAACGTATTTTATTTTTATTATAGATTTTAATATCAGATTGTTCTATACTGCATAAAAAAATCTATAGAAATAAAATAAAAATTATTTTATATATATTGTGTTAATTTTACTTGGCTCCCCTAAAATAAATTCCTGACTCTGCTACTGGTTCGAACATACTATTTATATGTTCGAACGTGAAACTTTAAGGGGGAAATTTTTTCCGCTTCATAATTTCACGTTCGAATGGTTAGTAAATAACCGTTCAAACAATAAATGTTATGCAAATACACGACAGAACCTCATTCTCCCTCTCCTCCCGCCCGTCTCACTCTCTCGCAAGCCAGAGCCATATAATCCATGAACTAGCATCATTCTATCTCAATCCAGTCCCAAGATACTACTATTTTTTATCTCACTCAATTATTATCGAATTAATCCATTATTTTTACTGCTTTTTGGGGAGCTCCTTCACATTGGATACACGGCAATCTCCTTGCAATTTCATCTCCCAAAATTTTAGGTATGTTTTTTATATTATCATTTTGGTTTAAATATGCTATTTTGCAATGTTAGTATATCATTTGTTCTTGATATTGTTGTTTGTGTTTGTAATAACCCGAATTTTCACTTGTCCTTTTAATTTATATGCTTAGCTTGATCATAATTTCTTTAGAATTATTTTGGTGGACTTTTGAAATTTTTGGAAATATATTTATTTTGGACCTTTTCTTGTTTGAAATATTGATAAGTTAAGCTTAAAATAGTAAAATGATGCAAATAGAGGAATTTAGTATAGATCATGGTAATCGGGAAATGTTTGGTAGATTTGACATCCTCCGATAATTTGGACATAACTCTTCAAGGTATTATGGAAAGCTAAAATAAATATTTACAATTTTTATGTTTTTAGTTTTAAGAGATTTAGACTCAATCAAATACGAAATTGAGATTGAAGTGGCAGAACAAAATTTGACATATAGACATTGACTTTGAATTGACTAATGACTTTGTTTAAGATTAAGTCATTGGAATATTTTCTCAATTATCCTAAGATATTGATGATTGTGTAGATATATGAAAAATGAGAAGATTTTATCTAGGAAGTTTCGTGTGAAATAATAAGGATTATCTAGCAAACACTTGGTGTGTCCGGATTGGTTACTCTCGAGCTGGTTTATCGCATTTTAGTATATTAATCATATATTTCTCATTTGATTTTTAAATTAGGTGATTCAAAATTATATAGATCACTAAGAGGATGATCTAAATCTTTCATATTTTACGTTTTTGGAGAATCGAAATGGATCAAGAACTTATTTGAGCTGGAAGTGGACAAACTAGAAATAAACGAAAACTGGAGTCCAAAAATAAAGTGTGCCACCACCTTACTTTAGGAGCTCTAATTTGATTGGTTATTTCCATTTCTATCTTCTAGACATGTGTAGGGAGATAGGTGTTATGTGGAGGAAGAGTTTCTAGAAAGATAATTAGCCTATAACCATGAAGGAATTAGTAGCAAATCTAATTGGTTTAGAACTAACCAAATTAGCTAAGTTACCCCTTTGTTGCTAACCAATAGCCAACTAAACCTTAAGAAAAATCTTCCAAAACCTTCCAAATGTACCAATGAGGGACTAAGCAAGTGGCAAAAGGGGATAAACCCCCATGATCTGCCGTGTACCCCTTGAGAAGGTTCAATGGTCAGATTTGCATTTCCTATGATCACACATCATGCTATTTTGTTTTTAACCTACATAAGTTGGTTTTCTTTAAACCATTGATCAATATTATCTTATAGATGGATTGATCTAAGTCATTAGATTAAAATATCAGCAAATCTCCATTGGGTTAGAGGTGGTCATGAAGCCATAAGGGATAGGGGACACATCACCTATGTAGCCAAATGGAGTTGCCAAATGCTCAAGGCATTCCTCCAAGACTTGTGTCGCCTCCTATGGGTATAAATAGAAGTATTGGTTCTTTTCATTCCCTTTTAAAAGATAACAGTTGGCCCTAGTGAGAAAACACCCAAGAAAATTCACTTAAACCCACTTACTTCATAAAAGCGCCAAAAGAGAGCTAGTTAAGGGTGTTAAAAATTGTTCAAAACCTATAAAAAGTATCAAATCAAGTTCTGAAAAAATTTGTAAGAATACTACTCAACATAATCTTGGCTTAAATAAGTGGTTTGATGATTAAATTATGTTAGATGCTTGTTTGAACTTAAACATTGTTTATGTGTTAAATTAAAATCCATTGAATTTGTGGAGTGATGTTTGTTACGAAAAAATTCTAGAAAAATTATAGGACCTTAGAAATATATAATATGATAATATATTAAGAGGATCATATGAAAATATGAGATCTTGTTTTGAGAAAAAATTTGAGAAAAACTCCCTAGAGTAATTTAGCCTTAATAGGGTTTTTGATGAAATTTTGGTTCTAATTTGTATCCAATTGGGTTTTAATTATATGGATGATATTTTAATAATTATGAGGAGTTTAGAAACTCTAGTTTACTTGAAAAAAATTTCAAGAATCATCATGCTAGAAATTATTGAAGAAATAATTAAGAAAACAATATAGTTAAGCTTGAATTTGATTTTTAAACTAAGAGAAAATTTGGTATTTTGTAAATGAGAAATTTAGCTTGGTTTAAATAAAATAAAAATAAGGTTGAAGTCCCTATAGGATTCGGCCAGCCATGATTTGGGAATACTTTATTATTTTATCTAATTATTTAAGCATTGTTTGTCATGTCTTGGCATTATGAGATTGATTGACATAAATGAATGCAATCATGACATATGTGTTATTGGCATGTTCCTATATGACATAAAACTTATGGATTGAAATATGCATTTCAGAGTCTAGGAATATGTTCATGTATCATTACATCACATACGTGTCGTCATAAGTCATGACGTCCATTTTAAGAAAAGTCTAAGTTACATATCGTCATGTAAGTGTCGTTATAGGTCATGATGAGCATTTAAAAAATAAGATAAGAAAAATTTATAAGTGAAAAGATTAAGAAGTTAATCACGTCATGACGAGGACGGCGATACATAACGCTCGGATAACTGACCAGAATAAAAACTCGATAAAGACGGCGATACATAACGCCTGTCGAGATTCAAAATTAGATGTGGCCCAACTATAGGTAATAATAGTGGATATGGCCCAACCACGGATAACAATAGTGGATATGACCCAACCACGGGCAACAATAGTGGATATGACCCAACCACGAATAATAATAGTGAGAATAGCTCAGCCATGAGTAATAACAGTGGAAAACTCGACGGGGACGGCAATATGTAACGCTCGTCGATGTTAATTTATAAGAAGAACCCATATAAGTAAGACTTATAAGAATAAAAACTTTAAAACAAGAATGAAAATCCATGAGTGGTATAAGTCTCTCCAGAAAAGAGGGATATCATTGCAAGTCCGCATAAGATATAAGTTTGTCCAGTAAGTGGGACATAAGTCATGCATGAGTCACTTGAAGCATATTATAAGATATATGTTCTTACTATTTATCTTGTATATTGATATGTTGTTGCACCTATGTCTTTATTAAGTTGAGTGTGTACTTACTGAAATTTTCAGGGAAATCTCATTCTTGTGTATTTCTTTTTCTTTTGAAAATTTAAATTTCATTGTAGAATTTGATAATGGACATGGGCAAAGCCCAGATGCTCGAGAGACCCAAAGGAAACCTGATGGGCCCTCCAAGTAATCTCCCTAAAAGTTTTGACTAGTTAATAATAATAGAGATTGGTGTTTGTACGAAAGGAAATTTTAGGAGAAGAAGAAGGAGTTGAGGTGGTCTTAAGAAGACATTTGAGAAGTTGTGTAAATATTGTATATAAGAGAATTAACTGGGTTATGATATGTAATGATATAATGAATGGGATGATGTGGATATTGTGGTTGTATGTTACTATGTGATTATTAGATTTCTGTGATTAATTTTATCTAGACCCTCTTCACTGCGATTTGCACTGTATGTGCTAGTAAGTCTAGGTGCATACAATAAATTTTGATATGTACGGGGGTGAGTAGCCTAGTATTACTTACCCTCACGTTTCAATTTAAATTAAATTTTAAACGTAAATTGGAGACATCATAGTGTTGGTGTGAGTTCAAAATTAATGGCGTTTGCAATTGTTGAAGACGAATGGAATCTGGAGCATTCATGTTCGAACGGATTAGGCTTACCGTTCGAATGAGTATGGTTCAGTTCAAACATAAATTAACACCGTTCAAACGGAAGCTTATACATCAATGTATTTATAGTTAGAAATTAGAATATACAAGGATAGTTGTCCATAAGGATTATTAAAAAATAGTTTAAAAATACTTAAACTAAATAAATTATACAAATACTTAATACGAAATCTTAAAATTAAAATATAAATAGTTAAGATTTAATAATACTTAAATAGTTAATTCTAAATATTCAAATTAAAATACTATTAAATCTTAAAATTAAAATACAGATGGTTAAGATTTAATAATACTTAACTAGTTAATTCTAAATTAATAAAATAAAGTATTAAAATTAAAATACTACTAAATCTCAAAATAATACTTAATAATTATGTTTTTGTTGTATAAATAATATGTTGTTATTTTTTTTATTGGATATAGTTAATTATTTGGATGAATCATAATGACTTTATATCTTAACACATATTTATTGTAGTAAGATTTAGATACCAATTATGGTCTAACAAAATTATATACTGCATTGCACACTAATCGTAATGGAAAATGAACTCATCTTGATGCCTGTAAAAATTATGTAAGTATTATAACCTGTTTTAATTAAATATATTAGAATATTTATGACGATATTAATTCTTTATCATATATATGTCTAGGATAAAATAGTTGCCCTATGTGTTGAATTTGTGTTAGATCAAAATTCCTCAACAAGTAATGTTGATATTTTTACACAAGTCCTGGGTCAACGTTCAGGATATTTGACAGGTTTGGGTCGCTGTGTAAAACTTTCTCCCTCTTTCTCTTCTTCCGGGTTTGCCTCTACGACCTTTATAGCGCTAGAGAATGCGAATTCCAGAATCGAAAAATTGATTGCAAGGTAGCATGAGTTAAAAACTCAATTGGCAATACAAGTAGACATGGAGATGCGTATCAAACAACATGAATGACAACAAGAATAGTTCTAGAGATAGATGCAACTCCAAGCAATTAATAGTTTTTTACGTACAGATTTTGTGATTAATTATCTATTTATATACGAACAATGTCAGTTTCACGGTTATTTATTTAGTTCGCACTTATTATAAAACTTTTGTGTGTATTAAACAGTTTCTAATGTATTTTTTCAAATCTTATGAATGTCTATTTGATTTTTTATTATTGAATTTAAATAAAATAATCATCGTTCAAACGATCACATAATAATGTTCGAACATCATTTATTAAATTGTTTGTATGACCACATAACGTTTGAATGTTATTTATTTTCGTAGCGTTCGAACATAACTTTCAACTATTTGAATGCTTATACCGTTTGATTTGTCTCTTTAATGTTCGAACGGAAAACTATATTTATACCGTTCAAACGGGTATCTAGTGTATTTAATGTTTGAACGTATTTTTGTTTGAACGAAATAGTGATTTTCGTCCTAAAATATTTTTTGGGATAGTGTTGTTGGGATGATCTTGAGACAAAAAATTTTCATCCAAAAATATATTTTTTGGACGAAATTCCTAAAATTTGGGATGAAATTTTTCGTCCCAAAAGACCTATTCTGTTGCAGTGGATGCTTCTAATTTATCTTTTTGTTGTAATTTAGTGGATGACTGTATAATTCTCTTGGAGGATATTAATTTGGGTTGTAAGGTTAAAAAATCTTTTGCTACTAGTTTGAATGCCTTTTAATTTTTTCACAATGATATTCTTGTATTGCACACTTTCCTTGTTTGCATATACTTACACTTAGTGATGGGGTGTGTAATCCGTATGGTCATCATTCGAGTATCTCGATTTGCAACTATTTACATGTGAGAGTTGGGAGTATCACACATGCTATGAATGAAAAGCTTGGCAAGTTAGTAAGAGCCTATTTGGGAACAATCGAGATGATGGAAGTGGAAGAAGATAGAGGTGCATGGACATAGTTTTTGAGAGTGCGAATCAAAATCGATATTCGAAAGCCGCTGAAGCGTAGGAAGAGAGTTAGTCTAGGTCCTCTAGGCACTCATTGAATGGCTCTGAGCTGACGCAAAATTTGCTTTATAAAATTTTTTATTTTATGTGCAAAATGTACATTTAATTTTTCAAATAATTTCTTTTATATATATACATTACAGGACAAAATTCTTTTTACAAGAATCCAGTTTATTATTTATTTTATATATATATATATACATATATATATATATGTTGTTATCTCAAACGTTTAGGGTTGTAACTCTAGAGTGCATTTTTCACTAAAATTTTGAAATCCACCTTTATTTTGTTTTTGTTATAAAACTAAAGACAGAAATTACTATTGCAAAAAAGAAATATATAAGAAACTCTCTCTGAAACTCTTAAGAACTAAAACTTTCTTTCTCTTTTTATATTTTCTTATGAATTTTATTACAACTGAAGCCCCTGTTTATAGGCTCTGAAACTACTATGCAAGTTACTATGCAAGTCACTATGCAGGATTTAAAATAATAGTGGTGGGTTCATTCACATAATTTTAGTGGTGGGACAGGCAGCGGCGGCCATCCCTCCACTTACGATACAATTCATTACACTCCTCCTTGAATGACCACCTATAAAAAATCTGCCTCGTTAAAACCTTGCTAAGGAAAAATCCAATTGGAAGAAAAATTAATGGTTATGGAAAAAGAGTACAGTCTTCTTTATGTATCAACAAGTGCTTTAAGATTGCCTCATTAAAACCTTGCAGAGGAAAACCCAGTAGGACAAAACCTCAGCGAAGGAAAAAGAATAAAATCAGCACAAGTCTTTTACTCCCCCTGAAAAGTGCATGACTATAGATCTTTGAGTCTTCGCATTCCAATGTTATGCACAATCTTCTTGAATGTTGAAGTTGGTAACGCCTTTGTAAATAAATCTGCCAGATTATCACTAAATCGTATATGCTTGACATCAATTTTACCTTTCACTTGAAGTTCATAAGTATAAAAAAATTTAGGTGAAATATGTTTGGTTCTGTTACCTTTGATATATCCTCCTCTGATTTGAGTGATACAAGTAGTATTATCTTCATATAAATTTGTTGGGCTATTATTGATCATGGGAAGTCCACACTTTTCCTAGATATGTTGAATAACTGATCTCAGTCAAATACACTCTCGACTTGCTTCATGAATAGCAATGATCTCTGAGTGATTTGAAGAAATAGCAGATAGTGTCTGCTTAAAAGATCTCCATAAGTAAATAAATATCCAGTTTAAGATCTACCTCTGTGTGGGTCTGAAAGATAACTTACATCTGCATACCTAATCAATTGTGGACTTAATCCACGTTGATAAAATAATCTCATATCAATCGTACCATGAAGGTAACGAAGGACATGTTTAATGCCATTCCAATACCTTCGAGTTGGTACAGAACTATATCTTGCAAGCAGATTAACTAAGAATGTAATATCTGGTCGAGTGCAATTTGCAAGATACATCAAAATTCCAATTGCACTGAGATATGGTACTTCAGGACCAAGAATTTTTTCATTGGCATCACAAGGACGAAATGGACCATTCTTCACATCAAGTATTCGAACAATCATTAGAGTACTCAGGGGATGAGTTTTATCCATATAAAAATGATTTAGGACTTTCTCAGTATACATGAACTGATGAATAAAAATTTCATTTGGCAAGTGCTCGAGCTACAGGCCGAGACAAAGTTTTGTTTTGCCAAGATCTTTCATTTCAAATTCATTTTTTAAATATATAACAGTTTTTGAGATCTCTTTAGTAGTTCCCACAATATTTAAATCATCAACATAAACCGCAATAATGACAAATCCGGATTTTGATTTCTTAATAGAAACACATGGGCATATAGGATTATTCTCAAATCCTTCTTTCAATAGATATTCGCTTAAGCGATTATACCACATACGTCCGGATTGCTTCAACCCATATAAAGATCATTGTAGTCTGATAGAGTACATATTTCTTGATGTACTTGTAGATGCTTCAGGCATTTTATATCCTTCAGGAATTTTCATATATATGTCATGGTCTAAGGATCCATATAAATATGCAGTGACCACATCCATCAACCGCATTTCTAATCCTTTTGTAACAACCAGACTAATAAAAAATCTAAATGTGATTACATCCATAACGGGAGAATATGTTTCTTCATAATCAATTCCGTGTTTATGCAGGAAACCTTGTGCGATAAGCAGTATTTTGTACCGCACAATTTTATTTTTCTCATTACATTTTCGTACAAATACCCACTTATATCCAACAGGCATTACACCCTTTGGTGTTTGGACGACAGGTCCAAATACTTCTCGCTTTGCTAGTGAATTTAATTCAGCTTCAATAGTTGCTTTCCATTTTGGCTAATCATTTCTACGTCGACATTCTTCGACGGTTTTTGACTCATTTTCTTCATTACTTCTAGTAATGTCAGGGGCCATTTTATATGAAAATATGTTGTCGACAACAGTTTTATTTCTATCCAGAATTTCTCTAGTTTTCATGAAATGTATTGAGATCTCATTATTTTCAGGTACCTGTTCCTCTTCAAGAGAAAACATTTCATGACACACCTCTTAAGGAGATCCCTTTTCAAGAGATTTATACTCTTCACGAGTTTCCTCTTTAGGAGGTTCTGGAATAGAAAATTTGAGCTCTTTAGGAGCATGAATTATTTTTGTAGCCTGTATTATGGGTACGTGTTCTTTAGGAACACCAAATTCATTTGTATTCTTTTCCTTCTAGAAATTTTGTCTTTTGCACCAATAGGTTTTCTACGCTTCAGGCGTGTCTTAGATTCACCTATTGCTGTTTTGACAATTTGTCCTTCAGGGAGTTCAATCCTTGCTGGAGTATTAACAGCAGGAATATAAGATTTTACTACACATTTAGTGTCAGTAAATACATTCGGTAATTGATTTGCAATATTTTATGAATAATCCTCTGAACTTCCAGTTTACATTTATTTGTAGGAGGATCAAATTGAGACAGAGTCTTATTATCCCAAGTACTATCTTGTCGTGCTTCAGGCACCAACTTTTCTTTACCCATTAATGGAAAATTGGATTCGTCAAAATGACAATCCTCAAAACGTGTTTTAAACATATTTCCTGTAAGGGGTTCAAGGTATCTAATAATATATGGAGAATCAAAACCAACATATATCCCAAGTCTACGTTAAGGGCCCATTTTTGTACGTTGTGGAGGTGCAATTGGAACATATACAACACATTCAAAAGTACGAAGATAAGAAATATTTGGTTGTTGATAAAATGCAAACTGTAATGGAGAATATTTATGATATGCAGATGGTCTAATACGAATTAGAGATACTGCATGAAGTATAGCATGTCCCCAAGCAGAAACAAGTAGTCTTAATTTCATAAGTAAAAGTCTAGCGATTAGTTGAAACTTTTTGATCAAAAATTCAGCTAAACCATTTTTTGTGTGTGTGTGGGCAACAGGATATTCAACATCTATTCCTATTGACATGCAATAATCATCAAAAACTTGAAACGAAAATTCACCTGCATTATCCAATCGAATGGTCTTAATTGGATACTCAGGAAATTGTGCTCGAAGTTTGATTATCTGAGCAAGAAGTCTAGCAAATGCAACATTTCTAGTGAAAAGCAAACTAACATGTGACCATCGACTAGATACATTAATCAAAACCATAAAATATCTAAATAGTCCACTTGATGGATGAATAGGCCCACATATATCTCCGTAAATCTTTTGTAAAAAGGATGAAGATTCAACAGTGACTTTTGAGGGAGATGGTCTGATAATCAACTTACCTTGAGAACATGCAGAGAATGAAGATTCATTGGGTAGAAATATCTTTTGATTCTTTAAGGGATGCCCATAAGAATTTTCAATAATTTGTCTCATCATTATAGATTCCGGATGTTCAATGCGATCATGCCAAGTCAGAAATATTTTGGAGTTAATGCACTTCTGGTGCATTACCACATATGATTCAATTATTCTCATCTTTGTATAATACAATCTAGAACATAGAGCAGACAGTTTTTCTAATACGAGTTTCTGGCCCGATATTGTTTTAGTAATAAGAAGATGCTCTTTACTGCCTTCATTGGTTGTTTCAATATGATAATCATTACGACGGATATTTTTAAAACTTAATAAATTTCTTCTGGATTGTAAAGAGAATAGAGCATCATCAATACAAAATTTGGTGCCATTAGACAACACAATATAAGCTCTTCCAGAGCTTTCAATTAAATCTGATGAACCTGATATGGTATGGATATAGGCTTTACTTAGTGTTATATTTTGAAAATATTTTTTTTCTTTGAAAATTGTATGAGTTGTAGCACTGTCAGCTAGACATATATCTCTATCATTTAACTCAGAGATAAAAAGATCATCAATGTAATTCATGATTCTACAAAATATATAAAACTTTTATTACAGATAGAAAGAAAATACATTAATTGAGTGAAACACTTACATCTCCAATTAAGTGTTCAATATTAATTTCAGGATGATTAAAGAAATCAGAGATATCAAGATGAGTAACGTCTACATCTACTGAATCTAATAAATCATCTGATGGTTCTACCAAATTTGTTTCATGCACTTTATTCTTTCCTTTAATAGATGCTTGATATAAATCAGTTAAGTGTCTGGCCGTATGACAGGTACGTGACCAATGTCCAGTCATTCCACATCTATGGCACACCTCTTCACTTTTCTTTAAAAAATTATTCTGGGAATTTTTACCCATTTCTAAATTGTATCACTTCTGGTGATACGGTATATTATTATGTCTTTTAATGTTGTCACTTCTGGAACCAACATTTCTATAATTTCTCTTACCACGTCTACGCCCCTGATTTCTTCTAAAGGATGCATCATTCACTTCTGGGAATGATGCAAACCTATTACCATTCACTTCAGGGAATGATATTGATCCAGTAGGGCGTAACTGCTAGTTTGCTAATAAGAGCTCATTATTCTGCTCAACTACTAGAAGACATGATATAAGTTCGGAATATTTCTTGAACTTTCTCTCTCGATACTGCTGCTGCAGGAGCACATTCGAGGCATGAAATGTAGTATAAGTCTTCTCTAGTATATCATCATCGATAATTTTCTCACCGCATAATTTTAATACTGATCTTATTTTAAAAAGTGCAGAATTATACTCATTAATACTTTTATAATTTTGCAATTTCAGGTGCAACCAATCAAAACGAGTTTTTAGGAGGATGACAGTTTTCTGGTGTTCATACCTCTCCCTTAAACTGTTCTACAAAATATAGGGATCTTTTACTGTAAAATATTCAGTTTTCAACTTTTCGTGAAGATAGTGGCGAAGGAAAATCATTGCTTTAGCACGGTTTTGCATAGACGTTTGATTTCCTTCTTTAATCTTCTCACCTAGGTTCATTGCCTCAAGATGAATTTCAGCATTAAGTATCCAGGATAAATAATTTTTCTCAGATATGTCAAGAGCAACAAATTCCAATTTTGTAAGATTTGCCATTTTAGAAGAATAAGGCCACTAGCTTCAGAATTGGTAGAACTGTTGTGCTGATAACGTATTATAAAACTAAAGACAGAAATTATTATTGCAAAACAGAAATATATAAGAAACTCTCTCCGAAACACTTAAGAACTGAAACTTTCTTTCTTTTTATATTTTTTTTATAAATTTCATTGCAATCGAAACATCTATTTATAGGTTTTGAAATTATAATGCAAGTTATTATACAAGTCACTATGCAGAATTTAAAATAATAATGATAAGATCATTCACATAATTTTAGTGTTGGGATAGGCGAGAACGGCCGTCCTTCCACTTATAATACAATTCGTTACAGTTTCCATTATATTTTACGCAGCACGTATTGTGGGGGATTTGTTTTTCTTCAAACATTATTTAGTTCGGATTACCTTCAAGTCCTTCACCACGCATGCACGTCCATGGAGTATTTTTCACCCATATTTTTCTCTAGGATTTTCCATCGCCTATCTCACCTTGGAAAATGCTCTATCTCGCCTTCAGTCGCACCAAATTACAACCAGCTCACGTCAGGTTAAAATAATACACTTTGTTGCAACCAACTCACGGATGGACTAGGCCGCTGCAAGGTAAGCTGAAGGTAAATGACAGAGGGCGGCCATGAGGGAAGCTGCAGAGGTAAAGACGGAGCCTTTGGGTCGAAGTGAGAGAAAGTATCTGAGAAGAATGAAGATTCAAGGGAGCAAAAGGATTTAGGGCAGCCACTCACGCACGCACCGTTTTGAGGAGAAGGAGGCGACGTCGTTTTTCCACTTCGCAGACGGCAACGTTTCAGTAGTTTCATTTTATAGTGTAACGGTGTAGTTTTATTTGTTGCTTTCTGTTTTACCGAAGGGCATTTTGGCCATTTGCTGCTCATGCGTGGGTGATGAGATTGGGGGATCTGAACACTTTGAATCTTTGGCTTGGCTGAATTAGAGGAATTGGGGCCTCGAACACCCAAGGCGTGAGCCACCATTACTATCCCGTATGTGAGTTATTTTCCTAATTCTCAGTTGCAGCTTTCCAGGTGCTTAACAGTAAATGTCGATGGAGTTATTTTTGGGGACCAACAGAGTTACAGGTAGCAGGGGCGGGTATCATAGTTAGAGACGGCGACAGATAAACCATCCTAGCAGCAAGCTTCAAGGAACCGGGGGTATCACTAGACCCTGCTGAAATCGAGTTAGTTGCCTTACTAAGGGGCCTCCAAATGTGTCTCCCACTGGGTATAGATCAGGAACTCACCTTGGAGAGCGACTCTCTACTCATGGTGGAACAACTGAAGGCCTCCACGGAACCCTGGCATGCTTTCGGCAACTTAATCCAGGACGCCAGACAGATGATCACAAGATTCAGAAGCTGTGAAGTGCAACATGTTCACCGGGTAGGCAACTCAACTGCACACCACTTGGCTCGTCACGCATGGTTTATTCATGATGTAGAAACGTGGATGGGCACATGCCCAAAATTTGTAAAAGATATTGTACGGGCAGATAGTATTTCGCGGTAATCTTCCTTTTATCTTGTTACGAATGAATGGAAGTCTTTCTATCAAAATAATAATAATAATAATAATAATAATATTCGTTATCGGATTTGTATATTCAAGTGGAATATAAAAATATATGGAGTGACCATATATGGAGAAGACTCGGGTTTCACTTTTCAATATGAACGTAACCTGGCATGCATTGGAAGTTTCGGCTACTCAAACCCGCCTAAGAGACTTTAGTGTTTGCATTATTGTAGTCAAAGTCCTGTATGCCTGCCCGCGTCGACTTGGTCTTTAAAAATTACTAGTTTTTTTTTTTTTTGGCTCTACTTGCCTTTGAAATTTAATATGGAAAAACTGTGTCTCAAAGTCCTGTATGCCCGCCCGCGTCGTCTTGGTCTTTAAAAATTACTAGTTTTTTTTTTTTTTTGGCTCTACTTGCCTTTGAATTTAGTATGGAAAAATTCTGGTTCATATAAACCCACTAAAACCAGATCCAAACTCATCTATTCCTTAAGGCTGGAGATAAGTCTTCAATGCAGTCGTGACCCGGATAACACATCAATCAGTACTCTTTTTTTCAGTCGGCCACTACACTCTGTATATATTATAAATCTCTGTTTACTGGTATGTATTTTTCTCTCCGCATAAAAGTTATCTAATTTCTGATGAACCTCCAAGGATTATAGTTTGCAAAATTAACGCATATAATTTTCCAAATTAGATTGCAATTTTCCAAATTACTTCAATATTGAACTTTGCTACATGTATAATGATATATCCTATGAATGCATGCGTATGAAATCTCGTTGTATTTAATCATAGTTTCCTAAATTTCAAGGAAGATAACTTCTTTTCAATTTTTTCCTTGATGAAAAGGTGAAATGTTCAGAAAAAAATCGTGTGAATTTTCGCATTACTGTTATTAACTTATTACACCTTTATTTATAAACACCCCAGGAACTAATTTATATATAAGGAAGTATATCGTGTTCAATATGCATTTATTCATTTGAAGGTTCTTATTCTTCACAAGTTCTGTTCAGAGAAATTCAGCCTTTGAAAATTTTCTCAAAACTTTCCAGAAACATCAAAGATCAAAATCATGTCCAATGAACTTCCCTAATCCTAACTTCTGGCTCCTTCACCGTGCGTAACTCTTAATGCAGAGCGGTTCTGTACTGAGACCAACTGGCCCGGTTGGATTTAAGAGGAGAAATAATGCATCGATCAGCAAGAATGGGCCAATTTTATCAGGCACATGATATTTACTCTTCCAGTACATATAGAATGGGCCCTGGGCAAGTAGTACATAACAATGACAACTCGAGGAATCAGAACAATCCTACTGGAAAGCAGGTCAACCGCCAATTAATCTCGCTGTGTGTTTGTGCTTGGTTTTGTCATTTGGATTACTAAAGACTTTTTGATCAAGCACAATAACATGCATCTTCACAAGTTTATTCATGAACAGGCCAGGAACTAATTTATATATATGGAACATCAATATCGTATTCAATATGCATTTATTAATTTGGAGGTTCTGCAACTTCACAAGTACTAGTTTCGTTAAGAGAAATTGGGCCTTTGAAAATTTTCTCAAAATTTTCAGAAAACTTCAAAGATCAAAGAATATCAATCAACAAGACAGCTCCAGCCATTTCCGGCACAAGACTTTTACCCTGCCAGTTCAGTACAAATTGTAATACCCCATACTCGTAGGGGGTCACGAAACTCCACCTATTTGGTATATTCCATCCTCAACTACAAATAATAATAGGTCTCCGGCCATATTCAAAATAAAAATATTTTTCACGAACCAATCTATATAACAATGTCCACCAAGTCATAAATAAAAGAATATGAATAAATCATAACTGAGAGGGTTCACAATCTCCCAAAAAACTTAACGATATAAAAAAATAACTAACATTCCATAAATTCAATGAAACTAGAACCCAAATAATAAATAAATTAAATTTTGTTTTCTCCCATCTAGCCTATGGCCCTAATAGCTTAAAACTTGGTCAAAACTCTACTCTTGGTCCTCTGATGGAACATCCAGATCATCTGAAAAAAAAAAAAAATGAGATAAGAGGGGTGAGTTTTTCCACAACTTAGTAAGCGAAGAACCTATACAAGCGTGTAAACATGAGCATTTACCAAGTAATAAAGTACGGAACAAAACATAATATTGCATAAAAGAAACAAATGATTTTCAAGACAATTTAAATCATCAAGTACTTTGGCATAAACAAACTGAGTATTATCACTATATCAATCGGAGCATCTCACAAAGCAAAGACCATGTTTAACCCCCGTGGTAGGGTTGTGTAAATCTCGGTGGCCAAACCAGGTAGAGACAGAGGTGGAACTTTCCCTTATTCGTTCTCGGAGCCCCGAGTGTGCACATAGGAAAGCCCACAATAAACCACTTTGTTTCCAAAATGGGTGCACTCAGAGATAGGAAATTGGTACCAATCCAAACAGAGCAAAGACAGAGCAGAGCAGAGTAAAGTAGAGATAGAGTCAAATACCAACGAGAATACTATGCCAAAGGTTTTTCAGAGTTATTAAAGACACATAGTTCCAAACTATTTTCAGAATAAAGCTTGTATAAATAAACGTCGTCAACGTAATCAAAACATAATTTTTCGCAGATAGACAAAAACACTCTTTTTCACATTTCAGAAAATAACATGACAAAAAGCAAGCTCATGTCTACACAATGCATGACAGAAATATTTTTCCTTCTTTTAAATAAGCTTCATGAATAATGTAAACAGTCGACTGAGGTTGATTTTTCTCAGGTTTTCATTTCATAACTAACAAAAGCACAAATTTTCAAAAGTTAACCTCAGTCCTCTTTTGGTATAAAACCGAGCATACAAACCCCGCTTACCTGACTGCTGTAGCGAAAAATCAAAACTTTGAGTCTCAACGCTAAGAGTTTCGTCACCTATACATGAAAATAATTCCCTTTATATTAATGACCACTCCAAAGGCCTAAAATCATAAATCATAAATTAACTACAATGTCTGTCTAAAAATTCACAATTTCCAGCAACCCAACAAATATAGTATCGAAAACGCTCGACGACTATTTTTCCAAACCCACAAAATTTCAGCAACTATTCATCATTCCAGCTTACTATGTACTTTTCTCAAAACCCCAAAATACCATAAAAATGATTTTTTCAATACATACCGTTAGCCACCAAACCGAGTATTATTATATGCGTTTCAACAGCACTTCACAAACTACAAAATTTCAACACCCAAAATCATGTTTCCTTCATCCTGTATCAACCCCCAACACGCTCCAAACAACTCATCGACAACACCAAAACAACAAAAAGAAATTTAGACAACTAACCCTTGAACCTCCACCAAAAATCCTTCAAAAATGGATTTGGAAAAATAGAGAATATAAATCCATAACTATTTCGGTATAGAGAAAGCACTCAACCGTGTATATACATTCAAATAAATCAGATTTTCCTCAATCCACACAAGGTTCCGCAACTAATCACCAAAACCCAAAACTACCGCCAACATATACATAAAAATATGATGCATAACCAGCATACGAGCTTCCAATCGGTCTCAAGAAAAAAAATAGAAGTTCTTACCAGAAATCGAAGGCAACCCGTGCGAGAACAGAGGCTGAGATTCCTTTCCAGCTTCCTCAAAAATCGACTATAGACAATGAAATTTAACCAGGTTTTTAAGTGATTAAAACCCCAAATCCACATCTCATTATGGATAGAAGAAATTCGAAATACACTAGGGAATTAAGAGAATACTTACCGGTGAGAAACAAGCGGTGAACGAAAAACAGGGGCGTTCGACGCAAGAGAGGAGACCTAAAATCCAAGCTGCAAATGCCGTAAAGAGGCAGATATTTCCGTTGCGGTTTCTGATGAGCTCGTAACTGTCGAGAACGTGGAGGAGTGGGCATGAGGAAGAAGCACTGAAGAACAGGGGAGAAACTGCCGCCCAGGGGAAAGAGAAGAAAGAAAGAAAAAGAAAGAAAGAAGAAGAAAGGGGGCGGGGAGGGTTTAATTACCTGGGCGAAAATGACACTGTTTTCGGGGAGCCTGGGCCGGGTCTCTTTAAACGGGCTTGGGCTGGCAACGGGCCTTACACAAATTCTGAACAAAAGCTCGAAGGATGAGGAGCAAGTAGGCAAGCAGTGCATAACAATCACAGCTCGAGGAATCAGAACAATCTCACTGGAAATCAGAGCCGCGGCCAATCATCCAAGGTATTGATAGTGGCATAATAAAAGCTTTACTATCGATCGGTGTGTGCTTGGTTTTTGTCAATTGGATTACTACAAACTTTTGACATAGATGTCGATCAAGCACAATAACATGCATCTTCATAACTTTATTTATGAACATTATATAGATATGGATCGGAAGATCAATGTCGTGTTCAACATGTGTTTAATCATTTGAAGGTTCTCCATCTTCCCAAGTTTTGTTAAGAGAAATTGAGCCTTTTAATATTATCTCAAAAGTTTCAGAAAATTTCAAAAGATCAAACAAAATCTTATGTCTAAAGAACGTCCCTAGCTAATACTAACTCATGGCTCCCTCACCGTTCGTAACTCTAATGCAGAGCGGTTCTGTGAGGCCAACTTCACAGCAACTTAGAAGTCTGAGCGAAAGATTCAAGAATAAGGAGCAAGTGGCCCTTGGGCAAGTAGAGCGTGACAATAACGACTCGACGACTCAGAACAATCCAAGTAGAAATCAGATCAGCAGCCAACCATCCATTGTCATTGATGGTGGCACAATAAAAGTTTTTATCCTTGTGTGTGTGCTTACTTTTGTCCTTCGGTTTATTGGAAAATTTTGACATAGATGTTGATCAAGCACAATAACATTCATCATAAGAGTACTGTCAAAACCCAAAAATAATACTGATTAATGAATTGGCCATCCTAAGACTACATGTAATGAGACCGTATCCTGTTTTGTTTCCTTGGACTAATCCTCGCTGGCTTCGGCCTCATATCTATCTCGAAATGAAATAAAATGCTACGCGTTTAGTTTGGTGATGATTTTATTTTGATTAATAATTCTTTTATGACCCTTTGATCTTTTTTTTTTTAGATAAAAAAGAAAAACCAAAGTGGCACCAATATTATCACCCCATAAAGTGGGAGGTTGAGGTAAATAAACACCAAGTTCTTGAAAGATATTTCTAGCCATATTAATTCAAAGGTCGAGTTGGCTAAGGCTTTGTACTCAGCCTCAATGCTGGATTGGTGCAATTTTGATACGGCTTTGTACTTGGCCATATTAATTCAGTAGTTGAGTCGGCTAAGGCTTTGTACAAAAGTTTTCATACGATACGGTCGGTGCAATTTCTGGGACACTAAAAATTTGGTTTTGAAGCCTTGTATGCATGGGATGTGCATGGGGGCAACAAGCTGGTCTGATGGTGAGGACTGATGTGAGCAAGATGCTAGTGATGAGCATGTTGGTGGTGAATGGCCAAGGAGAACAACCTACAAATAAAGGGGAAGCATGGCCTGCTGTGAGTGGGTGGTGTTAGAAGGGAGTACTGATGAAACTGAATTACACTCTTGGAAGGAAAACTGACTCATCAAATTGGACAGGTGAGATATAAATATGCAGCCAGTGGGTATATTGAGACAATAATAGCCTTTTTGAGAAGAACCATATCCAAGGAGTACACATAATTTAGATCGCTAGTCAAGCTTGTAAGTGTTATAGGGCCGAAGGTTGGGCCAGCAAGCATATCCAAAAGTCTTAAAAAAAATATAATAAGGTTTGGTCTTAAAAAGACATTCAATCACATAAAAGAGAGTTAATTGTGATGCTTTTAAGAGTACGATGCTGAAGCTCTAGAGATTGGATTCAATTGTGAAGTTCATCAAAGTGGGTAAAAATCTCTATTTATTAGAATTTGCATTTGTGGAGGACTTAACCCATGTTGGGATGGACATCCTTGGTTATTTGATCAATGTTTTATCTTCTTTCAATATTTTGATGGTCTCACTCCCCCTTCAAACTTGGTTTTCAAATAAACATATTTTTGGGTATAGTTACATAACTTACCCATTGGATGTGCTACTATTGGTTTTGATGTTGGCAATGCATGTGGTGAAGTGGTGTATGTAGCAATGTATGGAAAGGGGATTGGATGGAGTAACTTTTTAAGATGCTTGATTAAGATTGATTTTACGAAGCCTCTCAAACGTGGTCAAATAATTAATCTGGATGGTAATAGAACTTTTGTCTAGTTTAAATATGAGAGATTGCCAAGATTGTGTTTCCTTTGTGAATTAATCTCTCATTCGACCATGAGTTACCCAAAATGCATTACTGTTGATCCTAAGGCAGTAAACCAAAAATCACAATATGGCAGTTGGATTCATGCTTTTAGATCTAACGCTTCTGTTGGATTGAGTAAATTTGTTCTTGTGATTCATGGGGAGGAGCCTATGTTAGTGCCAGATTCCCAAGTGCCAGTGCTTGATTCCCCTACAAATGCCAGTAATGGTATGGAGCAATTCTTTGATAGTTACCTGTGTGTCTCTAAGAGATTGGTTGATAATTCAGTTATTTCCACGTGTCCTAAAGTCGAAGGGTCTGTTTCATCTGAACTAACTGTCATAACTGCTACAGTTTGCAAGTCTCCTTGGCATGCAAAGCTTCCTGTTGATTCTAGTTCTGGTCTTCCAAAAAAGCTTAGTGGTTCTTAGGTGAAATGGCAGAGACAGCCTCAATTGGGAGATGGGAAAGTGCTAATTGAGACTTTTAAGCCTATTGGTGATTGTGAGTTAAAGGGACTTAAGCACCTCTTGGAGGAGAGGAATGAGTCTGAGACACCTCAAATTTTTGCAAGGCTTAAGAAAAAGGCTAAAATGTATGAGGGAAGTGAAAACAACCCAAATTTATTACCTGTGGAGGCTATTATTCAACCCCGCCAACAACCATGAGAATCCTAAGTTGGAATAGCAGGGGGCTTGGGAACCCCTGTGGTATTTGAACTCTTTCTGATCTTATCATAAAGAAAGATCCTAAAGTTTTATATTTTTCAAGAAACAAAACTTAATGTTGTTAAAATGGAATTATGTCGTGTTAAACTTTGATTTGCAAATTTTTTAATTGATAATGTTTCTGCTCGTAGTGGGGGGCTAGCACTTTTATGGAAAGTTGAAGTGAAATTGTGGAGGATTCAAAGACTTGGTATCTGACAGAAATATATGGGCAACCTGAGGCTTCTAAATGCCATGAAACTTGGTCTTTAATCAAAAGGTTAAATAGTGAGGGATCAAATGCATAGCTGCTCTATGGGGACTTTAATGAGTTATTAACTTAGTCTGAAAAATGGGATGGTAATGACAAATCTGAACAACAAATGAAGGCGTTTAGAGATGTCTTAGTGGATTGTGAAATTAAAGACCTTGGGTATAGAGGTCCTCACTATACTTGGTGTAATAAATGAGAGGCTAATGTTGTTATTTTTGAAAGGCTGGATCGATTTTTGGACAATATGCAGTGGTGTAACTTGTTTGATAAGGCCATTGTGTTTCATGGATTTGCATCTTACTTGGATTATTTACCAATTTGGGTGGATCTCCTGGGAGTTCAAGCAATTCACCAAGGCGCTAAGCCCTTCAGATTTGAGTCCATGTGGTTGGGTGATGCAGCATGTTCTCAAATTATTTCAGATTCCTAGGCAACTATAGGTATCTAGATTGATATGAAAGGCGGTATGAGGTTCGTTTCTAATTGTAATGACCAACTTCACATGTGGAACAAAACAAAATTTGGTATGGTACATACAAGCTAAAGGAAGCAAGATACAAACTCAAACGTACACAAGAAAAAGACCCTTCTATTTTATGTCCATGTGAGGTGTTTTCTGCAAAAAAAAAAAAGGTACAAACATGGCTGGAAAGAGAAGAATTGATGTGGAGTTAGAGATCTCAAGCTTTATGGTTATTTGAGGGTGACCAAAATACCACTTTTTTCCATGCAAAATCTTCCCAAAGGAGAAAGAAGAATTCTATTGCTAAGCTTAAGGACGAATGTGGAATATGGCTCGTAGGAGATCAATGTAACCAACTTATTACTAACCATTTTCAAAGCTTGTTTACCTCTGCAAGTACCCAAGAGATTGATGTTGTTGTAGACACAATTGATGCCAAGCTTCCTACTAAAATGAGTGAGCAATTGCTATTGGAATACAAAGTTGAGGAAGTTTACAAAACTTTGCATGAGATGCACCCATCAAAGGCCCCCAGACCTGATGGACTTTCTCCATTACTTTTTTAGAAGTTCTGGCCCAAAGTTGGTAAACAGGTTACTGCTGCAGTGTTGAGAGCTTTGAATTCTAGAGACTTTTCGTAGAAATTAAACCATACCTTATTACCATGATTCCAAAGGAAAAACATCCTATAAAGGTACATGACTTTCATCCTATTAGCCTATGTAATGTTTTTTACAAAATCATATCCAAAATCATTGCAAATAGGATCGAAACAGTGTTACCATCAATTATTTCTGAGACTCAATCAACCTTTTTACCTTGGAGATTGATCACTGATAATGTCTTGGTAGCTTATGAAATTCTCCCTTATTTGAAGAGGAAAAGGAGTGGGAAGAGAGGTTACATGTTCTTAAAGCTTGATATGAGTAAAGCTTATGATAGAGTGGAATGGACCTTTCTTCAATCTATTTTAATCAAGCTGGGTTTCCTTACAAAACTAATTCACTTGATCATGCAGCGTGTCAAAATTGTTTCTTTCTCAATTCTTGTAAATGGTACCCTTAGTGGCCACATCATTCCATCAAGAGGGTTGAGACAAGGTCGCCATATCTCCCTCTATTTATTCTTAATGTGCATTGAAGGTTTAATTGGATTGCTAAAGTCTGCAACAAGGTCAAAGGAGATTTCTGGCATACATATTAGTAGATATGCCCTAAGATTAATTCACCTTTTATTCACGAATGACAGCCTTATTTTCTATGATGCTAGTGTTTGAACCAACCTGAAGGTCCTTGAAGTGTTGAAGAAATATCAGAATGCATCTAGACAATTAATTAACCAAGATAAGACAACAATCGTGTTTAGTCGAAACATGGTTGAAATTCAAAGGGCTAAAGTGATGAACATTTGGGGTACTGACTTGGTTCAAGAATATGATACTTATCTTGGGCTGCCAACCATAGTTGGAAAGGGAAAACTACAATCCTTTGCTGCTATTAAGCCTAAAGTATGATTGAAACTTCAAGGGTGGAAAGGACATATGCTTTAACAAGGGGAAAAGGAAATTTGTTTAAAAGCTATGGCTCTTGCCATTCCATCTTATGCAATGAGTTGCTTTAAACTTCCACACAATCTATGCACTGAGTTGGAGAGTCTCATGGCCAAGTATTGGTGAGGCCAAAAAGAAGAGGAAAATAGAATTCACTGGTGTAGCTGGCATCAACTTTGCAAGCCTAAGTCAGTGGGCATTATTGGTTTTAAAGATTTGAAAACCTTCAATATGGTCATGCTAGCTAAACAAGGATGGAGGTTGCTTAAAAGCAAAGATTCCTTATTCTATAAGATTTATTGTGCTCGATACTTCCCTAGTGGTAATCTGTTTGAAGCCTCACTTGGAAACTGTCCGAGCTTTGTATGGAAAAGCATATGGGAGGCAAAAGAATTTCTCCAAAAGGGAGTAAAATGGAATGTGGGTGATGGGAAGTATATTCACATTCTGAATGATGTTTGGGTCCCGGGTTTTAAAGAATTAAGGCGGGAACTTGGTAATTTTGTTATTGGATAGATTGCACAGGTTGAGTTACTTGATACTCAGGTTAGCTTTTTAATTGATGAATCTACAAGATGGTGGAATTATTCAACGGTCAGATCTCTCTTCAATCCAAAGGTAGCAGAGGCAATCCTCAAAGTTCATCCTAGTTATTTAGGGGAATCAAATCAATGGATATGGGAGCACGAGAGAAGTGGATGTTTTTCTGTTAGAAGTACTACAAATATTTTACTTCTCTAGCTTTTATGAATGAAGGGGAAAGTTCTAATCAAGCTAGCACTAAAAAATTTTGGAAGGCTTTGTGGAAGTTGAAGATCCCACTGAAAGTTAAACACTTTGCTTGGATGGCATGTAAGGAACTCCTACCCACAAAAGCTAACCTACTGAGAAGAAAAATGGAGATTGAAGGAACCTGTTACTTTTGTGATCATCAACAAGAGGATGCGACCCATGTGTTATTTTTTTGCCTCTCTATATCTGAATTGTGGAAGCAAAGATTCCCTCAGTTTCTTTTGTTTTTTTCGAAGGAATAGGTTTACTTTATGAAACCATGAGACGAAACTTACAATGTGATCAATAACTGAGCAAACTCACTCTACAAGTCTAAGTACAAACAAGGCTTAGCTTCTAATTCTCTTCAGACAAAAGTCTGAGAGATTGAATATTGCCTGAACGATAGTGAATTACTATCTCATCCTCTAGAGGAGGAGAGAGCTAAGATTCCATGAACATTAGTCTGTGACACTATTTCTTCCTTATACAATTTTTTTATACAAACAACAACACAACAAAACAACTAACACCAACAATAAACAACAAAAACAAAAAAAAAAGGTCATCTATGGTGGTGCGTGGACATCACGCGCCACTCTAGGAGTGAATCGCTGCAGGACTAAGGAGTTTCCGATAACCTCGAATCTGCTCTAAACCACCACCGACGAGAAGGATCCTCCAGAAGCAAGGCATATCCAAACTCACATTCAATTGGGGCCCACGTAGGAGGAGCACACACTACTCCGTTCAACAAAAAATGCCAGGTGATGACACGATAGGTAGATGGGGAGAATGGCGACAGTGTGCGTCGTGGGCTTAGGGTAACCGACTCCTTCTTACTTACAAAACCAGCCCCCAAAACCCAAAATGCTCAAAAACCACCATCACCAACTCTACCAAACATGGTGGTGGGCAAAAAGAGAAGAAAATGAGGAAAAAGAGAAATGGAAAATTGGAGGAGAAATGGAGTTGGAGCTCCACGCCCCTTCTCTCACAACGGCAAGAGGAATTTGGCTTTCACGAGAGAGGGAAAGAAGAACTTTTGCGAGAGAGGGAGAGCTAGGAACTTTCAAAAATTGAGTCGATTCCCTTAGCTTTATCTTGATGATAGGTACCACTCATTTATGAATTCTGCTATCTCGATTTATCAGACAGGGTCTAGTTTTAAGTTTGCAAATTTTCTTTAATGGCGTGGGGTTTTCGATACTAGAGGAATAAGAAACTTCATGATCATGTTGACTTGCCTCCTGCTCAAGTAATTGCTTTTGTATCTTCAAAGAAACTCCTAGATAACCCTGTAGTGTCGAACCATATGCAAAGCAGAAAGCATGATTATAGATGGTCACCTTTTAAGCATGAATGGTACAAAATTAATGTTGATGGGACTATTTTCTTTGATTGGCATAGACCTGGTATTGGGGCCATACTATGAGATCCACATGGTAATGTTTTGATGGCCCTTAGCAAAAGGGAGGAGGATATTCATGAGCTTGAAATGGTGGAAGCAACTACAATATTGAGGGGTCTCCAATTCTATTTAAACATTGGTTTGGAGAACTTGATCATTGAAAGTGATTGCATGAATCTAATGTATGAGATTAACACAGATGCTATTAACTTTGGTGAAGTTAGGAGACTTATGGCTAGGTTTCATTGTTGTACTTTGTAGTATTGTAATCGATTATCCAATGGTGCTGCCCACTCCCTAGCTCGACAAGTATTGTAACACCCCGCTCCCTAATATAAAATTTTGAAAATACTTTAGGAGTCAGTGTGCTACTAAAACTTTTCTTTATAAAAACGCACCAGATACAAACGTTTTTAAATAAATGAAATAGTCTTTATAAAACTTAAAGAGAGTTAGCGGAAGTATTTGTTTAAATAAAATGTTGAAATCTCATGTGTTTACAAAAAGTAAAAAATATTTTATTCACTAAAGACCATAAAATAAAATTAATACACTATCTAGGTCTCTGCATCGCCTTTCTGAGTCAAATGCTGCCAACTGTGTTTCCACATCGTCTATGATGGTTTTTAAAATAAAAAATAGAAACATAGAAATAAAAATAAAATGAGTCAAATACTCAATAAGTAACGCATCATACGGTGAAAATAATACTCATAGGTTTTCTTAAAACATGCATACTCATAGATATATACATAATAACATAAACATGAATTTTTTCATAAATGCTGAAAATATGAGCTTTTCATAAATCATGAGCTTTTCGTAAAACATGAATATGAACTTGAACTTATCTTATCATATTATATTGTTTCGTATCATAGGCCGTTTCTCACTGTTAACCCCCGTGTGTTAGAGTTAGGGAATCTAAAAAGATTCTGATTTCGCCCGTGGCCGTAGGTTATGGAATCTATACATAAGGAAGACATACTGGGTGCACTGCCAGCATGTACAACCTGGCAATGCAATATGCCCATACATAGGTACCAACTTCATATCATATATAGGCCGCTTACATAACTTATCATAAATTTCAAAAGAAATTGCATACTTTCATATTTTCTCTTGATGCATGCTTCCTCACATAAATTCATAATATTTCATAAATAATTTTATGCACTCTCTGACGGCGCCCTAGCTTACGCTTGGAATCGTAGGCAAACCGTGACGTCGGGGATGAGCATCACAGGGAAGTTCACCCCTCGTCGTATCGTGTACTTTAGTTTTTTATTTTTATTTTTATTTTTAAGACAAAGAAGGTTTTTGTAGCAGAAAAAGATCAAACATTTTCTAAGCGTACATCACATGGCTTAACAAATAATATCCCAAAATATTGCATTACTATTAATATAAATATAAGGATCATCCATAAGTGTTCATTCTTCCAAAACAACGGAAGACCAAAATATATGCAATAAATACAAAAGCTGCATAGAGTATCCCAAGCCATCACTTCCTAAACCAACGGTTCCTTCTTGATCTCCTTGAAGTTTTGGCTGTAACGGAGACGGTCCAAATCCAAGGTTGGTCCCACCTCACAACTAATTCCAAGGGATGACTTATATAGGCAACCCATGTGGAGGGAATCATCTATGCCAAGAACTAGACAACACCCGATAGGGTGTATGTTTCCCGAAACGTAAGTAGCTAGGGGTAGTGACTCCACCGCCCATCGGCTCAAGTAGTTGAGAGTCACTAGCTCGGAGGTGACGGACTCAATCGGGCCCGTAGGGGTCTTAGGCACCGTCCCTAGGACTATATTCTTCAGAGTCGTCATTACCTACAACTACTTCTATTATCCTAAAAAAGCGATAGTGGAGAGATAAAAAGGGGGTGAGATTTTGGGAGAAATCTCAGTAAGTACATTTATATCATAACAAAAGCATTCCAAGCATACTGATAAATGAATAGCAAACAATCAGTCATACTTTATGTATTATGAGACTCATGACTTTATGATATGCACATGCTCATGCTCATGCCGTGTCTTTTCAATTCCCTTTTTCTTTTCTTATTCTCTTCATATGCTTGCTTATAATCTCAGAAAACAAAACAATTAGAGCTTCCTTTCAAAATTCATCTTTTCGCAAATGCTTTTCATTTTTCATATCTTAGGCGCCACTTATCATATCATATAGGGCTCGAAAAACCCTCTTTTTGTCATGACCTCTGTTGGACACCTCACGTTTCCCCTACGCACCGTGTGTTCCTGCTAGTTACCGTAGCTCCCTGCGACTATATCAAACCTAAGTATCTACGTTTCGCGCTCTTCATCACTCGGCAATTGATCACTCACTGAGCGACTACAAACTTTTCTATATCGGTGAGGCCGAAGCCAACACCCTCCTATATGCACCCACTAGCTTTAGGTGTGACCACGGTCCGGACACCTTCTAGAGCTATACATGGTCTGCCGACGGTTCTTTGTCGACCTAGGGGCTTTCACTCGACTTTAAACACTCTTGAGTTAAGAGGAAGTTCCACTGGGGCACTCCCACGTCCCAGCCTTTGGGGTTCTTATAAAACTTTAATTAATTTTTTTTCTTAAAAAAAAAACATGTTTAAAACATGGTTTTCGTGTTGTATGCATGAGATATGAGACTCATGTCACTGAACATATAAAATGCGTGACGAACATAACGCTTATTCCACGTCAAACTCTTTCACAATTTTTGCACCCCATAATTCCACTCCTTTCCTACCCAAAAACACTCAATGGGCCTCTTACACACTTAGGGATGCTCGGCTCCTTCCCACTAGGGTTGGGCCAAAACCCTCCCTTAGTGATTCCTAGCTTTTCGTCTCCTATTCTTATCCAAGCACTCCAATTTAACTTCAACCACTTAAATATATTTTTCTAACCATAAAAGCATAGCTTGGCCGAAATCCTATGTCCTTAAGTTATTATTTTATTCACTTCTTCTCTCTCTCTCTTTTTTTCTTCCAAGATAACTCACCCAATGATTTAGGTGAAAACCACCAATCATTCTAGTGCGACCATTTAATTCACATGCTTCTAATGTCTCCAAATATTTAAGTCTATAATCATAACATAGCACAATAATCGAATCAATAATTCAATCCAAAAACCCTTAAATCCGAAATACGTACATGCACAAACCCAATATTTTCATCTCCAAGTCAAAATCAAACAAGTATATTTTCATCTTCACTCATCATATTGATCACACCATATTCTTCCTTTATATCAAATATTCAAAACCACAACATGAAATAATCTTTACTCTTAGTAAGATATTTAAACTTAGACATGGATTTTTACCACCAATAAACAACACTAGAGGCATCATCCATTATCATACTTGTAAACCTACAATCATACATGCATTTTTTTCATTCCACCTCATGTTGAGTAACTAACTAAAATCACATATCATTTTAGATTCTCAACTTAGAAAATATCATAACTTAAGCATGAGTTTCTACTTAACTAAGTATGACAATTTTTCTTTCTAAAGGGTTTCATTTTAACATGCATACACAAAGATTCAAACAATACAACCAAATTCATCCAAAAGTATACTAAAATTGCTAAGGCTTAGATAAGAATGCACTTACCTCTTTAAGAGCAACTCCTCTTCAAGAATATTTGTTCTAGCTCTTTTCTACTTTGGATAAGGTGATGTTTAGAGGTTAGAAGAAAGTAAAACAAAAGAGAATTGAGAGAGAAATGGAGTTGGCTGAGAGGTAGAGAGAAAGAGAGAGCTTGTGAGAATGTGAGATAGCCAAGTGAGGTGTGAGTCCTCTCAAGGTCATTCGGCCATGCCCCCTTCCCTAGGACTCAAGGATAGTCCACCATACCTTGGGTTGAAAGAAACATGATTAGACAAGGGTGGTTACTTGAGAAAAGAAAGCAAATGATGAAAATGTGAGGAAGTGAGAATCCGGTTTCTTTGCCTCCCTAGGGTCTCCACCGAAACTCCTTCCCCTCTTGTGTCATTCTCTTGTCATTTCAATTTTATTACACACTCATCTAACCACTCTCATGTCAATCCACAAGATCCTAAGACCATGCTTTTGGGAAAGAGAGCATGCATGGTTCGGCCATGCCTTGGTCTTGGTGTCATCCGAAACTCCCCCTCCTCCATTCCTAGTTTCCTTCCATTACAAGCAATCCTCAAAAATTTATTTACACCACCATACATCTTACACATCTTACACCTTTTACTTCATCCTCTTACACAAGTCTAAGATGTCCCTTCCACTAGATTTGCAAGTACATCTAGAAAACCTCCAAGGATGCACACGGCATATCCATCCGAACCCTTCTAGCTTTCTTTCTTCTTTTTCCTTTCCTCTTCCTCATGACACCTCTCTTCACTTGTTAATCACCTTGTCATCTCTTTCTTACATGATCCTATGTGTGATCATTGGCTTACATTGGAGAAGATTGCATAGGAAAAACCCCTAAAGGCTTTTAGCTACATGCCAACTGAATTCCCTTCCTTCTCTTCTCTTCCACTTCCTATTTCAATTTACAAGTATCACTCCTCTAAACATGGCATGTACTAGATAAACTAAAATAGACAATATCTTAGTATTTTTCCAAAGATATCCCAATGATGGAAAAATCTTATCACAAGATTTCACACTCTATCCTACCATCCACTCACTAGTAAAACTCCTACCTACTAGTAATTTTTCATTTTCACCCACTAGTCTTAGGTGACTCACTAGGATTTCTTTATGGGTGACAAGTATCCCCTGTGTGGGCTTGGTGGGTCATGGGTCAATCTCATGGGCTTGTTGGCTTGTGACTCCAATCTTAAGCCAGTGCCCTTTACCCCTCTCCTCTCAATATTATTAAATTAATTAATTAAAATAGTACGAAATAAAAATCTCGGATTGTCACATCCTCCCCCACTAAAAAGAAGATTTCGTCCTCGAAATCAGTTTATGATATGGATGTTAATAGAATTAATATACCTCTAGTACTCGCAGCGGTGGACTCTTCTGACGACGAATAAGATGGTACATCTTCCTCTTCTATCATAGAATCTTGAGAGAAATAAAATATGGCATCTACATCAAGGTCATAGTACATGTTTGTCCTCATTTCATTCAACTTATGCATAGTCTCCTCCTCTATATCTATCCGGGCTATTCCTTCTTCCCATTGTCTTATACGATCATTTGAGGTGTCAAAAAAATTCAGTGGCTCTCCATTAAGCTTGCTTGTCTCACCTCGGATCAATTTCCTTAACTGTTTTCTTTCTGCTCTAATCCATTTCCTAGGTGGTTGTCACTCTTCATGTGGTCTAGCACAACGAAAGACAGGCACTCCCTCACGATTTATATCCATAAGGTGGGTGCGGTGTCTCTCAAAACGGTCTAAAAATCAGTCTTTGTACCCTCATCCTTTCACGCTTTCTACATAATATCCTTTGCATGTTTTCTCTTCTCTCTCTTAATTGGGCTATAGTGGCTACCGACATGCGTGGGGTCCTCCTATTTCATGCTATATCTTGGTTAAAATTTCATAAATCACTATGATAGTCAAACAATAGCAAACATAAAACAGTTAAATCACCCACATATATTAATATTTATATATATATATATATATCCATACATCATAACCAAGTTCAAGCAAGAAAACAACAAGCGTATCACTAATTTACAAATAGATGGGGGTATTTGGCCCTCATATCATCCTCACGTTCCCACGTTGCTTCTTGAAAAGCTGGGTTGTTCCACAACACCTTTACTAATGAAATTTTTCGATTCCTCAATTCCTGTTATTTGCGATCGTCAATCCCGGTTGGCCATTCCTCACAGGTCAGGTTGGGGCGTAACTCAATATTGCTCAGGTCCATTATCGTCACGGGTCTTTCACCAAAACTTTTCTTTAGAGACAATACATGGAATACGTTGTGGACTCTTTGCAGGCTCATAGGTAAGTCCAATCGATAAGCTATTGCTCAAACTTTCTCAATAATTTCATAAGGTCCAACATAACGGGGACTCAATTTCCTTTTTCTACCGAATCAAGCTACTCCTTGCATTGGTAAATCTTGATATACACTCAATCACCAACCGTAAAATCCAACGGTTTTCTTCGTGAATCCGTGTAACTCTTCTGTCTACTTTGGACAGTTTTCATTCTATCCCGTATCATTTCCACTTGAGCTCTGAGCTCTTGTGAATATTCGGGCCCTAACACCTTACTTTCACCAACTTCATCCCAATACAGGAGCGACCTACATTTCCTACCATACAGTGCTTCGTATGGTGCTATCTGAATAGTAGCTTGAAAGCTGTTGTTGTAGGCAAATTTGATTAGAGGTAAAAGACTTTCCCAATCACCGCTTGAGTCTAATACGTATGCTCGTAACATGTTTTCTAAGATTTGAATGGTCCGTTCTATCTGACCATCCATTTATGGATGATAGGCACTGGTAAACTTCATGTCAGATCCCATCATTTTCTGTAAACTTTGCCAGAAATGAGACGTAAATCTGAGGTCTCGATCTAAAACAATTGTCTTGGGTACACCGTGCAGACGGACTATTTCCTTTACATAAATCTTTGACAGCTTTTCCATCGAATCTGTGTTGGCTATGGGCAAGAATGTGCACTTTAGTCAGCCTATCCACTATTACCCAGATGGTATTCTTTCTTGCTGATGTTCTCGAAAATCCTACTACAAAATCCATAGACACATCTTCCCATTTCCATTCTGGCATCAGCAAAGGCTGCAACATTCTTGCTGGGCATTGATGCTCTGCCTTAACCAATTGACACACTGGACATTTTGCTACAAACATAGCCACGTCCTTTTTGATACCTTTCCACCAGAATCTTCCTTTTAGGTCTTGATACATTTTGGTGCTTCCAAGATGAGCTGTGTATGGGGTACAGTGCGCTTGCTTCATAAGCCTTTCCTTCAATTTTGGGTTGTCTAGTATCACTGTCCTCTTTTCAAAATACAGTGTTCCATAGTCCGATATCGTAAAGTGGAGTAATCCTTGCCCTTTTAACAATTTTTGTCGGATCTTTTCCAATTTAGCATCCTTTCACTGTTCTTCTCAAATTTCCTCTTCAGTCAGCGAGGTGATTTCTTGTGTTACTGCCAATGTCGCTTCTCTAGGCAAAACCTTAATCAGCATGTTTCGCATAGCTGTTAATAGGGATGGTTCTTCCGCTCGAGTTTTTCGACTTAAAGCGTCTGCTATCACATTAGCCTTTCTAGGGTGGTACTTGATCTCGCACTGGAAATCAATTATGGTCTCAATCCATCTTCTTTGTCTCATATTCAAATTCTTTTGACTGAACAGGTGCCTCAGACTCTTGTGATATGTATATATCTCACATTCCTCCCCATACAAGTAGTGTCTCCAAATTTTCAATGCAAACACTACTGCTGCTAATTCTAGGTCATGAGTGGGGTAATTCTGTTCATGGTCCTTAAACTGTCGGGATGCATATGTAACTACTCGTCCTTCCTGCATCAAAACGCATCCTAAACCCATCTTCGATGCGTCACTATATACTACATATGGCTTATAGGGTTCTAGCAATGCTAGTATTGGCGCCGAAGTTAACCTCTTCTTAAGTTCTTGGAAACTTTGCTCACACTGCTCACTCCAGACATACTTGGCATTTTTCTTAGTCAAGGCTGTCAGAGGGCCAGACAGTTTAGAAAATCCTTCTACAAACCTCCTGTAGTATCCTGCCAATCCAAGAAAACTTCTTATCTCATGAGCATTTGTCAATCTCTGCCATTCTGTTACTACCTCAATCTTGGCTGGATCCATAACCACTCATTTGCTTGAAATTACGTGGCCCAAGAATTCAACCTCTTTAAGCCAAAACTCGCACTTGCTAAGTTTGGCGTATAACTGGTGCTCTTATAAAATACTTAGCACAATCTTTAAATGATCTTTGTGCTCTTCATCATTCCGAGAATATATTAAAATATCGTCGATGAATACTACGATGAAACTGTCTAAATATTGTCGAAAAATTCGATTCATCAAGTCCATGAATGCTGCTGGGGCATTCGTTAGTCTGAAGGGCATGACCAGGAACCCAAAATGTCCATAACGGGTTCAAAAAGCCGTCTTGGGCACATCCTACTCTTTAATCTTCAGCTAATGATACCCTGATCTGAGATCAATCTTGGAGAATACTATTGCTCCTTGCAGTTGATCCAACAAGTCATCTATCCGCGGCAGTGGATATTTGTTCTTGATGGTAACCTTATTGAGTTCTCTATAATCGATACACATTCACATCGTTCCATCCTTCTTTTTCACGAACAGGACTAGGGCTCCCCATGACGATGAACTAGGCCGTATAAACCCTTTTTCTAGAAGCTCCTCGATCTGCGCCTTCTGTTCCTTTGGCTCTATTGGCGCCATTTGGTAGGGGGCTTTATGAACTGGAGTCGTAGCAGGTTCCAATTCAATGGCAAACTCGGTTTCATGATCTGGAGGCAATCCAGGCAGTTCGTCAGAAAATATTCGAGGAAAATATTTCACGATCGGGATATCTTCAATACCTTTGGCACCCTCCAATGCGTTCAAGGAGATTAACAGGAACACTTATGCTTCTCCCTTTAGACTTTTTGTTACCCTTTTTGCCGTCACATTAGAGGAAACAGAACTAACCGTCTCCCCTCCATAACGCAGCTTCTCTTCGTCAGGCAGCTCAAAAATAATCTCCTTTTTGCGACAATCGATTTTAGCATAGTGTTCGGACAACCAATCTATACCTAATATTACGTCGAACCCCAACAAGTGAAAAACTATCAAATTGGCATTTAACCTTACGCCAGCAATTTCCAATGGGCAGTTCCTCACTATCTGTTGACATCCAATCACTTTCCCATCAGGGAGTGTTACCAACACTTTCTGTGCTAATGGTTTGACATCTAACTTACATCTCCAAACGCAGTCATAGGAAACGAAAGATCTTGTCGCACCGGAGTCACACAAAGCATATATTACATTACGCATCATAATAATTTTACCTTAAAAATTTTCAAGCTCCTCTACTTCGTTTTAGCAATAGCTGCCACGTTTACTAGCTCTTGGAATTTTTCAATTCTTAAACAGGCCACTTGGTTGCAAATCCTTGGTTGCAGACCATCTTGGAACTTCTTCGCTCTCATTTTCTCTGTTACTACTAGATGCGGAGTGAATCGTGTCAGTTCCATAAATTTCGTAGCGTATTGATCCACTGTCATACTTCCTTGCGTCAATGCGGTAAACTCCATAGCCTTCTTCTGCTTAATCGACTCAGGGAAGTAGCGATCATCAAACTCGGTTTTAAAACGCTCCTAAGTAGGTGTTACGTTCTCTCCAAGCTCTTGTCTTAGCAGTTTCGTCTTTGTATCCCACCATAGACCAGCTTCCCCTTGCAATAGGTGACCAACGTATTGTACCTTCTGCATTTTAGTACACCCACTAATTTTGAAAGTACGCTCTAAGTCCATAATCCAATGGTCCGCTTTCATGGCTCCTTCGGTCCCTATAAAATTCGGGTACCGATAAACCAGGAATTTCTCATAAGGAGATCCTAGCATTCCTCCTCTCGTATTTGGATGCATCAACTCTGTTCCATCTGGTTTTTCACTAGTTCGGTCATCTGGCAAATAGCCTCCGCTATCGCCAGTCCACCATCTAACGGGATATTCGAAACTTCTTGTGGTGAGGCTTCAGGTCTCGAAGCAGGAGCACGACGCTTATCTCCAGCCATAATCTCCTGAAAAGCACAGAATTTCTTTATGAGTTACCCTAACTCCTGCACTTTCACTTCTTATAACTTTCAGCATCATAAATCCAAACGGATGCCATTTCTAACCAACCATTCTAAGTGTGCAAACCTACAGCTCTTAAAAGATAATAGCCTATGCCATGTGATTCTTTTTCCTAGGTCTTGTGGTTTCTTACCTAGAGACTTAACTGCTCTGATACCACCGCTGTTGGCGTCCCAGCTTGTGCTTGGGATCGTACGCAAACCGTGACGTCGGGAATGAGCATCACAGGGAAGTTCACCTCTCATCTCATCGTGTACTAAGGTTTTTTTTTTAGACAAAAAAGGTTTTCACAGCGGAAAAGAGGTCAAACCTTTTCTGAGCGTACATCATATGGCTTAACAAATAATATCCTAAAATATTGCATTATTATTAATATAAACATAAGGATCATCTATAAGTGTTCATTCTTCCAAAACAACGGAAGACCAAAATATATGCAATAAATACAAAAGCTGCATAGAGGATCCCCAGCTATCACTTCCTAAACCATTGGTTCCTTTTTTATCTCCTTGAAGTTTGGGTCATAACGGAGACGGTCCAAATCCAAGGTCGGTCCCACCTCACAACTCATCCCAATGGATGACTCATCTAGGCGACCCATGTGGAAGGAATCATCTATGCCGAGAACTAGACAACACCCAATAGGGCATATGTTTCCCAAAACATAAGTAGTTAGGGGTATTGACTTCGCCGCCGATCGGCTCAAGTAGTCGAGAGTCACTAGCTCGGAGGTGACGGACTCAGTCGGGCCCGTGGGGGTCCGAGGTGACATCCCCGGGACTATATTCTTCAGAGTCGTTATTACCTGCAACTACTTCTATCGTCCCAAAAAGGCAATAGTGGAGAGATAAAAAGGAGTGAGATTTCAGGAGAAATCTTAGTAAGTACATTTATATCATAACAAAAGCATTCCAAGCATACTGATAAATGAATAGCAAACAATCAATCATACCTTATGCATTATGAGACTCATGACTTTAAGATATGCACATGCTCATGCTCATGCCGTGTCTTTTCAATTCCCTTTTTCTTTTCTTATTCTCTTCATATGCTTGCTTATAATCTCATAAAACAAAATAATTAGAGCTTCCTTTCAAAATTCATCTTTTCGCAAATACTTTTCATTTTCCTTATCTTAGGCGCCACTTATCATATCATATATGACCTGAAGGCCCCTCTTTTTGTCATGACCTCTCTTGGACACCTCACGATTCTCCTACGCACCGCGTGTTCCTGCTAGTTACCGTAGCTTCCGGCGACCGTATCAAACCTAAGTAGCTACTTTTTGCACCTTTTTACGCTCTTCATCACTCAGCGATTGATCACTCACCGAGCGACTACAAATTTTTCTATATCGGTGAGGCCGAAGCCAATATCGTCCTATATGCACCCACTAGCTTTAGGTGCAACTACGCTCCGAATACCTTCTAGAGCCATACATGGTCTACCGATGGTTCTTTATCGACCTAGTGGCTTTCACTCGATTTTAATCACTCCTGAGTGAATAGGGAGTTCCACTGGGGCACTACCCCGGCCCAGCCTTTGGGGTTCTTATAAAACTTTAATTAATTTCTTTTCTTAAATAAAACATGTTTAAAACATGGTTTTCATGCTGTATGCATGAGATATGAGACTCATGTCACTGAACATATAAAATGCGTGATGAACATAACGTTTATTCCACGTCAAGCTCTTTCACAATTTTCGCACCCCATAATTCCACTCCCTTCTACCAAAAAACACTCAATGGGCCTCTTACACACTTTGGGGTGCTCGGCCCCTGCCCACTAGGGTTGGGCCGAGACCCTCTCTTAGTGATTCCTAGCTTTTCGTCTTCTATTCTTCTCCAAGCACTCCAATTTAACTTCAACCACTTAAATATATTTTTCTAACCCTAAAAGCATAGCTTGGCCGAAACCCTATGTCCTTAAGTTATTATTTTATTCACTTCTTCTCTCTATCTTTTTCTTTCTTCCAACATAACTCACTCAATGAGTTAGATAAAAACCACCAATCATACTAGTGCGACCATTTAATTCACATGCTTCTAATGTCTCCAAATATTTAAGTATATAATCATAACATGGAACAATACATACATGGACAAACCCAATATTTTCATCTCCAAGTCAAAATCTAACAAGTATATTTTCATCTTCACTTATCATGTTGATTACACCATATTCTTCTTTTATATCAAACATTCAAATTCACAATATGAAATAATCTTTACTCTTAGTAAGATACTTAAACTTAGACAAGGATTTTTACCACCAATAAACAAAACTAAAGGCATCATCCATTATGATACTAGTAAACCTACAATCATGCATGCATTTCCTTCATTCCACCTCATGTTGAGTAACTAACTAAAACCACATATCATTTTAGATTCTCAACTTAGAAAATATCATAACTTAAGCATGAGTTTCTGCTTAACTAAGCATGGCAATTTTTCTTTCTAAAGGGTTTCATTTTAACATACATACACAAAAATTCAAACAATACAACCAAATTCATCCAAAAGTATACTAAAATTGCTAAGGGTTAGATAAGAATGCACTTACCTCTTTAAGAGCAACTCCTCTTCAAGAATATTTGTTCTAGCTCTTTTCTACTTAGGATAAGGTGATGTTTAGAGGTTAGAAGAAAGTAAAACAAAAGGGAATTGAGAGAGAGTGGAGTTGGCCAAGAGGTAGAGAAAAAAAGAGAGCTTGTGAGAATGTGAGATAGCTAAGTGAGGTGTGAGTCCTCTCAAGGTCATTCGGCCATGCCCCCTTTCCTAGGGCTCAAGGACACTCCACCGTACCTTGGGTTGAAAGACACATGATTAGACAAGGGTGGTTGCTTGGGAAAAGAAAGCAAATGATGAAAATGTGAGGAAGTGAGAATCCGGTTTCTTTGCCTCCCTAGGGTCTCCACTGAAACTCCTTCCCCTCTTGTGCCATTCTCTTGTCATTTCAATCATATTACACACTCATACAACCACTCTCATGTCAATCCACAAGATCCTAAGACCATGCTTTTGCGAAAGAGAGCATGCATGGTTTGGCCATGCCTTTGTCTTGGTGTCATCCGAAACTCCCCCTCCTCTATTCCTAGTTTCCTTCCAGTACAAGCAATCCTCAATCATTTCCTTACACCACTATACCTCTTACACATCTTACACCTTGTACTTCATCCTCTCACACAAGTCTAAGATGTCTCTTCCACTAGATTTGCAAGTACATATAGAAAACCTCCAAGGATGCACGCGGCATATCCATCCGAATTCTTCTTGCTTTCCTTCTTCTTTTTCCTTTCCTCTTCCTCATGATACCTCTCCTCACTTGTCAATAACCTTGTCATCTCTTTCTTACATGATCCTATGTGTGATCATTGGCTTAGATTGGAGAAGAATGCATAGGAAAAACCCCTAAGGAGTTTCGGCTACATGCCAACCAAATTCCCTTCCTTCTCTTCTCTTCCACTTCCTATTTCAATTTACAAGTGTCACTCCTCTAAACATGGCATGTGCTAGATGTGATGACCCAGAATTTTGTACTTTATTTTATTTAAAATAATTAATTATTTTATAAGGGTGATGGAGGTATTTTATTTATTAAAATACTTGAAGTTGGGCTTAAAATTGAGCCTTGGAAGTATGACTTAGGATATTGGCCCAAATTAGTGTATCAAAGCTCATAAGCCCATGAGAATGATCCATGAGTCAACCAAACCTACGCATGGAGACACATGTCACCCTAGGAAAGATTTAGTAAGTCTCCAAAGACTAGTAGGTGGGAGGAAAAAAATATTAGTAGTTAGAGGGTTTGACTAGTTGTTTATAGGAGGAAGAAGTGTGAAAATCCAAGATGAGATTTTCTCATCATTGGCCAACTAGGTAGGCGTGTAAGGCAAGGAGGAGTCTTTCAATTGAGTTTCCCGAGGTGGATATCAAATCTAGGAGGTTGACTTGTACTAGATCTTGTAAGAGTAGAAGATTTGTGTGTAGGGAGATCACTTGAAAGATGTGTGTGACAAGTGACAAGTGGAGAAGGGAAGCCAACCTTGCTTCAGTTTGAGTTTCCCAATGTGAAGCCCATCCTTGACATGAAAAAAAGATAGATTTTGTGTAAGAAAATCCTTAGAGATACGTGTTGACTTGTAAGGGCGTGATAATGACAAGTGAGGTGACTATTATTGGAGAGAAAGAAGTCTTCCAATTTAGTTTCCCTAGGAGCATACCAAATCTAGTTGAGTGACATATGCTAGATTTGGTGGAAACGGAAGTAGTTGAGAGGAAAATGTGAGAAGAAAGGTTTCGAGTGATTTGGAAATGGAAGTGCCGAATCCCATTGGGTTTCCCTAGGTGACCAAATCTAGAAGGAAGATCTTGAAGGGACTTGAAAAAGTGTGTAGATGATTGATTGAGTGATGTGTCAAAAGGAAGCATCATTGGAGATAAGAAAGAAAGGCTTGTGGAAGAAAATGGTTTCAGGTAAGGAGTGTAGCCACCCATGCTATTTTAGTTTTCCTAAGTTTTTCCCAAATCTAGATGATTTTGACACTTGAGATTATGTAAGAGTGTGTAAGGCATGTGTGTAAGAGAGAATGATTGATAGAACTCATAAAAAGAAAATAAGACCATGGATGAGATGAAAAGATTCGGATGACATAAGGAAAAGGGTGTAGCCGAATTGGTGCAAGTTCATTTCCCCAAAACTGATCTTGAGATCTTGGTAAGGGACATATGAGATGATGGATGGGTGTGGAAGAGAGGATGTGAAAGAAATTGGGGGGGGGGGGGGGATAAGCCCATGTGAGGCGCCAGACATGGATGAAAAGGTGAGGAAGAACCCAACCTAAGTGTAAGCTACATTAGGCATGATGTGATCTAGTGATGGAAGTCACTCAAGTGTCTTTCAAAACCCATCAAATGTTAACCCTAAAAAGTAGGGAATGAGTGGCCTAAGAGCCTAGAGTCTCACTTGGCCAAATGGCCTTATGCCCTTGTTCTTTCCCACTTGTTTGTTTCACTTGTTCACCCACACACATCCACCCTACACACGGCAACAAGTTCTCCCATCTCACTCTCACTTTGCTTCTTATTCTTCTATCTTCTAAGCACCAAAATACCCTAAGTTCAATAGAATCAAGCAAGCTTTCTTGAGTGGAAGACTACTTGAAGAGGTAATGCAAAAGCCTAAGCTATTTCAAGAATAGAAAGCTAGGTTAAATCACATGCACAAACCAAGGCCTATATCCTTAATATTTTCTTTTGAAACTATATGCTTATAAACTATTTTCATGGATTATTTTTATATATTTTTAGAGCAAATATTTGCTATTTGGAGTATTGTAAGTGCACTTTTATCTTGATCTTACCATTTCTTGTATATATATTGAGTGAATGTGTTTGTATTGGTTGTTGGATGTATGGAAATGCTAGATTAGGTTTTTCTAAAGGAAATGCTTTGTTGCCATAATAGAAAACCCATGCTTGATCCATATGATTCTTTAGGCTTGAAATTTGAATATGTTGGTGGACCTAGCTAAGTTGTTGTAAAAGAAATGAAGCATGATGATATGATATATGATGATGGTAGAAATGCATGCATGACTAAGATTAAGTTTGTTAAGTGCTTGGAGATGCTAGGCTAGGTTCTCTTGAAAGAAATGTTTTGTTTACTTAGTTAAAAATCTATGCTTAGTCCATATGTTATTGTAGACTTGAATCTATATTATGTTAATGGTTTTAACTAAATTAATGCAAAGGAAAAAGAAGCATATTGATATGGTATATAGTGATAAGAAAATGCATGTGTGACTAAGATAATATTTGTTGGATGATTGGGATGCTAGGATGAATGCTTAAAGAAATGTATTGTATGCTTAGTGATAAATCCATGCTTAGCAAGGTGTATGATTCTAGGCTTGAGATTTACATTTTTTTTTTTTATTGGTGGATTTGGTTACTTTGGTATAAAGGAAAAAGAAAGCATGATTAGTATGAAAAATGGTGACAAAATGCATGCATGTTAAAATGATGTTTGGAGTTGAAAAGAATTTAAATTGGTGCATATATGGGTTTCGGTTTTAAAGGCTTTAGGGTTAAGTTTTTAATTGATTAACTATTCTTTCATATGATGATTGAGCCTTGAATACTTGGAAAGAGTTAGAAGCATGAAAAATTTGGAGGATTCCGTAGCATGATGTTTCGGTTTCACATGTATGATTTAGTGTGCTATTTTGGTGGAAGGAAAAGTGATGAAAATACTAATCCTAAGGACAATAGGGTTCGACAACCTCTCTTAGTGATGATAAAATGGTTTAGTTAATTTTACTAAGGTTTAGTGAGTATGTGAAAGTTAATAGAAGGAAGAAACCCTAAGTAGTAACCAAAGAGGGTCTCGGCCCAACCATGGGGGTAGAGGCTGAGCACCCCACTCGACTCATTAGGCCCAATTTTGTACATATATATGAATGGTGAGTTGAACGATGTGATGTTTGACTTATGAAAGAAGATGGCTAAGTGTGCACTCGAGTTCGTCTCGGGTTTTTACATGATTAGCGTTAAAGGTTTGCATGTCACATGTATGGAGCACAAAAATCATGTTTTTGGAGTCAAACATGTTTTCAAAGGAAAAAAAAATAATTAAAGTTTTTATAAGAACCTCAAAGGCTGGGATGGGGTGGTGTCCTAGTGGAACTCTCTATTCACTCAGGAGTGATTAAAGTTGAGTAAAAACTCCTGGGTCGACGAAGAACAGTCGGCGGACCATGTATGGCTCCAAAAGGTGTCCGGAGTGTGGTCGCACCTAATGCTAGTGGGTGCCATAAAAGCGGTGTTGCTCTCGGCCTCACCATATGAAAAGTTTGTAGTTACTTTGAGAGAAATCCTTGGGTGACGAAAAGTGCAAAAGGGTACGAAACGTATTCACCTAGGTTGACATGGTCATCGGGTGTGACGGTAACTAGCAGGGAGCACACGATGCATAGGAGAACCGTGAGGTGTCCAAAATAAATGGTGACAGGGAAGGTGATACGTAACTCCCGTATCACTAATAAGGACTTTCACGACATGACGGGGAAGACGATACGTAACTCCCGTATAACTGACGTGACAACGGTGAAAGCGATACGTAACTGCTGTCGAGGTCAAAGAATGATATGAATATGATAAGTGGAGCCTAAGATAAGAAATGATGAAAGAAACGAAAAGTTGTTATGAAAAATGGTTTTTAAAGCATGATTCAAAGGAATTTCGTATATGATGAACCATTTTTATGAAAAGTGAGTATATGAGCAAAGATTGAAAGAAAGTCACGTTTTTATAAAAGTCTTCATGAGCATATGCATTTGCTAAGTCATTAGTCACATATGCATGACGCATGTTCTGTTTTTTATTCACTGATATGTATGCTTAAAATGATTTTGTTGAGATAGTTGTGTACTTACTGATATTTCTTGAAATCTCACCCTTTTATATTTCCACTATCATTCCTTGTGGGGACGATAGAAGTTGTTGCAAGAAAAGATGACGTCTACGACTATGAGACTCGGCTAGACTCTCCAGACCACGGATGGTCTAGTGATCTCCCCACTTGTTGATGTGGTCGCGGGGTCAGCATTTAGATGAGGATGTTTACTTACGTTTTATTTAGATTTTAGAGGTTCCCGATGTTTTGGAAGAGTATATATATATTTTTTGGAGACTGATACAGTTAATGATATTTATTAATATGAATTTTATTCTGGGATCTTAAATTTGTTATACCATGTGATGTAAGGCAAAATTTTAAGTTCTTGCCTGATTATAGAATGGCTTGACCTTTTCCGCTGCTAAAATTTCTTATTCATTGCGTTTAGTTTTAAATGCATACTCGAGCGTAAATAAGAACGAGGGGTGAACTTCCTTGTGTTGTTTATCCCCGATGTCTCGGTTTGCGTCCCATCCCAAGCCTGGACGGGGGCGTCGATAGTAGATAAACTAAAATAGACAATATCTTAGTATTTTTCTAAAGATATCCCAATGATGGGAAAATCTTATCACAAGATTTCACACTCTATCCTACCATCCACCCACTAGTCAAACTCCTACCCACTAGTAATTTTTCATTTTCATCCACTAGTCTTAGGTGACTCACTAGGGTTTCTCTATGGGTGACAAGTGTCCAATGTGTGGGCTTGGTGGGTCATGAGTCAATCTTATAGGCTTGTGGGCTTGTTACTCCTTCCTAGGCCCAATGACTCATTCTAAACTTTCAAAACTCCAATCTTAAGCCCATGCCCTTTACCCCGCTCCTCTCAATATTATTAAATTAATTAATTAATCACCTAATAAAAATAAGTGCTCAATCAAATAATACGAAATAAAAATCTCGGGTCGTCACAGGTAGAGTGTTGGTTGATACCTTAGGGGTAAAGAAGTGACTAGAAATTTGAGAATTGATCTAAGCTAAGCCAAGTGTCCACTTAGGTCTTAAAGCACTCATACCCTTCTTAGACTTAGGTGACATGTGATATGACCAAATGCCTATCCAAATCTTGAAATTCCTAGGAGATATGATAAAACTCCATTCGGCTACTCATCCCCCCATCTTATTTCTATTTTAGCTGAAACTCCACAAGGAAAAGTATATTCACTTGCCACTTGTCCAATTTCTTGCCAAAGAAGTGAACTAAAATATAGTAGCAAAAAGACAACATAGAAAGTCAGTTTATGCTTCTCAATTTGCGTAATCTGATTACCTTCTTTGAGTTAGAATAATCCTTCAAAATCTTTTGCTTGTTTGACTAAAACTCCATACTGTTGGCTTTCTAACTTAACCTTTATGCTTTAAGTTTCTAGAAAACATACAAGTTACATATTTCATTTGTGTAGAAGATGACAAAGTTAGGCAAACTTCACATTATTATCCATATCTTGAAATACTATTCACATGAAATGAGATAAAGTGATTTTTTGCTACTCCTTCTTCCACATCCATCCTATTTTGAAATCCTCAGGGAAAAATAGTGTTTGAATCTTTCTCATTTCTCTCACCCATTTCCACTTGTCAACATCTCTCAAAAGTGGAGCTCTAGTATAGAAAAGAAAAAACAGAAATATCAAACATATATCAAACTATATCTATCATTCAGAAACCTTACGATTATCTCCAATCATCACTTGCTTTTGATCATTTTTTCCTTCAAAAGAAAAGGACTAACATGTAGAAATAAAATGATAAAAATCTAAGTCCATGCTCCCTCTAAACCGTAGCTATCTTTGTGCAACAAGACACTTTATACCAAGTATATCCATTGGTTCTTCAAACATATATATACCTATATTTTCAAAAAGTTTCAAAGGTTTACTAAAATAATTCTAAAGAAAACATAATCATGCTAAGCATCAAAATTAAAAAGGAAAAATAAAATTTTGGCTTATCACACCCCCCCTCGCGCGCAACAGTTGTATGCCATTTTCTTTTATTGGACACACAGCTTCATCACGTTAGTCTCCTTCACATGAAAGTTGCCACCCCTAGGTTTCTTTTGGTCTTTCATCTATCTTTTTATACTTATTAGCCCTCATGCATATCTGGATCATCTTATTCCTCTTGAGAAACCTAGTTGCTACCGCAAACCCCATGCTGAATCAACCCCCATGCGTCCTCTCTATGACGACCTGAGATTTTTGTCTCTTATTATTTTATTTAAGTAATTATTTTAATAATAATATTGGTAATTTAGAAGAGTGAGGATGAAGGCTTGGGTTTAGGATTGAAGCCTTTAAAACATAACTTAAGTTAGTAGGCCAAGAGAGGAGTAACAAGCTCACAAGCCCATGAGTTTGACCCATGACCCACCAAGCCCACACAAGGGATACATGTTATCGGTGCCCCAGCTTGCGCTTGGGATGGTACACAAACCGAGACATTGGGGATGAGCATCACAGAGAAATTCACCCCTCGTCTTATCGTGTACTATTTTTTATTTTTAAAAAAAAAAATAGAGAATAAAGATTTTCGTAGTGAAAAAAAGTCAAACTTTTCTAATCGTATGTCACATGGCTTAACAGACAATATCCCAAAAGATTTCATTACTATTAATATAAACATAAAGATCTTCCATAATTGTTCATTCCTCTAAAACAACGAAAGCCCAAAACATAATGAGTAAATACAAAATTTGCATAGAAGATTCCCTTCCCTTTCCTTTTTAATCCATGGACTCTTTCTTTATCCCCTTAAAATCAGGACCATAACGAAGACGGTCCAGATCTAAGATTGGCCCTACCTCACAACTCATCCCGAAGGATGACTCGTACAGGCATCCCAAGTACAAGGAATCATCTATGCCAAGGACCAAATAACACCTAGTAGGGCAAAAATCCGCCAAAATATAAGTAGTTACGGGTAGTGACTCCGCCACCCATCGGCCTAGTAAGCCGAGAGTCACCGGCTCAAAAGTAACAGGCTCAGTTAGGCCCTTGGGGGTCCATGATGTCGTCCCTGGAATCATACTAGACGGGGTCGTCATCACCTGTAACTACTTCTACCGTCCCAAAAGAGGGACGATAGTGGAGAGATAAAAAGGTGGGTGAGATTTCAGGGGAAATCTTAGTAAGTACATTTATATCTCAACAAAAGCATTTTAAGCATACACTTCAATGAATAACAAACAAAATTCTATACGTTATGCATTATGGGACTCATGACTATACTTATGCACATGCTCATGCCATTTCTTTTCAACTCATTTTCTTTATTTCTTTCATGTGTTTGCTTGTAGCCTCATAAAACAAAACGTTTGGACTCTTTTCAAAATTCATTTTTCACAAATGCTTTTCATTTTCTCTTATCTTAGTGCCACTTATCATATCATCTCATATATGGCCCGAAAGCTCATCTTTTCGTCATGAAATCTTGTTGGACATCTTACGGTTCCCCTATGCACCGTGTGTTCGTGCTAGTTACCGTAGCACCCGGTGACCGTATCAAACCTAAGTAGCTACGTTTTGCGCCTTTTTGCGCTCTTCATCACTCGACGATTGATCACTCACCGAGAAATTACAAACTTTTCTGTATCGGTGAGGCAAAAGCCAACATCGTCCTGTATGCATGTAACGACCCCAAAATTTTAGAGTATTTTTCTGTGCCTAATTATACTAAGGTGGCTTAGTAATCTAGGTAAATGGGTAGCTAGTGCCTTAAGAAATGGACTTGAGAGTTCAAGGGCCTTAAGACCATGGCATGAGCTTGGGCCTAAGTGGGGGAGAGAAAGAGCCCATGGGTCCATAGGAGGAGGTCCATAAGACAACTCAAGCCCAAGCTTGGTGACACATGTCAAGCTAGGAAGAGTTTAGCAATTTGAGCCAAGACTAGTGGTTGAGAGAAGGAAGTTCTAGTAGGTGAGACTAGTTGACTAGTTGTTTTGTTAGAAGAAGAAAGGAAAAGCCATGAGTGGAATCCATCTTGTCCTACCTAGGTAAGTGTGTGAAGTGTAGGATTTTGCTAAATTAGTCAACATAGGATCCTACCATATCTAGCAAAATCATGTGGAAAGGATTTGAGAAGACTTGGAGATGGGAAGAGAGGTGAAGGGTTTCGGTGAGGGCCTTGGCCGAATGGCCTTGGGTTTTGCTTGCCTAAAACCTTTCCAAATCTAGGGGAAAGGACATGAGGGGATTGTGAACAATAGGATGAGACTTGGTGTGTAAGAGAAGTGACATGAGATGGGAAATGATGGAGCAAAAGTGGAAAGAAAGGGGTGAAGGTTTCGGTCATGCCTTAGCCGAACCTCTCCCTTCCTTGTTTGACTTGCTTGCCACCAAATCTAGATGAATATTTGTGTAAGAGTGACATGACAAGTTTGTGTGAGGTGTGAGGTGAGTGATTGATGGAGGAAGCATGTGACAAAAGTAGAAGGGGAGTGAGATGAGGGAAGGATTCGGATGAGATGAGGAATGGAGGGATCCGAAACCTCCTTTGGGGGTTTTCCCAAAAATGGATCCTCAAATCCATTTGAATGACTTGTGAGGGGATAGTAGGGGAGACAAGAGGGGATGTGAAGTGATGGAAAGGGGTTGGAACCCTAGGGTATGTGGCCGGCCATGAGAAGGAGAAGAGAGAGCATAATCTCCAAAACCTAGGATAGGATGGATTAGGGTTGATGTGATCAAGTGATGGGAGTCACTCAAGAGTATTTCAAGTCCATCACAAGTCACTCAAGCATAGGGGAATGAGTGGCCTAGAAGCTAGCCAAATGCCTTGGCCGAATGGCCTAGTTCCTTCACCTTTTGGACTTGCACTTTTCGGACACACACACACACCTCTCCCTTCTTGGCATCCCACGGCACTCTCCCATTTCTCTCCACTTGGTTTCACTTGTTCTCACCACCTAAACACCCAAACACACCAAACTAAGAAGGAGAAGGAAGTAGTGTGGGTGGAAGAAGAAGAAGCCTAGAAGAGGTAAGTAACTTAGCCATTTCAAAGCAAGAACTTAGAAGCATGAAAGAGAACCTTAAGACTATGCCTTTTAAAAAGGGGGCCTTTCTTTTAGAAATAATAAACTTTTAGCACAACCTAACTAAGCATTTCTTTTGTTTTCAGAAGTTTTATAAGCTAGCTAGGAAGACAAGTAAGTACCTCCTTACTATACCTTTAGCAATTTCCGTATATTTTAAAGTGAATGTGCTTGAATGTGTGAGAATATGTTTGAATATGTTTTATTGTTTGGTTACTTGCTCAGAAATGCCATGATGAATATTTAAGAGTACAAATGTTATCTTGATGAGGATTCATGTGTAAAACCTATAGTCTTATTGGGTAAACGATTTTGAGATGATGATGATTTTGATGGTTCGATGAGAAAAAGTATGCATGCATGAGGCTATCGAGTTAGTTGAATGTTGGTGAATATAGGATATATGCATATTATGAAATTGGGGGAGCATCTTTGTAAATATTGTGCATATAGAAATGCCATGCTAGGATGAAATATGTATGAAGCATTGGTGGAAAAATAGTTGTAATAATTTTTGGAAGATGTTGATGTTATTATTGCTTAATGAGTATGATAATGCATGCTTGTGGAGTTATATTTTGGAGAAGTTCTAGAAGAGAAAAATTATGAAGTTTTAATCTCTTATTTACTTTATATTCATGTTTGGATATTTTGGAGAAATAGAAGTATGGGTATTGGGAGAATGACATGTATGGGTTCGGGTTCACCTAGATCGTTCAAGTAGTACCTTAGTGGAAAGGCTAAGAGAAGAAAACGTTAAGGCTTGAGGACCTTATAGGTTTCGGGTTTGACCCTATTAAGGCTAGGAAACTATTTTAAAAAAATTTCGAATTTAGGCGAAATGGTGTTAGGGAGATCAAAGGAAGAAGAAAACATCAATAGGAAACAAAGTAGGGTCTCGACCCAAACCCTAGGGGTGAATGCCGAGCACCCCACCTCCCCCTAATGCTTTTGTTTAGATATTTTTCCCATAAGTACGAGTCTATGGTATAAGGATTTGAAAGAAATACGACTATACGTGTGTACTCGGGTTCGTCTCGAGTTCTTGCATCCACAAGGTCAAATGTTGCATGTCACATGCATAAGCACGAAAAACCTATGTTTTTAGTAAAGAATGTTTTCGAAAGAAGAAAAATAAATTTTTAGAAGAACCCCAAAGGCTGGGACGGGGAAGTGTCCCAGTGGAACTCTCTGTTCACTCAAGAGTGTTTAAATTGAGTGAAAACCCCTGGGTCGACGAAGAACAGTCGGCAGACCATGTATGGCTCCACATAGGTGTCCGGAGCATGGTCGCACCTAATGCTAGTGGGTGCCCTATAAGCGGTGTTGGCCTCGGCCTCGCCATCTGATAAGTTTGTAGTCGCTTGGAGAGAAATCCCCGAGCGACGAATAGCGTGAAAGGACGCGAAACGTATTCACTTAGGTCGACTTGGTCGCCGGGTGTGACGGTAACTAGCGGGGAGCACACGGTGCATAGGGGAACCGTGAGGTGTCCAAAATAAGAAGTCATGACGAAAAGAAAAGGGCCTTCGGGCCATATATGATGAGATATGATAAGCGGCGCCTAAGATAAGAAAAGATGAAAAGTTTTCGAATAAGAGTTTTCCCGAAAGAATATGCATCAAAGAAGTTTTGCTATGCGTTTTGAACAAGTATGATTTTGGAAATTGAGAATAAGAAAAGAGATATGAATTTTCGTCACGAGCATGTGCATCAGTCTAGGCATAAGACCCATGTTAATGCATACGTAAGAAAATTTGTTTGTTATTCACCTTACTATATGCCTAAAATTGCTTCTGATAGAGTATAGATGTACTTGCTGAGATTTCTCTCGAAATCTCACCCCACTCTTTGTATCCCCACTATTGTGCCCTCTCGGGGACAATAGACGTACTTGCAGGTGAGGATGGATCAGAAGGGTACGACCCCGGAGATGACACGTCGGACCCTCGAAGGTCCGATTGAGGCCGCCCTTAAGGGGCCAGTACCACTAGACCGCCCGGGTCAGTGGGAGATAGAGTCACTGAAGGTGACTATGTACAGTTATGTTGGGCTACGCCCTTCAGGGTGTTGTTTAGTGTTAGGGATGGACGAGTCCCTCCACTTGGGGCGCGTTTTTGGAACTCCTTCTAGGGCGATATGTGAGGTAGGGCCTAGCCTGGATTTGGACCGGCTTCGCTGGGGCCCGAACCTTAAGAAAGTGAAGAAGGAACCCGTTGGATGAACATACGGGCAGTGTTAAGACCCGTATTGTATTTTGATGCCCTGTATTATTGTTTTTGGAAGAAGTCTTCCCGCCTGTGGGAAGCACTATTTTGGTTTCTTGGACAAGTGATGTAAACATTAAATCCTGGCTATGTTTAATATTATGTTTGGGATCCGTAGTCTAACCATGTGATGTATGTTATTGACGGCTTAGCCTTTTCATTCTGCTGCGAAAGAAAAAAAAAAAAAAACTAAATGCATGCTATGACGAGGGGTGAGCTTCCTTGTGTTGTTCGTCCCCGACGCTTCTATTCACGTGCGATCCCAAGCGTGGGTTGGGGCGTCGACAATGCACCCACTAAGGAGGGTACAAGATTTAATTTGACACTTTAAAATTGATTGGAAGAAATTTGGAGTCAAATGATGAAGGAAAGCCCTAGAACTAGGAGAATTCGGCCATGATGGGTTGGAGATGTGCCCAATATCCCACTTCAATCCTAGGCCCAAATTTGAGTATAGAACATGATGACTAAGTAGGAAAATTATGAAGTTATCCCAAAAGAGGGAGAAAAGAAAATGAAATGTGAATGCACTCGAGCTTGTCTCGGGTTCTGTATGAAGTTAAGTGAGCATTGCATGTCCCATGCATTAGTCATGAAAAGAAGGCTTTTGAAGTCAAGCATGTTTTTAAGAAAAAGGAAAAGAAAAGAAAAGATTGAATTTTTGAAAGAAAAGAAAAGAAGTAAAGTTTTATAAGAACCCCAAAGGCTGGGATGGAGAAGTGCCCCAGTGGAACTCCCTGTCCACTCAGGAGTGATTAAAGTCGAGTGGAAGCCCCTGGGTCGACAAAGAACAGTCGGCGGACCGTGTATGGCACCAAAAGGCGTCCGGAGCGCGGTAGCACCTAACGCTAGTGGCGCCTAAGAAAGAATGAAAGATATGAAATGTTTTAAAGAAATGTTTTGAAAAATAATGATGATACGAAAAGAAGTTTGAAAGAAGAAATCTGCATGAAAGTTTTATGAAAAGAAGTCTGAAAGAAGCAAGTCTGTTTAAGAGTTTTCATGAGCATGTGCATGAGTCAGTCATTCATTGCATGTGCATTAGTTAAGAATGTTTTGTTCACTTATCTGTATATTTGAAATGTTCTGGTTTAAGTGTTAGTGTACTTGCTGAGATTTCTCCCGAAATCTCACCCCCTTTTATTATCTCTACTATCGCTCCCTTGGGAACGATAGAAGTCATTGCAGGACATGATGGATCTCTGGATTACGACTCTCAAGAAGATGGGTCGAACCCTCATGGGCCCGACTAAGGCTGAGATTGCCGGGCCAGTGACCCTAGACCTGTTGGGTCAGTGGGCGGTAGAGTCGCTTCTTATGGCGACGTATTTTTTTGACGACTTACGCCCTACGGGGTGCTGTTTGGTGCTAGGAGTTGATGGGCTCCTCCACATGGGACGCCTGTTTACATCATCCTCTGGGATGATGTGTGACGTAGGTCCAGGACTGAGTCTGGATAGCCTTCGTTATGGCCCAGACTTTAAGAAGATAAAAGAAGAACCCGCCTATTAGTATGGTTGGCAGAGGGAGGAGTGGATCGGCAACACCTTTATTTTGTAGTCACTGATGTGGTTTGTGGAGAATCTTCCCGTTGTTTTGGAAAGTACTTTTGTATAAAACTATTTACATTAGTGACATTATCTTGATATATGTATATGAATATGATGTTTAATTTGGGTTTTATTTCGTTAACCATGTGACGTGCGACAAGCGTAACGTTTTGTCATTTATTTATGGCTTGACCTTTTCTGCTGCGATATAATGTACAAAAAAAAGGGGGAGAGAAGTATATCCGTGTATGAAAAAAAAAAAATAATAAGGCTCTCACACGTAAAGATGAGGGATGACTTCCTTGTGACGTTCGTCCCCGGCGTCGCAATTTGTGTACGAACCCAAGCGCAAACTGGGGCGCCAACATATTACACATGTGATCATCATTCCTTTCAAATATGTCATGAATATTCAATTAAAGAATAAGTTAAAATTAAACAAACCCTAGCCCTAAATAGGTCTAGGCCAAAATTCTTGATAACTAAAGGCCCATTTTTCATTTTCTTTCCTCGTGTCCAACTTGCATTTTTCTTAATATAAAAATACTTAATAATTAAATCATGGTTAATAGTACTAGCCGAAATATCGATATAGTTTATGAAATTGTTTTTCTCAATTACCTTTCATCAAAAAAATTTCTTGCCATACCTACTACATGCCTTCAAATATTCCTAAAAATTCAAAGAGTATACTTTCCTCATTTCTCCAAAAAATTAGGATATAAAGCATTTCATCTATTAGAAATCAAAACTCAAAATTCTCCCAAAAAACTTTGTATGGCCGAGAACCATATATTTTTAAAAGTACAATTTCTATTCTCCAAACATATCATGCTATAGATTAAATCACTTAACTAAAATTCTCAAGTTTATTCCTTGAGTTCTTTCCTCAAATCTTTTACTATATGTCTTTACAAGTATCTCTTGAACTAAATCTTAAGTTATCAGCATAGATAAACATAAAGAAATTATAACCTAAGCACTCATCAGTCAAATATTAAAATAAAATATCCATTAACCACTTATCAATCAAATAATGACAAAGGTACTCTTTAAGCAAACAAATAGCAAAATAAAACACGAAATAACAAGTTCACCATGAATATATACAAAAATACTAAAATTAAGTTATAAAAGCACTTACAACTTTTTAAAGGATAAACTAAAGAAACCTCCTTGTGAGAGAAAAGTTTTCCACTAAATCCATGAAGAAAACCCATTCAAGTGTGTTACGGAAAAGTGTTTGGAAGGTGAGGAAAATGAAGAAAAGAGATGGAGAGATGAGGGGAAGGTCTTGGCGAGTTTGGAAAGAAATAAGTGAGTGTGTCCAATATGTGCTTGGTCAACTCCTATGGAAAAAGAAATAGCAAAATCTCAACCCATGTTAAACCATGTCATGTGTCCACTTAGGGTATTAGAGTACTCATACCTCTTTTAGACTTAGTTTGCATGATATGACCAAGTCCTTATCCCAAATCTTGGAAGTTCTAGAAAATAAGACAAAGTCCCCTTTGGCTACTCCATTCCCACCTTATTTTATTTTATCCGAAAGTCATCAAAGAAAAATCACTGTTTTGTCTTCAAATAATCACTTGCCATTTGTCCAATATCTTGCCAAAGAAGTAAGACAAAGTGAAGGAACAAAAGTCAATTTTGCAAGTCGGTTCATACACCCCACAAATCCTCCAATCCGATGCTTCCAATGGGGTGGGAATATTCTCAATATTCTTTGTTTGTTTGACTTGAATTCCCATGCCATTGGTTTTCTAAATCAACCTTTCATGCTTGAGTTTCTTGAAAATACACAAGCCATATATTTCCATTGTATAAAAAAATATAAATTTAGGCAAACATCAAATCCTTGTCCATCCTTGAAATACTATACATACAGATAAAGACACATATAACATTCGGTTATCCCCCTTCCACTTCTATCATTTTCGAAATTCACAAGAGGAAAAAGTGCTTAATATTGCTTAGCTCTCTTCTCCACTTCCACTCGTCACTATCTCTCAATAGGTAAATTCTTGTAAAATAAGAAAACAAAAGTTTTAGGTATATGCCAAACTGAAACCACTAATAAGAAATCCCATGTCTATCTCCAATCATTACTTATCATTGGTCACTTTCTTCCTCAAAATAAATGGACTAATATAAAAATAGCAAAAACCTATGTTGGTTCTTCCTTAGAATCCATCCACTCCATTGGTCTCAAGAAGGAATATTTCTTACTTGATTCACTTGATTTCTTATACCAAGCTTACCTACTTCATTCTCCATGCCTTATCATCTTGAAATTCTAAAAAGACATATGAAATCTCAATATGTCAAGTGTTCCAATTGATTTTCTATAACAAGTAGACATCTCTCTTTGTGCACTCTCAAAATCAAAACCCTCCAAAACAAGAGAATAATGCTCTTCACTTGCATCTCTCTACTTTTCAAGCATAGCTCCTTTGGAATTTCATATTTATATACATATATATATATATATGTATATATATCTTACACAAGAAAAGCCCAAAATAAATAGTGAATATATTTTCAAAAAGTTTCAAAAAATAACTAAAATGATTCTAAAGAAAATGTAACCATTCCAAGTATGAAAAATCTAATGGAAAAGAAATTAAGTTATCACAAGACGGATAGCCAGTCAACACCTAATAGTAATGAAATATATTTAGTAATTAATTATATTAATACTCAATATAATATATAACTAATACTATACTATTGTATATGTTAGTTGATGCATCGTCCTCTCAATGCATCGTGTCTTTACTCGTGGTATCTCTTTAGAAAAAATTTGAAGATAAGAAAAAACCAAAGTCACCATTCCTGAACATTCCTCTGGGGGGAGTGAATGATGGTGTGTAGCATTTTCCTCTTATATTGATACACTAGTCTGAGCATATTTCCCTTTTCTGTGCAATCATGGCAAGATGTTCCTAATGAGATTAAGGATCATGTTCGGAACCATATTTTGGTGAGATAACTTTACGAGTATATCTTTTCCACCTCAATAAGTATGTCATATTTTTTACTTAATTCACTTATTAGGATGAGTCCTACCTCGATTTTACTCATAGCAAGGATTTGAGAATTGTGAATGGACTGATGGCTACATTATTCTATCATCACAAGGATCGATGTCATGAGCACTTCAGGAAGTTTGAGACGTTGGAAGAGGTTGCAAAGTTACCTTTCTAGAAGGTGAAATATTGTGATCTTTTCGTAAGTCTTGATTACCAAGTATTCTAGAATAATTAGTTATTTACATTTATATCAGTTCTAAATTAGCACTAACATTATTAATTAATTTTGTAGAGCTTAAGTTTGATAAATGCACATAATAGGTTCGCTCTCACTATCCACCATTGTGTCGATTCAAGGTCGTTCTACCGTCTTGCTGATGAGATGGTAATTAATAACTTCTAAAAATTCATCTTTTTTTTATATACATTTATTTAATTACTAACATTAATTAATGTAGTGACTATCCTGAAAATATTTACCCCATTCATGTCTATGTTGCAGCTCACATTAATAAATGTAGTGAATGGATGGATCCTTCCGCTAGAGAAAGTTATGTCAGCAGCATTAGTTTTGTTAAATTCATTATGCAATATTTGAATAATTTATATATTTATGGAAGTACTCGGGACCAAGTCTGGCATGGTCAGAGGTTTGGGACGTTCACTCAAGCATTCCACAGGTTCATCTTCCACGAGCTCCTCGACTTCACAGATTAATAATCTCACCAAAGATTTAGAAACAGCACGACAAGAAAACGAATATATGAGGTCTAGTTAGTAGGAGTTGAAGTCTCTCTTGGAGCAACATTCTGATTGTTAGACGCGTATGTAGAAGAAACAAATAAACCAGGAGGAAAAAATGTGCAATGCAATCTATGAACAAGTGCTGAGCGAGATGTCGGTCTAAATGGAGCGTGTGATGTCACTGTAGCAAGATCGTAGTGAAAGAGAAAAAAAAAAGATAAATTTTATCACTTTTATTAATATATGTAACTTTTAGTATTTAATTTTGATATGATATAAGACATTGTATGTTATTAAATTGATTATATAATATGATACAATTTGTATGTTTTTTAATTTTAAAATTTTTTATTTCTGATTTGCACGTTTAAATGTAAATATCAAACATTCAAACATTTGTTCATATTTGAACAAACATTCAAATGTAAATAAATAAATTTGTAAGAGAACGTCCGAACGTTCCGCACAACATTCAAATGTACTCTCCCACTAATGAACTAAACATTCGAACGTTCAACAAATTAACATTCAATCATTTCAAGGTAACATCTGAACGTTGTGCAAGTAACGTCCAAATATCACCATTGTACTTAACGTTCGGATGTACACACGTTCGAACAATGATTTAAAGTACATAAAATTATGTCGTTTAAATGTAAATCTGGTGGGTTTATATTCGAATGTCATTTTTGATAGTTGAATGTTATTTACTGTGACACATTTTGATTGTCACAAAAAATTTGAATGTTCAAATGTTACATCAAATGAAAGACCTCCAACTGTCACAAAAAAAAATATTTGTGTCGCAATTTTTTTTTGAATAGTAAACCATCATAAATACTTATCTGTGATGCACTTTAGGTGACGGTTGTCATGACAGTTTCTAGCTCTCACAAAAAAACTCTCGTGATGGTTTGGTCATTTTTTGGACGATTTTGTCTATCATTAAAGACCAAATGTGTTGTAATGATAGCATGTTAATTAGTTTATCTTCTCTGGAAAAATGTTTTACTATTGCCAAAGGAAGACTTCATAAAGCTGGTTCGATGCCATTCCTCTTTCATTTTTGATGCTGCAAGATCAGGGAATGTTGAATTTCTTATTGTAATTATATGCTCTTTTCCTGGTCTCATATGGAGGGTAGATGAGAAAAACTGAAGTATATTTCACCTCACTATTAAATAAAGGCAAGAGTGTATTCAATCTAATATATGAGCTGGGCTCTATCAAGGATATCATAGCACTCTATATTGACAAAGACAATAACAATACTTGGCTACTGAAATAGCTCCTCTAGACTGACTATATACCATATAAGGAGTAGCACTCTAAGTGAAACAAGAGTTATTGTAGTTTAAAGTTCTCTACATTATTGAAGTTTTCTTTTCTTCTAGCAATATATACCAATACATACATAAATATATATATATAATTATATCCGTCACACTTTCACTTGCCAACTACTAGATAATTACACCTTGATCATTACAAGAGATAGAAAAGATTGTTTAGCCTTCATACATAGAGATGACGAACTTAGATGAAAATAATAGACCTGTAGATACTCCCTAGGGATTATTTACAAAGTCATGACAATTAAAAAAAGAAGGGGAAAATGGATGAAGGACACATCAAACTATAGAATACTTGTAGCAACATTGATTGCCACTAACGTCTTGATCGCAACTTTTACTATACCAGGTGGCAACAATCAAGACCTAAGCACTCCTATTTTCTTGAAAAATAAACGGTTTATAGCATTCTTCATATCAAACGCAATTACATTGCTCTCTTCCTCGATTGAAATATTGATATTATTGTCAATTCTCACATCACATGATGTAGAAAACGGTTTCCTTTAGTCATTACCAGCAAGGTTGTTATTTGGACTGACAACACTCTTCATCTCTATAGTAGGCATGGTAGTAACTTTCAACACAACTTGCTTTCTAGCATATGATAGTGAAATCGCAAGTATTCTGATTATTATAATAGGCTTGGCTAGTATCCCAGTTACATTATTTTTTATTTTACATTATAGACTTTGAGCTGATATATTTTGCTCAACGTATGGGTCTAGGTTTCTTTTCTAACCACATGAACGTAGACTTTTCTAGGAAGAATACAACTAGGCAATTGACTTGCAAAAAATCCAAAATGCAAGAAAAAAAAAAGGAAGGGTTTTGTTCAAGGTAGTGATGTGATTTTGCACTGTGATGGCTGGACGAAAATAGAATTATTCCATCAAGACTTCAATTCTATCTTCATAATTGATGACTAGATTTAGTGATATCTTTTTTGTTATTTATATTGGTTATAAATTGTACTTTGCATTTCCAAATCCAAAGTTAGTTTGGTTGTAGTCAATCGGTACCATTTAGTAAGAAGTTCCATTTGTCAAGTAATGTGCCCATCCATAAGTAAACGGTGTCTGTGTTGGCAATTTTGGGTGTCACTACTAGCTACACTGAGCTCTTCCCACTTGGAGTCCACAGCAACTCTACTATGAAATAGGTAGCTATATCATCTTGTTTCCATTTTGGGATCGGTAGGTGCTTGATGAGTGCACAAAAATGCACTCTAAATACTCTATTTAAATACTAAAAGAAATGAGAAAATAATGGATATAACTAATGTTATTAAAATTAATGGTCATTTATCTTGAGATAGATATAAACATGATTTAATATATTGATCAGAATATAAAATGCCATATTCTCCTCTCTTAATGTTTAATACTTTATTCTTATTTGATGCCTAAATATACTCATTATTCTTATATTTTGATTTAGGACACAAATAGAGACATTAGGAGCAAATGAAGATAATTGCGGAATTTTAGACAATTTTGACATCCTTTTGTAATATGGATACAACTCTCTCATCCAATCTCAGATTGAGTTGATTCAAGATGATATAGAACCGCAAGAGAAATATCTATAATTTTTATGTTTTATGTTTGAAGAGATATCCACTCAATCTAAGACAAAGTCGACCATCAAGTGGACGCACATGCACTTGACGTTCTTGGATATTTTTCAGCTACTTGCATCAAATCCAAATGTCATCATAATATTTTCCAGCAAGTACTCCTACACCAACTTGGAAATTCAATGATCAATTCATATGCAAGATGAAGTGCACTAAAGTTTCTTCAAGACAAATTATTTGACCACAAGATATTAAGTCATACAAGACAACTAATGGATAGAGAAGCAAAATTGAAACACTCAACCTACAAGCAAAATCCAGCTCATGCATAGTAAGAAAACAAATGATCAAAATGACAACTCACAAATCATTTGGATTCAAGAATGGCACATGGCAAAACAAGTTGAAATTGTGATGATTTTGTCATGACAACTTGCATGAAGGATGCTTATAAATAGAAGGGAGGGGTGTGTGTTCTAAAACCATACTTAGTGTGCTTGGATGCTTTGGAAGAGACATTGTTTTTGAGAGCTTGAGAAAAGAAAAAAAAACTAAAGAACAGAGAAGAAAATAATGGTTGGCTCTTCCATATTATCCCTTGAAGAATTTTTGTTGCATATTTTCAATATGTGTAACTAATTTTCTAGTAGAGTTAGGGATGAATTTGTATATATGATGGTATTTATAATTGTTTTTGATTCATATATGTGTTCTTCAAATATTAAACTCTTTTGTTTAGTCATTCGAAATTTATTATAAATGTTTTCGTCACCAAATAATCTAAGAATTTATTTCATTTATAGATTCAGTCATGCTTTTTCTATTGAATGCAATAATTCTTTGATTATGTTTGATTCAATTGGTTATCTATTTTAATTTAATTCTCTGCTGCAATATTACTCTACGAGTATATTGTCGACGTTGAATTTCCTTAATATCGATAACAATTCCTGTTCTTATATTGCGACGAATGATTTTTCGAAAGATTACATTAGATTTAAATCTGGTTATTAATGTTTTATTTTTCGATTGAAAATTTGGACATAGAATTTTCAATTGAGTTATTAATGAATCGAAAATAATTAAAATACCAATTATATACAAAGGATTCTCGATGCTCTACTTTTCGTCTCATTTTTATACTGTTCAAATTACTCATTTAGTTTTAATTTACGTCACACTCTAAAATTTACTTTCGCACTCATCTAAATCTTTTTGTTAATTTCATTACTGTTCTTCAATCTTTCAATCCATCTCTCTGTGGAATCGACACCCCAAAGCTATACTGCAAACGACCGCGTTATTCTTTGGGCGTAATCAAATTTTGGCGCCGTTGCCAGGGAGACGGCAGAAGAATTTGTAGTTTTTTTTAGTAGTTTGTAAAAAAAAAAAAAAAAAGAGCGGTAGCTTCGTTCATTTTCTTTTTAGCTTTCTGCATCTTTATTTTATTTTACTTTTCTTTTTGTAATTTTTTTTTCAGTATTACGCTTTTCTTTACTTTGCATGCGCAGGTATAGAGACGCTTTTGGACGGTTTGCTAGTAGACCCATGCTAGAATCAGATTCAGAATCTAATTTTTCTAATCGCTTGTTTGATAATTCTTCCAATTCTGACGCGATGAGTGAACACGTGAACCAACCTGTTAGAACCCTCCAAGATTATTTTCATCCCGCACGAACAGCCACACCATCCTATATTATGTTCTCACCTAATGTTCGTCATGTAGATTTTAAAACAGGAATGATACAATTACTTCCGACTTTCCATGGTCTAGAAAATGAAAACCCCTATGTTCATATTAGGAAATTTGAGGAAGTAGTTGCAACATTCCACAGTCAAAATACCACTGACGAAACGGTAAGACTAAAGTTCTTTTCTTTTTCTTTGAAAGATAAAGCTAAAAGTTGGTTGTATTCACTAAGACCACGGTCTATTGGAACATGGAGTGAGATGACTCAAGTGTTTTTCAATAAATACTTTCCCCAACATAAGACCAATGCTTTAAAAAGACAAATCTCTACCTTTGCACAAAAGGATAGTGAGACTTTGTACCAGTCTTGGGAAATATTTAAAGAATTACTGAGTATATGTCCCCACCATGGATATGAGAATTGGCGCTTAGTGAGTTATTTCTATGAAGGGCTTACGCCCAGGGAATGTCAATTTGTGGAAATGATGTACAATAGAGAATTTTTACAGAAAAATCCCGATGAGGCCATAGAGTACCTCAATGAGCTTGCTGAAAAAGCTCATACTTGGACTGGACCTAGTGCTACTGATAGCACAAACAGGTCACGACCTACAGGAAACTTGAGTGGTGGTATTTACCATCTAAGGGAGGAGGATAACCTTAAGGCTAAGGTTGAAATTCTCACCAGAGAATTAGAGTTATTGAAAACCAAAAACTCAAAACCAACACACATGGCTAATCATGCAAAATCTTTTAGACCATGTGTTGTCTGTGGTGGGATAGATCATCATGCCCAAGAGTGTCCTACACATACTAACATGAATAGTATGTATGAGGAACAAAGTAATGCTCTGAGTATGTACAAAAAGCCCTTCACACCTTACTCTGAAACCTATAACCCAGGATGGCATAATCATCCCAACTTCAACTGGAAGTCTGAAAACCAGTAGCCTGCACAACCCTCTATATCATATCCTGCACCATACCATGCACCTCAATCTTCTAGAAATTCTTTAGAAGATACTTTGCATACTTTTATTGAAATACAGGGTAAGACTAATCAGAAATTTGAATATTTGATTATGCAGGTTGTCGAAGAAAATAAGGAAATCAAGAGCCAGGTGTCTAAAATAATGAGTTCATTGACTATGAATGAGAAATGTAAGTTTCCTTCCCAAACTCAATCTGTACCTCATGGTCAACATATGGCACAAGGAGATCTGAAGGACGTAAATGCTATTGTGACACGAAGTGGTAAGTCTCTACGTGATCCAATAATAGACAAAATAAAAGATGTAGAGAAAGATCAAGATAGCAGCAGTCCTGAACTTCCCAAAGAACTTGAGGTAACAAAAGCCGATGAACTTGAAGTAACAAAAATCTTGGTAAAGTAGCTTTTCCTCAAGCATTAAAGTCAAGCAAACAAACTCTGGTTCATAATAATGATATTTTGGAAAATCTTAGACAGGTAAAAATTAATCTTCCTCTTTTGCATGTAATTAAACAAGTTCCTACTTACGCAAAAATTCTCAAAGATTTGTGTACAGTTAAGAGGAAGCATTATGTGAAGAAGACAGCATTCTTGACAGAGCAAGTTAGTGCTCTAATTGAACAGCGGATTCCCCCTAAGTACAAGGATCCTGGATGTCCAACCATCACATGCAACATTGGCAATCATGAGCTTGGACAGGCCTTGCTAGACTTAGGGGCTAGTGTAAATTTGTTGCCATATTCTATTTATTTGCAATTAGGATTGGGAGAAATCAAACCAATTTCTGTGGTATTGCAATTGGCTGATCGTTCAGTCAAAGCACCACGGGGTGTGGTAGAGGATGTTTTAATTCAAGTTGACAAATTTTACTATCTTGTTGATTTCTTAATTCTAGATACTAGTTTTGCTGTAGAAACCACCTCTAAAATTCCATTAATTTTAGGTAGACATTTTCTTGCTACTTCTAATGCTCTTATCAATTGCAAAAATAGATTGATGAAACTCTCTTTTGGCAATATGACTCTTGAGGTAAATATTTTTCATATTGCAAAACATCCAGAAGAGGATGTCCAGTGTCATCAGGCATACATGATTGACTCACTTATAGAAAGGGACGTTCTTACAACTCATGACTCAGATCCCCTTGAATACTTTATTGTTAATTTTGAATTTAATCCTATAATTGATTCATCTGATGTAGTTGACATTTGTACTATTTTTGACAGAACTCATGATTATAGCACACAGGCATAGCAACCAAAGTTTGAGAAGTTGCCTGAAAAAAGAGAAAGACAGATTCCTTCAAGTAGGGAAGCCCCTAAAGTTGAATTAAAATCCCTACCTAAGGATTTAAAGCATGTTTTCCTTGGTCCAGGTGATACTTTTCCTGTTATTATTTCATCTGAATTATCTGAGTCCCAAGGTGAGAAATTAATTCGAATTTTATGCAAGTATAAATCAGCCCTAGGATGGAGTATTGCTGATATAAAAGGCATTAGTCCCCTGATCTGTAATCATAAAATAAATTTAGAGGAAGGAACTAATCCTCGAAGAGACCCCCAGCGTAGACTTAATCCCACAATGAAAGAAGTTGTGAAAAATGAAGTACTGAAACTATTAGATGCAGGAATGATATATTCTATTGCTAATAGTAAATGGGTAAGTCCTACGCAGGTTGTTCCTAAAAAGTCAGGGGTAACTGTGATAAAAAATGATCTTAGAGAATTAGTCCCTACAAAACTGGTGACTGGTTGGCGGATGTGCATTGATTACAGAAAATTAAATGCCGCCACACGAAAAGACCATTTTCCACTTCCTTTTATTGATCAAATTCTCGAGCGGGTGGCTGGTCATCCTTTTTATTGCTTTCTGGATGGTTATTCTAGTTATTATCAAATTGAAATTGCATTAGAAGACCAAGATAAAACCACTTTTACTTGTCTTTTTGGTACTTTTGCTTTCCGCAGAATGCCATTTGGACTGTGTAATGCTCCAGCTACTTTTCAACGTTGCATGATGAGTATTTTTAGTGATATGGTTGAAAAGTGCATGGAAGTTTTTATGGATGACTTGACTGTTTTTGGATCTTCTTTTGATGCATATTTAATGAGTTTAGAAAGAGTACTGACTCGTTGTGAAGAAAAAGAATTGGTTTTAAATTGGGAAAAATGTCACTTTATGGTACCTTTAGGTATTGTTTTAGGGCATATTATTTCTTCCAAAGGAATGGAGGTTGATCAATCAAAAGTTGAATTAATCTCTATATTGCCTACACCTAGAACAATCAAGGATATAAGATCATTTCTTGGTCATGCGGGTTTTTATAGGAGATTCATACAGAATTTTTCTACCATATCTAGACCACTATGTAACCTCCTAGCTAAGGATGCCCCATTTGAATGGACACAAGCTTGTCAAGAGGCTTTCAAAACATTAATTGGCAAGCTTACTTCAGCACCCATAATGCAACCACCTGATTGGAATTTACCTTTTGAAATTATGTGTGATGCTAGTGATTTTGCTGTAGGTGTTGTTCTTGGACAACGAAGAGAAGGGAAACCTTTTGTCATTTACTATGCTAGTCGAACTCTAAATAATGCACAAATGAATTACTCCACCACTGAAAAAGAGTTGTTAGCTATAGTATTTGCTTTGGATAAATTCCGCGCTTATTTGATTGGTTCTCCTATCATTATCTTTACAGATCATGCAGCCCTTAAGTACATTTTTACAAAGAATGATGCTAAGGCACGATTAATACGATGGATTTTGCTTTTGCAGGAATTTTACATCACCATCAAAGACAAGAAACGAGTGGAGAACGTAGTGGCAGACCATCTTTCTAGACTCACATTCGAGGACACTTCTGACCACATACCAATCAAAGATGATTTTCCCGATGAGCATTTACTTTCTATTACATTTCTACCATGGTTTGCTCATATTGTGAACTATTTAGCTGTAGGTGAAATACCAAAGGATTTTAGCACCCAAGACAAACGGAAATTCATGATTGAGGTACGAAAATTCTATTGGGATGACCCTTACCTTTTCAAATATTGCCCTGATCAAATTTTAAGGCGTTGCATCCCTGATGAAGAGATTGCAAGCATTTTGGAATTTTGTCATTCCCAAGCTTGTGGTGGCCACTTTTCAATGAAGAAAACCGCTGCAAAAATTCTGCAGTGTGGATTTTATTGGCCCACCTTGTTTAAAGATACAAATATCTATTGTCGCTCATGCAAAAGATGTCAAAAGTTAGGAGTTATGACTCGTCGTAATATGATGCCCTTAAACCCAATTTTGGTAATTGAAATTTTTTACTGTTGGGGCATTGATTTTATGGGACCATTTCCTTCTTTTGGATATTTATATATTATTGTGCCAGAAGATTATGTGTCAAAATGGGTAGAGGCAGCACCTTGCAAGACCAATGATAACAAGATGGTAATTAAGTTTCTCAAAGAAAATATATTATCTCGATTTGGTACCCCACGTGCTATCATTAGTGACCGAGGTACGCATTTTTACAACCATTCTTTTGAAACTTTAATGAAAAGATATGGGGTGATACATAAGCTTTCTACTGCATATCACCCTCAGACAAGTGGACAGGTTGAACTTGCGAATAGGGAAATTAAACAAATTTTAGAAAAAACGGTCAACCCGGATCGGAAAGATTGGTCTTTGAGACTAATCGATGCTCTTTAGGCTTATCGTACAGCTTTCAAAACTCCCTTAGGCATGTCACCTTATAGACTTGTTTTTGGAAAACCTTGTCACTTGCCCGTGGAGCTCGAGCATCGAGCATATTGGGCCATTAAACATTTTAATTTTGACTTGGAAAAAGCAGGAAAACTTAGAAAATTCCGATTGACGGAATTAGAAGAATTGAGAAATGATACTTATAAAAACTCCAAGATCTATAAGGCTAAAATGAAAGTATTTCATGATAAAAATATTTTGAAAAAAACATTTAAGCCTAATGATCGAGTATTTTTATATGATTCAAGACTCCATAAGCATACAGGAAAACTTCGATCTAGATGGACCGGCCCTTTTATAGTAAAAAACGTTTTCATAAATGGGGCAATAGAAATAGAAAATCCAAAAGATGGATGTATCTTTAAAGTAAATGGTCAGCGCCTCAAAATCTTAGTTGATAGAAAAATTCCGGAAGTGGAAGACATTCCACTTATGGACCCAGTATATCAATCTTGACCATCTCCAGGTATGTTTTTCTTTTATTTTATTTTCATTCATTTTATTTTTGTTTATTGTTTACTTTATTTTGTTATAGGTTAATTTTATTTTGACAAGTACCATCTTTGATGCCAAGCAAGCCACCCGCATCCCACATCAGGTGTATTCTACTCTGTTTAGTTATTCAATTCTGATTCTTAAACATTGAGGACAATGTTTCATTTAAGTTGGAGGGTAGGAATACAAATCTGTTATTTAAACTCTGTGGCATATTTCAATCAATATATAAAAAATTGCCAAATTTTTTTTACACAGGCATCTTTTCACACATGATACTCATGCTCATTTATAACTATCTTGGTGAATTCAACAAACCCATCTTAAATCATTTTGCTAAAGCATCCACAGAACCATTTATGCACTTCTCCAAACTTTGTGGTAATATGGTGATTTGACACATGTAACTAAAGAATTATTTTGCTCAAGTATTCATGTGAATTTTGTGAGAATTGAGAGCTTACAAATACAGAAATTGTGATAAGTATCCATTGATCTGTTGAATTTGACACTTCTTTTGAGAATATCATTACATGGTTTGTGGTAAGATGGTGGATATACTTGGGATATGACGAAAGTCAACTTAGGATTAACGTTTGAGCATTTCAAGCTGAGTCTTTTCATCATAGATCTCTAACAGCAAATTTTGAGCCAATATACACATACGGAATTTTTTTTTCATATCTACACATCCATACCTCTCCACATTGGAGTATAGCTTATACACTATATTTTCCTACCATTTTACTTCCAAGTGTGTACTAGGTGTGAAATTATCATTAAAAAAACAAAGAAAGAAAAAAAAAGAAAAAAAGAAAACCATGACAAAAATGGCATGGTGCTAGATGTGTCCATCAAATTATTCATGAAAGAGTTCATCAAATTGCGAAGATACCAGTGACAAAAGAAGATGGAAAAGTATACTTAGTCAAAAAAATCTAAAAAATTGAAAAGTACATCAAAAGGAAAGTATAGTCTACTGAAAAATTTAACAGATTCCCTTTTATGTATACTTGGAAGTTTTTGAAACCTCTTCACCTTTTCTTCTTATGAACCCAAAACCTAAGCCACATTACAACCCTTTGTGTTGATTTTTTCGATCCTAAGTATGCTTGTGGAAAGAATGTTGGAAATCTCATTTGTTAGTATTCCTATCATAAGATCAATGTTTACTTGTTACTTATATATAATTGGCTAAATTTTCATGAGAGTAAATGTACACCTTTGTCAACTCCATAGAGAGAACCCTTACATGAAACACTTCTATACCCGTGAGTTATGGAGTTGAACCTTTTTGCTTAAGATATTCTAATGTTACATGTGTCGAAACCTCTGATTTGATAAAAATAGTTTGGAACACATACACACTCTGTGGATTGCTATATTTGAATTACTTATGAAAGAGTTATTGAATTTCTAAGATTGTTTTGATATGTAAATTTGAAAAATGTGTCTTGATGGCCCCTTTGTGTGATTTTTTTTTGTCTTTCTCATCATTTTGCATGAAAATTGCTAGGCACTAGCAATGAGCAAGCTGGGGGGTGTGATGAGTGCACAAAAATGCACTCTAAATACTCTATTTAAATACTAAAAGAAATGAGAAAATAATGGATATAACTCATGTTATTAAAATTAATGGTCATTTATCTTGAGATAGATATAAACATGATTTAATATATTGATCAGAATATAAAATGCCATATTTTCCTCTCTTAATGTTTAATACTTTATTTTTATTTGATGCCTAAATATACTCATTATTCTTATATTTTGATTTAAGATACAAATAGAGGCATTAGGAGCAAATGAAGATAATTGCGGAATTTTAGACAGTTCTGACATCTTTTCGTAATATGGGCATAACTCTCTCATCCAATCTCCGATTGAGCTGATTCAAGATGATATAGAACCGCAATAGAAATATCTATAACTTTATGTTTTATGTTTGAAGAGATATCCACTCAATCTAAGACAAAATCGACCATCAAGTGGACTCACATGCACTTGACGTTCCTGGATATTTTTCAGCTACTTGCATCAAATCCAAATGTCATCATAATATTTTCCAGCAAGTACTCCTACACCAACTTGGAAATTCAATGATCAATTCATATGCAAGATGAAGTGCACTAAAGTTTCTTCAAGACAAATTATTTGACCACAAGATATTAAGTCATACAAGACAACTAATGGATAGAGAAGCAAAATTGAAACACTCAACCTACAAGCAAAATCCAGCTCATGCATAGTGAAAAAACAAATGATCAAAATGACAACTCACAAATCACTTGGATTCAAGAATGGCACATGGCAAAACAAGTTGAAATTGTGATGATTTTTTCATGACAACTTGCATGAAGGATGCTTATAAATAGAAGGGAGGGGTGTGTGTTCTAAGACCATACTTATTGGCTTGGATGCTTTGGAAGAGATATTGTTTTTGAGAGATTGAGAAAAGAAAAGAAAAACTAAAGAAGAGAGAAGAAAATAATGGTTGGCTCTTCCATATTATCTCTTGAAGAATTTTTGTTGCATATTTTCAATATGTGTAACTAATTTTCTAGTAGAGTTAGGGATGAATTTGTATATATGATGATATTTATAATTGTTTTTGATTCATATATGTGTTCTTCAAATATTAAACTCTTTTGTTTAGTCATTCGAAATTTATTATAAATATTTTCGTCACCAAATAATCTAAGAATTTATTTCATTTATAGATTCAGTCATACTTTTTCTATTGAATGCAATAATCCTTTGATTATGTTTGGTTCAATTGGTTATCTATTTTAATTTAATTCTCTGCTGCAATATTACTCTACAAGTATATTGTCGATGTTGAATTTCCTTAATATCGATAACAATTCCTGTTCTTATATTGCGACGAATGATTTTTCGAAAGATTACATTTGATTTAAATCTGGTTATTAATGTTTTATTTTTCGATTGAAAATTTGGACATAGAATTTTCAATTGAGTTATTAATGAATCGAAAATAATTAAAATACCAATTATATACAAAGGATTCTCGATGCTCTACTTTTCGTCTCATTTTTATACTATTCAAATTACTCATTTAGTTTTAATTTACGTCACACTCTAAAATTTACTTTTCACACTCATCTAAATCTTTTTGTTAATTTCATTACTGTTCTTCAATCTCTCAATCCATCTCCCTGTGGAATCGATACCCCAAAGCTATACTGCAAACGACCGCGTTATTCTTTGGGCGTAATCAGTGCTATAGATTTTTAGCAGGTCTTTGGTGTTTTGCTTTTACTTGTTCACATGCGGGACATCTCTCTGCGAATTGAGCTCTATCTTGTTTTATTCAGATCTTGGTACATCTTTGTATTCCCAAGATAAGTAGTGATAGGGTTATTATCCTCTTACTACCCATATACTAATTTTATATTTTGTATTTTGCAGTAATTTTTTTTATATTTTTATCATTTTCTTTTAAATATTTTTTAACATATTTAATCATTAAAAAAATTTAAAAAATATATACTTTTATTAAAAGTCACTTTCTTAATCATTAAGTAAAATACAAAATATTATTTCATAGTAGTATTTGTCAAGAAGAGGCAATGACCTCTTCTTGCTCAAAACTATCTAGCAGTAATCTTTTCATCTCATCGAAGATGGAATCTACATTTGAAGACTTAGTTGCATCTTCCACCCGAGATTTTAGACCTAGTGCATTGGCAACCAAGTCGGAGCTCCCTAGATGATACTTGATCTCTCACTCATTTGTCACTTATTGTTTTCAATAGCCTCATTTGCTACATAATGAGATTCTTTTGGGTGAAGAGTTGCTTCAGACTCTTATGGTTCGTATATATCTCATGCGCATAACCAAATCTCCAAGGCAAAAGCCATTACTACTAACCCCAAATCATGGGTAGAGTAGTTTTCTCATTGATCTTCAATTGGCAGGATGCATACTCCAATATCTATCCTTAGAAAAACACATCCAATGTCATATTTCAATGTGTCATTGAAAAACACCAATGGCTTGTGAGATTCTGGCAAGGCCAACATAGCAGTCATGGTTAATCTCCACTTTAGTTCTTGAAATTTTCGCTTACATGTCTAAGTTCACATGAACTTGGCTTTCTTCCTAGTCTAGGTTGTAAGTGGACTTGAGAGTCTTGAGAATCCTTTCATGAATGGCTAGTAGTTTCTAGAAAAGTCCTAAAAAGCTTCCAACTTCATGAACTATTGTGGGATGTTGCTAGTCTACCATTATTTCGATCTCACTCAAGTCCCAACCACTACATCCTTGGATATTGTGTGACTTAGAAAATTATTTTCCTCCCATCAAACCTTACACTTGTGACGCCCATAGGTTTCATTTGGGATTTGATAGACTTTTAAAGCACCGAGACATGTAACACAAAGTTACATACACTTGTTCATTATAGTTAAGGATGCAATGACATAGTATGTATCTAAAAATGTGCAACATTCACAATGGATAAAGCTTTTTTGAGCAATACACAATGTACCAAAAGTGCTATATGCAAAAACTAATCACGATTCATATTTCCATAATCAACAAATATCCAAAATATTACAATACTTATCCAATATGTTTGTAACAAAGTAAATGCTGGAGACAATGATTCCTAAATACTGACTTCAAATAAAAACTACTGCACAAGATAGTTTAGCCACTCACATAACTCGACTATAATATCTAAAATCATATCCTAAAAAACAGGATAACCAAAACTATCAGCCCCTCGTTGTCGCACCATAATTTATTTGGCTCAATGCAATTTTCCATGTGCGAGTTCTCCAGATCTTAACACATTGTCTATCATTTGACATGAACTTAACATAAATTGACATGAACGTGACATGACCATGAGATCTTGTTCAACTATACATGCTTGCTTAAACGTGAAACAATGGATGCTCCATAACTCTCTAATGGTCATGTACTCCTATCGGTACCACGTTATATCACAAGTATTTGCGCCAGCTGTGAGTATGTCATGATAATTTAACTAATAAAACTAGTTAAATGTGTAGTTGGCACTACTGACGTTGAGTGCCTGACTTTACTGTATTACATCAATCAGGAGATTCTACAACTAGTTTAAATGTGGACAAAAGGAGTTATCCTAGTGGATAACTCCCCATCTTAGCATTTGGGATTGTGATTAAAATAAATGACTTCAAGCTTTTTCATGACATACTCAATGAATGTGACATAGTATGACATGTAACAAATGAGATGGCATAGCATGACATGCAACAGAAAAGCATATAATGGAATAAATGATATGTCATTGCATATTATCATAATTTATAATAAGCTTAATAAATATGGAAATGATTTCTTAACATCACACATTTAATAATATCGAGAGTAAGTTAGAAGTTAATTTATAGTGATATAGCATAATGTAAAAGCGAGCATAAAAGTGTGTGAACTAAAAAAAGATGTTTTCTAGTGTTAGAATATATAACTAATTTCTTATAAACGTAAAACTTTCTAACACAGTGCTAAATTTGCAAAGTTATCCCACTATATGTGGAAAATTACTAACTTGTCCATTAAATAAGGATTTTGCATATGAGCTCCAAATCTTATCAAAATTTACATTTTTTTCTTTTAATGTAAATTTGACCTAAATCCAAATACCAACTAAGAAAATTTAACTATAAACTCAGAAAAGATCAAAACAAAATACAACTATGTCAAACATGCTAAAGCCCCATACTTAGGCCAAAAACCACATTTTGTTGCTACTTGACCTTTTAACATACCAACATGCTTAAGCAAAATTTATCCACTCTCAAAAGTATATCCTTAGTTATGAAATCTTTCTAAGACATGAATTTACACATTTTAATTTTACAAATACTTGAACTCATTATGTCAAGGAAAATGCCGAAACACCAAGTTTTGATCAAAATGCACCAACTCTTGATGCTTTTGGTTTTACATTTTCTAAAATCAAAGCCAAGGACTCCAAAATTCTATCAATACTCACCTAAAATGTTCATAATTCAAACATAAACAATATCATGCTTGACTAAACAACCAAAAATGACCAAATACTCTTAGAACAATTGATTTGTATGAAAAGCCATTAAATCGAGTATACCATTCTTGGACTGGAATCAAAGTCACAAGATCCTTGATTTATTTGGAATAAATATTCAAATGAAAAACCATATACCTCAAATTCAAGTTCTAACTGGATCTACGAATTAAATCTAGCATGCCATGTCAACATATTCATCCAAACAAATCATCACACCTGAGGCCTTTATATGGAGTTTAATACAAACTCTTGCATGATTAACAACATTTCATCAAAGATCTAAACTATTATTATTTGAAACTAAAATCTTAAAAACTATCTCAACACCTCAAGGACAATATATATGAAAATCAAAGCCATAAGATCAAGCTTTTGAAACCAAAATCATAACCTAAGCTAAAACAACAATTGTTATGAGTCATCTAGTTTCTATAACTTTGAGATCATGCAAAACTCTTTATAAAAAATCAACATGCTTTTAATCCAATCCTAACTTGCATATAAACATGTTAAACTTCACCATGGCAAGATATACCTTCATTTTGTCAAAAACTTCACAAAACTCACAAAGTTTCACACAAACATATAAATTGTCACCACCAAGACCTTTGCGTCATCAAACTCAACCTTCACCACTAACACTCCATGAAACTTTTTTAAACATATAACCACATAAAGTAGAATAAAAAGAACAAAACAAAAAAAAGATTTAGTCCTAGAAATCGATTCCCAAAGGATAGGACATGCTAGAGCAAAACCTGCTAGAAAACTTTCACAAGCTCTATCTTGGTTTCTCTCTTAGAAAACAAGTGAATTATATATAATATGTGGGAAGAAAAGAGAAATAGTGGAGGTTTATAAATGGGGTTAACATGGTGGATGAAGGAAAGGCCAATTGTTGGGAGGTGGTAGTTGAAAAGGTGAAGGAAAGTGGGTTGCATAACACATGGGCTTAGGGTTTTGGTTATATTCCAATAGTTTGGGATCTTATTAGAGTTGAAATGCTCTTTTGGTTGACCAAATAGTATTTGGTTAGATGGAATAGTGTTTGGTGTAGGAGGCATGGTCGCATGGCTTGGTTTACACTTTATTCCATCACACTTCATTCTCCTCTTGACATGTGTCATAATATTATGCATATGAGTGGCTTGTATTGTGGCATGTGTCTAAGCAAAAAGTAATCCTAGTGACTCTTATTGGATTTGGACATACAACATGGCAATTTGACAGTAGTTTGAAATGGGTGCCACATGATGCTCTCTTGAAAGATTACTATTCACCCAAAAAAATTGAAACTTTTTATTGCACCATAATATCCCAAATATTTCTACAAGACTAGTGGTAAAATTCATTTCGCAAAATTACCTCGTAGGTATATGAAGTAAATACAAAGGTACTCACGTTCACTATTAATTCGTGAAACTTGAAATTTTTTATTGCACTGTAAAATCTTAAATGTGCCTGTGTGGCTAATGGTGCAATTTGTTTTATGCACTTATACTTCTAAGTGCCTTAATCAAATGAAAGACAACTCTATTGCCATGGTGGATCAAGATTCGTGTAGCATCCTAATGGAAGGCCTAAACTACATGGCCTATACTCCAAAAGGACTGGTCAATGATACATTTAGAGCTTTATTAGAATCTTATAAAGAGTAAGAACTTCTCCTTTCCAAGCAATGTAAAGAGCATGTGTGACGCCCACGAATCCCCCCTGGGATTTAGAAGGACTCGGGACATCAAGACAATCATCTCATGGATCAATCATCCCACCGAATAGTGTTTGAAGAGTGTGTGAAGCATGCACCAAGTGTACAATAAATATCGCAGCGGAGAAATAAATAAGAGTTAGTCGTTCTAGTACTAGAGATTCTTAAAAATTACAAATCAATTTAAAACAATTTCTCCAACAGGAGATTATACAGTCTTTCAAAATAAAAAGGTAAGCAACACTACTTTCGAGATCATAATCTCGATCTTCATCCTCTCAACAAATCTCCTTTCCTGTGGAGTCTGTATCTTGGGCCAAATTTTGTTTTCTGCAATCACAAACTACGATCTCGTAAAATGGGGGACCGTAGGGTGGGCGCGATCCACCAACGTGAGATGTGAATCCCAGTAAGTAACAGATAACAAACAACATACAACCAATTCACACAATAGAACATCATCAGCCTATACCAGTAAAATCAATGGGTGCATGTATCATGAATATAAGACTTGCAACATGACTTATGCACATGCACTTTCATGTAAAAACATTCATAATCCTTGACAGTTTTCAATACTTTGCTTCATGTACGTGCTTTTCATAAAAATGCTTTCATATAACTTTGACTTCTTTCATATGTACTGTTTGAACTTCTTTTCAAAAGTCATCTTTCCAAAAATGCTTTTCGTCTTTTTTTATCTTAGGCGCCACTTATCATATCATATCATATATGGCCCAAAAGCCCTTTTCTTTTTGTCATGACTTATCGCGTAGCATATATGAGACACAACACGGTTCCCCTAAACACCGCGCGTTCCCTACTAGTTACCTCATCACCTTAAGGTGAGTGCGTCACGTAGCTTATAGTACAGCAGGTCCTTACACCTTGCCCGTCTTTGGCACCCACCAATATTAGGTGCGACCGCGCTCCGGACACCTTCTGGAGCCATACCCGGTCTGCCGACTGTTCTTCATCAACCCAAGGGCTTTCACTCGACTTTAATCACTCCTGAGTGAACAGGGAGTTCCACTGGGGAACTACCCCGTCCCAGTCTTTGGGATTCTTATAAAACTTTACTGATTTTCTTTTCTTTAAAAAAACATGCTTGACTCAAAACATGCTTTTCGTGCTCATGCATGGGACATGCATGTGACATGTGACTTCTTATGCAAAACATGTGAGTCATGAAACATATGAATCATACATTCACAAAACATATCTCATACATATTAGCATATGAACCGACATCCCTTTTTAATTTATCTTCTATCTCACACATCGTGCATATTCCAATGAAGATATAGTCAAAACCTTAAGTCACATCACGTCCAACTAACACTATCTTATAGGGGTTAAGGATACAACTTATAATGGAGTCAAACCTAACTTTTCTTCTCCTTTCTCTTTACCCAAAACACGCATATTTTCTTAAGATCTTCTTATAACTTAATAGCTATATCATAACCCATCATTAATCACCACATTTACATTGCCTGTATGATTATTCTCTTCAACAAATTTTCATCACATAATATTTTCTCTAAGCCCAAACATTTCTCAATCTATACATCAGGAGAATCTAAGAATATACATTGATATTTCATCCAAAGATTCAAGTCATATCCATGCATCATATCATGAGTTAAAGCCTAATATTTTTCCAAAGAAGTACACCAGGATTAAACTTATGAACCTCCAAAAATAAACTTTTCATCGTCCAACATATTACGCCATTGTTTCAACCCTTAACTAAATTTTATCTAAATATACTTATTAAGTTCCCTCCTCAATTTTCACCATTTTCTTTCAAATATCTCTTCGATTAAAATCCTAGTGTATCACCTTATTAAAACATAGAGAAAAAGTAATGAAATCATCCCACCAAATCATTATATCACCAATAATCACTAGAATAACCGAGTCGTCCAACCAAATCATTTTATCACTAATAATCACCAAAATAACCGAGTTATCCAACCATATCATTTTATCACTAATAATCACTGAAATAATCGAGTCATCCAACCAAAAAATTATATCATCAACAATTACCATCCACACAATATTCAACCACAGTAAGATTAACTCTGAGTAATCTCAATCTCCATTAAATGGCCTCAGGCCCAACCAATCTACTCTCGAATTACTCATTATCACTAGATATCACATCAAGCAAACAAAACAGATATTAGCACGCAATCAAACAATCAAAAAAGTATTTGTTACTTACAGTGCATAAACGGACGCCAATCGAACATCACATGATCCCTGATCCATAGCGGTAAGTCGTGCACTATTCATCTTCGGGCACGGCAAGTTGATGGATTGGGTTCGGGTACTCCGTTTGATACCAAAATTTAGGGAAATACTCCTTGGAGGATGGGGAATCTCATGGCGGTGGCAGTGAGGCGATGCAACCACTGGAAGGTGGCAGATCTAGCTTGAAACTGTGGAAACCCATTTTCGGATTTTCCCCCGTACAAGGGAGGTGCGGCCATGGATGGGAAAACTATTTTAGGAGTGTGATAAACTGAGATAGGGGAAGCTGTTGGCAGTGGTGGTGAGAGCCATGGTGGCCGGAAGGCAGCGCGGCGACGGAAAGTTCAATTGGAGACCCATTTCGGTTCCAAGGGAGGAGAGAAAAGGTGGGTGCTCCGTTGGGGCTGAAATTTCTGGTGGTAGGTCGTCTATGGGTGGCAGATCAAATGGCGGGGGTGGTATCACGGTATGGTAGCTGACGGCAGAGAGGCATTTAATCATGGTACGGTGGCTGACGGTAAAAGGTGCAGTGTAGAGGATTAAATGCCTCTCGGGTTTGGGGCTGCCGGCGGGACGTGGGGCTGCGGTGGTCGACACCACCGGTGGGTTTGGACTCGCCAGAGGGTGGTGGTTAAGGTGGGGCAAGAGGTGAGACTTGACGGACGGGGGTGGCGCTGCCACGGGCTGAAAACCGAACTGCTCTCCCATGATTATTGTAGCGCGTGGGAGAGAAAAGAGAGAAGAGAGAGAGAAGAGGAAAAGGGAGAGGGGAAAAATGAGGGATCTGACCATTTCCGCGCTATTTATAGGCCTGACGCTTTTGGATCTTCAAACGGACAACAGATGAATTTAAAACACTGATTTGAAAGCGTATACCATCAACTTAACTTAAAATTCTCAAATTAATTAAATAAAATATTATTTCAACTTATTTTATTTTTCAACATAATATTTTTCATCAATACTTAAAATGATGAAATTTATTTAATTATTTAAAAGGAATAAATCCATACATTTAAATCAGATATTTAAAGCACGCTTAAAATCTCGCACTATTTCAAAGAACTAAAATCAAGGTAATAAAATAATCCTGCATAATATAGTATTTTTGGAGCTATTCAAAAGCTACCAAACCAAAATAGAATAAATATAATAAGACTCAAGGATTTAATAAATTTAAGATCAATAAATCCGATAATGTCAAATAAAATAGAATCAGTACTTATTAATAAAATATGGCAAATCAAACCATATATTATAATAATTAAAACCAAAAACACTGAAATTCTATATCATTTCAGATGGAAAGACCAGTAAGCAACAATTAATTAAAATAATTAAAAGCACTATTATTCAAGAATCTCACAAAAACTTATAACCATAATAAAATCAAAACCACTAAATCAAAACAATATCGATAACAATCCAAATGATAAAACCAATAATAATTTTTAAATAACTATAAATATTAAAATCGTAAATCTCATAAATAACTAACTCTAGTTATGAATAAAATGTACCCGAAATAAAAATTGTGAGTTAACATTTTAATTTATTAAGATAAATTAAAATATCCAATGATAAAACATGAGCAAATACAGATGATGTAAAAATTCGGGGAGTTACAGCATGAATCTTATAAAGAGCAAAAAGTTCTCCAAAATGACTATTTTGTATCCTTATCACATGGGGTATTATAATCTACTCTCTTTAAATGCCCGACATCTTTATCGAGCCTTTCCATTGTAGATAGCATGGCTCAAGTCTCACATTTTTTTATTGTAATAGACTCTGATACCATTTGTATGTCCCAATAGAAGGACTAAACCTGCTTTATGCTACAACGTAAGGGTCCGAGGAGTGAGTCTTACTTTCTCTCCCCACGTTATTGTTGAGTTCCTTTGATATTCCGTGCATGCCCAGCAGATATACTGCAATGGCTACATTAGCTAAGGTGGCTACACTAGGAGCAGCAGCTGCACCATCTAAGGTGGACATAATGGCTGCATCCTCATCGCCAGTGCAACATCCAAAGACCAATGAGTTGGATGTTAGTTTGAATGATAGTGAGGACGAGAATCTAGCTAATGATGGTCTCACAGATGATCAGATCCGTCAGCTAGTGCAAGACCCTCGGCTCCTCCATATGATGGAAACAAGGTGATTCGATAGGCCAATTGTATAGCATTTTTCAGAATGTAGGATGCTTAATTTGATTGTTGGGTATAACATCAATCAGAAAAAAATACAAGACTAATTTTTAGATCGAGTGAGCTAGATTTTTGTTGCACATAGCGTGAGGGAGCTGATTGATCTGGCATTGTATTTCTTCCTTCGCATTCAATCGGATTCATGCTATGCCAGTGAAGGTAGTCAACCATTTGCACTATTGATATCCAATCTCCTACTCTAACGGGGGTTACAACACAAGTATCTGAGTGGAGGTCACCACAGATGGGTTCCTCAACAAGATCACATTTAACAACAGTAAGGGGCACTCTCAAAAAATTGCAACAGGACAACAGAGTGGCACACCGACCGATCTAGCTTCTAGTAGTACTGTCGATGTTGAGAGACAGCTTGTTGAGGCTACCTTGGATCAGGTCAGAGCTCTACTTGTGGAGTACAAGAAAATTTTGATCTACTTAGCAAGTAGATTCTTTTAGCTATTATTTTATTTTTTTATAAAGTATCAAACATTATATATTTCGAATGTAATTAATGTATGGTTTTAATTTTTAGAGTTTACTACCTTTTTTTTTTTAATTTTACTTACCCTTCATGATAATATAAAAAGCGACCCTATCTTTAAAGTTATATGTATATAACTTTATTATAGAAGAAATCACTATAACATTTTAAAATTAATTTGTGAATTTATAAATATTTTAACACATTGTAAATCATAATATATAATTTATACACATTTTTATATTATGAAAATGATAAAAATTAATGGAATTTTTTTATTACTTTAATAGAAAAAATATATACACAAATTAATAATGATGAACAATTTTTATATAATTTCCAACCAAATTAGTCATTCAAATGAATAAATGTGATGTTTGAACAAGTTCGAATGATATTTGTTTTGTTCAAATGGTTTTGCAACCATCCCACCAGATTTTTCCACCAAATCACTCATGTTCATATAAATAAATGTAAGTTCAAATGGTTGTGAACTTTTCCAAAGAAAAAGAAATTAATTTCCCGTCTACATTATTGTTTGAACATATTATATATTGTTCGAACATATATTAACTTCTTGTTCGAACCTAATTTTTTCCGTTTGAATGGTTTTGCATTTTTTAGACTATTTTATTCATCACAAAAGATAATTGGAGTAGATATTTATCCGTCCAAACGAATTTAGAAACTCGGCCAAATTTGAGATGAAATTTTGTCTCCAATAATTAATTTTAGGAATAAAATTTAATTCGTCCCTAACAAATTTTATCCCTAAAACTTAAATTTCTTGTAGTGACTCCTAGCACACTCAAATGAGGGTGCCGTTAAGATAGTGAGTTAGGATGAACTGAATTGTTATTGAAGTTGAAACTCAAATAAAATATTATTAGAATAATATTTTTTAATATTATTAATATTTTGAGATTTGAAAAAGTTAGAAATATTTATTCTATTTTAGGTAAAAAAAAATTAATAAAATTATAATAATAATATGAGATAAGATAAAATAAAAACACTTATTGTATCCAAACGAACCTAAATTATATATATCTTATTAATAATTAGCATATGTGCATCGCTAAAAGATCTCTAAAACCACCCCCACTAATTCAAACATTGTGATCTACTAACTAAAGTCCCTAATTTATATATTGGACTCTAGCTTTTGGGACTATAGACGACATTAAAAAGAAAACGGGTACTAAAATTAGGTTCTCACCCTCTTCTTCGTCTTTGGTCTTTACATGGAATTAGTCCCACAAGAACCAGACAATTTGTGGGAAACTATTAAGTTTCAAATCTTACTCTATTTTTTATTTTGTTTATAACCTAGTTGTGTAATGACGTTTTTAAGCCCAATTTACAAATTTAGCGAAAATACATCTAAATGAAATAATTTGTTATGAACTGTTACAAATAAAAGAATTAAAACTACTTTCAACCTTAAAATTTATGGCCTGTCAAAATATTTAATTTATAATCATTTCAAAATTTTAAATTTATAACATTTCAATTTATTTAAATTTATAATCATTTATCACATAATAGCTCATTATTTTGGACAGTAGACATCTTTTGTGAATTGAAATATTGTTTAAATAAATAAAAAATTAGATATATAAAATATTATTTCTACCACTTCTCTCACGTCAAGCATTGACAAATTCATAATAGTATTGTTAACTGCTGATCATTATCGATGGTGTTGTTGGATAAATGTACCTAGTAGGGAGCACAGGACCACGGACGATTAAAGGTGACATTCACGTGAGAATCATGTGATGGAGGAGTCATGAAAGAACATAAATAGAATGAGCATTTTGTTTGGGGCAATGAATTGGGCTGATTAACCATAACCCTTTATGTTATGGTTGACCCATCAAGACCTAAATGGGATTTTTTCAATTCCTTCATCATTAATTTGTCAGAAAACTCCACTTATTTACGTCACATCATCAAATACAAGTCATGGGAATCATGCGATTTTGTCAACTTCATGGGATGCATGACCTCGTATTTCCTTGGAATGTCAACCCTTCAATAGGTCTATATAAGGCCTGCCCCCCACCCAATTAGGGTTGACGTTGCTCATCCCCTTCTCTATAGAATATCTTGTGTTCATTCCCTTCTCTACGTGTTGAGTTTTGACCTCTTTGTGGTTCTACTCTTCCTCGTCCATTGTCAAATGGCTCCCAAGAGTTCCTCGATCCTTTAAAACTTGCTAGGTATTCCGATTTCACTCGCGTTCCTAGGGAAAAGGATGGCTTTGAACCACGTGATGCTAGCTTTTTAGGTCAGACAGTGGTGACTTCTGGTAAGTTGGAATCACTAAAGGAGACTTGCAAGATACCTTGGATCGTGGAGCCTGAGGTGCCTTCTCCTACTAAAGGTGTAATAGAGATTTGAAGGGTTTTACTTCCAAGGTCGTAGTGTACCTCACCATGTTCTCTAACATCCTTAGGCTACCTTTCTGCCATATAGTACGTGAGGTGTTGGATTGTCAGAGACCCCGCTTGCGCTTGGGATTGTACGCAAGCTGAGACGTCGGGGATGAACATTGTAGGGAAGTTCACCTATCGTCTTATCGTGTACCTTTTTTTTTTAAAGCAAAGAATAAAGGTTTTCGTAGTAGAAAAATGTCAAACATTTCTAAGCGTATATCACATGGCTTAACAAAATAATATCCCAAAATATTGCATCATTATTTATATAAACATAAAGATCATCCATAACTGTTTCTTCTTTCAAAACAACGAAAGCCCAAAATATAATAAGTAAATACAAAAGTTGCATAGAAGATTTCCCCTGTCCTCTCTTTCTAATCCAATTGCTCCTTCTTTATCTCCTTGAAATTTGAACCATAACGAAGACGGTCCAGATCCAAGGTTAGTCCTACCTCACAACTCATAAAGGCGTCCCACATGAAGGGAATCATCTATGCCAAGGACCAAACAACACCCTGTCAGGCATAGGTCCACTAAAACATACGTCGCTAAGGGTAGTGACTCCGCTGCTCGTCGGCCTAGTAAACTGAGAGTCACTGGCTCAGAAGTAGCGGGCTCAGTCAGGCCCTTGGGGATCCGAAACGTCATCCGTGGAATCATATTTGATGGGGTCGTTATCACCTGTAACTACTTCTACCATCCCGAAAGGGGACAATAGTGAAGAGATAAAGAGGGAGTGAGATTTCGAGAGAAATCTCAGTAAGTACATTTATATCTCAACAAAAGCATTTCAAGCATACCACTAAATAAATAAATCTCAGTAACTACTTCTATACATTATGCATTATGACACTCATGACTTTACTTTATGCACATACTCATGCTCATGCTCATGCTTATGCCATTTCTTTTTCAATTAGTTTTATTTATTCTTTCATGTGTCGGTTGTAATCTCATAAAACAAGATGTTTGAACTTCCTTTAAAAAACTCATCTTTTCAAGAAAATGCTTTTCGTCTTTTCTTATCTTAGGCGCCACTTATCATAGCATATCATATATGGCTCAAAAGCCCATCTTTTCGTCATGACTTTTGTAGGACACCTCATGGTTCCCCTATGCACAGTGTATTCCTACTAGTTACTGTAGTACCCGGCGACTGTATCAAACCTAAGTAGCTACGTTTCGCACCCTTTCGCGCTCTTCATCACTTGGCGATTGATCACTCACCGAGCAATTACAAACTTTTCTGTAGCGGTAAGGTAAAAGCCAACACCACCCTATATGCACCTACTAGCTTTAGGTGTGACCATGCTCCGAACACCTTTTGGAGCCATACATGGTCTGCCGATGGTCTTTATCGACCTAGGGGCTTTCACTCAACTTTAATCACTCATGAGTGAACAGGGAGTTCCACTGGGGTACTATCCCGTCCCAGCCTTCAGGGTTCTTATAAAACTTTAATTCTTTTCTTTAAAAACATGTTTTGACTTAAAACATGATTTTTCGTGCTTCATGCATGAGACATGAAACTCATATCACTGAACATGTAAAGTGAGACGAACATACGTGTATTTTACGTCAAGCTCTTTCACAATTTAAGCACCATATAATTTCACTTCTTTCCTATCCAAAAACACTTATTGGGCCTCACACACACCTAGGGGTGCTCAGTCCCTTCCCATTAGGGTTGAGCCGAGACCCTCCCTTAGTGTTTCCTAGCCTTTTCTTCTCCTATTATTCTCTAAACACTCCAACTTAGCTTCAATAAAATAATTATATATTTCTAACACTAAAAAAAATGTCTTGGCCGAAACCCTAAGTCCTCTAGATTATCATTTTAATCACTTCTCTTACTTAGGTGAAAACCACAATCACGCTAGTATATTCCTTTAGTTCTTATACTTCCAATATCTCCAAATGATCAAAAATTTAATCATAACACAAAAAATAGTTGAAAAGATAGTTCAACCCAAAACCCTTGAGTCCAAACTACATATATGCACAATCCAACCTTTTTCAACTCCAAATCAAAATTTTTTTAACAAGCATATGTAACATCATCACTCATCATGTTGGTCATACCACATTCTTCCTTTATATCAAATATTCAAATCCACAACATGATAAAATCTTTAATCTAGCAAGATACTTAGACTTAGACATAGATTTTGCCACCAAATAAACAACACCAATATCATCATTCAATATCATACTAGTTGACCTAAGATCATGCATGCATTTTCTTCATTCCACCTCAGGTTGAATAAGTTAACCAAAACCACACATCATTTTAGATTCTTACTTAAAGAAATCATAAACTTAAGCATGGATTTCTACCTAAATAAGCATGGCATTTTCTCCACTAAAGACTTTTCTTTTAGCATACACAAGCAAATATTCACATAATACAACCAAATTCATTCAAAAGTATACTAAAATTGCTAAGGGTAAGATAAGAATATACTTACAATATCCCTAGCTAACTTAGATGAAATCTGAAATCATATTAAACATTTCATTAGATTAATCTAAGATCATAACATTTTTAAAAGAAATCTCCACAAAAGAGCATGGATGTAGTGTGTGCTCTTCTTCTCTAGGTTTCTATGCTTGATCTTGGTTTAAAAAGATAACTCACCTCTTCAAGTGCAACTCCTCTTCAAGAATATTGGTTTGAAATCCTCTACACTTAGGTTAGTTTGATGTCTAAAGGATAGAAGGAAGTGAAACAAAAGAAGATAGAGAGAAAGAGAGAGCTGGCCGAGAGGTAGAGAGAGTAAGAGAGTTTGTGAGAATGTGAAACAAACAAGTGAGGGAATGAGTATTCACAAGGCCATTCGGCCATGCCCCTTTTTCCTAAGGCTTTAGGACACTCCACCATGCTTATGGTTGAAAGACACATGATTGGACAAGGGTAGTTACTTGTGAAAAGAAAACAAATGATGGAAGTGTGTGGAAGTGTGTGGAAGTGAGCAACCAGTTTGTGTTTTCCTAAGGGTTGCCGAATTCCTCATGGGAGATGGACTAGAATGGCAAGGTCGCATCCCATCCCAAAGATATTCCTAGAATCTAGCATCACATCATGGCCATTATTTTAGAAGATGTTCTTACTTTGGTGTGAAATCTCTAAAGAACAACAAAGCCTAAGGCATTCGGCTCCATGCTTTTCTATTTGTCTCAACCGAAACTCTCATTCATTTTGTCTCCCTCTCTTGTCATTTCAACTCTCATACACACTCACCTATCAACTCCCATGTCACTCCACAAGATCCTAAGGCCATACTTTTGGGAAAATGAGCATTCATGGTTCGGTCATGCCACTCCCTTGGTTTCAACCGAAACCTCATCTTAGTTTCCTCCTTCTTCAAACAACCATCAATCATCTCCTCACATCACCACACACTCTTACACATCTGACACCTTGTAATTCATCCTCTTACACATGTCCCTTATGTCTCGTCACCTAGCTTTTGTCAAACCCTTAGAGAACCCCAAGCAAGGCTTACGGCAATGCCCTACCCGGATCCCTTCTTGGTTTTCTCTTCCTTTTCCTTCCCTCTTTCTCATGATACCACTCTTCACTTGTCAATCATCTTGTCAACTCATTCTTACATGATCTTCTTTTTAATCATTGGCTTAGATTGTGAAAGATTGCTTGGAAAAGGCTCCAAGGGTTTCAGCTATAAGCCTCCACCGAATCCCTCCTTCTCTTCTCTTCCACTTCCTATTTCATCTATAAGTGTCACCTATCTAGATATGGTATATACTAGAAAGACTAAATAGACAATATCTTTGTTTTTCCCAAGATATTCCAATGATGGGAAAATCTCATCATGAGATTTCACAATCTATCCTACCAACAACCCACTAGTCAATTCCCAACTACTAGCAATTTTTCACTTCCACCTACTAATCTTGGTTGACTTACTAAGGTTTCTCTAGAGGTGATACGTGTCTCATGTGTGGGCTTGATGAATCATGGGCCAATTTCATGGGCTTGTGGGCTTGTGGGCTTGTGGGCATGTTACCCCTTTGTTGGCCCAATAACTTACTTTAAGCTTTCAAAGCTTAAATCTGAAGCTCAAGCCTTCACCTTCACTACTCAATATTATCACTATTTAAATTAAATAAATTCCTTAATCAAAAAATGAAAATCTCGGGTCGTCACATGGATCATTTTCAACTGGTGCCTTCCCAACTCCACCCACATGTGCCAAGCATTCTTGTGTTCTAATACGCTATCTGGTGTCGAGCATAGGAGAAGGCAGAGCCCAATTATCTAGACCACACATCGGTTGAGTTGCTCCTAACTCACAATCTCTTGATGTAGGCAACAATACCTACAGCTTTAGGTTGATCCAAACATTGGCTTGGCTAGAGCCGTTGATGCGTTGCATAATTTCTAATATTTTATCAATTCTTAACTTTAAACTTTAGTCCAATTTTATTTACATTTGTCGGTTTTAGGATTTATTGTTGTCATTTAAACTTTATTTCGAATTTAAAGAAAATGAAGATCCAAATATAAGAGCTGGCCATCGATGTTGTTTTGGGAATAAAGATCATGTTGAACTTTTGAAGTGCAAAAGAAAAAAGGACTAGTCAAATGGCATAAATTTGAAAGAGATAACGAAGAAATTCGTGTGGAGAGAAAGCAAATCTTGAGGCAGATATTTGAATTCAAAAAGAACAGATTTGTCGAAGTTGAGGATAAAAGTAGAATTTTGAATAAGAAAAAAAATCAAAAAGGCTAAACTAAAAATTAAAAGATATTCAAGACGAAAACTTGTTAAAACGCACTTAGTTATCCCTTTTGGAAATCTCAAGGCCAACTTTTTTATGTTTTTGATCAAGAGTTGCATCCCAATTTTCCTTTACAATTCCTATTGTGGGTTTCTTCCATCTGTGTCGCCTCGAAGGAGCCCTACTAGATGAGGAATGCTCTACAACAGTTTGAGCCAACTAAAATTCTCTAAGTTGCTCCTTTGTTGCACTGATAAGCTGCCCAAAAGGTATGAACTTGTTATTGAACACAAACTAGTTTCTCCTTAGCCATAAGCTCCGAAAATCATTGCTACTTTTTCCAACTCCAACTTACTTAGAACTTGTGTCATCTTCTCTATCAATGCTAGTAGATTTTCTTATGAGGTACTTCATTTTTGAATTTTAGCGTGAGACTCAGACCACAAATTAGTAGAGGCAACACACTTTCATAGAATGTGCATGACTGATTTTTTTTGTTCTTTGCAAAATGGGCATACATCATTCTCTACTGGTTTCTTGGCCATCAAGTTACTTCTCGTGGCTAGAAAATTATTTCCAACCCTACACAAGAAAAGTCCCACTTTCTTAGGGACATTCAGCGCCCAAATCTTAATCCACCTTTGATCAATGTCCTATTTAGTGGAAGACTCCCCTTTGATTCTCCTTCCTTCTATATCGAGATAGTAAGCACTCCTTACAGAAAATTGACCTTTAAGAGAAGGACCCCAAACTAGCTTATCCTTACATCCTAACTTACTCAAAGGTAAGTTCAGAATTTGTGCCACCTTAACTACAACAAAGATCTCATGAATCAAATGCTCATTCCAGGTCTGTTCTTCTGCCAGAATTAATTCCTCCATCTTTGCCTACTTTTGTAACCTCGAAACTAGTGAGTAGACACAAAAACTTAAGGGAACAAAGAGCCATTTGGCACCCCATATCTTGATTTTTTCCCATCCCCAACTCTCCATCTCATCCCTTCTTTAATAAGCACAAAAGCTTGCCAAATACTCTTCCAAATGAGAGATGGTTTGTTACCTAGTTTTGCAGCCAAATAAGAGAGTTTTATAATACTTTTGCTTGTAGATCTGGGCCACTAAACTTGTAGGATTTGTTATGAATCTCCACCCTTACTTTGTAAGCAAAGCCAAGTTGAAACATTTCACATTTTATAACCCAAGCCCACCCTTTTGTTTCTGTTGCCCCAATTTATATCCCAGTTACCCCAATGCATTCCTTTGTTGGTTTTCTGGTTTCTCCACCAAAATTTGGCAAGCAAACTGTTGAGCTCATTGTAGAGTCTTTTAGGGAGTTGAAATACACTCATGGTATATGTCGAGATTGCTTGAAGGACTTCCTTGATGAGCACCTCTTTCCCTACAGAAGATAGAAATGAGTTTTTCAAATTTGTAACCTCTCTCCATACACTTTTCTTTATGTTTTGATAAGAATGAGAAGAATGAGAAGAAAAGAGAGAAAATTGCAAAAGTGTTGTGACCTGAAGTCCCACATCACTCCCGTGCGGCGCTACCAAGGGCCTTATATGTGGGGACTTCTCTACTCAGTTCGATGCATTTTAGATCCGTGAGGTCCTAAAGTACCAAAGTGGACAATATCAAATTGGAATGTGGATCTACCCATATCTGGTGGCCCATGCAGGTCGCGATTGGGGGGGGGGGGGGTGTTGTCACCTGAAGTCCTACATCGCTCCCGTGTGGCGCTGCCAAGCGCCTTATGTGTGGGGACTCCTCTACTCAGCTCAATGCCTTTCAAATCCATGAGGTCCTGAAGTACCAAAGCGGACAATATCGAATTGGGATATGGGTCTGTCCGTATCTTTATGGATGATCATTCAAGGGGGAGTGTTATGAAACGTCGGCGCCGCCCCCCATCCCCACTAATAATTTTGTGAATAACCCCACCACTATTATTTTAAGGCTTGCATAGTAACTGTATAGTACCTTGCATAGTAATTTTAAGGCCTATAAATATGAGTTTCAATAGTTCTGAAATTCATAAAAAAAATATATTGAACGAAGAAAGTTTTAGTTCTTAAGAGTTCCAAAAGAGTTTCTTTTATATTTCTCTTTTGCAATAGTAGTTTTTTAAGATTTATAACAAATTATCAGCACGACGGTTCTACCAATTCTAAATCTAGTAGTCTTATTATTCAAGTAAGTTCTTCAATATATTATTCGCAATCTTTAATATGATTATGAAATATTTTATTGATTAAGTCTAACGTGACCTTATAAACATATTTCTGAGATACATATATTTATTATTTATATGTGTAGAAAATGACAAACCTTACAAAATTAGAATTCGTTGCTCTTGATATTTCTGGAAAAAATTATTTAGCATAGATTCTTGAAGCTAAAATCCATCTTGATGTTATGAACTTGGGAGAAACATTTAAAAAAAGAAATCAAATGTCCCTACAGGACCGTACTAAAGCAATGATTTTCCTTCATCACCATCTTCATGAAGAATTAAAAACTGAGTATCTTACAACAAAATATCCGTTTATCTTGTGGAATTATTTAAGAGAGAGATATGAACACCAAAATATTGACATCCTCCTAAGAGCTCGTTATGAATGGTTGCACCTGAGGTTGCCAAATTTTAAAAGTGTTAGTGAGTATAATTCCACTTTTTAAAATAAGCTCAATATTAAAATTATGCAGTGAGAAAATCACCGATAATGATATGCTAAAGAAGACTTATACTACTTTTCATGCCTCGAATGTGCTCCTGCAGTAGCAATATCGAGAGAGAAAGTTCAAGAAATATTCTGAACTTATATCATATTTTCTAGTAGCTGAGCAGAATAATGAGTTTTTGTTAAAAAACTATCGGTTATGCCCTACTAGCACAACATCATTCCCTGAAGTGAATGGTAATAAGTTTGCATCATTCTCAGAAGTGAATGGTGCATCCTTTCGAAGAAATCGATGGCATGAACGTTGTAGAAGAAATTATAGAAATATTGGTCTCAGAAGTGACCACATGTAAAGGGATAATAATAATATACCGTATCACCAGAAGTGATACAACTCAGAAAGGGGTAAAAGCCTCAAAAATAATTCTTCAAGGAGAAGTGAAGATGTGTGCCATAGATGTGGTATGACTGCACATTAGTCACTACCTGTCATACGGCTAAGCACTTTGCTGATTTATATCAAGCATCTATTAAAGAAAAGAATAAAAAGAATGAAACAAATTTAGAAGAACCATCAGATGATTTATTAAAATCAGCAAATGTAGATGTCACTCATCTTGATGTTTGTGATTTTTTTTAAAAATCTTGATGGTATAATTGATCACTTAATTGGAGATGGAAGTGTTCCACCCAATTAATATATTTTCTTTATTATTTATAATAAAAATTGTATATTTTGTAGAATCATGGATCACATTGATGAGTTTTTTATCTCTAATTTGAATGATAAAGATTAGGGGTGTCAAAACGTGTTAACGGGTCGTGTTCGTGTCGTGTCAGAACGTGTGCATAATACTTAAAGGGTCAATACGAACACGACCTGTTAAAGATTTCGTGTCAAAAACTTCAACCCTAACGGGTTGACACGACCCGTTAAGATAACGGGTTGACACGACACGACCCGTTAAGACCCGTTAAGACCTTTGACATTATATGACACGATATGACACGATATGACAAGACACGATACAACACGATTTGACCCGTTTCAACCCGCAAACCCGTTAGTGACCCGTTTGAGTTTAACTTAATTGATTTTATATAAATATTAAAATTTAAATAATAGTTATAAACCATAAAAAATTAATTATAAATTACAATTTTAAAATTACAATTCAATAAGTAGTACACTATAAAATATGATAAATACACAAATATGATCTACATATTATAAAATATTAAAATTATAATCCAAACATATTAAATAATAATGGGTTAACTTGTTAATGACTTTTTAATAAGTATTTAAATGGGATAGTAAAGTATCTAAAAGTATAAAACTAATTTTAAATTAGGATTTTTTGAAATTTAGCTAAAGGGTATAAAAGTAAATTCAAATTTCTTATCGTGTCTTAACGGGTCATAACGGGTTTGACCCGTTATGACCCGTTATTAAATCATGTCTTAACGGGTTGACACGAATTGACCCGAAACCCGTTAAGGCTAAACACTAACCCGCTTTTATCGTGTCGTGTTCGTTTCGTGTTAACGTGTCGTGTCACAAATTGCCACCCCTAATAAAGATGTATGTCTAGCTGACAATTCTACAACTCACACAATTCTCAAAGATAAGAAATATTTTCAACATCTAACACTAAGCAAAGTCTATATCCATACCATATCAGGTTCATCAAATTTAATTGAGGGCTCCAAAAGAGCTTATATTATATTGTCTAATGGCACCAAATTTTGTATTGATGATACTCTATTTTCTTCACAATCTAGAAAAAATTTATTGAGTTTCAAAAATATACGTCGAAATGATTACCATATTGAAACTACTAATGAAAGCAGTAAAAAGTATCTTCTTATTACTAAAATAATATCGGGCCAGAAGCTCATATTAGAAAAACTGTCTGCTTTATCTTCTGGATTATATTATACAAAGATGAGAATAATTGAATCATATGTGGTAGTGCACCAGAAGTGCATTGACCCCAAAGTATTTATAACTAGGCATGATCGCCTTGGACATCCGGGATCTATAATGATGAGACGAATTATTGAAAATTCGCATGGATATCCCTTAAAGAATCAAAAGATATTTCTACCTAATGAATCTTCGTGCTCTGCATGTTCCCAAGATAAGTTGATTATCAGACCATCTCCCTCAAAAGTCATTGTTCAATCTCCATCCTTTTTACAAAGGATTCACGGAGATATATATGGGCTTATTCATCCATCTAGTGGACCATTTAAATATTTTATGGTTTTGATTGATACATCAAATCGACGGTCACATGTTTGTTTGTTTTCCATTAGAAATGTTGCATTTGCTAAACTTCTTGCTCAGATAATCAAACTACAAGCACAATTTTCTGAATATCCAACTAAAACCATTCGATTGGATAATGCAGGTGAATTTTTATTTCAAGCTTTTGATGATTATTGCATGTCAATAGGAATAGATGTTGAACATCCTATTGCCCATACACATACTCAAAATGGTTTAGCTGAATCTTTGATCAAAAGGTTTCAGCTAATCGTAAGACATTTACTTATTAAATTAAGACTACCTGTTTCGGCTTAGGGACATGCTATACTTCATGCAGCATCATTAATTCAAATTAGACCATCTCCATATTATAAATATTCTCCATTACAGCTGACATTTGATGAACAATCAAATATTTCTCATTTTCGTACTTTTGGATGTGCTGTATATATTCCAATTGCACCTCCACAATGTACAAAAATGGGTCCTCAACGTAAACTTGAGATATATGTTGGTTTTGATTCTCCATCTATTAATAGATACCTTGAACTACTAATAGGGGATATGTTTAAAGCATGTTTTAAGGATTGTCACTTTGACAAATTCACTTTTCCATTACTAGGTAACGAAAAGTCAATACATGAAGCACGACAAGAAATTACTTGGAATAATAAGGCCCTGTCTCAATTTGATCCTCCTACAAATATATGTAAAACTGGAAATTCAGAGAATTATTCATTTACAAAGTGTTGCAAATCAATTACTGGATGTATTTACTGACACTAAAAGTGTAGCAAAATCTTATATTCCTACTGTTAATGCTCTAGTAAAGATTGAAGCCTCTGAAGGACAAATTGTCAAAACAGCAATAGGTGAGTCTAAGACACGCTTGAAGTGTGGAAGACCTATTGGTGCAAAAGACAAAATTTTTCGAAGAAAAAAGGATACAAAATGAATTTGGTGTTCCCGAAGAACCCATACCCATAGCACAGGTCATAAATATAGTTAATACTCATGAAGAGCTCAAATCTTCTATTCTAAAATCTCCTGAAAATTGACCTCCTAAAGAGGTGTTTCATGAAATATTTTTCCTTAAAGAGGAACAGGTATCTAAAAATAATGAGATCTTAATACATTTCATGAGTACTGAAGAAATTCTGGATAGACATAAAACTGTTGTCGACAACATATTTTCATATAATATGGCCCTTAACATTACCAGAAGTAATGAAGAAAGTGAGTCAAAAACCGTCAAAGAATGTTGACGTAGAAATGATTGGCCAAAATGGAAAGTAGCTATTGAAGCTAAATTAAACTCGTTAGCAAAGCGAGAAGTATTTGGATCTGTTGTCCAAATACCAAAAGATGTAATGCCTGTTGGATATAAGTGGGTATTTGTATGAAAATGTAATGAGAAAAATAAAATTGTGTGACACAAAGCACGACTTGTCACACAAGATTTCCTACAGAAATCTGGAATTGATTATGAGGAAACATATTCCCCTGTTATGGATGGAATCACATTCAGATTTTTGATTAGTCTAATTGTTACAAAAGGATTAGATATGCGGATGATGTATGTGGTCACTGTAAATTTATATGGATCCTTAGACCATGACATATATATGAAAATTCCTAAAAGATATAAAATACTTGAAGCATGTACAAATACATCTAGAAGTGTGTACTCTATTAAACTTCAAAGATCTTTATATGGATTAAAGTAATCCGGACGCATGTGGTTTAATCAGCTAAGTGAATATCTATTGAAAGAAGGATTTGAGAATAATCCTATATGCCCATATGTTTTTATTAAGAAATCAGAATTCAGATTTGCCATTATTGCAGTTTATGTTGATGATTTAAATATTGTGGAAACTCCTGAAGAGATCTAAAAAATCATTATATATTTAAAGAATGAATTTGAAATGAAAGATCTTGGCAAAAAAAAACTTTGTCTCGGCCTGCAGCTCGAGTACTTGCTAAATAGAATTTTTATTCATCAATCTATGTATACAGAGAAAATCCTGAAGCACTTTTATATGGACGAAACTCATCCCCTGAGTACTCCAATGATTGTTCGATCACTTGATGTGAAGAATGATCCATTCTGTCCTTGTGATGACGATGAAGAAATTCTTGATCCTGAAGTACTATATCTCAGTGCAATTGCAATTTTGATATATCTTGCAAATTGCACTCGGCTTGATATTACATTCTTAGTTAAGCTACTTGCAAGATATAGTTTGCACCAACTCAAAGACATTGGAATAGTATTAAACATGTTCTTCGTTACCTTCATGGTACGGTTGATATGAAATTATTTTATCAAAATGGATCAAGTCCACAATTGGTTGGGTATGCAGATGCAGGTTATCTTTCAGATCCACACAGAGGTAGATCTCAATTTGAATATTTATTTACTTATGGAATTATTGTCATATCATGGAAATCTGTCAAGCAGACATTATCTGCTGCATCTTCAAACTACTCTAAGAACATTACTAGGACGCCCCCAATTTACATCTGGGATTTAACGTAAACCGGAGTGTCAGGAAAATTAACACTTGACTACTCACCCCCGTACTTACCAAAATTTAATGCAAATCGCAACGGAAAAATTTTGAATAAAATTAATCTCTAGTTATCACATGGTAGCATAAGAACCACAATTATTCATAATATTCATTCTTAAAATAACATAATCTCTTTACATGCATAAACCAGCTAGTTTTCTCAGTCAATATACAAATTTATTAAAATTTCGATTTAGGGCCGCCTAGGCTATTTCTTTCCCTTTCCATGTCGATGCTGGTCCCTACTACTATCAACTGGTCAAACACTTTTACAGAGAGAGAGTACTCCTGAGGGCCACCTAGACCCCTCAGGGTTTCTTCGAGTCTCTCGAGCAATTGGGACTTAGCCCATGTCCGTTATCCAACTCTGCAACAAAATCAATTTCCAAAAGAAAAAAAAAACATACAAGAATGAGATTTTCAGGAAGATCTCAGTAAGTACACACGTAACTTAATAAAAGCATAGACATCATAAAATAATCATATACAGGCCAGACAACCAGAGTGTGCATTTAAGACATATTTCATGTGACTCATGCATGACTTAGATTTGTCTCTTATGTGGACTTACATTGACAGACTTATTTAATACATGGACTTTTCATTCTTATCTTAAAATTCTTGTTCTTATAAATCTTTACTTATATCCACTATTATTATCCGTGGTTGGGCCAAGCCACTATTATTACTCGTGGTTGGGCCATGCCACTATTATTACTCATGGTTGGGCCATATCATATAAAGTTTTATTATCTTATTTCTTAAATGTTCATCATGACTTGTAACACCATTTACATAACGACATGTAACATGAATTTTTCTTAAAAATGGACGTTATGACTTATGACAACACGTATGTGACCAAATGCAACATACATGCAAACTTAGACTTGTGACATGCATGATTCATATTTTCGTAAAGCATCTGACATAAAAAAGCATATCACAAAAGCCTACATGCACATACGTCACCTAAATTCGTAACGTCAAAACTTAACAAATAATATGTATGCAATTAAATAAAATATTAAATTTTTATTTAATCAAGGGCTGGCCAAATTCTCATGGAAAATATTCTTAATTATTTATTCCTTTTAACTCATTCAACTCAAGCCTACAAGTTTGCATAATTTCATAACTTCAATATTTTTAAGCGTTTCTTGAACTATTTTTATATATATATATATATTATTTTATTATTTTATTTTATCTTTTATGATAATAATTCTTAAAAATATTCCTAATATATTAAGTTTCCTAAAATTATCATATTTGTTAAAAATCTTATTCAAACAATTCACTAAAACTTTTAAAATGAAAGAAAACTCCCCTTTTTAAAGGTTACCTACTCTATTTTGTTACGTAATTCCGGTTTCATCCTTCATAGAATTCTTATCTCTTAAACTTAAAATAAAAAAGTTGCAGATCTATGTCTTAGCTTTCCATAGCCTTTTGAATCACTCAATTTCGACATCAAACTAGCAAATTATGACCATCTTACTGAATGATGTTAAATCTATCTACTTAACTCCTTTGAAGTCCGAAAATTACTAGGGTTGTTCTATCATTTTTTTCCCAATCATGACCTCATATTTTTAAATATTCCTCTTATTATATTATCATAAAACATATTCATAAGGTTCTAAAAATTTTTCTAGTATTTTTCCACAACAAAAACCACTCCATAAATCAAGAACATTCAATCTACTTCTTATTAAATACATCGGCTTAAACAAGCATCAAATAGGCATCAAACCAAATCTAAAAATTAAGCCACTCAGACTACACCAATATCATTTTAATTAGTGCACTTACAAATTTTTTCAAAACTAAATTAGTAGTCTTGAATGGATCTTGCGCTTCCTTTCTCTCTAGGGCTTATACTTAGCTTCCTTTTGAGGTATGTGTGTTTTGGGTGAGTTTTCTTGTATTTTTCTTAATTTTCTCTCAAGTTGAATGTGAGGACTGTCTAAAAGAAAACAAATGGAAGCTTAAGGGTCTATTTATAGAGGTAAAAAGGTATTGGAAGGCTTGAGAAAAGAGAGGGCATCTCAGCACCCCTCTTTAGCCGAGTGATGTGTTTCTCTTCCCCCTAATTTGCAAGGTAATGATCACCCCTATATTTCATGATTTCACTAGATTTTCATCCCATAGCTAAGCTTCCTCCATGTCTAAAATAATCTTAAATCAATAGTTTCAATTATTACAGCACATAGGTAAAAAAAATGGAACAAATCTTAGCATATCTAGGATATGCTTAAACTGGTTACTTGGCCTTAATCTGGCTCCCACGTTTTTAGATCATCTCCCCCCCCCCCCTTTTGCCACATGTTCCAGCCTTCCTAGACATCCTTATAACATCTTAGAAGAGTTCCCTTAAGGTTTGGCTAGCTATTGGTTGAGAATGGAGGAGCAACTTGGCTTGTTTAGTTGGTTCTCCTCCTATCAGATTTGTTCCCACTTCTCCCATGATTATATACAATTTTTTCTTCTAGAAACTCTTCCACCACCAAATACAAACCTTTTTACACATTTCTAGAAGTTAAAATAGTAGAGAACTAATGAAATTGAGGCTCCTAAAGTAGGTCAGGGGTTTGATTTATTTTCGGGCTTCAGTTTACGCTCAACACAGATCAGCCCACTTCCAGCCCAAATAACCCATTTATCCACTTCGTTTCTCCAAAAACTCAAAACATGAAAGTTTTATATAATCCTTGTAGTGATCCATAAGATTTTGAATCACCTAAATACGAGGTCATATGAGGGAGATATAATCAATTTACCGAAACATGTCATTCTAATCCGAGAACCCACTTTTAGGCTACCAAAGTGTTTTTCCACTCCACTTCCAATTTTTTCAATTTTTCTCTTAATCTCCTTGGTATAATTATTTTATATATGAAAAATAAAAAGATATTCTCATATAAATGTTTTATCTAAAAAATAATGGGTTATTACAATTGCAATTCATAAAACAAGTCGAGAGTGTATTTGGCTGAGATCAATGATTCAACATATCCAAGAAAAGTGTGGACTCTCCATGATCAACGATAGCCCAACAATTTTATATGAAGATAATACTGCTTGTATTACTCAAATCAGAGGAGGATATATCAAAGGTGACAGAACTAAACATATTTCACCTAAATTCTTTTATACTCACGAACTTCAAGAGAAAGGTGAAATTGATGTCAAACAGATATGATCAAGTGATAATCTGGCAGATTTATTTACAAAGGCATTACCAACTGCGATATTCAAGAAGATTGTATAGACATTGGAATGCAAAAACTCAAATATCTATCGACATGCACTTTTCAGGGGGAGTAAATGTCCTGAAGACTTGTGCTGATTATACTCTTTTTCTTTCACTGAGGTTTTATCCCAATGGGTTTTTCTTTGCAAGGTTTTAACGATGAAATCTTAAAACTCTTGGAGATATATAAGACTACTGTACTTTTTTTCTTCGTCATTGATTTTTCTTCCCACTGGATTTTTCCTTGGCAAGGTTTTAACGAAACAGGTTTTTTATGTGTGGTCATTCAAGGAGGAGTGTTATGATGCGTCAGCACTGCCCCCTATCCCCACTAATAATTTTGTGAATGACCCCACCACTATTATTTTAAGGCTTGCATAGTAAATTGCATAGTACCTTGCATTAATTTCAAGGCCTATAAATATGAGTTTCAATCATTCTGAAATTCATAAAAAAAATATATAGAACGAAAAAAGTTTCAGTTCTTGAGAGTTCCAAAAGAGTTTTTTTTGTATTTCTCTTTTGTAATAGTAATTTCTTTTAAAATTTATAACAAAAAGGCCTTAATTAGACTCACTTGGAAGCACACGCATTAAACTAGAGCTTTAACATTTTAAGGCTTGAACGCACGGCATTAAGGTCCTACCTACATAGGCCCATGCAACTCTAGATTTTATTCAAGCACCACAAGATAGAATGAGACCTACACTTCACAATTTCAGAGGGGTGATGGCAATTACGGGAACTCACTTGGACGGGACAACATATATATTTGAGTGAGACTTCATGCACCAAAGAGAAGGAGAAAGAAAAGCAGTGGTGCATCAATGTGAACTAATTTTTTCAATTCTTTCAATTAATTTTTCTTTAAGTGTTTTGATGTTAAATTTTTCTGTTAAGTTTTTATTTAGTTTTTTCATGAATTAATTTATTTTTCTAGGGTTACGATATAACCTAACTTTAATTATGTGAATTTTTTGTAGTTGGGTTAATTTAATATTTGTGTTATATTATTGAGTATTTCATTATAGACTTAATATTTATAAATGCTTGATCACCATTTACATGATTTGGGATTCAATTTGAAACTGAAATGTAATGATTGTTTCAGTCGATATATGAGATATCATATGATGCTGTAGGATAGAAATATATATGGGCTTATGTAATCTTTATATGATTTCTTTGTTCTTAATGGATTTTGATAAGTTAAGAATTTTCACAGAGATATAGGGAATTTGCCTGTTGAGGTATTTCATTAATGCTTGAGAACGATTAATGAATAAATTAGAGATGACTGATTATCAATAATATGAACAAATATTTTTTAATTCAATTAGAAAAATTACATAGGATTAGTTATGGTGAATCGGAAACCTAGATTCTTGTTTTTTTCATAAAAACTTCCTTAATTAATTTTGTTATTTTACTATTCCAGTTTAGTAATTAATTATTTTTATTTGAGTTATCAGATAAATCTTAATTGAATACATTTTGGTACTTATTAGTAATTTTTCAATCCTCGTGGAACGATACTCTTACTCATTCACTTTATTATTTGTTATAATTCATGCACTTGCAAAATTGACGAACAAGTTTTTGGCACAATTGTCGAGAATTTAGATAAAATTATTAATAATATCGATACCACTTTAATTTCGATCTAGTTTGAATTGTTTTGTCTTTATTTTTCAGATTTGCGTAGTGTATGAGTGACGCAAGAGCTTGGAGCTACTACTTTTCGATCTTGAAATCGAAAAAATGAATGGAAGAAGAAGTGAGATGTTCATAAACATTTAGTCCCTATGGTAGAAAATGAAAATCCTAAGCTGGATACACAGGCATTGAGGAAATTTGTGCTATCACAGGTCACAAGGATTCATTCAGCTATCTGGAAACCACCTATTGAGGCCAACAACTTTGAGATTAAGCCAGATATCCTACAAATGATCCAGACATCAATTTAGTTCCATGGACCGCCAAGTGATGACCATATTGCAAGTTTTTTGAAAATTTGCCACACTTTCAAACACAATGGCGTTACTAATGACGCTATTTGCCTCTGATTATTTCCATTCTCTCTTCGTGACCGAGTCAAGAATTGGTTAAATTCATTGCCTGCAAACTCAATCACTTCTTGGGAAAATTTACTTTAGAAGTTTCTTACTAAATTTTTTCCACCTGCTAAGACAGCAAATATGTGCAATGAGATTTCAAATTTTGCCTAGATTGAAAGTGAATCACTTTATAAAGATTAGGAGTAATACAAAGATCTACTTAGGCATTGCCCCCATCATGGATTACCAAAGTGGATGCAAGTTCAAAAATCTATAATAGACTTGTTTCTTCTATAAGAATTCTCATAGATGCAACTTCGGGAGGAGTATTTATGGGCAAAGCACAAGATGATGCATATGAGCTATTGGAGGAGATAGCCATGAACAACTATCAATGGTCGAGTGAAAGGGTTTTACCAAAGAAAGAAGACAGAGTACATGAGATTGAAGCTATTGCTACCTTCACAGCACAAGGCCATAATCTTACTAAACAACTAAAGGCAAATCAATTACCAACAAATGTCATTCACTTGAGACAATCGGTTTGTCATTTTTGTTAGGACAACCATGCAAGCAAAGAATGCCAAATGAGAAATCTGTTTTCTCAAGCCCAAGCGAAGCAAGCAAATTTTGTTGTAAACTACAACAAGCAGAACAATCCATACAGTGTAACATACAATCCCGGATGGAGGAATCATCCCAATTTTTCATGAAATAATCAGAATGCATTCAAGCCCTCAACTGGTCTGTCAGCTAGTGAACCATCGAAAGAGAAGTCGATATTTAAAGAAGCAATGACATAATTGGCTAATAGCACCAATCGATTCATGACAGAGACCAATATCAACTTTCAGAATCAAGCAGCTTTGATTCGAAATTTGGAAGTCCAAGTAGGTCAATTAGCAAATATACTCACCAGGAGACAATTGGATAATTTGCCTAGCATAACTGAAACAAATCCAAAGGAGTAATGCAAGGTAATCACTTTGAGAAAAAGGAAAAAGTTAGAACCTCTGACTGGAGGTAAGAAGTCCGAAGAAGAAGATCAAGAGATGCAATGTACCAAATCACCAAGCATTGAAGAGATCTTTGAAAGTCAACCAATTCCACCGCAGGATCCAGCTCCATAAGTTCATTCCCTCAATGACTCAAAAAGAACAACTTTGATAAGCAATTTTCAAAATTTCTTAAAGTGTTTAAAAAATTACCTATTAACATGCCTTTTGTAGATGTCTTTGAACAAATGTCGAGCTATGTGAAATTTATGAATGAACTTTTGTCAAATAAAAGGAAATTGGAGGATATGAAACAATGGCTCTTAATGAGGAATGTAATGCAATTCTACAAAAAAAAAAATCTACCTCCTAAGCTTAAGGATCCAGGGAGCTTCACTATTCCATGTTCAATTGGAAATTTGGTATTTGAAAGTTTTTTACGTGACTTAGGTGCAAATATTAATCTCATGCCTTTGTATATTTTCAGGAAGTTCGGATTAGGTGAGGCAAGACCTACTACGATGTCATTGCAATTAGCGGATCACTCAATAAAGCACCTAAAAGGAGTTATTGAATATGTACTAGTCAAGGTGGGCAAGTTTTGTCGACGCCCCTGTCCACGGTTGGGATCAGACACAAACCGAGCCGTCGAGGATAAACATCGCAGGGACATTTACCCTTCGTTCATATGTTCTTATTGAGTTTTGAGTTCGCTTAAAAATACGGATTAGAAAATTTTCTTTTCTTTTGCAGCGGTTAAAGTTGAGACATACTATGTTTGTCAAAAATTAGGAATTTTCGCCACGAGTCACATGGAATTATATACATATATATATAAATTTTTTGTTTTTTGTTTTTTTTTTAAACTATACAACCCATCATTAATACCTAGTCAACCATACATGCATTGTTTTGAGTTCTTAATAAAAGCATTTCCCCAAAACAACGGGGACCAAAATAGATAACCAAAAGATAAACATCTACTAGTGATAACCCCCGACGCCTGTTCTCAAATCCAAGGTTCATCTTTCACCTCCTTCACTCCTGGACCATACAAAAACCGCCCTAAACCCATTCTTCCAACACGTAGAAGGCCGAGTCCCAACTCGGGCGAAGTATAAACGCGATCTAGAAACAAGGATCCGTCTATACCCATAGTCAGGCAACAGCCTGTACATTGGTGGTTTCCCATATACTGGTGGCCCGCCGCCTCGACCACAATCATGTGCTTCATATCGGCTATAAACTGGGCGTATACCTCTGGGGTCACCACATCAAAAGGTGGGGCAGTCACCAAATCACTAGAGATCTAGGGACTCGTCCTTAGTGTCCGGCTCGTCGTCAAATCCATCACTTGCAACCACTTCTATCGGGAGAAATCTTAATAAGTATACAAACATTTCAACTAAAACATCTCAGGCATATAAGTAAATGAACCATAAACATCCATATGCACATGCAGACAACACTTGACTCATGCGCATACTCATGTAAACCTTCTTTAAAAATCCAATTGTCATTTTGTTTCTGTTCATATATTCACATTTTGGAAAACGTCATTTCCGTCACAATTCATAAAAAGCAACTCTTCTTCTTTTGTTTATATCTTTTATGTCTTTTATCTTAGGCGCCACTTTCCATATACTGTTCTGTTCTGTGTTGACTCGAAAACCTCTCTTGTCATGACTTTTCATAATTGGACACCTCACAGTTCCCCTACATACCGTGTATTCCCCGCACCGTAGCGCTTGGTGACTGTATGAAGCCAAGCGGCTACGTTACGCTTTTCCGCTCTTCGTCGCTCGATGACTGTTTGCCCACCGAGTGATTACAATCCATAATATTTTACCGGTGAGGCCGAGACCTACACTGCCCATATGCACCCACTAGCTTTAGATACGACCACGCTCTGGAATCCCTAAGGGAGCCATACATGATCTTTCGATAGTTCTTTGTCGCTTTCACTCGACTTTACTCACTCCTGAGTGAACATAAAGTTTTACTGAGACACTACCACGTCCCAGCTTTTGGGGTTCTTTTTTAAACTCATTTTCTTTTTTTTTTCTTAAATATTTTGACTCAAGATAGAGTTTTTGTGACGTATGCATGGGTTATGCAACTATAATGCAAATTTCATGTCCAATACCAGAGATGAACTCGAGTGCACATCCAAACACTTCCGCTCACTAACCAAAAACCTCGATTGCTAGTCCCTCCCCACATGCCTTCACCCATGATGGGCTTGCATGTAGGGTAGGGTATTCGGTCCCTCCCATTTAGGGTTTGGGCCGAGCCATATCCCCCTTTTTTTTTTATTCCTAATTAAATCCAATTATTTCTTCTTTCCTTTAGGTAGAAACCGGACCTTTCACCCTACTAATCAATTTCATATTTTTTTCTTCAATTTAATCTTTTATATTTAACTTCATATGTTAAATAATCATTGATTTAACCCTTTAAATTCCATAGCACCAAACCTATCTAAAACGAATCATCGTCTATTTAGACCTAATAATAACACTTAAATGTTGTATTTTAGATTTGTCAACTCAAAGAATGTCCATAAATTTGATATCACAAAATAACACATTTCCTCAACATCATGATATTTCTACCAAACACGCATGCATCACTACCTTATTACGTATTGCCTTTCTATATTCCATGTTTATCTATCTAAGTTAGTCAAGTACTTAATATGACATAAAATTAAACCTAAAGAATAAAATCTTTCAAGCAAATCACCACATGCTCAAGCTTTATCAAATTAAAAGAGAAAACATTTCCAACTTCACATCATACCTTAGTGATCATGCATATAATACTACAGCTTTAATTATTCCCCTATTATGCTTTCCACTCTTCAATTTCTAATGTCTTATTCACTTAATCATCCATTCCAAACTTTATCAAGTCTAAATACTATATTACTAAATTTATTTACACAATCATTTCATGCCAAATAATCTCTATCAAATCAACATACCATGATATAGCAATACAAGTAGCAACTAACAACCATGATCATCCATTTATATTCAAGAAATGTAAGAGTAAAATGAAGGTAAACTTACAACTTTCTTTTAGTAGTTTTAGAAATCTGAAAATGTAAATAAAATATTATATTAGACTTGTTATAGTATTGGGATTAAAAGAAAAAGATTTGCTAAGTTTCAAATCCTAAGTGGTGTGTGTTCTCTTTGAGTGTTCTTAGCTTTGGAATAGATCAAGGAATGCCTTACCTTCTTCTAAGAAATTTTTCTTCAAGGGTTGCTTGATCCTAGCTCCAAAAGGCTTGGTATTCTTTGGTTTTAGGGGTAAAATAAGTGAAGCAAAGATGAGACTGGTGAGAGCTTGAAGAGTGCCACGAGGTGCAAGTGTGGAGGGTGTGTGTGTGTGTGTGTGTGTGTGTGCGCAAAATGGAAAGGGAGAGCAAGAGGCCATTCGGCCATGGGGTTTTCCCTAAACCTTGTCACTCTATTCCCTAGGCAATGGTGTGACTCTTGAGGGATTGAAAGATGTGATTTGGACTTCCATCTCTAAAACATGATTAGATCCTAATCTAGGCAACACTTGAGTGAGGTTTTCTTTTCCCTTTCTTCTTGGATGGCCGGCACCCCCCTTGGGTTTCTAAGCCCACTCATCACCTCACATCGCTCCTCACATACTCCCACATCACCTCACATGTCACTCAATGGATCTCATGATCCAATTCTTAGAAAAAGAGCATGGAGGGGTTCGGTTATGCCCTCCCATTGCATACCGAAACCTATCCTCCAAGGCATGCATCATTCATTTCTCCTATCCTCAAATCAATCAAGTCATCACTTGTCTCACTTCACCTTACACTTGTACTTGTTCTTAAGTGAGATCTCCTAGAGCCTTGAGCTTGGATTTGCTAAAATCTCAAGAAATCCCCAAATGAAGCCCACGGCTTCTTCCTTAGCCGTATCCCCCATTTGGTTGTTTTCTTCTTCTTCTTCTTTCATCCACTTCCTCTTCCCAATGTCTTTACTTCCATCTATCAATTGTCCATCAACTTGTCACTCATCACACTTGATCCATTCACCTAGATCTTGAGAAGATCTCCTAGAACCCTCCACAAGGTGCCTGGCAATCCCACCAAAACCGCCTACCACTTTGCTTCTTTTCTTTCCTCTTCCTTCTTCTCCTCCTTTGACTTGACCTTGATGTGATCAAGTGAAGACTTCTTTGAGAAATTCCTATTGCCTTACACGCCTACTAGCTCCTCAATGATGAGGAAATCCCATCCTAGATCCTCACTTCTTCTCCTTTCAAGAAACCACTAGTCAAAGTCTCAACTACTAGCAAATTTCCAACTTTCTAACTACTAGTCTTGGGAAGACTTTTTGAAACTCTCCTAGCTTGACATGTGTCCAAGAGCATGGGCTTGTTGACTTGTGGGCTCAATCTATGGGCCTTTGGGGCTTTCTTAGTGTGCCCTTGGGCCTCTTAACCATTCATAAGTTAATCTTCCTAAGCCCAAGCCTTCCCTTACCTATTTGATTTATCCATATTATTATTCTTACTATATAATTCAATATTAAGGACTCGAAATCTTGGGTTGTCACAAGTTTATTTTTCTAGTTGACTTCATTATTCTTGACATGGAGGAAGATTGAGAAATTTCCATCATTCTTGGTAGACCACTCTTAGCTACTGCTAAGCACTTATTGATGTTCAACAAGAAGAATTGCGATTAAGAGTACAAGAGGAGGAGGTCATATTTAATGTTTTCAATGTCATCAAGTGTCCAGATACAAGTAAAAGTTGTTTTAGTATTCAAGCGGTAGGGGAAAAGCGTTTGTTGCAACTTTAGGAGATGGATGAATTTCGCAATAAAACTTATGAGAATGCAAAAATCTACATGGAATGGACTAAGGCTTGGCACAATAAGCACATCTCAAAGAAGGAGTTCCTACCTAGACAACAAGTTTTACTTTACACTCTGCATCTTTCCAAGAAAGCTCAAGTCGCGATGGTTAGGCCCATTCACGGTTGTTAAAGTTTTTCCCAAGGAAGTAGTTGAAATCACTCATGATGAGAAGAGGGCATTCAAAGTAAATAGATAACGCCTGAAACCTTATTTAAGTGGTGGATTTGATAGCCAGAAGACCACCATTCTTCTAGATCCAGCTTAGAAGATGAGCAACAGTCAAGCTACTAACTATAAATAAAGCGTTTTTGAGAGGCAACTCAAGTTTTTTATATTTCTGTTTATATATATATATTTTTAATCTTATTGTTTTTGTTTCATTTTTTAAAAATAAAGAGACCGAAGAAATCTCCAATGAGTAGAGGGTTGCACCTGAAAGAAAAATATTCAATTAAAAATCAGGAAAACATTTCTTATCCTCTCTCAATCTATTATTTAATTTTTCTTCCTTTTTTCCATTGACGATAATGTGATATTTATGTTTGGGGGAAGGAAATATATTCATTTTATTCAAGAAAAAAAAGAAAGAAAAAAATGTTGTTTTCCGTTGTTTCGTTTTTTTTTCTTTTAAATTGCCTTTGTTAAGAATATGATTGAAATTGATTATAATTTTTAGAAAACAATCTCATTTCTTAAGTCCAACTGTTAATTATTTACTTGATCTTGTTTAATTTGATATAATCATTAATCATTGTGCATATCTAGAAAAAATTTATGTGAATTTTATAAATTTGAATGGTCTCTACTTACTCTAGAACTTGTTTGATTACTCATGAGGCGAAATCTTTTACAGAATATTACTTAGAAAGTGATTTAGGCATTCTTTGAATCGATTGAGTTTTTGAAGCTTACCTCTTTATTATCTTTATCCCTAGTCACCCATTTGATCTATTCCTAAGTAGGGTTGAAGAAAAGATAGTGATATACAAGTGTATGTAAAAAATAAAAATTGTGCAAAGTTCTATTTACTCTAATGTTTTGAGTTGCTTATTAACTAGGGGTATTCATTACCAATATTTACTCTTACGTCAAAACATAACTTGAAATATGAGTATACATAAGCACCTTAAGTGTGTGATTTGTAGAATAACTGGGTGCATCCATCACAAGTGCTTACATTCATGTCAAAAGATGGGTGACAACTTGAAGTAAAGTTAAAAAAAGGACAAACTTCGAAATAAATGATGAAAATAGATATTTTGACATATTCAAAAGATTGAGAAGAGTGTATGTTTTAGAAGTGAAAGTTCTCTTTTTGCTTAAATTTTTTTTTTTTGAAGGTCTCACCCTAGTCATACATCACAAACCTAATAAAGACCTATGGATCCTTAGTAATAATTTGTTCTACATTAATAGAGTGATTTGAAAAGTAGGCCTATGGAGTTCTAAGAGATCTATTGTTTTATTTACTTGTTTACATAAAATCATTTGGGGAGGTTGTAATGAAGTGAGAATAATATGTATGCATGAATGCGGAAATAGATAATGCAGGAGAGTTGAGTTTTGAATTAACTTTTGGAATTGATTAATTTGGAATGACTCCTTTAAATTATAAATTTTATGCAATCTTTGAGGCAAGAATTTTTATGGAGCAAAGCAATGCTTATTTTGGTTTTTTTCTTTTTCTTTACTCTAGGACTAACAAAGTTTAAGTTTGGGAGAATTATACCCTTGAAAATTTGGTACTTAGATCTACCTATAACTGAAGGTAACCCCAATTACTTCTCATAGGACCTTACCATCTCTGATCCCCTAGCATTTATTATCAAAACTCGAACATTCATCTTGGTATTAGAGCTAAAAAAGATAGCATATTGTTCTTTGTTAAGAATTTGCCCTGAGGCCATCTCATACACATGCAACATAACGTGGATCTTGTGCTACTTCGTCTAGTACTATTGCCCTTCCAAATAGAACACAATCATCTACAAACAAGAGATGATTGCTTCTATAAACCCCCTTCTGACCCCTTGCAAATCAGAAAAGAAGAGAATTGAAGAGAAGCCTGCTGTTCTCAGAAGCTCTATATTCAAGATCCAACAACAACAGAATGCCTGGCACTTTGGAGAGTTATGGAATTATGCCAAGATCTTGGTTTCTGTAGAGTTACATTTGAAAGGAATGCTCAGAAAATAGTAAATGTTGTTGCTGAAGAAACCTCAGATTATCCTCTATATGGCACAGCATAGTTCAAGCTGCAACAAAGATGCTGCGGAAACATCAAGGATGGAAGGTGTAGCTTGTTCACAGATCCTCTAATAAAGTTGCACATATATTAGCTAAGGAGTCTTTAAGATTAGACACAGTTAATTTGGATGGACGAGGTAACAAATTGTATATATAAGAGTACCGAAAAGGGAAAGCAATGTATTGATGACATTACTCATACAAGTTCTCTGACTCAAAAACAAAAAAAAAAAAAGCCAAAAGATGTAAACAAAGTTTATAAACAGATTGGAAGATTTAATAAACACAAACATTAGAACAACAATTATAAGCATATTGTACTATTATTAAAAGGCATCATTCCATAGATCAAACACACCATCGTACGTGCAGCTTTTATAAAAAAAACACAAACAACGATTTAAATCATAACATATTGAATTCTAAGAGCAATCCCGAACGTAGTGTCAACTTATTTTCCCAAACAGCTAGATCACTGATCATTTCTTGTGGCTTTGCTGTTTATGGTTTTCTATAATATTGCTTTCGGGTTTCAGTCCTCTTTTGCTCTTCCCTTGTATTAATCTTAGTACTGGTCCTGGTCGTGTGGCATGATCCTGAGTGGTGGTTAGTACTCTTCCTTACTGGTCTTGTATTTTGACCTTGCCCCTTCACCATCTCCTTCGATGGAAGCATTAGTTGGCGGCCTGCATGCCAACCACAATATTTTACCAAGCCTATTTAATTATTCTATTAACTAATACGCAATAAGTGGGTGATATATCTCCTAAAAAAATACACGTCGCTTGCACAATTCATAATTATATTTAGTAGTACTCTTACCGACATTCGGCCTGCTTGTGTGACCAGAAGAATTTGAGTACTGGATCATTGCCATTTTCTCATTTTTGATTTTGACCGATGACTGGAAATTAGCACTTGGCATTTGCACCTTAGCACTACTCCTGATCTCCACTGAATACCTGTCTTCTACTTTCATCTTATAATTGTTCTGGAATGAGTGTTGCACTTTCGGTTTCACCTTACTGGTCTGGCATAAATGGATCTGTTGCATTTTCTTCGTAATGACCTCGATTGACTGATGGCTAGATATCCCGGAAGAGCATTTTTTCGATTGAATCATTATTTGTGCCGCTGCATGCATGGAACAAATAAGCCCAATTATAAATTCATTAACAATGAAAGCAGTTAATTTGCACAATTAAGTACTCATGAACTGAAGTGATATTCGATGCAATTTCATACGGATGCCATCATTTTGATGGTATAATCTAGACGAGCAAATTCATACAGAAATAATGAACAAGTAATTAATATACGCTTAGAACTTCTTGAAATCTAAAAGTTCCATTCACTTCGCTAATAGTGGACTAAATGAAAAAGATCATATAAGATTAGATCTATCTATTATGAGATAAAGAAAAATTAATACCTGTATAGAGAGAGATGGATGATAGGGTAGAGTGTAACACCCCGCTCCGACACCAAGCTTTCTTCAAATATTTTTTTTTTTTTCCGAGCGACGCGGTTATTTTATTTACATTCCTAATTTATTGTATGATTTACTGATTTATTATCATTATTTTATTTCCTCTTTCCTCTCCATAATTATCTCACGTTGCCGTAATTCCCATGCACGTATCTCCTCCTTCTAATTGCTTGGCAACCGAATAGAACGAGTATTTGGACATTTCTTCCTTTCCTAAAATAGTTTTGCCTCCATCAAGCCTTTCTTTCCCGCTCTACGCTTCCTTAGGGTTTTAGTATCATTATATATATCTATGCGAAGGAAAACCTCAATGACTCAACGCCTTACGCACGTAGCCTCCCCCTCATGAATGAAGGAAGCTCCACGCCGCCGCTGTCCTCTGAGGTGCCTCAACCTTGCTCAGCCACTGAAAGCCTTCGCATAACTCAGCCTCGTCTAGACTTAGCAGCCTCGAACCCACGGTGGAGGAACTAGCCGCTAGCCATCACTGAAAACGTCCCCTGTTTTCACCGCCCGAAACAGAGCATCTCTTACCGCTGCTTGCTCCGTCTAGCTTGGTACCACCAGCCACGGCAAGGTGGTATCACCGACGTCGTGTAGGAAGACCCCAGAAACCGTCGACCTTGCCACCACCCCTGCGACACTACGTACTGCCAACCACCTCGCAAGGCTTTGCCTCACGTCGGATATCACCGAGAAACAACCCAGCCACAGCCCCAAACACCCTTTGTTTTACTCCACCCTAAACAGGCGATCTCCTTTTTCCTTAGTACCGTAAGCCACCAGCCACCGTTTCTCAGTCGCAAACTCGCTGCCTTGACCACCGTCTCCCAGCCCTTTGCAAAAACTCTCGGTAAGCACGTTCCTTCCAGCGGGTATTTTTCCTTGCGAGAATTTGAGCATGTGTTTTTGCATGTTTTTATTTTCGGTAGAGTTATAAGTTGGTACTTTGGTGTTCCTTCAAAATGGACCTGAACAACCACTTTTTGGTCTAGTAATTATATTCTCTATAAGCGGGCTCATTTTTATTTCCACTATAGGACCGTAAACCTTAATCTGTGGTGTTTTTTCGTAGCGCCTTGGCGAAGTTTGGTAGGAAGGTTGGATTAAATCAATTACTATTATTATTTTGTTTATTTATTTATATTGAGCTATTTTCAATAAGAGTTGATTTCAGCCCTTCCAAACTTGACAAAAATTTCCAAAGGAACGACCGGATTTTAATTATCTTTGATGTTTTTTTTTTAAATTTCTATTATTTGTTATTCTTTTGATCTGAGTCGTTCAAGGAATTTTAGAAGTGTTTAGAATTTGCGATATTTTGGGGTTGGAGAGTTTGTTACTTAAAGTGTGTAGGAGAATTTGGTTATTTTATGGTTCTAGGCTCAAATATTAAAATACATGGTTGATTTGAAAATTTATGGAAGTATGCGTCAATTGTATAGGTGGCGACTAATTTTTGTTCAGCCGTGTGGAGATAAATTTTGAGAAGCTAAGAAATTCAGGTAAGCGGGGTTCGTATGCTAGACTTTACATTAAAAATATGAACTGAGATTTATCTTGAAAAATATGCATGTTTTAATTATGAAAAGAAATTTTGAAATCACCTCAGTTTTGTTTCGCATATGTATAAGAAATCGTATAAGAAAAAATATTTTCTGGCATGAACTGGTGTAGACATGAGCTATTTTGTTGCATTCTATTTTTCTAACTGAAAAAGAGCGAATATGAAAATTTCTGTATAAATGATATTTATGATCTGATTCTGTTCTTGTTTTGGAAAAAATTCTGTACTCGGATATGATATGATATGATTTCTGAAACCTCTGGCATGACATTCTGGTTCTGTTTCGCTTGGTTTAATCCTGGGTTGGTACCAACTATTCTGTTTCCAGTGCACCCACTTTGGCTACAAAGTGATTTTCTGCGTGGTCTTTCCTGTGTGCACACTCGGGTTTCCGAGAATAATAAGGGGGAGATTCACATTCTGTTTCTGCTCGGTTGGCCGCCGAGGTTTGCACAACCCTACCACGGGGGTTAAACATGGTATTCCTATTTTGATAAAACGTTTCAGTTATGCTATGCCAAAAGGATTTTTTTTTTTTTCTGTTTCCGTTTATATTAAACTTTCACTCTGATTTCTGATAATGTAATCTGTTCTGCATTTTTCTGAAAAGTAAGAAATATTTTATTCTGTATTCTGAATTTTGGTAAATGCTCATGTTTACACACTAGTATATGTTCTTTGCTTACTGAGTTGTGGATAACTCACCCCCCTCCTCTAATTACATTTTTCAGATAGTTGAGATGATTCAGTGCATTATCAGCAAGGGTTGCCATTACTAGAGAGGCTTGGTGATCATACGAGAATAAGTGCTCGTGGATACATTTTTTTTTTTAGTCTTAGTAAATATTTATCTTCATTGATATTTCTAGTATGTCAAGTTTTGGATTTTTGCAAGTATTTGAAGTCATTTGATTTTATTAAAGTTTATGTTTAATTTCTTGGAGAGTTTTATAAATATTTGGTAATTAATTATGGAGTATCCTTTTTTTTATATTAGTTGGTTATTGGAGAATTTGGAATATATGAATTGGTGTTTTGGGATGATTTGAGAAAAATGACCTAACTCTCTGGACCTTCGAGACCGGGGCGTTACATAGAGGGAGGCCTTTATTTAGCAAGAGCATATTCAACTGATAAAGCTAGGAATTTAATATGATAGACAGACAAGAAAAATTCTAGTCGCAGTCCTGTGTGGAGGACTAATACAGTCCTATTGATAAATGAGGGTAAAAGAGAAAATAAAATTATTTCAAAAAAGATATTACTGTAATTTTAAAACTTTTTTACACTAGACTTGCATTGCAATTCCCAAAACTTTTTACAATAGGGATCTGGATGTAGCATTATTGTAATTTTAAAACTTTTTACAATAGGGACTGTATGTACCATTGCTCGACAGACAAATACCTGTATTGATCTACAGAGGTCTGTGATTGTGATAAGGTGCTTCAGCTTCCTCGTTGATGAAGAACTTAAGCAGGGCAATCCAACTGATAAAGAAATGGGTTCAGCTGGTTTAGAGAGTTAATTAATACCAAGTGGAGCACAAATAATTTGATTTTAAAGGTAACTACTGCAATGCCCCAGCCCCTCTTAGGATATAAGAGAGACTAAAGCGTTAAGACATATAACACAACATTACATATCCCGTATATGATAAACAATACGCAATGTACCTAACATACCTCTAATAATATATAATAATCGCAATGCAAAATTATTTTTTGTTTAAAATTTGTACCTAAATAAACTAAAATCATAGACATCACTTATAATCATAACAAAGAGCAGATTTTACAGACGGACAGTCTGTAAAATATTCAGAGACCCAAATGTAAAATAAAAATGTCTTGGAGTAGCGTGCTCCTTAACTACAAATATCCAAACTCAGTAAGTTAGACCAATAACATAAAAACAGTTTATAAAAGCATGGTTAAAAATAATATGAAATGTTTGCATAAAGGAAATGAACTTGCATTACTCAAAAATTGTATTTTTCTCTCATCCAGATTCTTTAGCAAAAGAGAGTAACATCATAACATCATTATCAGCATCATCATCATCATAACATCCTCTTTAAACATACTTTTGGTACCTCACAGTTCCCTCCATAACCTTGTGCACTTACTGGTTATGTTCACCACACGACAGGTAACACCGCCTTTGGCTTTGTCTTAAGAGTAATCAAACTTCAAGCAAACGTCCTTCACTTATCGTACCCTCTAGCCTCCACAGGCAAGAAGGCACATACTTACCCTCACTCCAAGACTATTACTATCTCTTTCGAGGTCACCAAATGTTCTTCGTTAACCCAAGAGACTCCACTCTACATTTATGTACTTTAGAGTAGATAGAGGACTTCTACGATAATCCACCATCCTAGCTTGGGTCATCATAAAAGTATTTTTAATGTGTACCTTATGCTTCATAACATGTTCATATGCTTCATGAGGGATGATAGAATATCATGACATGAAAAACTCAAATATCTATAGAACTTCAGAACATGAACATGAATTTTTAATATGGCATTTCTCAATAAGCATACTAACATAAACCAGATGTTAACTTACGAATTCCCTCACTTTAAAAAGTTCACTTCAAAGGCTGAAATAAATAAGTCAATATAATATGGTTAGAAAAACTACCAAGATTTAGTAAAAATTGCACTCGAACCCCTTCAGTCTTGAAAATTGCATATTAATCCCAAAACTCTAAATAATTGCAATTCAACCCCAAATTTCACAAAGTTTCTTAAATCACATGCACATTCTATTCTAAATACCTTTTCTAAGATTAGAATATGAGTTAATGAGTTATCACTCTGCAGATCCAAGAAAGCACCAAATCCAAATTTCATGAATATAAACATATCACTAAGTGCATTTTGAATTTTAACCTTATGCCTGTAAGCTTTAAACCAAAATTATTAATTAACGTCATCCCAAGACAAAGTTTAATAAAAAATTAACTCATTAAACTTCCACCATAAATAAAGAAATTTAGCCAAAATACAAAGCAGAGCTCAATGTGGAGTTTCTTGCCTCGATGATGAATTTGTGTGCTTAAAACATCATAGTATCCTATGCTCTTAAAATATTCACGACAAAGATCAACTCTGGGCATTATCATGATCAAACAAACAATTAATACAAGATAATTTTGAGGAAAACTCTAAATCACTAATTAACAGCTCAACCCGAGACATGTATATAACCATTTTGACCTTATAACTTCATCCACTTGTAATATGTTGATTTTCTTGGGCATCTAAACGACGCAAATCATCAATTCTAATATATAAGTCAGAATACAACATCCAAGTCCTAAAAATTCCAGATTTGAAATAAAACATCAACTGATACACAAATGAACATCAAGCCATCAAACGGACTTTTATTATTAGTATTGATGAATATGGCCTCTATTCACTTAAATCCTAAGCATTTATCTCATATATGAACAACTCACACTCACTATAAACTAAACATTAATTATATTCATCATCTAATTCGTAAAATCCAACATTCTAAACAAGAACTCTAATCATCGCTATCTTACAAAAAGAGTACTATATAAACATCACAGATGTTGGTAATATTGTTGTATATTAACATCCATCATATGGTATCTTAAACAAAAGTCACATATTTGGACACTAAGCTCATAATAGAAGCTTGAACCCAAATCATACTCATTACAAAACTCCTTTACAATCACAAAATTAACATCCAACAACTGAGTCATCACCAACTATTAATAGCATGCTAACCAAACATACGCCCAATACCAACTCACAAACCGACCAATTATTTCCAGAAAAACACTTCCAACACAAGTTAACATGTTCCACATCTAAGTCCTAAAACTAAGAATAGAGCTTTTGCACTTACGAGAGTTGATGGAAGCTCACCACTCTCTCTCGGTTTCACTAAAAAATTCTGTGACTTGATGATTTTTGGTTGTGTGCAAGCGACTGAGTGTGTTTGCGTGAAGAAGAGGGAGATCAGATCAAGAACTGCGGAATTCGGTGTAAATAAAAGGAATTGGGAACAATGCTTATCGGTTAAGGAAACAAAACTCTTACTTTATTGACTCCTAGCAAGACTTTGAAAAGTAGGGTGGGGGCCCGGCTTTCTCCATTATTTATCAGTCAGAGAATTACAGCTCTATGAGGCGTCCATGGAAGGCGTTCTGGTATCTTATTATGAGACTGACACGTGGCACTCTTTTATTGATAGAATTTACATGCAACAATTATAAAAAAAATTATGGGGCCATAAATTTTTTAAAATCCTAATTAAATCAATGGTGTAAATTTATTTAGTCTAATTATGATCCTGATTATTTCAATAAAGTTTAGTAAGTTTCGAATCATGCAAGAATAATAAATTGACTTTGCTTTCGACATAAAATTTCTAGATAATTCAATCTATAGAGTTTCTTACATATTTATTGCATCAAAATTCTTTTTATCTGAATTTCTTCCTAGATCTCCCAATGATGACCAAGTCAATTGTGGTGGATTAGCTGTTTTTCCATTTATTTTTATCGAAATATACTTTCAAGTCCTAGGGACATTTGACTTCTTTTATCATAATAGGAGGCATATTTACCAATCCTACCAAACCAACTTGACTCCCTCCTTCAAAAACCCACTTCATCCACGACAACCAATGTCGACCAGCATAAGAAAAGAAAATGAGGATGTGTCGTCTGGATGTGCTATAGCCAACATGCTCGATAGGAGGCCACAGCCCATTAAATGCCTAACAACGACCAAAAACAACAATCTCAATGGACAACACGCCTTTTTCCAAAGATTCTAAAAGTGGATGCACTTTCTCCATCTACAACAGAGAACATGTGTATAAGGAGACACACCTATGTTCAATATAGCAACATGGTGCCTGAAACAGAAAGTAGTCGTCCTGCAACCTGTGTGGCATCCAATACGAGGTGCGGATAAAGCATTAACAACAAGCAAGGACTACCATGATCAACGTTTATAAACCCACCTCCAAGCACAGGTAAGGGGACGTTTCCTCTCCTTTGTTTACACTAAATCTATTTTTCCTCCAAGCAATACTTTGATTCTCCTCATTAACTAAAGTATCAGAAATGTCCCTCACCACTCCAGCCCCTATTCTTGAGGAGAAAGCCTACAATGTAGAGACCCTGCTACCACCTAGCTTGGTTGTCGTGATGAAGAGATTTGGGATGAACAAACCCTCCAACAAGCATAACCAAATCAGCCCTTAGAACTTGTCCCAGTAGACCTTATGCGGCCCAAATGCATAGGGAGAATCGGGACCAGAATGAGACCTAAGATGAGGCAGTCCATGAAACAACTCTCTGTCAAACATCGCGTTGTGTTCCCAGGGAGTCATGATGAGATGCCTAGAATCGACAATATGATCATCAAGCATTACCTTTGTGTGGGTCCAAGGCTAAAAGAATCCGGCAGAAATGCAAAAGCTTCAGTATAGAAAAATATGCTATCATAGTTGAGGAAGTTGATCACCTTCTTGCCTCAAGGTTTATCTAAGAGGCACACTACTTGTGATATCCTCAAATCACATCTATAATTTAACGTAATTCAAAGAGTTAGATAAGTAATATTAAACTACTTATCCTCATACGTATCAAGATCTTAATAAATAAAATATAGAAATTATATTATACACAACGGATAAGATCAAATATAAAATTTTTTAAAAATCACATATGACAAATTTTAATTTACAACTTCCACGTTCTCCTTTCATTCATCAGATATTCTATTGTTATATATACATTCCCAAATAGTTATCAGCATTAACAAAATAATAATACATATCAAAAGATCATTCTTATGGTCACTTAGGTTCCTTCTTAACTTCGAGAAATTCCTTCCCATAACAGAATATATCCAAACTAAGACAACGGTCTTACTGAAAATTTTGTCCCTGTGATGTTGAATAAACTCCACATATAAATAGGGAACCATCAAATCTCAAAGTCAAACAGCAATATATACGCTGCTCTTCCTCAGCAAAAGCGGGGGCACTATGATACCACAACTCCACTGGCTAATCATATATAGAAAGTCCCAGGGACGCAAAAGTGAAATATACATAAAGACTTTGTTTAAAAAGTCCCTCAGGACTCCTCGGAGTCTCCTGCATCATTGGAGTTTTCCCCTTGTTGGTCATCACATCATGTGTATAATTTATACATACAAAAAAAAAACATAAAACCACAAAAGAGTGAGATTTCCTTAGAAATCTCAGTAAATATAAAATTAGCTTAATAAAGTATAGACACGGCCATCAATATTCTTTTAAGAAAAAGAAACTAACAAAACATAATCAAAAACATGTTTCAAGTGACTTATCAATAACCTACACAGGTTTGCACTCTTACGATATATTATGCTCATTTTTCTTAATCATTAACACCTTTTTTTTTAAACTTATTCAATTATTATCCTCAATGGGTATTACGGATCGCCATCCCGGTCACAGATAACTCTTTTACAGCATATTTATTTCTTATCTCCGATGGGCGTTACGTATCGCCGTCCCTATCACATATAACTCATCAATCACCCAAGCGTTACGTATCGACGTCCCGGTTATTATGAGTCTCGTGTGAATCTTCCAAACGTTACGTTTCGCCGTCCCCCTCTTGACACGGAACATACGTAACATAGCAGGTGTTACGTCTTGCCGTCCCCACTAATCATATCACTTTCACAAGCGTTACGTATCGCCGTCCCCATGATAATACATATCACTCTTATCATACAACAGGTGTTACGTATCGCTGTCCCTGTCGGTACATCTGTCATCCAGGCGTTACGTCTCTCCGTCCCCGTCACGATGTGACTAACTTAATCATATCTCTTATTCTTAGTTGTTCATTTCTTATTCATAGAAATGTTTCTCAAGTACATGATATACCACTTTTCTTAAATCTCACCACATACTAGAACATGCATGTACTCTTTAATTCTGCAAAGTGTTTTACATAGGCTATTTACTTAGTTAACTCATATAATTTCTGCTTATTCCAATGTCCACCTTTTTATTTAAGCAAAAGTCTTGAATTTTTGCAAAACAGAGTATCTTGCTCGAGCGAGGTATCGAACGAGAATAGAGCGAAATTTCAGGTTGGAACTCGCTCGAGTAAAGTATCAAGCGAACATTAAGCAAACTGGGTATCTCGCTCGAGCGAGGTATCGAGTGAGATTCAAGCGAGTTCTTGGTTAGAACTCGCTCGAGTAAGACATCGAGCGAGTGTCAAGCGAAATCTCGGGTTGCACTTTGCTCGAGCCAAACATCTAGTGAGAGTCAAGCAAGGTTTACAATTGTTCTTCGCTCAATCCTTCGGTCAAGCGAAGGTCGAGCGAAGTTACAGAGAATGGGGTTTTTCAATCCAAAACTCGCAATTGTTTCTTATAAACTTGATTCTTACTTATTATAACATAGTTTTAGGTTCCACTAACTTCATTTAACACATTTCCATTAATAAAACCACTTTAAACAACACTTAAAATTATTATAACACTTTAACAAGAATATAAGGGTTCAATACCAACATGTATAGTCTAACCATTTAAACAAACCATTTTCATACTAAAGTTAAGCTAGAATATGAACTTACACACTCTTTAAGTCTGGTTGAAGATGATCAAACCAAATCTTTGCAAGCTTTCTCCTCAAAACACTTACTAAGCTCACTTATGATGTATATGGACGTTAAGAGACTAGAGAAGAGTTTTCTTTGATTTCCTTCAAAGGGATTCGTGTACTATATTACCAAAGAGAGTTAGAAGACTCTCAAATGTCTATTTATAGGGGTAGTGGTCAACTCATGTGAAGGAAAGAAAATGGGCAACTTGGTAAAGACAATAGATTTCTAGTTTGCATGGGATGAAGTGTCCCTCCTAAGCCTTTTTTCATGAATGACTAAATCCTCCAAAAATCTTAGGCTTTGCAGCTGAAATGATCATCCAATGGTCAGTATTTTAGATATTCTTGCAAACCATTTAATCAATATTTGGGGTAGAAGCTTATGGAATAAGGGATGAGGTGACATCTCACATAACCATGCATGCATCACCCTTTCCAGCCTTCATCTGGCTAGCCACACCCCTTAGCCTTGCCCTAACCCATTTAGTTACTTTCTAACCTCCTTAAGACTCTACTTAACAAGTGCTAGAAGGCCCCTTCCTGATTTAGTTAAGATAGAATCCTATTTGGATCCATATTCTCCAACTCGAGTTCTGTTTATACTCAATCCAGAGTTATTCACTTGCTCCCAAAATAAGTCATTGATACTGTCCAAATATTCAAAAACTCATAACATGAAAGTTTTGATCTATCTCTTAGGATTCTATACGAATTAGAATTATCTCATTTGGACTTCATATGAGTAACTTATGCTCATTACACTAAAACTCAACAGTTTAATCCGAGAAAGTACACCAAGTGTTTGATCTTTGGTTTTATCACTTCATCTTATATTTACACCTTAATTCTTAAAAATTCAACTCATTCTAAGTTTAAATTAAATCTCTCTAGTTAATATCTTATTCCAAATCTCAAAGATTTCTCCATAATATTTTCTCTAATAAATGTCTCACTTATTCTAAATCCAATACTCTCATTTAGGTCTCCAACTCTACATTTTCCTAGAAAATATACCCAAAACATAATCCTTTAAAGAAATCCAAATAAAACTTCATTTTAAAAATTTTGAGATATTACACTACCCCAATGTTTCTTGTTGTACTGGTGAAAAATTCAAAAGTCAAGTGGAGGATGTGCATAGATTTTATTAACTTACATAGGGAACAATGCTTATCGTTAAGGAAACAAAACTCTTACTCTATTGACTCCAAGCAAGACTTCATCAACGAAGGGTGGAGATTTCTCCAATATTTACCAACACATTATAGCTCTATGGGGGTGTCCATGGAAGGCTATTTGGTATCTTATTATGAGATTGACATGCATCACGCTTTTATTGGTCCAATTTCATTAAAAAGTTATAAAAACATTTTATGGCACCATAAATTTTTTAAAATCCTATTTAAACCAATGGTGTAAATTTATTTAGTCTAATTATGATACTAACTATTTCAAGAAATTTTAAGAAGTTTCGAATTACTTTAAGAAAAATAATTTTTTTATATAAAAGGAATTTCATTGATAGATAAACTCATATGACAAATTAGATTGGTCCAACCAAACAAATTGAGCAACAAAAGTGTTGCCCAGATGACTAACACAAGAGGGGAGTGAATTGGATTATATTATAAAAATTAACACTTATTAATCATGTACACAATATAAAATATAAACAGAATATAAAACAGTAAGAAATGTAAAGAGTAGGGTAAGAGAAAGCAAACTCAGTATTTTTACGAGGTTCAGCCACACTGCCTACATTCTCGCCTCAAGCTACCCCTTGAGGATCCCGAATTCACTAGTCAATCTCCTTTAGGTGAAGATAGAAACCTATTATACTTTTGAGCAGCACCGCTCCAAAGAATCCGTATAGAACAACCTCTACATTTCCAATTACCTCACACTTGGTGATTTAACTATTCTCCGTGTAGAACACCTTCTACACACACAAGGGTTATACACACCCTTTTACTAATACACGAATTGATAGTGGGTAGGCTATCAGAAAACACTCCTCAATGAGTGAAATAAAAACAATACAACACAAACTATATCTCTCAAAATGAACAAGGGTTAAGGTTCAATGCTTAGAGAAGAGAGAATGAAAGTTTTGAATGAATATTGTATGCTCTTGGTGTTGTGAATGTGAAGCTCTGAAATGATCTATTTATAGGCATATGAGACTTTATATTCAAATTTAAAAAGATTCACATGTCAAAGACATCATCATTCACTTTTCAAAAATTTCAAATATAATCTTTTTATTTTTTGCATGTGACAAAAGGAGCACACTTTACTTTTCAAAAATTTCAAATATAATCTTTTACTTTTTACATATGACAAAAGGAGCACACTTTACTTTTCAAAATTTTCAAATAAAGACATCTACCTTTTGCATAAGTCAAGAAAAGCATCCACCACTTTTGAAAATATTCAAATAAAACATGCACATGTGAAAGATGACAATCAATCATCTTAATATTTTCAAAATTCAAACCTTTAATCATGTCATGCACATGTGAAAGATGACAATCAATCATCTTTCAAAATTTTCAAATTTAATTTTCAAAATATGCATGCACATGTGGAAAATGTATTTTAATGCTTTATGATAAAATATTAATTTTGAGCCTTAATCCTAATTTCAAATTTTTAAGAGATTTACAACATTACTCAATGATTTTTATGTGAACTTGTTCCCTTCTTGCTCATGTTTGGTTCCTTGATGTGCTTGATTCTATTGTATGGACAACTTGAACTTGAGACTCCTTTATTTTTTGAATTTATTTGTTATCATCAAAATCCATGTGTAAATTTATAATTACACGAAATTTGAAACATTGGGTTCAACAATCTCCTCCTTTTTGATGATGACAAATACTTGATAGAACCGAAAACCTGTATTTAATACTTAAGCTCCCCCTGAGAATGTGCGTTAGTTTTTCAAGCAAAAATATAAATATAATTCCAAGCATATATAACAAGTTTAGCAATTTAAACAATGTTAATGTTCTAGTCTAAAACTTCTCCCCCTTTTGGCATCATTAAAAAGGAATCATAATTAACTCAATAAGATATATTCCTATAATAACCAATAGACAAATAAAACGCTGTGTTACTAGAGTCTATAGAGAATTCGGTGCGTAGCCACACGAGTTCGACAAAACCTGTAAAGGCTGGAGGCCTATTTCTGGCAATTCATTGCGGAATGAGATTTTGTAAAGAGCTGAATAATTGAAACCACCCGTGCCCGACAAAACCTGCAAAGGCTGGAGGCGTAGCTCTGTAAATTCGGTACAAAGATTTGATCCGGTTAATGTTGTTGAAAAATGAGATATTATCAGGATTTGTAAACTTGTCTTGTTCTTATTTCCATTTCTATAAGAGCAATCCTTAGCTTTATCTATTTCGCATCAAACTTTCTTCTCATCTTTACAATTTGCTTGCATTCTTATTCTACAAATTTTGAATGGCTCGTCGATTTCCCTTCAATACTTCTCTTGATCAAGATTTGAGGTATCCTTTACCTCAGTCTCAATCTATTTCTACATCTGTCGTGGGTGCCATGAAGTAACAAGAAACTGATTTAGCTAATAAATCAGATCATGACACTATTTACGAGCTTGTGGGTCTCGGAACTCGATACTCATCATCTATCGTCGCGTTTTCTGCTCGGTTGCAGCCCAAAACTCGCGAAATTGAGAAGCTTAACGAGACTGTTTCTGTACTTCAGCGACTTGTTTATGAGTCAAATAAAAAAATAGTAGACTTAAAACAACAGAATAAGGATTTAAAATCCTTACTTGCCTCTGCATTTCGATTGCCTAATCTTTTAGACAAGGATGGCATAATGATTTATGAGGAGCAAATGCATTTGAATGATGAGGCTAAACGTCTCAAATTTCTGTAAGTCATTTGAGATAATGAAATAAAAGTATCTAGTAGATATTCATGGCATGCATCATTCCTATTTCTCTTCTAATCATGCATAGTCTATCTTCTGGTAGGGGTTTTGTGAAAATGTCTGCCAATTGATCATGTGTACTAGTGAATTCTGATACAATATCGCCCTTCTGCACATAATCTCTAAGAAAATGATATCTAATTTCAAAGCTTTGGCACAACATCACAACTCCTCCACAGCGCTATCCTACACCACCAAACCCACCGCATGTGAGGTCCCTTCAAGTGACAAAGTCCCTGTTTCCCTACACCGAAACAGAGTATTTTTCTTACCCCATCATGAGCAACAAACCAGCCCCCTTCCTCTGTTCGACCACCACCTAACCTAAACCAACCACAAAGTTAGGAGCGGAACCACAAGCAAGGTAGGGGGCTTACTGTACCCCCAAATGTTTTCAAAAAAACTATATATATATATATAATATATATATATATAATTAAAATCTCCCTCCCCCTAAATTATAAAAAAGAATTTGTCCTCAATATTTAGACTTGTGAGGTGCACGTGTCAAGCTTTAGTAATGATGATGTTATGAGACTTGATCCTGCAGCTTGTATTTGTTTACTTATTCTATCTGTAATTATTTTGTAATAATCCTAAAAATCTTCATCTTAATTTAATTAGTTAATTAAAGGTTAATACACAAGATTAGTGGTAATTGGTGAAAGAACAAAATAGGCTTTGAAGAGATGGGCTTAGAAATGAGACTTTTGAGGAATGGATCAAGTAAATGGGCCAAGAGAGCAATGGTGAGTCCAAAAGTCCATAGAATGAGCCCATGGCCCATCAAACCCATAGTAGAGACACTTGTCAATTGAAGAAAAATCCTAAAAAATTATCCAAATACTTGTAGGAAAATCCTAGTTGGTAGAGGTTGACTAGTAGGTGGATACATGCCGTGTAGGATTGAGTGTAGGATCTAATGGAATGATTTTCCTACCATGGAATCTTGGAGGTACAAGACACCATCCCTTGACTTGCCAATTGAGATCATGGTGTGTAAGGAAGTGACAAGTGGCATGAAGAGAAGCATGGATGAAAGGAGCAAGGTGGTTTCGGTGAAAGGCAATCCGTGGGGTGTATGTGGAGAATCTCATGGGGTATGGCCACCAACAAGTGATAGGACAAAGGGGAAGAGTGTATAAGTGAATAAAGTACATGTCTAAAAGAGTATGGTGATGTGAAGAGAGGTATGGTGTGGGTATAGGTGATGGAAATGACAAAAACTAGGAAAGTGGACAAAGTGGATTCGGTGGAGGCTTGGTTTGGCCGGATCATGCCTTGCTCAAATTCCAAAAAAGCATGGCTTTGAGATCACTTGGATGGACACATGAGAGGATAGGGGAATGATGATTGAGTGAAAAGCAAGAAAATGGATGCTAGAAGCACCAAGAAGTCGCCGGCCATAGGATGGGAGAAGGAGAAAGGAAAATCCACCAAGGCATGGCCAAGATTTGATCTTGGAGTGGCCTAGAGTTTTCAATCACTCAATCTATCATTAGCCATACCTAAGTATGGTAAAAAGTGTACCAAAGACCCTAGGAAAGAGAGCTGACCGTGTGACCCCTTATGCAATTCCCTTAAGCTCATTCCACTTGGACATATGCAAACACTCCCATTTCCTCTTCACCTTTCGGCCAAACTCACTCAAGTCACTTCTACTTTTGCTTCTTCTCCTTTCACCACATAATTTGAAGAACCCTATAGTAGTGAAGCCAAAAAGCAAGAGTGTGGAGGTGATCAATTCATTGGAGAAGGTTAGTGACTAAATTCATGCAAACTTAGGAAGAACACACACACACATGTGATACTTTGTTTTTGTTAGAAGGAAATAGGGTTTCCTTTGAGTTTTATGTTCATGGCTAGTCTAATAAGAGATTTCATATGTGTATTTTCAGATTTTAAGCTAAAGTCTAATAGGAGTGTTGTAAGTATACTTTCACCTTTTCCTTAACAATTCTTGTATATAGTGAGGTGATCATGCTTGTTAGATTAATGGTTGTAATTGCCATGTTTGGATTGAATTGATTTTTCTTGTTTTTGATATGAATATTCTTGTGTAAATCTCTATGATGAAATAAGCTTAGAATGTGAGAGATGGATCAAGTGTTAGTTGCAAAAAGAAAGGAAAAGCATGATTATTTTATGAAATGATGAAGTTGATGCATGAAGGATTTTAGTGTTAAATATTAATTTTGGTGTTGCTAAGATAAAGTTTATTTGAGGAAATTAGTGATGAAATTTATTTATTCAAGGAGCATATTGTTTTGAGAAAATGAAAATGGACATGAGAATAAATTATATGATTGATATAAATGGAAATGGTATATACTTGCATATGGAAGAAGTGACCACTTGTGTATGATGTCTAGTAATGTTTAATTGAAATTTTATGATATTTAAGGTTGAAATTTGGAAGATCACAATTATATTTCTTTGTGGTGATTTTGTTTAGTTAAGCTCATAGAAGAAACTATTAGAAAAGGGAGCTTGAATAGATTAATGGGAGGAGTTCCCTAAGCTAGAAAGGTGAATGGAGGAAGTATAAATAACTAAGTGTGGAAGTGAAAATGCCTACTTGGGGAAACACTAAGGTTTCGGTTACCCCTTGCTAAGGAGGGTACATGATTTAATTTGACACTTTAAAATTTATTGGAGGATAATTGGAGTCAAATGATGAAGGAAAGCCCTAGGAACTCCCTAGGAAGATTCGGCCATGATGGGTTGGAGATGGGCCAAGTACCCCACTTCAATCCTAGGCCCAATTTTGGGTATAGAACATGATGACTAAGTAGGGAATTGTAAAGTTATCCCAATGAGGGAGAAAAGAAAATGAAATGTGAATGCACTCGAGCTTGTCTCGGGTTTTGCATGAAATTAAGTGAGCATTGCATGTCCCATGCATAAGTTATGAAAAGAATGTTTATAAAATCAAGGATGTTTTTAAGAAAAAGAAAAGAAAAGAAAAGATTGAATTTTTGAAAGAAAAGAAAAGAAGTAAAGTTTTATAAGAACCCCAAAGGCTGGGACAGGGAAGTGCCCTAGTGGAACTCCCTGTCCACTCAGGAGTGTTTAAAGTCGAGTGGAAACCCCTGGGTCGACGAAGAACAGTCGGCGGACCGTGTATGGCTCCAAAAGGTGTCTGGAACGCAGTAGCACCTAACGCTGGTGGGTGCCAAGGACGGATATGGTGTAAGGACCTGCCGTTTTAAAGTTATAAGACGCACTCACATTAAAGTGATGCGGTAACCAGCAGGGAACACGCAGTGCTTAGGGGAGCCGTGTTGTGTCTCATACATGTTAAGTGAAAAGTCATGACAAGAAGGGCTTTCGAGCCATAAGAAAGATCTGTTCAAGATAAGTGGTGCCTAAGAAAGAATAAAAGATACGAAATGTTTTAAAGAAATGATTTGAAAAGTAATGATATGAAAAGAAGCTTGAAAGAAGAAATCTGTACGAAAGTTTTATGAAAAGAAGTCTGAAAGAAGCAAGTCTGTTTAAAAGTTTTCATGAGCATGTGCATGAGTCAGTCATTCATTGCATGTGCATTAGTTAAGAATGTTTTGTTCACTTAACTGTATATTTGAAATGTTCTGGTTTAAGTGCTAGTGTACTTGCTGAGATTTCTCCCGAAATCTCACCCCCTGTTTATTATCTCTACTATCGCTCCCTTGGGAACGATAGAAGTTGTTGCAGGACATGATGGATCCCTAGATTACGACTCTCGAGAAGATGGGTCGGACCCTCATGGGCCCGACTAAGACTGAGACTGCCGGGCCAGTGACCCTAGACCTGTTGGGTTAGTGGGCGGCAGAGTCGTTTCCTATGGCGACGTATTTTTTTGATGGTCTACACCCTACGGGGTGCTGTTTGGTACTAGGAGTTGATGGGCTCCTCCACATGGGACGCATGTTTACGTCATCCTCTGGGATGATGTGTGACGTAGGCCTAGGACTGAGTCTGGACAGCCTTCGTTATGGCCCGGACTTTAAGAAGATAAAAGAAAAACCCGCCTACTAGTATGGTTGGCGGAAGGAGGAGTGGATTGACAGTATCTTTATTTTGTATTCACTGATGTATTTTGTGGAAAAATCTTCCCGTTGTTTTGGGAAGTACTTTTGTATGAAACTGTTTACATTGGTGATCTTAACCCGATATATATATATGCATGTGATGTTTAATTTGGGTTTTATTTCGTTAGCCATGTGATGTGCGACAAGCGTAACGTTTTGTCGTTTATTTATGGCTTGACCTTTTTCCGCTGCAATATATAAAAAAATATATATATATCTCTGTGTATGACATAAAACAAGGCTCTCGCACGTAAAGATGAGGGATGACTTCCTTGTGACGTTCGTCCCCGGCGTCGTAATTTGCGTACGAACCCAAGCGCAAGCTGGAGCGCCGACATATTTTATCTAGCTGAGGACATTTATGTAATTGGACTGGGTGATATATATACTGCTCGAATGCTCTAGACATAGGATGAGATCTTTACTGCCGCTTTGCAATCGAGATACAGAGAGAGAGAGAGAGAGAGAGAGAGAGAGAGAGAGAGAGAGAGAGAGAGAGAGAGCTGAGGGTCTGGAAGCTTAAGGCTAGGGTTAGGGTTTTGCTAACCCGTGCTATGTGGCTGTGCTCAGAGAAGAAACGACTTAGCTGATGGCTTGTTTTCTCCTGGTCTGTAAGATTGTAATCTCCTTTTCTGTGAATAAAACATCTCCTAGGGTTCCTGCAGTGGATGTAGGCCATTAGGGCCGAACCACGTTAAACCTTGTGTTTGTGCTTGTTGTTTTTCTTTCTTTTCTTTAATCCTGCATTTCTGGTGTTTATCTGGTTTACCGAATCATTTCTGGACAAAGTAACCTGAAACCTGTTTTCTAAACTACAAGAAATCTATTCTTGTGTGTAACAAAGAAACTAACAAGTGGTATCAGAGCTTGGGTTTCGATGGGGACCGCCAGATTTGATATAGAGAAGTTTACTGGCCAAAATGATTTTGGCCTTTGGAGGATTAAGATGCGAGCCCTGTTGGTATAACAGGGACTTCAGGAAGCCCTTCTTGGGGAAAAGAAGATGGCCTCCTCCTCGTCGGAGGAGAAACCATCTTCATCTTCCTCAGAGAGAGTCAAACCTGAAGTCCTACAAAAGGCACACAGTGCCATATCTTATCTCTCGGTGATAAAGTACTGAGAGAGGTTGCTAATGAGGACTCGGCAGCAGGGGTGTGGCTAAAATTAGAAAATTTGTATATGACCAAATCCCTAGCAAATAGGCTCCATAAAAAGATAAAACTCTACACATTTAAGATGTCACCGGGGACCTCTATTGATGATCACCTTGATCAATTCAATAAAATATTGTTGGATCTTGCTAATATAGAAATCACTATAGAAGATGAAGACCAAGCACTTCTGTTATTAAATTCTTTAGATTCTTCCTATGCTAGTATCAAAAAAACTATGATGTATGGTAGGGAGAGTCTCACCTTAGAAGAAGTGCAGTCAGTTCTTCATACAAGAGAACTCAACAATAAATCTGAGTTAAAATCAGAGTCTGGTGAGGGCTTAAGTGTGAGAGGCAGACCTGAAAAGAAGGGTCAGAAAGGTAAATACTATAAATCCAGATCAAAGTCAAAAGGCAAACATCTAAAATGTTTTGCCTGTCACAAAGAGGGACATTTCAAGAAGGATTGCCCTAATAGAAAGAATAAGGAAAACACTGAAAAAAGGGAAGAGGGAAAGGCAGCAGTAGTCTTAGAAGATGGATATGATAGTGCTGAAGTGTTAAATGTCTCAGAAGTGGATTCTGGAAGGGAATGGATTTTAGATTCAGGTTGTTCATTTCACATGTGCCCTATAAGAAACTGGTTTGAAAACTTCACTACACTAGAGGGTGGTTGTGTTATTTTAGGTAACAATAAAACTTGTAAAATCCAGGGCATAGGAAATGTGAGATTAATGATGTATAATGGGTCTGAAAAACTATTAAAGGAGGTCAGATACATTCCAGAACTGAAGAGAAACCTAATTTCTCTGGGTATATTAGACAAATCAGGATACTCTTTTAAATCTAACAATGGGACCTTAAAAGTCAGTAAAGGGTCTCTGACTATAATGAAAGGGGTCTTAAAGAATGGGTTATACACTCTTATGGGGAAAACAGTGATAGGTGAGGCATCACCTCTCACTCACAGAACTGAAAACCAAGTTCTCCCATGGCATAAAAGACTAGGGCATGTCAGTGAGCAGGGCCTTAGGGAACTGGAAAAACAGGGTCTGTTAGGAGACAAAAAACTTGGAGATTTACCCTTCTGTGAACAGTGTGTACTAGGCAAATCCACAAGAGTAAGCTTTAAGAAAGCAATTCACCAGACAAGACAAACCCTAGATTACATACACTCTGACTTATGGGGTTCAGCAAAAGTTAACTCACATGGTGGGGCTAGGTAATTCCTTTCTTTAATTGATGATTACTCTAGAAAAGTGTGGGTGTATGTACTTAAACAAAAGAGTAACACTTTTGAAAAATTAAAGAATGGAAAACACTAGTTGAAAATCAAGTGGGCAGAAAGATTAAAACTTTGAGAACTGACAATGGTCTTGAATACCTATTTACTGAGTTTAATGACTTCTGTAAAGCTGAGGGGATAATAAGGCATAAGATTGTTAAGGAAACTCCTCAATAGAATGGCCTAGCTGAAAGGATGAATAGAACTATCCTAGAGAGGGTTAGGTGTATGCTGGCAACCTCAGGGTTGCCCAAAACATTCTGGGCAGAGGCAGTAGACACTGCTGTTCATCTAATTAATAGGTGCCCTTTATCTGCTTTGGGTTACAGAACCCCTCAAGAACTATGGTCTGGAAAACCTGCCAATTACCAAACCTTAAGAGTTTTTGGCTGTGTAGCCTATGCACATTATAAAACTGATAAGCTAGAACCAAGGGCTCTTAAGTGTATATTTGTAGGTTATCCAGAAGGTGTTAAAAGTTATAAGTTGTGGGTTATGGAACCTGGCAGACAGAAATGCATAATCAGTAGGGATGTTATTTTTAATGAAAACCAAATGGCAGGGAAGCCAGATAACTCTCCTGACCCTGAAAGGGCTGACCCTAAAACTGATATACAGTTTGAGGTGGAGCAGCCCTCCAACTCTACTGATAAACAGAATGAGGAAGCTGACCAAACAGAAACTGACAGGGTAGACACTGGAGACCTGGAGATACAAAATACCTATCTCCTTGCAAGGGATAGGGAGAGGAGGGTTATAAGACCTCCACAAAGGTTTGGGCAAGCTGACTTAACAGCCTTTGCCCTATCTGTTGCTAAAACTGAGGTAGAACAGGAACCTAGGAACTTTAAGGAAACCATGAATTCTAAAGAGGCTGATAAATGGATTCCTGCTATGCAAGAAGAAATGGAGTCTTTGATAAAGAATAAAACATGGGATATGGTTCCTAAACCTAAGAAACAGAAATTGGTTGGATTCAAATGGATCTTTAAAAGGAAAGAAGGGATCCCTAGTGTAGAACTTCCTAGGTATAAGGCTAGGTTGGTTGCAAAAGGGTTCACTCAGAGGGAGGGAATAGACTATAATGAGATATTCTCTCCTGTGGTAAGATATAGTTCAATAAGACTTTTACTCTATGTTGTTGCTTGTAATGATTTACACTTAGAACAACTAGATGTTAAAACAACTTTTCTGCATGGTAACCTTCCAGAAACAATCTACATGCAGCCCCTTGAAGGGTTTTACACTGATCTCAGTAAGGATCATGTATGTTTGTTAAATAAATCCTTGTATGGTTTAAAACAGTCCCCAAGACAATGGTATAAAAGGTTTGATGCCTACATGATTAAAAATGACTTCTGTAGGAGTAATTTTGATGGCTGTGTTTACTATAAAAGGTGTGATGGAAATATCATTTACTTACTATTGTATGTTGATGACATGTTATTAGCTTGTAAGGACATAATTCATCTTAATCAAATTAAGTGTATGTTAAAGGCTGAATTTGAGATGAAGGACTTAGGTCAAGCTAAGAGAATTCTGGGTATGGAGATAAATAGGGACAGAAATAAAAGATTTCTCTATTTATCTCAGAAATCGTATATTTCCAAAGTGTTAACAAGATTTGGAATGGACAACACTAAAACTGTTACTACCCATGTTGGTCACCATGTTAAACTGTCAGTCACACAAGCACCACAAACTGATGATGATATTGAGTTTATGAATAAAGTCCCATACACTAGCATGGTAGGGAGCTTGATGTATGCCATAGTATGCACTAGGCCAGATTTGACCTATGCTATGAGTTTAGTAAGCAGGTTTATGAGTAAACCTGGAAAACCATATTGGCATGCATTAAAATGTATTTT